>JAZAYU010000041.1:3650798-4261348 GCA_038501625.1 Corbicula japonica
CATGAAAATACTTCAAATAAGGCTAAGTCCTAAACAGATTTTGAGTTCTAACCCTGTGTTTTTGGAAATTTATAACCAGAATACAGTCAAGTGAGCTGTGTAATACAATCAAGTGAGCTGTGTTATATATATTATAATCAAGTACACTGTGTAATACAAACAAGTGGGTTGTGTGTAATACAAACCAGTGAGCTGTGTAATGCAATCAAGTGAGCTTTGTAATACAAACAAGTAAGCTGTGTAATGCAATCAAGTAAGCTTTGAATACAATAAAGTATGCTGTGTAATACAATCGAGTAAGCTATGTATTTTCAGAATTTTTAAAAATCATCACTTTTTGTTGTGTCAATCATCCAATTTCATTGTGTGTGATAATCTGCCAGGAAAGATGAAGAGCTGTTTGTTCTCCACCGTTAAGTTAAAGTCTTTTCTGTGGAAAAAAAATGCTAGGATTGCTTGATTCTTGCAATTTAAATTATCAAAAGATACAGATTAGATAATATGTGGGCTAATAGTATATACCCAGAAAATTAGCTGAAAATATTGAAAAAGTAAAACTTAGGTATAACACTTTATATGAAACTTTCTGATAACCATGCTTATATTAAATATTAACCCGTTACTATAAGATCCACTCATCTGTGCCATCTGATCGGGATCTACAACTGTTCTCTTTTTAATTTATTATGTTATTTCTGACCAAAAAGCATAAAATGCAGATCCTGATCAGATGGCACAGGTGTGCTGGCTGATCAGGATCTACAATGGTTGCACATGCATAAAAATGTGTATATATGGAGGAAACGTTTAAGTGAAGTTCCAGATATAGATTGTATTTCAAAATTGTTTTATTGTAGAAAATATTTTGGGTGACCCTCCAGTAAATCTCTACCCAAATGCGTTTCATTATAAACATGGCCACCAATGGTAGAGGGTTTTTTTTCACATGAAAAGACCTGTATTGATTAAATTTGAAAATATTTGGATTGTAATATGAAAAATTATTATTAACTTACTTAAAACAAGTAATCATTTCATCGCAACTACTTTATTTCTCAACTGTAATGATTAAAAATTACTGTTGGGGTAATGGTTGTATCTGACTACATTTTCAATACATGTTTGTTGTTGCCAAATCACACATGTTTTTTAAACAATATCTCTAATAGTTCAGTATTACTATCTACACACAGGTGTACATTTATCCAGTTTTCATCCGGTTTGAAATCTGTAATTAATGTGGAAAATTATCTCTGGTTACGTTGATATTTTTATGTTTTTTTTTTAATTTATTCTTTTTAAAGAAATACTGTGGAAATACCCAATATATGAAGAACATTTGTCAAATCATTGATACCTTCCACAGTATACTGTTAATTCTGTTTATCAAAAGTGATTTACTGACAACTTGGTCTTGGAATGATATTGCACTATAAAATGTTTTGTGTTGAGAATCTTGTTTATTTTTTACCTAACAAGTTTGTAATTGTAATTACATATCAAGAATCTGGAGAAATAGAATTATTTGCTCAATTAAAATTTATCATATGATTGCAGTTACACTGAGCTCCAGTTTCCAAAATCACAAGTAGACATAAAACTTGTTTGGAAAATTTAAATTTCCCATATGGTTCATATAGTACAAACATTCTTAGGTTGTTATCTATTCTTTCAACAAAGTGATTAGTGAATGCAATTCTATTTTAGTATTACATTCCTAAAGGGATGAAACTATCATGTTGCTAGTGTTTACATGCAAATCTACGGACAATTCGTCGAAAGACACTTGATAGAATACGACAATTCGAAGAATAGACATCTGATCGAATAGACAATTGATAGAATACGACACATTGTCGAAAAATATTTTTACCTGCGACACTTGACCGAATAATTATGATGAATGTTTTGTTTCGACCAAGCGTCGCAGCAGGGCTTTGTTACGAATGAGTGTTCTACTTTATTTAATTTTATATTGTAATATGTTCTCGTACTTTGACCATTTTAATCTGTTAATGACCATGCACAATTACTATGGTAAGTATGAACGCTATGCCCGAAGAAAAAATGAGTGAACCGTTTTTGATTTCTTTTTGTGCAATAAAATTATAAAACTTGTCAATTCGTCTTGTTCATTCTGTGGTCGAAGATGGAAAAGTCACCTAGTTCTTTTACTAGTTCTAGGGGTGGAAAAGACTCTCGTTAGAAGGATACATATTTAGTAAAGACAAAAGTGATGATAAAACTGGTAAAACGTACTGGAAGTGCGAATTAAGGTCTTTTAAAGGGAGGTTGATTACCAACCTCGAGAACAGAATTTTTAAAAGAATCGGAAATCAAGTTCAATCGGGGCCGCATTTTAGAACTAGCCGTTCATCAGTACTTCCGGTACACATTTTATACCCCGCTTATACTTTCATTTTCAATTCTGGTAGTTTTCGAAGACTCGTCGAAAATTTTCGACAAAATTCGACGGAAATACAATTCTATCAAGTGTCCTTTCTTTAAACTGTCGCATTATATCATGTGTCCTTTCTGTCAATTGTCGTATTCTATCAAAGTGTCTTTCGACGAATTGTCGTGCACCGAATAAAACACTAGTCTTAGCTTCCTTGTGCAAATTTGTGAAAATAATGTAATGTGAATTTACTCGATTGATGGTTCTTGTTAAGCTGTTTTTAGGTCTAGACTCTACTGATAATTTTTGTTTTGCACACTATCATATTTTTGAATTTGTTATGTATTGGTGATATGTTTGATAAAAAATAAATATATAAAGGAACATGTTTTAGTGTTAGTTGTCTTTTGTCAAGCTTTGGAGATTTGATACATTTTATTTGTAGACGGACCTGAAATTATGAGCAGAGTTATCATTAAATTACTTCCACAGCAAACAGCTTTTTTTGTCCAGAACTGCAGGAAACTATAAATACAGCCCAGCACCATGGCAAAAATAACTGGTCCCTTTTGAATACTTAAAGTAGTAATTCTGATAACCAAAACAGTACCAGTACCACCGACTTAAATGAACTGACTAGTGACTACAGTAAATGGCTTTTCAGAACCATCTAAAAGTAGTAGATCTACCATAGACTACAATACATTTTCCTGCCAGGACCACTGACAACAATACCAGGTAACTGCCTCCACACCAACAGCAACATAAACAACAGTATAACTCTTCTCTTGTTCCTCGCACAAAAACTGCCTCTCATACCACTGACATTGAATACCTTACCAGAAAAGTGTACCTCCGACCTTTCCAAGTACAACTGTCAAATTTACTATCAATTACCAAACATAGTAACTTCCATAAGCAATAAAAATACTATCAAAACTTATGGACAAGCATGCAGTTGCAGCAGGATTTCGTGTATGTATGAACCCCTACCGACTGCATGTCAGAAAGTATAACGATACAGAACTAAGAGTAGACCCTGTACATTGCTACTATAGGCCTATATGATATCCGGCCACCACGTGATTGAATTTTCGTTAAATAAGACTATATAATGTTGTCTCGATAGCGAAATAGCTCAAACGTACTATGTTCTATATAAACATATGATTGAAAATGGACAATTTAGTAAATCGTGTGTTCATATTGTTAGACTGGTGTATAGACTAAAGTATATTAGTCAGAATTGTCATATGTTTTCGCGTCAACGAAGGTTCTTATTAAACACTAACTACGCATTTTTATCGGTGTATACTAGTGCACAGTTGTACAAAAATACGTACTTATAGACGAAACTCCAGTATTTAAAGTTATACCTATTCCTTTACAGAAATAATATGTATTTTTATTTGGCTTGAAAAGACGGTACGTGTCGTACAGAGACCTCGCTGTGTTCAGTGCACTCAAGATGCAATTAAGGAAAAACGTTTGATTACAACCCAATTTTGAAATATGCACTACTCATTATTTCTTTTAACACACTTCATAAATGATTATAATTTTGATAATTGATTTAATTCTTCTTACTATTGTAAAATAGATTGAAGGCACTTGCTCTTTTGAATGTCTATAAAGTAACGATTTTAATGATTAATATATCAGTGGAGGATTCAAAAGTACTTTTCCAGTACATGATTGATGGTAACAATCTAGTGTGCAACTGTCCACTATTATTCAGTACACTAATTCTTGTGCTACCCAAATAGCGACTGACTTGAGTGGTATCCTATATAATGAACTTAGTCAATAAATATACAGTTCAGTGTACTATTTAGAGATCTGCTAACCACATTTGACATTCGAAAAATCTTTTAGATTCTCAGAAGTGCCAAAGCAAGTTTAATGAGATCTAGCTAGCGTATGCAGTTTAGAAACTTCATATTTTGAAATTATAAAAACGATGTTTTGTGGTAACATTCAGTAAGCTTTACCTTTACTTTTGCTTTAAGTCCTCAAAGTTTCATTGAACTTTCTTGTTGTTGCAAAGTTAACCCTTTACCCCATGGGATATTGCTGTTATCAATGTGATGACATCTAGATCTGCCGGGATGTGTGGTCTGATCAGGATCTACACTGTTTGCTTTTATTTATTAGGATATATTTGACGAAGAAGCGAATTGTGCAGATCCAGATCAGATAGCCATTGGATGTGCCGGCTGACATGGATCTGTACTGGTCGCGCACGTGATATATATGGAGTAAATAGTTAGAGCAACAAAACATCAACAACCTTAAGTGTTAGGTTGAGTTTGAAAAAAAGGTAAACATGTACTTCTACAAGTAGCACACGCTTATTCCTCATTAGAAAAATCCTGGCGCTGCTAAACACCAAAGATCTCAACCTTGCCGTGGTGGGGTGGACTCCGGATGCTTCGAAGTCGCAATTTAATGTTGGAAACTGTATTACCATTTTATTTCAAATATTACTGATGATAAACCAAGGACTACGCAAATGGGAAACAGGTGACCGGGAGACTAGAGATATTTTCCGCGCTTCCGACATTGTTTTTCAATTGTTTTATGTGCGTAATGCTGTCAATAGAGATTATGAACCTAAACAACGCCTATAAATCTGCTATTTGCTCACGAAAATTCCACGCTCACTGGTGTCGTGTAGATCTCACGCAATTCTGGCATGATTACACACTATAATATTATAGAGTCGCGTACGTTCAGGAGATTAACTTTTTTGGAGGACTCGAACCTCTGGTGATTATGGGTCTGTGGCCAGTGACAGGGCGTGCAGAGGGAAAGAGTATACTGCTCATGATACAAACGTTGTAGTTCCTAAAATTCTAACTGTTCGGCCCATTTTCAAAAACTGAAATGCAAGCTACTGAGCCAAATCAGCTGCAGCGAATAGAGGACACAATTATTGTGCTAGGCTATTATGCGCTGGCACATATACCTTATTAGTGTCAGCAAACGGTCTTTTTATTTTTACGGATATATAACGGAGTTTGGTGAATCTGAACTGCTGCTATAGTACAATTACCTTGAACAATAACAAAATAGTACGCTCTTATTTACCTTTGAGATGACCGACACGTTGTAAGTGTAATAATGAGGGACCCAGATTCATAAGGTTATTTCTGATCATGAAGTGAAGTGTAGATCCAGCTCAGATCGCTTAGATCAGGATCTTCATTGGTCGCACATGATTTAAGGCATACAGTGTAATCCATTAAGTAAAGTGTTAAGCCAAATGAAGTCTAAACAAATTCGCAAATCAGGTGTAGCAAAACTGGTTTATTGTTATCTTTATTCATATAAGCGAATATATATAAAAATGTTATCTTAGACAAAAATACAATTCACAAAACTAATATATCATTTCATGCTATAATTAATATTGCATTTAGAGCAATATCAAGTATTATCAATAGACTAGTATATGATTGATAAACAGATAGGACACCAATTACAGTACAGTACTATAATATTACAAGATACACCTGAACTATCTGTGATGATGAATGAACTACTAACTTAAAAATTATCACTGGAAAATTATTTTAATTCGTCCATTTCGTCCATTAGTTCATTCTTAGTTGTATATACTGAGTAGCAAGCTTATGACTGTCTACTTATCCATGAGCAGCTATATAGCAATACTAACAGTGATGTTGAAAACGTTTACAGAATCAGTGAAATTCCAGTTAAGAAAATTTATTAACATAAATATCAAATGAAACTTTAGAACATACTAGATCGGTGTTCACTGGTGTCAACCTAGGGTACCTTGTTAGAATAAAAAACCTATTATATATCATCATCACAACCTTGTCATAAGCAATATCATTTGTAGTTTTAATGAAGAAATGTTTAGAAATGGCAAAGCTATAGCCAATGTTACATTTTCACGACAAAATCCAAGTACAAAAAGGGGCATAACTTCATTCAATGTGACCTTGACCTTAACATTTTGGCATCATCATGACCCTGTTGCCTGGACAATGAATTTGGCAAACAAAGTTTTCATGACAACATCTTAGATAAAAAGGCATATAACTCATAAAATGTGATCCTGCCCTAAAGATTTAGGGTCATCATGATCCTGTTGTCATGAGCAATATAATCTGAAAGTTTGAATAAGAAATATTTAAAAAATGGAAAAGTTAGAGTCAATGTTAAGTTCTTGTGATTGACGGACAGACAGACGAACAAAGTGGTCCCAATGTATAGCATTTTCTTCGAAAGGGTGACAGATCTTGAATCACCTGATGATGCAAATCCAAATTCAACAAAAAGCTGCAAGAAAACATAAAATATTACCAAACAGAAGTAAATATTGGAAAACCAAAAAGATATTTCAATGAAGATACATGTATATACATTTTTTCACAGAATGAGCACCAAAATTAATGTATTCATGATTGAGGTATCTATGATTGAATACAAATTATCCTGAAATTCAAAATTTAAACTATTTCTACCTTACACTGGTAAAATAGATATCCTCAATTTAATTTTTGCTTCAATAGTTTGCTTTATATTGACAATTTATGAAATTGCACCAAAATGTTTTTGTTTATGATGCTATGATAGTGTTCGACAGTCTCAATCTTGAACCAGTTATTTATATGTTCCCATTTGGAATATGATGCCTGCATGGATACTAGCTTGAAAAGAACAGTGAAAATGGAGGTGATAATCTGCTGTTTCAAAATTATTTTCACAGAGAAAAGTCTTTAGTTTACAGGAAAACATATCATAAAGAGAGATGCTTAATTAGGTGTTCTTATATTAATTTGATTATGAAAACAAATAAATTGATACATTTTGTTAAAAAGTATTGTATCCACAGACATTTGTTCTTTTAACCCTTTACTCCATATATACTCATTTGATCACATATGCAACCAGTGTAGATCAAGATCTGTTGGAACAATAGTGCCTTCTTATCAGGATTTTAAAAACTGAATGCCTTTTGGTCAGAAATAACCTAATAAATCAAAAGTGTAGATCCTGATCAGACAGCAAAGATGTGCCAGCTGATTCTGTTTGCCCATGCAATAAAGGCGTTACAATTGTATGGAGGAAAGGGTTAACTGGAAAAACAATTCAGACATTATACCATTGATCCAGCTGTGAATGTATTTTCCAGCTAAATGTATTTGGTATCAACATGAAAGAAGTGAAGACAGCATTAAGAATGATCACATATGAGGCGCACTTTTAATGACTTAGTTCTTATTATTGTTTATAGCAACTGTTTTCTTAAAATTATAAAAAGTGGGCCTTTATTAACTGATCCATTCTGACATGCTTAATAAGTACTGAACTTTAAAGGTTTATTTCTATATCCCCATGGCCATCACTAACTGAATATGATAAAAAGCATTTATATGTAAAACCAAAGTTTAACTGCTAAGCATTTAAGTATTTCTGCATCATGAAACCTGTGTAAACTCATGATTTAACAATCGATAATACTCTCAGTGACACTAATTAGACGAATTCCAAACGTTTTTGCACAACCATTAGATATGTCCGAGATCCATTTGTGTATTGCGCGTTTAGACAAATGCCTGATGAAAGAGACAGAAATGAATTTTAATACTGTTTTCTTAACTTTTGTTATTTACGGGGGATTTTTGTCTCCTGCCAGGAGATGGCTCTGAATTCCGGGGAATTCCACCCCCTCCTGATATGGCATGTACATTTAACATAGCATATATAAAATTTTCCTTCATAACCTATATTGCATTTGATCACACTACAAACAAACTTCCCTAACAACAATTTTCTTATGCTGCTAACCTATAAGGCTTCTTGTTCCTATTTATATATGCCAATGGACAAAAGTCTTGACCGGTAGGAAGATTGTAACTTTTTGCATTCTAGTTTTCAACACGTTACTCTACCGGCAGTGCTGGCTCAAATTCCAAATTCCTCTTTACATTGAATGCATATAAATGTCCTCTTTCCATTGATACCAAATTTTTGCAGGTAGAGTAATGGCATTTTTGGATTTTACACATTTAAAAGGTATTATGGAAAACCATACCGGACAAAACTTTTGTCCATAAGTATATATGTTGGTTTTACAGTATGATCATTCCTTTTGCAAGCATTTTCTGCATTCTTTTTTGAATTTCCATTTCTTGAGAACATGTTAAGAGATTTCTTCTATGATTTTCACTCTAACAATCATTTGTATTTTCTTCCAAAATATTGTTTTGAATTTGTTTACTTTTCCAATATTGTGTCATAATTAACAGATGCACTCACTCCTGAGGCAAGTTCTGAACGTTCTGTTGTAACAGTCCGATATTGTGTTTTATTTCCAACAGTTTAAAATGGTTTGAACTTGTAGATTAATGATAGTTTACTTTCTTTGGCGAACTATTAGAGCTGGAACATAATTCACTGTCCCTCTTTCCAATACAATTTCATTTCAATGTTCTTGTTCTGACATATTCCACTTCTGATGAAAGTTTTTTAAATGCATCTGGATTATTGAAGTTAATACCAGTATATTCTTAGTAGTGAAGATCATTGTAATGTATGTGATTTAATCTTGAAGTCTTCATCAAAAAGCAGAGTTTTCAACTTGGATCCCTGAAATCTGAAAGGAATATACACAAGCTGTCAATTTTATTCATAATGGGCTAATCCACATGAAACACACATCTTATCTTTATGCTGTTCTAACTCAATATTTGATACACTTAAGTAGTTTGTTTCACATGATTTTGTTAAAAACCAGCTCCCCTCCAAAAGATAATGGACTAATCTAGACATGACATATGTCACTCATCTCTGAAATTTATTGATTAACATATATACAGTTTCAAGTCATTATCTCGAACACAAGATTTTGTACAAACCTACTTACAAACTAAATGAACTCATCCACATGAAAAACGTATAACACATATCTTCATTTCAATTTAAACATATTTGTAGTTTCAAGTTATTATATTCAAAACTGACGAAGTACTGTGCCCCAAAAGATTAGGTAAAATTCTGCTTCTTTCATAAAAAATGGACTAATCCACATGAAAAATATGTCGCGTACATCCAGATTTCATGCCAAACAATATTTAAGTTTCATGTCAATATCTTCAAAACTGTAAAAGTCTGTACAAGATTTTATTTAAACCTGCTCCCCCTCCAAAAATGGACTGATAAACTTGAAAATATGTCACACACATCTACATCTTAGCATATGTTTGAAGTTTATCAGAAACTGTATCAGAAACTTTTTGCAACAGACCACCTGACCAACGAACCAGATGACGACTCCCTATATAGCCCCAAATTTCGTTTGAGGGGGTTTAAAAATAGACTTGATGCTTGTTGGCAACATGTTAAGCCACAGACTTATTTTTTGTCACAAACCATAATTGTCATAAAAGAGAAGCATGAGCCCAAAGTATGCGCATGACATTGAACAATGACTGAACTTCAAGGTTGGGCATAACCCAATTTCAAATACATGTCTGATAATAATGGCCAAATTATGGTCAAGACACAAAACTGGAATTAATGGACCTTTTTGCACAGTGTGACTTCCATATGCAACTACTAACCAGAAACTGTTACCTTGACCTTTAAAATAGGAACTGGGGTTTGCACATGACACTTCACCTTAATGAACATTCACGCCCAATATAAACAAGATTGCTCAATCCAAAGTCAAAATAATTAGCTTGACAAGAACTGAGGTAACCTTTGACCCTTACTGCGACCTTGACCTTTTGAAATGGGGACCTGGGCTTTGCTTAGACACTTCGTCTCACTGTGGAAAAAATTACAAAATATGAACAAAATTGCTAAATGAATGTGAAAGTTAATGTCCAGACAAGATCTGATTTGGCCTTTGTCTACTGAGACCTTGACCTTTCAGATGAACAAGATTGCACAATGCATACCAAAGTTTTGGGCCTGACAAGATCTGACATGATTTTTGACTCAAAACTGTGACCTTGACCTTGAAGATGGGAACCTGTGGTTTGAGTGTAACACTCCATCTCACTGAGGTTAACATTCATTCAAATTATAATTCAGATGGTTCAGTTCATGTCAAAGTTATGAGATGGACAAGCTCTGACCTTGACCTTTGAGATGAGAATCTGGGTGAACATTGTTAGTGACACTGTTTTCCTGAGATTAATATTCAAACTAAATATAAACAAGAAATTTGGCCCTGCCATGAAACAAGTTTTTTTCAATGTTTTTAAAGTCATCCTCCAAACTGAAGTTATTAAGCAGTTATGGGCCATAACTTATGGCCCGAAATCCAATCACAAGCTAGGTCTTCATGCAAGCTTGCTATATTAAAAGTTTCAATAAGATTGGTTTATTCAAACTGAAATATCTGACCAAAACTTTTTTCTATTTTAGTAACAGAGACATTGACCCAATCTAATCCCAAGCTAAGTTTGCACATAAACTACCTACAACAAAATATCAGCAAAATACCTCTATTTAAACACAAATTATTTTGTGGAAACTATTTGTCTCTTTTAAATAACAGTGACCTGGAACTTGGCCCAACTGGCCAATAGCTAGGTCTTCATGCAAGCTTGCTAAATACAAAGTTTCAGCAAGATTGGTTTATTAGAACTGAAGTTATTGACTGGAAACTGTTTTCTATTTTTAGTAACAGTGCCCTTGACCTTGATGCTACTGGCCCCAAATGCAATCCCATGCTAGGTCTTTATGCAAGTTTGCTATATCCAAAGTTTCAGTAAGATTGGTTTATCCAAACTGAAGTTATTTGTGTGGTACCTTTTTTCCTTCTTTCCTTCCAGGGCACATCTTTTTGCAATACAAAGAGGATGCCTGCAACTTCCACCAACCTGTCTCTTCACACAAATTTGCTGAAAACAAATAATATGGAATGTATTTATAAATGACATCCATTAAAATTTGGGCCCAAGATCATGAAACTTAATCAGGAGACCAGTCTCAAATCTCAAGCATCTGATTGGCTGAAATGGCAACCAGTAAGCATTTCAGCCAATCAGATGCTTGAGATCTGAGACTGGTCTCCAAACTTAGTTTAATGGTCTTGGACCCTGAATGATCATTATTTGATACAGATGCTTAATGTTGTACTGTAAAGAAATAAATATAAAATGAGCTATTTTGCTGAAAAAAGACCAACCAGGCTTTGTTCTTTAAGGTAACCGCAGTATAAGAGAACTTGGCTTGGCAAGTGCTAAGTTGGTGTACACTGGGAATCTTGTTAAATACCCCATCTCATAATTCAGAGCACATCTTTCTGTGGGCAATGTTCCTGTATAAGATGAATTTCTGATAATGGCTTTTTCTGTTATGTGCAAGAATATTAAAGTTCTGATATAAATGTATGAATTTAAAGCTATAATATACTGAGTGACATGGCTTTCTAGACTTGGTCGCATCATGTACGCAGTTGTCCCAGCATCAGTTGTCTCCTGCAATTCCTCCTGAAGGACAGCTATCACCCGTAGGCTAAAATTATATAAAGCATACTTCAATTTATTTAAAAAATTATCAATTTATTATGAATGTTCCCAAAAATAAAAGCTAAAGAAACTTGATTTTTAGAAAGGTCTTTATACAAAATAATCAGTTCCTTTGATAAATATTTATCAATCATGATTAACTTTTAACAGGAAAAAATCAAAGGATTTCACTCCTTCCATAGTTTAATTAAAAAAAATTTCTCCAGTCAGAAGAAATGTATGTTTAATACATGACCACCAAACAACTACTAATCTGGTGTGATGATGATGGCAGGTAATGGCAAATGTATCCACTAACTACAGAAATCTGGTTAATCATACATTATCTCTAGAAACTCCCAAATAAAAAAAAACATAAAATAAAAAAATATGCTTACCATTTTAACAGTTAGTTGGCATATCTTTCTTTCTGTAAGGTTCTAGAACTATCCACACAAGTTTTTGCCATTCCACAATTGGACAGGCTCTTTTCACAAATGGACATCAGCCTCAATCACTCTGCAGCAGAGTTATCAGCTCCTTTTCTACTCAAATGGAGTACAGCTCCTTTTCTACTCAAATGGAGTACGATCACCAGTAAAGTAGAGTTGTGTCTAAAACCCCAGTGCAGAGCTAAATGAAAAATAATATTTCAACTTTTATTGCTATAAATTAAAATTAGAATGTGTCATAGGGCACTCATGCTCCCACTACTACAACATTTGTAATAAAGGGCCATAACTCTGGTAAAAATGGTTGCAGGAAAAAATATTTTCTGTACAATCATCTACCAATCCTGCTTTATCATCTTAGCAAATTTGAAAGAAATCTGCCCAATAGTTAATGCGGAGTTGATGCCACAACTTTTGGGGGACGTACGTACATACGGACAAGTGCAACTCTATATGCCTCCCATTTTGTGGGGGCATACAAAAAGTTAAAATAACATAATAGTTTTAAGCGCTACAGGAATAGATAGTTGACAATCACATCTTTAACAATTTCAACCTTTTACTCCATGGATATGCCATTAATCACATGCTCAACAAAATATAGATCTGTATGCAGATCTGTGCAGTCTGACCAGGATCTACACATTTTAAATAACCTCGGGGATCTGAAAGTGACTAGTGCAGATTTACAGAGTGACAAGTGTTAAACTCACTGCAAGGGTCTTCACACAGCTCTTTGGTACTGCTGGTTCTTTGGTTGTACTTTCTGAACAATGGCTTGCTCTGCAGGGCAGCACTTCGCAACACATCACATTGTTATTTGGAGAAGTAGAAAGAACTTAACATTCCTGAAAACAAACACTCAGTGCAATGATATTAAATCCAAATACATACAAATATGTTTACACTTATCTTACACATTCCTAAGATTTAAGTCTTCATTGCATTTGACATCAATTGGTCTGTATAATGGCTTCAGCAGATCTGTGCACAAACTTTTGGCCAGTGTACATATTTTCAGGGCTACACAAACGCACTAGCCTGATGCCCGGGACAAGCTGAAAATCGGATCGGACAACCTCAGTTTTTCCAACCACTTGTAAGTGGGCTAGATCAATTTATTTAGGCCACTTGTAAGTGGGCTAGCTCAATATTGCGGTGCAGTGTTGTAACAATTTTTTTGTCTTGTGACATTGACAGGCACACCTTTTACCCAAAGTTACTGCAGACAAGAATTTGGTGTTCCACAGAACACATGGTCGCCTAAAAGGATCCCTATGTGACTACCTGCTATCACAGGCATCACAAAAAAAATTTGATTATTGGCTTTGTTGTTCCAACAGCAATTAAACAAGCTGTGATAACACAAATTGTAAAATTTTAGTAATAAGAATATTTTAATGAAATGCACTTAAACAGTCAAAATGTTTTTAGTACCCTGGTAAATGTGATAAAATATTGATTCAATCCTTGAAATTTTCTTCCTTCATTTGTAAGAATTGATGACATTTGATTCAATCCTTAAAATTTTCTTCCTTCATTTGTAATTGTGATTACAGAACCAGCTTTTCGCTTTTTTAGTCACATTTCTGAAAATCAGAGTTTCATTAATATTTTTGAAAACTAACAAAATATTTAACATATGCAAATATACTCATCAGACAGCCTTGTTAATGGGTTCAAAGTATTTGCATCCAAAGGCCTTGTTAATGGGTTGAGTCCAGATTGAGGCTTAACATTTAAAAAAAAACTGCCGCATATTGAATATCATAGAATAACAAGATGCTTGCAAACATACAGAATTATAAACTGACTCATATAAAAATGTACATGGTCCTTTAAAAGAATTTAAGTGCTCTGGTTTTATTTACATGTAATCACATTTTTTTTTTATTCTGCTGCAGTTCCATGAAATCTAAATTTTTGTATGAATATGTTGAAAAAAAAGAGAATTGATACTGAAATCAGAAGCAGCAGATACATCAGTATTGTTCAATTCAATGACACCCTATAATTGGGCCTTCCTCGGCAAGTGCATGGATTACAGAAAGTGATAGGAGTTTGCTTCTTGTAGTATTTTATTTAACTTACTTCATAGACAAGTATAGTAGAATGTAAAGAGCATCAGCCAGACATCTTATTGTGGTCTGCCTCAATGATATATTTTGTTTTATGTAAATTTGACACCTACACATATTTATGTTCCTAAGTTTCTGTTACACCACTGGTGAGATGTTGATTTAACAAGTAAATGATTATTTTTTACTGAACTACACATCAATTCTTTGGATTATCAAACAATTTATGATATGAGCCTGCATCTCCAAGTATATGTTTGTAGTAGTGTCCTTGACAGGTAGCCTCACTAGCTCAATTGGTAGAGCGACAGCACAGTAAGCCAGAGGTCCGAGGTTCGAACCCTGGTAAAGGCCTACACATTTTCTCCTGTTTCATATGGTGCCCAGTAGAAATTGATTTACCCTTGAAGCTCTACTGGGCGAAGCATTGGCTGGGGTAGTCAATCTTAACCTGCGTTATAAAGACATTTACCGATTAAGTGGCTTGTCTCATTTAGAAGGGAGGAATCTAGTAGCGTCCTCAACAGGTAGCCTCGGTATCTCAATTGGAAGAGTGATGGCACGGTAAGCCGCAGGTCTGATGTTCGAATCCTGGTCGAGGCCTACACATTTTCTCCCTCCTGTTTCATTTGGTGGCCAGTGTAAATCCATTTACCCTTGGAGCTCTACTAGGCGAAGCAATGGCTGGGGTAGTTGTTCCCAACCTGCATTGTTTAGACATTTGTCGATATAGTGGCTTGTCTCATTTAGTAGTGAGGAATGTAGTAGCATCCTAGACAGGTAGCCTCGGGAGGCTAGCTCAATTGGTAGAGGGACAGCACGGTAAGCCAGAGGTCCGAGGTTCAAATCCTGGTCGAGGCCTACACATTTTCTCCCTCCTGTTTCATGTTCAACAAGTGGTGGCACCGGGTAGAAATGACTGATAGTAGTAAATAAACTATG
Organism: Corbicula japonica; assembly: GCA_038501625.1. Lineage (NCBI taxonomy): Eukaryota > Metazoa > Mollusca > Bivalvia > Venerida > Cyrenidae > Corbicula > Corbicula japonica. Next base: position 3,666,169 of record JAZAYU010000041.1, read on the forward strand.
AAAACAGGAGTAAAACCAAATATGTTTTTTAACAATTTACCATACACTGGCAAAATCTTGCTGGATATATCCCATGCTACTGGCTACTATACAGTGTAGGCGTAGGAAAACTCCTGCCAAGAGAACATATGGGATCTGCTGTCTTCTGCTACCTATCTGAAATTAAATAGGATGATTCTGCTTTTTGTAAGATATTTACCTATCTCAGGTGTAGCTTTTTAACAATGGATGGATCTGTTTCAAACACAACAATAATCAGAGTTGAATGAGTTGACTGCTACTGTAAAATGATTATAAATCAAGAAGCCAAATGTGTCACAACATAACATATTATGTCAGAAAAACAATCGGCGTCACACGGTAATATCTTTAAGCAAAAATACTCCAAAGCGCGGCACAACCAACTACTGTTTATCCGAAATTACATACACTTGAAGTTTTACTCGCGCGAAGCTGTGATAAAAATCAACACTAAACAGCTCGAGAGGCAAATTATCGAAACGGAACGGCCATTATGCAAACATCCAAAACTATACTTCATCTCTTACGCCAACATGCAGCTACAGCCAGCCATGACTCGAAAGAATTGCCGAGAAAAATTATTCTCGTGACGCTGACTTGAATTTTAAAACGTCTCGGGAGGTCATTAGTCTAATCTGAATACCCTCCCCTCTCTCTTCGTTCAAGTCCGGTCGGCTTTTCCCGGCTTTTCCCGTATTATCTGACGTCACGTCAGTAGTCACATGACTTTTTATTAGCAGGTGCGATTTGGGCGACGGTAGACCAAACTGCCTCTCATTGATTCAGGAATGGTATTAATCTGAAGAAGCGCATTAAAGGTTCCATGTTTACCGCCATATGCAAACCTCCGTTTGGTATGGATCAAAATTGTACTGTTTATTGGTGTAAAAACTGAGTTTAGCTCAAGTCGAGGCTATGCAGCGGGGGCAATAATAGGAATTTCCATTACTGCCATGAACAGGCTCAATCAAACCGAGCCTCCATTTTTTCATATTTGTCGTGTTAGGTGGCTTTCTTAAAATTTCCTTTTCATCTTTTGCAATAATTAAAGCGACCACTTCAGACACGAAGCAAACTTCCCTGATCTAAATCTTTCCATTAAAGATGGTTACATCACTACTAGAATATATGATAAACCAGAATATTAAATATTTTAAAACATTCTGGTAGACATGCTATTTCTAGTTTACAAAAAGTGGATAAGGAAGCCGATGATATTGTTATTAGAACTCATCCACTTTATGAAGTTGCAAGCCTTACTCAGTGTTACACTCGGCATGTTCTTAGACCACACATTGACTTGGAATCTTATCACCAAAGACATTTTCTTAAAATTTCATTTTTAAATAAAGGCATAGATTTTATTGACCTTCCAAGTATATTTAAAGATAAAACTGTTGAATCGGCTATACCTAATTATTTCAAGAATACTGAAACACCCATCGTTTGTTATAAATATAACAAGCCTATTAGAAACACAATTTTCAATAACAACAAAATTACCTCGGATTTACAGATTGTTGAAAACACACCATCATCTTGAGACTGTTCTAATTCAAAATTTTGCTATCAACCTGCCGGTCATATCGTTACAGGGGATCTTAATGTTATCAAAGACTTCAGAATCTGCAATTTAATTTCAAAAGGTCCAAAATACAGAATTCCATCGGACATCGACTTTAATATCTGTCGTGCGGAAATTGCAGAGTCTTTAAACTCTTTTTGCAATAAATGGTGTAAACGAGAACATGCTGAGCCTAATGCTCTTTCAAACTGGAAAAAACAAATATTCAAATTGACACTCGTATATCCTTCTATAAAAGAAACATAGCTTTACTACCACCTCGACCTCGTTTTAACTTTCGTCATTTGAAAAAGGGTATTCAAGATTTTCACAACAAATTTGTTTTAACACCTGCTGATAAGGCTTCAAATAATGTTATTATAGTGTGACGTATACACTATATAAATGTTCAAACTGAAGAGCTTAATAGCACTAATGCTTATACACTGACTTCTTCATCTGAGAGTGATATTGTTACTGCACACACTCTACAAATTACAAAATTTAGAATCAGTGTTGAGCCGAAACAAGACAAAGTACCTACTATGTATTGGTTGCCTAAAATGCACAAAACACCGTACAAAGCAAGATTTATCGCTAACTCTAGTTCTTGTACAACTACAAAGTTATCCGTGCTCTTAACATCTTGCTATAAAAGAACATGTAATTAGGTATTGCGAAAAAGTTTTTGAAACTACTGGCAAAAATTTATTTTGGTCTATAAAAAATTCAAATGACGTTTTGAAGAAACTTAAATCAAATAATTTTCAGGCGTTCTGTTTGTCTACATATGATTTCTCTACCGTGTATACTTCTCTCCCTCATAATTTAATAAGAGACAAGCTAACCAGTCTCATTGAAAAAACTTTTGCTAGAGAAAATAAAACATTTATTGCTTGTAATGAACATAGGGCATTCTTTACAGATGGTTCTTATGATAATTATACTTCATGGACCTGTCAAGACCTTATCCAGGCGCTCACATTTTTATTGGATAATATTTATTTGAGATTTGGTACCTCTATTTATAAACAAGTAATAGGCATTCCAATGGGTACTAATTGTGCACCCCTTGTTGCTGATCTGTTTTTATACTGTTATGAAAGAGATTTCATGTTATCTCTTTCTACCGAACATCAAGATGATATTATTACAGCTTTTAACAACACCTCGAAGTACCTTGATGATTTATTAAATATAGATAATAACCATTTTCCATCACTGGTTAATAAGATTTATCCTAAAGAACTACAGCTTAACAAAGCGAACACTTCAGAAAAGCAAGCAAACTTCCTTGATTTAAATCTATCCATCGAAAATGGTTACGTCACTACTAAAATTTATGATAAAAGAGATGATTTTAATTTTAATATAGTAAATTTTCCGTTTCTAGACGGCGATGTTCCTCGTGCAACTTCTTACGGGGTTTATATCTCACAGCTTGTTCGCTTTTCAAGAGCTTGCAACGATGTGAATGATTTCAATGAACGTAATCTTTGCATTACAGAAAAACTTTTAAAACAAGGTTATCGGTATCACAAATTAAGGAAAACCTTTTGCAAGTTTTATCGCCGATATCCAGATCTAATTCATAAATACAGGTGCAGTTTAAAATCACTATTGCAACAAGGAATTTCACAGCCAGTTTTTTATGGAGATTTAATTTATAAACTTAAGAAGATAAAAGGCGATGTTAATTTCTCCCGGTTATTCGTAAAAACCATCTGTAAATTTAAAAAGAAAGGTTACCAACATGATATTTTACAGCGCTCTGCAGGCCTGGTGATTAACCCATCTTCAGTTGATCATTATGCTTACCTCTTTGGTTGCACGACGGTGGCAGGGGTGTAAGAGTTTATGAAAGTTTATGGGGAAATCTTTTCTTAAAAGAGCCTAAAAGCTCGATTTGTTTCTTTTATCCCTGTCATCGTGTTCTTGCTGATTTTACTCCAGGTGCTCTGGTCTCGGAAAGATCATTGAGTACCCGCCCTTTGGCTTTGCAATGCTATTAAATTCTTATGTTTATATGTTTGTATGCTTTTGCATGCAACATTGTTGAGCTGATGGGTGGGTTGGAGTTATTTCACCAAGACAATTTGTACTTGTTTTGTGATACGAGAACCTGTTGGGGCAAGTGTGAGGTTGGTGCACCCTAGAACCTGGTTTAAACCCCCAGTGGCAATTTGTTTTGCCACTGACCGTTCCAAGGCGGTAACCCCTCCGGTTCTCACTTCCGTTAATTGTTTGTGGCATCCATTTTGAAACTGATTTTTGTAATCCATGCTCTCTTTTCCTCTCTACTTTTTGGCTGTGTGGGGAGGCTGTGTATGCTGGATGAGGCCATTCCTGATATGCATATTTCATTTTTTTTTAATTTTAATATAGTAAATTTTCCGTTGCTAGACGGCGATGTTCCTCGTGCAACATATTAGGGGTTTATATATTTCACCCATCGTTCGCTTTTCTAGAGCTTGTAATGATGTTTACAGTTTGAATGAACGTAATCTTTGCAGAACAGAAAAAAAAATAAAGAGGTTATCGGCGTCAAAAATTAAGGAAAGCCGTTTGCAATTAAGTTTTATTAGCGATACCCAGATTTAATTCAAACTTACAAGTACAGTTTAAAACCCATATTGCAACCGGGTATTTCACATCCAGTTTTTATGGAGATTTATTTTATAAACTTAGAAAATAAAAGTCAATTACTTCACGTTATTCGTGAAAACTATCCGTTAATTTGAAAAGGTTACCAAAAATATGATTGCTTGATGATTAACCTATCTACAGTTGATCGTTATGCTTATCTCTTTTGTTGCACGACGGTGGCAGGAGTTTAAGAGTTTATGAAAAAGTAAACTATGCAAATCAGGAATCGCCACACTCAGAAAACACAGCCTCCCAGCGCAGCAAAAAGTAGAGAGGAAAGGGGAGCATGTTAAATAAGAATATCAATTTCAAAAAAGGCACCTCAAACAATTAACGAAAAAGAGAACCCTTGGGGTTACCGCCTTGGAACGGTCAGTGGCAAAACAATTCGCCACTGAGAGTTAAAACCAGGTTCTAGGGTTCACCAACCTCACGTTTTCATAGATAAATACGAGTAATTGATATTCTAAATATTTTTACAGATGGCCAGTAATGTACATCAAAAGGCCCCGTTATGTTTTTCATAAATATGGTCCTTTTCGTTTTACAGATGGTCCGTTATGTCAATAAACATGGTCCGTTTTGTCTTACATATGGTCCGTTATGTCAATAAATATGGTCCGGTTTGTCTTACAGATGGTCCGTTATGTCAATAAACATGGTCCGTTTTGTCTTACAGATGGTCCGTTATGTCAATAAATATGGTCCGGTTTGTCTTTCAGATGGTCCGTTATGTCAATAAATATGGTCCATTATGTCTTAAAGATGTTACAGATGGTCCAACTATTTGTGCGCAATAAGAGCTTTTCTATATATACGATGGTCGCTCTTCGCGCACAACCCAGTTACTATTCAAATCAAAGCGGAAAATTTTCCTTCTATTTCTATATGCCGCCGATCGGAAAATGAATCGCAACTTTTCAATCTTTTGCCGGCTTCATAAAGCATCTTAAACATATTTATTTAAAAAAAAATACATACCTGAGAAGCCACATTCAAGTAGAATCAATATATGTAATCCTTTATAAGTTACGTTTTCGTTTTTTATGCAAAACTGTTTTAAACCTCCACCCATGTCGATTACACCGCATAAAGTTTATCTGACTCGCGTTTATCGATAATTTTCACCGTGTAAACGGCATATCCTTTCCGCGCCCGACCCTGTTTTCCGGACGGACGTCCGTAACGTAACTATTTAAACGTGACAAAATTTTGACTTCCCAAAGCCCGACCCTGTTTTACTGGAGGTCGCCCGAAACGTAATTAAACGTGTGCTTTTTTCACGATTTTAAAAACCATAACGTAAATCTGCGTAAATTTTATTTCAGTGCCCGTTGAAAAGTGTATGTTTGAATAAAGCATATACGCTTTTGTCCGTTACCGGTATTCTACCTTTTAAAGAAATTCGGAATTTTCAACATGGTAAGAAACCCGTGTAAAACACGTTATCTAACGTTACGGTCTTTCTTCTGTAAAAAAGGTGGAAAAAAGCATATCAAGAATAGTGCGTTAAAATCCCGAATTTCAACGCTCTTTTACGTAATTTGTGAAAAATTCGGTTTATCGCAGGAAGACTGTAACGTAAAATTCCGTAAATTAATTAATCAAATTAATAGTAATTAATTTTTATGCCGTTGCAAAAATGTCATTTTTAAGTAATTACTAGGTAGATATAGGATTTTTTTAAAAATAATGAATAACTGTTTTGGAGCCACTTTTTTATTTTGACAATGAAAGATGAAGAAACAGCAACACATGTAATTAGATTTTTTTCTTAAAATTGAACTTTTTAAAATTACTAATTTTCTTATCAGATTATCTAGGTCGAATGTATTCAATTTCTTACTAAATTATATTTGAGAGAAAATATGTGATGCATTCAAATGACTAATGGTTTAAAAATACTGATCGATTATTCCGCGTTCTTTTAAATAGCCACCAAAGTAAGGACTTTTTTAAAAATGAAAAATAAATTGACGGGTTTCCGACGAAAAAACAGGGTCGGGTTTTGAAAAGCGATTTTTTGACACGTTTAAATACATTTCGGGCGTCTTCTCGTAAAACAGGGCCGGGTTTTGGGAAGTCAAAATTTTGTCACGTTTAAATACGTTATGGTCGTGGAAAGGATATGCTGTGGTAGGTTTAACAAGTTATTTTGTGGATTATTCGTTCATTTTATTGTTACTTTTATCATTATTTATGTTTTATAACGATATTTGACATACCAGTATTGAAATTTTCACGTGGGAGTGAAAATAAAAAGAATTTAAATCGGATCGATTTCCACCAGAGTTTTGATCGTAACTGCTTGAGACGTAAAGAACAGACAACGAAAACGTCAGTATGATAATGAGTCTGTGCTTGCAGTCGAATTATTGAGACTAGTCCGTTATGTCAATAAATATGGTCCGTTATGTCTTACAGATGGTCCGTTATGTCAATAAATATGGCCCGATTTGTCTTACAGATGGTCCATTACGTCAATAAATATGGACCGGTTTGTCTTACAGATGGTTCGTTATGTCAATAAATATGGTCCGTTATGTCCCTGAATCTTGCATGTGTTGTATTGTCTGTAGTGTCCTTTTACCTTCAGATGTTCAAGCAAAATGTTCTCAGGAAACAGATCACAAACATAAAGTTAAAAAAAAACCAATGCTGTTTTCAATGTTGGTAGTTTTATGGAAGTTAACCTCTAAATTCTTATAACTAATGAAATCTCCATAACACAAAATAATTCCCATTTCGCTCTTTTAATCCTATCAATATTGGAACGGAACAGTGTGGATTTTACACTTCCCTAGATAACGGGTACCTGTGTGAAAACGAGTGAATCCACGAGAGTTTGTTGTCAACAACAAGAGACGACAAGAAAATTATTTATTTTCGATCGAAACTGCCGAGAAATGGATGATTTTCAGTCCGCAGAAGAGGTAAATAAATATTTTGATATGTTCCTTTTCTTATGATGTTGATGTGCTACTATAATGCAGAATTTTTTTTTGGATTTTAGACACCTAAAAATCATGTTGACAGTTGAGTCATAAAAAAAAATGAGCATAACGGGGATCGTAAATCATTCTCATGAGACCTCTCTATAATTTGAAATCTGGTTACCTATTTAAATTTGAATTTTACATTGACAGTAAGCAGATTAAATTAGGCAAGTTGGGTAGAATCTAGTTTAGCGGACCCCAGATATTCATTACTCAAAAGCCCAGCGGCGTTTGAGCGAGAAAAGCGGGGGTGTGGGGGCAGTAGCCCCCATTTAAACTCATTATAATTGAAATGTGTTTGACACACGACTAGGATAGCATTGAATTTTCTCACAATCGATGCTCTTTAGTGTTAGGGTCCGCTAAACTAGATGTGTTCCGGCAAGTTATCGGTCGGGTATAAAACGCAGCCAGAAAACGCAGCCAATATAAACATATAGGGAAAACGCAGCTCAGAACGCAGCCTTATATAAACATATGGGCGGAAGGTGTGAACCATTGTCTGGTGAAGATGTTCTCCGACCAAATAGGTATTTGAATTTTATAACAACATAAATATGACAAATAAAGATAATTATGGTTAATATTTAATAATCATGATACAAATCTTAACAATATGACAGTATTTATATATACCAAACAGTTGAAAATATTTAATAATCATGTAACAAAACTTAACAATACTACAGTATTAAAATATACATAACAGTTGAAAATACTTTTTGAAATTTGCATGCAAACACACAAAGATAAATAAATGCAACAAATATACTTGAAATTAGAAACTTACCTTCTTCGGACAAGAAATACATTTCATATTTAAAGAAGTTGCGTTTCTAATTTCTTCAAGTACAAATGATATAGTAAAAGAAAGTAAAAACGCAACATCTTTAATCACGAAATATATTTTGTGTTTAAAGAAGTTGCGTTTCTAATTTCTTTAAGTATATAAATAAATGTAGAAAAACAAACAACAATTGCAATTATATATTTCCCGATGACGTAGCGCAATTACGGTAATGTTCATACAGTCAATTAATCAGTTTCGGCATTCAATCACTTTCGGCAATTCGATAAATCTTGAGTTAAGAATCGAAAATTTGTTAAGTTTAAATTATATATAATGGGCGTATTAAGTATCAAACTCGGTAATAAATTAATTAGGGACGCCAGGTGATAACGATTTTGAAGAGTCGCAAATGCGGCAAATAAAATAAATCATTGATTGTGACAATGTTATAAGTTTACCTACCGAAAACATTTTATTAAATGCAGAATATGCACCTAAATTTGTCGAAACAAATAACAATAGTTTTTACATAATACACAGTAAACAAGATGGGTATATCGAAGAAGATACTTATAATGATTTAATGTATATGTGATACACTAGTTTTGTAATCACTGTTTTTGTGACAGATATAATTTCACACATACCACAAGTGTAGTCTAATGAAGAAATATCAGGCGGAACCGACATGCAAAATTTATGGAACCATTTGTTGCATTTATCACATTGGACCATGTTATCATAACAGTCAGGTAAATTGCATATGCAGTAATTTTGAATATTAATAGTGCTTCCTTTTTTTTCTACGTAGACTTATTGTTTTATTTGTAACAGGAAATTCAGTAATCTTTTCTTTTTCAAAACAATCCAACAAATGATTTCCTAAGCGGTTTGTATCAAATATTAAATCGAAGCACAATTCTTTTCGTAAGCAATAAGATGTTATAAAAGCTTATAGACCACAGTCAATACTATTGGGTTGCTTCATTACCTCGGGAATTTCTATAATTATTTCTTCTTTTTGTCGACCATAAATTTGTGAAAGTTGTATTTTCAGTCCATCAGGTATGATAATATCATCTTTTCTGTCATTTCCTAAACTGTCTAATAAGTAAATTTTATTATTATGAAATATACTAACAACCCAATGGTCTTTATGAGTGTGGTGTATTTGACAAGCTGGTGAAATAACGGGATCCATTGGAATTTTCATTACCCATCTGTTTTCAGAATCTACAAAAACAGGGACTTTTTCGGTTAATTGTAAACCATTCATACTATTCCCAACTTCTTTTTTTAACAAAATATTTACAGCTTGCATATGGTTAGATGAAAGTTTCCCGTTATTAATTATTTCGTTTTTATCCGATTCAGTCAAATTTAATTCTTTTTTCAAAAAAATAATCTCGTCGGCGATATCATCATTTCGACTTGTTTCTAATTCTAATAGTGCGTCATTACTAGATTCTTCATGGATTACTGGTATTTTATTAATTAAGTTCATATCGAGATCTTCAGAAACATTATTTTCTATTTTTTGTATCTTTACTTCATGTTCGTCGGATTCGTCTTGAAATGTTAATTTTCGCTTTTTTTCACTTGTTGTCACGGCTTTAGTTTTTTTCAAGATTGATTTTGGAGTAGAAGACGCGATTTCAATGATTTTTTAGCCCTACCCGCTGAATTATTGCTTGTTTTATTAACAATTGAAATGTTAAGGTTAGGTGTTTCTATTAAGGAAGTATTGTTTAATTTAATAGTTGAATTTGGGGCAGGATTTACAACATCCTCACAATCGTTATCACCTTTGCGACCCTTTTTCGTGCCACATTTTTTGTTATGTTTAGGTCTGCAATTTTTTCTTAATTGACTTAAATTATATTTCTTTTTGTCTTCGGGTACGGCCATTCCTATAGAAAGCATTGCTGCTATTATATGGTAACAGCGTGTAGTTGCTGGGCAGTTGCAGGATTCTTTTGGAAATAAAGTTACCGAATATTTTTTCCCGTTGGAACCTTTTATCATGAAAGCGCCCATGTTTGGAACTAGAACAACACTGGATTCATTAATAGTTTTAATAGCTATAGAATGTTGCGATGACTGAATTTCGGACGTGTGGGGAAAGTGTTTAGGTGATTGTGCGTCACATTTAATATCATTTTCATCTATTTGTATTGAATCTGTAACCTCTGAATTTTCTAATTTTTCAATATCGGGCTGACATATTGATTTTAGTTTCCCCTTGATAAGATCAATTTTAATTTTGATGCCATAACTCAGCTGCAGAACGATATTATTTAATACCACGATTTAAACCTGATTAAATAATGTTGAATATAAATCTTCTTTCAATTTTTTTGACACCGCGTCCTTTGTTAGGCACTAATCAGTACACGTGTATATCTAATAATTTATTTAGTCAAAACGAATCTAAGTGCAAATGTGTAAATTATTTGCCTTACAGCATTTGACCAATGAACGAGTTAGCTCCGCCCAATTTACTTATCACTGGATATCAATACAATGATAAATAAATTGGGCGGAGCTAACTCGTCCATTGGTTTACGCTGTTAGGCAATTGGGTAGTAGGTGGTGACACAATAGTTTTTGTATATTTGAACTTGTAATTACATTTAATTATTAATTATTCTTAATTTTGTAAAACATACTTATACAACTTTAGAGCTGCTGATAAAAATATCAATATATATATTTAATATACCATTTAACAGTTAGATATGAAATTTTCGCTAACAAGGTTACAATTTAAAATTTGCGCTGTGATAACCAATAATGAAACATGTACTTTTAAGAATGTATAACAATGTTGTTATATCTTTTTTTGTGCCTATATAATACAAGTTGATTCTTTAAACATGAGTATTACAATGACAATCAAAATATTACACATTAAATTACATATATAGTTCCGACTAAATTATAAGTTCTTTAATGTTGCACGACAGAAAAATGGATACTTACAGACATCGATGCAATTATATCAAAGACTGAATCTAAATCCATGAAGTCCAGTATACGGTATCCCGGAAAGCATAATGTCACAATACTGTCACTTTCCACATACTCGTGTAAATACTTAACTTGGCTATGTCCAAACACAAGAGCCATGATTATATAGTATGAACACGGAAAATATATTAAGCAAAGGTTATATGATAACAATCCTTAAAGTTATATGCAATTTATCCTTTTAAGCAAAATTTACTACAACAGTAGGCAGACATGAGAAGCACAAGTAATTCAACAACACATTTTTTACAATTTTCCAATTAATCCTTTTTCGGCAATATTTACTACAAGAGTGGGCCGATTGTTCATTTTTTTTTTTACTTTTTATCCACATCTGGTTGTATTATTAAAGCAATTTTTAAAAGTTGCGAATAATTAAATTTAGAATTAAGGCATCTTAGTCTTTCATGTATCTTCTTATTCTCTAATTACCGCATTTGATAAACCGACTATCAATAGAAAAAAAACAAAATTTTTAATAAACGTACATTACTCGCTAAAAATAAGTTCACACCAATAATGAAATCTGCAACTTTTCTTATTTGTTAGGTATCCACAAAAGGGCTTATTGAATAGCAATTATCGTTATTTCGTAAAGTTGCGAATAATCAAATTGTAAATTAAATCAATTTCGTCTTTGATTTGTTTTTCCAATTATTTTATATCTGTTTTATCATGTATGCATGATTGTCTGATTAACCGACAAACAAAAGGAACAAAAGAATCAATATTTTAAACATATGTATATTGTTCTCTTTAAACAATTTTACATCAATGATGAAAACTGCAAATTGATATAACCTATTGAAAACGTATTTTTTCCATTTATTTAATTCATCTATCTTCATTCTGCATATATTACATACAGCGAATAATAAAAACAACAACATTTAGACACTTCATCTATGTAACATGTCAAATTGCAGCTCGGCTGCGTTTTCTAGCTATCTACCATACTTTAACATAAGCTGCAGAGCTGCGTTTTATACCCACAAAACGCAGTCTGCGTTACCGCAGTCTGCGTTGAATAGCTGCGTTTTATACCTGACCCAAGTTATCTCTAGGTTCATTGCTCCTCTGTACAGTTTGCTCAGGATCCACCCTGTTTGCTTTTAAATTCATTCATTTATTTCTAACTTCAAAGCTAATAGATCTAGTGTAAATTCTGATGAGCACTAATGAGCAGACTGATCATGATCACAGACATACACACTATATATGCTGTTTCCATGGAAACAAATTAAACAGGGACTGAAATTCTCAGATTTCCTTGTTGCCCTCAGGGGAAGTAGAAATTCTCTTATCTGGTTGCCTGGAAATTTGGTAAAATGTCATTCTTATATATATGTTCATAATTTTTGAAGATTATTTAAACACATTTCACTATTAAATTTTGAATTTGTCTCTTTGTGAGAAAGAAGTGCCGTCTGACTAGGACTCATACCAGGGACCCCTTACTTACAGGAAGATGCTCTCCCTGATAGTGACTAGATTCATACTGTTACATGGGGCTTTTTTTTCGGTTGATTATTATTGCCGTCTGATCAGGATCTAAACTGTTCGCTTTTAGATTTGTTAGGTTATATCTGACCAAAATGCGACCAGCGAAGATCGTGATCACACGGCATGGATATGCCGGCAGATCTGGATCAACACTGGTTGCAAATGCGTAAAAATGCGATAAATATATGGAGGAAAGGGTTAAACACATTTTCTGTATTTAATGTGTAGTATGTGTTTATGTCTTTTCAAACTACAGTGAGTGAAGTGTTTCGTGATTTTTTGTTGTCTAAATACAATTGTTGTTTATTTCAGACCGCGTTTGTTGTGGATGAAGTGACAAACATCATTAAAGAGGTGAGGGATAGGTTGCTTGGTACTAATCTATCCATTTTATTTAATTATAACAAAAGTAAGATTAACTGTATTTCAGATACATGTAGATTATGATTATCATTAATGGTTTAAGTCTAAAATAAAGATACTTCATTAACACAATAGCAATTAATACACTAGCTTTAGGTGTTACATTTTAATATTAGGTATTTTAGAAAAACATATGAAGAACTGACATTTTATGTTCTTGATGATATTTTTCAGGCCATAGAAGGTGCTATCGGTGGCAATGCTTACCAACATAATAAAGTAAACCAGTGGACTTCCAATGTTGTTGAACAGTGTCTAAACCAACTGACAAAATTAGGAAAGCCATTTAAATATATTGGTAAGGAAATTTAGAATAAAGACTTCAAATGGCAAAAAAACAAAAGAAATCACATTAAAGTACAGTACAAGAAAATATCCCATTCAGCAGTGACTATGGTTGGACAGTCTGTTTTGGTGATTTTTTGTCAGACAGCATTTCTTGATTTGTTTGACTGATCGTCCTGTAGGTTTAAGAAGTAATTCATTTTGACTGATGGCCACTTCCCAACATTCACAGCCATGTAGGAAAATAGAGGAAAAATAGAGCATACTTTCATAACATTTCAAAAATATTGAATATATATGGAATATTTTAACAGTATGCATTTTGTAGGTTCATAGTTTTCGAGTTGGGTATGTAAACAATATCATGCGAGACCAAAGGTCGAGCGTGATGTGGTTTACATACGCAACGAGAAATTACACGAACCTACACAATGCAAACAGTCATAATTTTCCTTTTATTATATACCCTTCTTGCTCAAAACAAATTTAAATAAACTAAACAACAAAATTTTAGTCAAAAAAGTGGTTTACATAATAGCAGAAATAAAAATAGTAACATGGCAGTAAATTTATGAATGGCATAGAAAATGTTTGAATGGCATAAAATTACTGTAACGTTTGTAAAACTGCGATGGAAATTTCATATTTTGGAGTTTGTTATGTGCCAGAAAATTACGACAACCTAGTGTGACGTAGTATATGACGTCACACAGAACACGGAAAGCTGGACATTATATGATACAGAATTTCTAATCTGATGAGTTGTATCAATTTTGCGGATTAAAACATCACTATGCTAAAATCAGTAATGGGTATAAAATAAAGAGTTTTATTTATAAAACATGGTACTATCAGACTTTCACTTAACATTTAACTCCTTGCTGCACGTTTTTGAATGACCTTTAAATTCTTTGTCAACTTGTTGGGCTAACTCAGTTGTAGTGATCTCCCTTTGATATCCTGCTATTTTTACTTTAAAGGGAAGTAACTACTGCAAAGAGTTTGTTTGGGGAGTAACCTAAAGTTATCTAAAATTTTCCAGTTTCATTAACATCATAGATGTTTGCTGTTTTATATAATTGATTTTTCTTCTTTCAAAGATAAGAAGTTAAGATGAACAATATTGAGAATGTCATAAGGGTTTTGAAATTTTATGCATTTTACATGGGGAAGTTTCAAACACATTTAAAAGATTTTCAGAGGAGATACAGGTGTAAACCAAAATAATTTTAACAATTTTATTTTTTTGTATAAGGCCATGATTATTAACCCCGGTAAATTGTCAAAATTTGATGGTGAAAAGTGTGTCCTCATTTAAAATATAGACTTCCCAAAAAGTGTCAGACATTTGATGTGAAACAAGTTCTGTCAGACAGAAACATGTTAAAAAGGTATAAGCAAATATAAGGAACTTAAATTTTGTCTGACATTCGGTCTGATAACATAAGAAATCATGTCGGACCGGTCCAGATTTAACCAGTTAGGTCCTTCAGTCTGGCAACTTTCAGGATGTCTGATTTAAATATCTAAAATGGGCTCTAAAAATGACAATATTATACATATTTTTCTCTCAATTTGAGCAAAGCCTGTCTGACAATGTACCAGCACATGTATTGCTGTTCCTCTGAAGTGCTTTGTTTCTGATTTCAGTGACCTGTGTTATAATGCAAAAGAATGGAGCAGGACTTCATACAGCGAGTTCCTGCTTTTGGGACAATCAAACTGATGGTAAAGTTATCTTCTATAATCATTTCGAAGGATTGGCAATAAAATCGACTAGTTCTGTCTCCATCAAAATTCTTAGTCAGACCTTTGATTTGATTTTACCCTTTCCTCCATAGACACACTTTTATTGCAAGGGCGAACAGTTTAGATCCAGATCAGCTGGCACATCTGTGCCATCTGATCTGGATCTAAACTGTTCGCTTTTTGATTCATAAGGTTATTTCTGACCAAAATGTGACCAGTGCAGATCCTGCTCTGGATCTACACTGGTCGCACATGCGTAAAAAGGCGTAGATACGGAGGAAAGGGTTAAGTTGATTTCTAGATTTTCTAACAGATTTTGATCAGTATTGGGGTACAGGAATTTTCTTTAGAAAACAATATATATAACAAGGTCAGCTAGAATTAAAAATACACTGTATTAATAGTTTGGCTTAGGACTGCATACATGCAACCAAGAAATACTTCTTATGACAAAGAATAACGTTTGTACCCTTTACTCAATATAAATAAGGATTTATTGCATGAGCAAACAGTGTAGATCAGGATCCAAACTGTTCGCTTCTTGGTCAAAAATAACCTAATGACTCAGAATGTAAACAGCTCAGAGATCGCAAAGATGTGCCAGCTAATCTAGTTTTACAATGTCTGCCCATGTATGACAACCATTGCCCAAGGTTATAAAGCTGAGCATGGAAACCAGTCTCAAATCTCAAGCATCTGATTGGCTGAAATGGCGACCAGTCGCCATTTCAGCCAATCAGATGCTTGAGATTTGAGACTGGTTTCCAAGCTCAGGTTTATAACCTTAAGGCCATATCCTTTTAAGTTAAGGGTTAAACATTAGCTTGAGGGAACAGGAAGGGGGTGGGGGAGTGAAAATCTCAAAATTGGTTTATAACAGTAAAAGACAAGAAGTGAAATTATCTGATTTGCTTTGACAATAAACAGGCTTGCAAGCAGCTTGTTGATTGTTGAAAAGCCTGAATCAAAGTATCTAAATTTGTCAGAGTTATTTACAAAACCTGCACTGGCTTGTTTTCAGTGAAATCTTTTTGTAGTTTTTGAGCTGGTTTGTTTCAACAGATCCAGATTTATTGGTTGACGAAGTCCATCTGTCAGAGCTTGAACATTTTTCATTAAAGTATTGAATGATTGACTTGATGCTCTGTTGATTTGCCCATAATCACTTGTTACCTTAACATTTTTCGTTAAAGTATTAAATGATTGACTTGATGCTAGGTTGATTTGCTGATAATCACTTGTTACCTTTAAATGTTAAGTATGTTTTACAGAGTTTTGTTGTTATGATAGCAATGGAATTTGAATTATGTCACTAAGGAATTAGTGCAAAAGAATTCTCTTTCATTACGAAAAAAGCTTAACACTTCTGATATTTGGTCAAGATTATTTGCATTTAGTATAACTATAATTATATTAAAGGACTGTATTGATAATTTATTGAATTTATGCAGTTACCAAAGAGCTTTAAGCTTACTAAAACACAATCAGATTCTAATTGTGACAGTTTTTATGTTTAATCCACTTGGATAACACAATTTTCTTGCAAGAGTTAATCCCCTTGGATAATAAAATTTTAATGCAAGTGTTAATTCCCTTGGATAATACAATTTTCATTCAAGTGTTAATTCTCCTTGCATTTAAGATAATCTATGTCATGTTTAATAACAAGAAGTTTAAAATTGAAATTGAAGTCAACCTTTTCCTCCATATATGCACCTTTACTGCATGGGCAAACAGTGTAAATCCAGTTCAGTCTGCATATCTGTGCGGTCTGATCAGGATCTGCATTTGCTTTTTGATTTATTAGATTATTTCTGACCAAAAAGTGAACAGTGCAGCAGATCATGATCAGAGAGCACAGTTGTGCAAGCTGATCTGGATCTACACTGTTGAAACGGAAAACATACATGTATATGGAGTAAAGGGTTATAATAAAATTCAATTAACCCTTTCCTGGATATATACGCATTTGTTCGCATGTGCGACCAGTGTAGATCCAGATCAGCCGGCACATCCATGCCGTCTGATCTGGATCTGCACTGGTTGCATTTTGGTCAGAAATAACCTTATGAATCAAAAAGCGAACAGTTTAGATCCTGATCAGAAGGCACGGATGTGCCGGCTGATCTGGATCTAAACTGTTCGCCCTAGCAATAAAGGTGTATCTGTACAGGAAAGGCTTTAACAAATGACCTGTCTATATTTCAGGAAGTTGTACAGTGAGGTGGGAAAACAAGACCATGTATTGTATTGTGTCCGTGTTCGGCCTGGCCATCTGATTCATCTGTACTGTAGCTCCTACTTCTTCCAAAACAAGACAGACAAGTTGTGATTCTGCCAGTGTTGTTGCATTTGCTGTCCTTTTGAATTGGAAAAAAATATACTTAGAAACAGAACTGAAAAACTATTAAGTGGAATATAAATTCGGACTATATTTTGAGGGTTTCATGCAAGACTGGGTTACTCTATTTCAGTAAAGAAGGGCTAATGGAGTCTTGCATGCAACCCGCAATTTGGTCTTTTACCTGAATAGAATTTTAAGCTTAAAAAATAGGGATTGTGAAATCTTACATGAGAATTATGGTTTTATCAAAAGCTTTGCAAATCTGCTTAGTGGATTTTAATCTATATTTTGTCAAATACAATTATCTTGACACATGCACCTTTTAAGTTCACTTTTGAAGATATAATTCATATTCATTGTGACAATAAAATAGTCACCATTATGGCAGTGTTAAAAATCAAAACCTGTTTATAATTTTGAATAGATGCTTAATTCTTTACTCCATGGTGAAACAGTGTAGATCCAGATCAGACTGCATGGATGTGCAGATGGGTTTTGATCTACATTGGTTACCATGGGATAAAAGCTGTATCCATGGAGAGAAGAGGTTAAGCAAGCTATGTTCTACATAAGACAGCCAGAACATAATGAATTCTTTGAAATTCATGCAGTTTGTTTACAAATATTTCAGTACATATAAATATAGTTTACATATTGTCATTATTTGATAATATTATTATTTATGTATCATGTTGCATTTTTGTTGTTCATTTTATTGAGTGTATGTCTTTCTTGTGAAATATTATCTTTGGGGTCAAAACTGGAAATAAAATTACATACTACTAAATATTTTTAAGAATTGTGAAATCTGTAAATGCCACCTGAAAAAATGAAAGAGATTAAAAAATTTATAATTTAAACTTTGTACTCTTTTTTTTTAACCCTATGTCATTGATACAGATTTTTTCCACACAGCGGACTAATTTAGATCCTGATCTACACTAGTTCATTGTAGTTGCTTCTTGGACAGAAAAAATTGGGGTAGGGGCAATTTTTGTGTCGCGCTTTCAAAGAAAATGCAATACAACATAGGGATAGCTTGATCTGTACGTTGATCTGCCCAACCATCAGTCATGAAAACTTGTTGGCTATAACTTTGCCATTTCTCAGTATTTATTCATGAAACTTTCAAGTTTTATTGCTTATGACAATATACTTGTGTTGATGCGAAATTCTTTTGGTCAAGAACACACTGGATGGAGTTATGCACCATTTTGTACTTGCATTTTTATTCTAACCTAGCACCAGAGGGCGACACAATTGTTCAACTGATCACCCATTTTATGATTTTAGATTCTTATATTATTTTGAAGGTGGCCCCTCACCTATTTTCACAAGGTAAAATATTATTTAGAGTGTCTCTGTAAAACAACAATTGATTAACTGTACATGTATCTTGTTAAAGGCCACCAAGATCACTCTATTTCCCCTAAAACCACCCATGTTCATTGCTTCGAAAAAATTTGTTTGTTAATTACTAAAATTATTTTCTATTAAAGATTACTATAATGTTACTTACATAAAATGTACATATAATCATATATAACTGAATCATATGTATTCTTATTCTAGTAAAGTATATGTTAGCTTTACATTTTGTAATTATAAATTATTGTCATTTTTATATTAATACCTTTTACTATTTCCTAAGGGGCGTCCGTGGCCGAGTGGTTAACGTCTCTGACTTGTGATCACTTGCCCCTCACCGCTGTGGTTCGAGCCCCAATGGGACCACATGTGAGGAAGGTACCAGCTGCCTTACGGAACGTCGGTGGTTCTACCCAGGTGCCCGCTCGTGCATATAAAATTGCCCGGAGGGGCACCTGGGGTCTTCCTCCACCATGAAAGAGCTGGAGTGGCCATATGACCTAAGCTGTTGAGTGTCACTATAAAAATTCGAATTAATAATAATAATAATAATAATATTTACTATTTCCTAACCCTTCGTAATATTATTTACATAATTATATTTTTCATTATTATAATACATATATATCATATTTTATATTTCTAAATAAATATATTTAACTTTATAAATTGTTATTATAAATTATCATAATTATATATTCTTTAATTATTATTTTATACATATTTATTATTTAAGTAGTAGTATTAATATTATTCATTTTTACTTTTTATTTGTATGTTTATGGCAGTGCTGGGATTTAAAACCGGAGCACTCTAACCACTGAACTATCTTGGTTTCCTGTTGTAAAAGTGTGAATTCTCTTTATGCGACCGAATTTTTGGAAGTTTCGTGTCGGAGTGAATGTGAAATATTATATTGGACTGAAGGTCAGCGTACACTATTGCGTTTCCCTATATGTTTTATATAGAGTCTTGGAAGTCTCCTTCATTTATGTACTCTTCGGAATTATCAGGCATGGTCTTCTGATGAAGTTTGAAAATAAATCTACATAAAACCATAGATTCCATACGACCTTGACTGTATGTTTCTGCCTCGAATTTCACAAAACTACCATTCTTGCATGTTGACTAAATTTACTTGTTGCTAACTTTTTTAGCTCACCTGAGCCATAGGCTCATGGTGAGCTATTGTGACCCGTCTTTGTCCGGCGTCCGGCGTCCGTCGTCCGTCAACAATTTCCTTTAAACAACATCTCCTCTGAAACCACTTGATGGATTTTAACCAAATTTGTCCTGAAGCATCCTGGCACTGATGTCTACAAAAGTTGTTCAAATCATGACCACAGGGTCAAGGTCAAGGTCACTGCTGCTAAAAATAGAAATTCAGTCTTTGCTCAATTACTTGAGTTTGCTTAGGACTATTGACTCCAAACTTGGTGTATGGGTAGCTTATATCAAAAGGCAGCTTGGGGTTGCTACCCAGGTGTCTGTGATCAAGGTCAAGGTCACTGTTGCTAAAAATAGAAATTCAGTCTTTGCTCAATAACTTGAGTTTGCTTAGGCCTATTGACACCAAACTTGGTGTATGGGTAGCTTATATCAAAAGGCAGCTTGGGGTTGCTACCCAGGTGTCTGTGATCAAGGTCAATGTCACTGTTGCTAAAAATAGAAATTCAGTCTTTGCTCAATTTCTTGAGTTTGCTTAGGCCTATTGACTCCAAACTTGGTGTATGGGTAGCTTATATCAAAAGGCAGCTTGGGGTTGCTACCCAGGTGTCTGTGATCAAGGTCAAGGTCACTGTTGCTAAAAAAAGAAATTCAGTCTTTGCTCAATTACTTGAGTTTGCTTAGGCCTATTGACTCCAAACTTGGTTTATGGGTAGCTTATATCAAAAGGCAGCTTGAGGTTGCTACCAAGGTGTCTGTGATCAAGGTCAAGGTCACTGTTGCTAAAAATAGAAATTCAGTTTCTGCTTAATAACTTGAGTTTGCTTTGGCATATTTACTCCAAACTTGATGTATGGGTAGCTTATATCAAAAGGCAGCTTGGGATTGCTACCCAGGTGTCTGTGATCAAGGTTAAGGTCACTGTTGCTAAAAATAGAAATTCAGTTTCTGCTTAATAACTTGAGATTGCTTAGGCCTATTGACTCCAAACTTGGTATATGGAAAGCTTATATCTAGAGGCAGCTTGGGGTTGCTACCCAGGTGTCTGTGATTAAGATCAAGGTCACTGTTACTAAAAATAGAAATTCAGTTTCTACTTAATTACTTGAGATTGCTTTGGCCTATTGACTCCAAACTTGGTATATGGATAGCTTTTATCTAAAGGCAGCTTGGGGTTGCTACCCAGGTGTCTGTGATCAAGGTCAAGGTTACCGTTTCTGAAAATAGAAATTCAGTTTCCACTTGATAACTTGAGTTTGCTTTGGCCTAGCGACTCCAAACTTGGTATATGGATAGCTTTTATCTAGAGGCAGCTTGGGGTTGCTACCCAGATGTCTGTGATCAAGGTCAAGGTCACTGTTGCTAAAAATAGAAATTCAGTTTCTGCTTAATAACTTAAGTTTGCTTTGGCATATTGACTCCACACTTGGTGTATGAGCAGCTTATATCAAACGGCAGCTTGGGATTGCTACCCAGGTGTCTCCGATCAAGGTTAAGGTCACTGTTGCTAAAAATAGAAATTCAGTTTCCACTTAATAACTTGAGTTTGCTTTGGCATATTGACTCCAAACTTGGTATATGGGTAGCTTATAACAAGAGACAAATTGGGATTGCTACCCACATGTCTGTGATCAAGGTCAAGGTCACTGTTGCTAAAAATAAAAATTCAGTTTCTGGTTAATAACTTGAGTTTCATACTCAGGTGAGCGATTCAGGGCCATCATGGCCCTCTTGTTATAAACATTATTATACCTCAACATACAAAGTATGGGTGTATATAGGAGTCATCATCCGGTTGGTTGGTTGGATGGTTGGTCTATGGCACTTACTTCGTCAACAGTTTTCAAGATATCGACTTGAAACTTTTAACATATGTTCGTGAGTAGATTTGATTAAACAATACTAAAACTAAAGCGACTAGACCTTAGATATTTGGTGTTGAGTATTTTGAAGAGACCCTTTGCCAATGACTTTACATCCACCATTGTGAACCTTTCCATTCTCAATTAAAAACTGAGAGTACTTTTGTACTCGGGTGAGTGATTTAGGGCCATCCTGGCCCTCTTGTTGTAAGTTTCGTGTCGGAGTGAATGTGAAATATTATATTGGACTAAAGGTCAGCGTACACTATTGCGTTTCCCTATATGTTCTATATAGAGTCTTGGAAGTCTCCTTCATTTATGTACTCTTCGGAATTATCAGGCATGGTCTTCTGATGAAGTTTGAAAATAAATCTACATAAAACCATAGATTCCATACGAACTTGACTGTAGGTTTCTGCCTCGAATTTCACATTGAAAACTACCATTCTTGCCTGTTGACAAAATTAACTTCTTGCTAACCTGTTTATAAACATAATTTTAAAAGTAATTTAAAGTGTTACAAGAGCAATAAATTACAAAAAAAGAATTAAAACCCAAAATAACCCTAATCTAAGGAATGAATGACCCTTCAACTAAGCTTTTTGTCTTTTATCAAATGACTATTTACTTTATATTTAAAATGCAATTGATAAATTATTTTCTTTATTCTTGCAAATTTAACCACTTTTCCTAGATCATCCTGCATCTAAATGGCCCCAAGCTCAGAATAAGGTGGGGTCGAAAGTAGAAAAGTTTGCTTGCACCAACCTGCAAGAATATGCATCTGATAAAATCTGAGTTAAATATGCTTTGACTGTAAACAGGCTTGCAAGCATCTTAGTGATTGTTGAAAAGCCTAAATCAAAGTGTCTAAATTTGTGAGGGTTGATAAGAAATCATGCACTGGCTTGTTTTCAATTGGGACGCGTCACTAAGCACAAGAAATTGATCTATAACGGTATAAAATAAGAAAAAGACGTGCGACGACGTGGAATCGAATCCGGGCCGAAGGCGAGCAATGAATACAAGAAACATTTTTTGTTTGGATCCAAGGCATATTGTTTTTATTGATAATCATAATTTTCTTAATAATGATGTTGCATTCTATTTTAAGCAATCTTTTAGCTTTGGACTGTATTTTTATCTTGCGACTTATTTTTCAAAGACCACTAATGGAGAAGATGACGACATTAACTTACTAGAGAACGACACAATCACATATTTTGATCTGCCTGTGAGTGGGATATAAACGTACGGTAAAAGAAGGCTGTACACTTGACACAAGTTCTAAGTACACACCTTTAAATTTTGAATATATCAAAATAAAATTATCTTAATTAAAAGAAACTTTTGATATTATGTTAAATATGACTAAAAATAATAATTAATTGCAAACCTTACGTATGTTTTACGTATTACATCATCCACGTCAGCATACGCTATTTATGCGTAATTTCCGTGCGGCAATCGAATTCAATTTTTAACAATCGTTTTTGGTATTCACATGACAATCTAAAAACTCACCACAACATCAACACATTATATCAATGGAATGTTTGACGACTGAAGACCGCGAAAGTGCCGTCAACATGCTGTTAACTGGTACAAATTTTAATTTGCTATAAAACATCAAAAAGATTATGTTATTCGTAAATGCAAAAGAAATTCCACTTTTTTGCATATTTTATCATTATAAGAAAACATTCAAATGCTATTTTTTTCTAGACTGATAACGTTGCTTACGTTAAACGTTGATGTTACACTTACGTCATTAAATATTTACGTAAACGAACATAAACACGAACATATTAGTATTACATTTGTTGTGTACACTTATCAATAATCTAAAACTAAAATAATTAGATATTAATCAAACATTCAAACTCTAATAATTCAATCAAACAGTTAGGAAAAATCACATTTGTAAAGTGTTAAGTGAAACCCAAAGAATCTCGCGAACAAATTAAAAATGCAGTTCTCGGCTTCTTGAACAGTCATTGCCAGGTACGAGCGCAATAGCTTTAACTTGCTTCGGAAAATTACAACAACTACCAAAACATGACTTTCTCTACAACTGAACAAAACAGTTCACAATGGAAACAAAAAGGACAAACAGTTCCCTCAACTCTACACAAGAAAGCGAGATTGAGCAAATAGGTAGACAAATAAATTTTTTTTTTCTGAACGTGGACATGAACATGGATAGGGTGATGCGTCTATGCAGTCCTGGTCAGTCTTACACTTAACTGTTAAATGCAAATTATGATAAACTAGTGTCCAGAAGAAACGATACCACACTTTTTCAAAGTGTTTTTTTTCTAAGTGAACTATTCATTTTAAAACCCACCCAATTTACATTCTTGTCCTTATGATTGTGCATTATGATGAAATCGATTTTTTGCTGTTGAAATGTCTCTCAAATGAAAAATACAAATCTTAAATCCCCAGCCAATACAGATTTGGATATTGTCCAATCACCCCCAAGGATCTACTTCCTGCTTTTAAAATTTCCCGTTGGCGTCGTCTGTGATATGCAGGATTTATATTCTAAGATCCCTTGTCAAAATTCTATTTTGTTTAGTTCCGCCCATTGTTTTCTCGTTTAGGGCAAACCCATTCTTTTATCTGGGGACAATACGCCGCTGAACATGGAATGGTATTAATCTGAAAATACCTCATTGAAGGTTCCATGTTCACCGCCATATGCATACCATCGTTTGGGATGGATCGAAATTGTACTATTTAATGGTGTAATTACTGAGTTGCGCTCAACCCGGGGCTAGGCGGCGTGGGTAGTAATATGCATGCCCATAACTGCCCATGAACAGGCTCAATAAAACCGAGCCTGCAGTATTTTCATATTTGTCGTGTTCTGTGGCCTTCAAAGTTCCCTTTTCATCTATTTCTATATCGTTTTAATTGTATTGAATGTTTTCGCAAACACATGGTATCGTTTCTTTATGTCACTAGTTTAGCAATGTAAGTTAAAGTCAATCTTCTTTAATAATATCAACAACAAGAACTGTTACAGCAGCAACAACAACATCAACAAGATCAACACATTGTTTTGCCACTGACCGTTTTAAGGCGGTAACCGCAAGGGTTCTTTTTTGTTAGTTCTTTGTGTATCCTTACTTGATATTGGTATTCTTATAAACATTTGCTCTCTTTTTCTCTCTATTTTCTGAGTGTAGCGATTCCTGATATGCATTTACAGTCGTTTTGTTAATTTTAGTAATAAATTATGTGGCAACAACTCCTCATTAACAGTCTGGTGGATTTCTTTATAATAGGCATTCCAATGGGTACTAATTGTGCACCCCTTGTTGCTGATCTGTTTTTATACTGTTATGAAAGAGATTGTATGCGGTCTCTTTCTACCGAACATCGTAATGACATTATTACATCCTTTAACAACACCTCGAGGTACCTTGATGATTTGTTGAATATAGATAATAACCATTTTCCATCTCTAGTTAATAAAATTTATCCTAATGAACTACAACTTAATAAAGCAAACAATTCAGATAAGCAAGCACACTTTCTTGATCTTAATCTTTCTATTCAAAATGGATACGTCACTACTAAAATATATGATAAAAGAGATGATTTTAATTTTAATATTATAATAGTAAATTTTCCGTTTTAGACTGCGATGTTCCTCGTGCAACATCTTACAGCTTGTTCGCTTTTCTAGAGCTTGCAATGATGTTAATTATTTCAATGAACGTAATCTGTGCATAACAGAAAAAAAACTTTTAAAACAAGGTTATCGGTATCACAAATTAAGAAAGAGTTTCGCAATTTTTATCGCCGATACCCAGATTTAATTCAAAATTACAGGTGCAGTTTAAAATCACTTTTGCAGCCAGTTTTTTTATGGAGATTTAATTTATAAACCTAAGAAAATAAAAGGCAATGTTAATTTCTCCCGGTTATTCGTAAAAACCATCTGTAAATTCAAAAACAAAGGTTACCAACATGATATTCAGCAACGCTCTGCAGGCCTGGTGATTAATCCATCTGCAGTTGATCATTATGCTTACCTCTATGGATGCACGACGGTGGCAGGAGTTTAAGAGTTTATGAAGGTTTATGGGGAAGCTCGATTTGTTTCTTTTATCCCTGTCATCGTGTTCTTGCTGATTTGACTCCAGGTGCTCTGGTCTCCGTAGGGTCATTGAGTAGCTGTTACTTTGACTTTTCAATGCTAATATTTTTTTATGTGTTTTATGTTTGTGTGCTTTTGTTTGTAAGATTGATGTGCTGATCTTTAGGTTGGGGTTATTTCACTAAGACAACGTGTGCTTGTTTTGTGATATGAGAACCTGTTGGGGCAAGTGTGAGGTTGGTGAATCCTAGAATGTGGTTTAAACTCCCAGTAGCAATTTGTTTTGTCACTGACCGTTCTAAGACGGTAACCCCTCGGGTTCTCACTTTCGTTGAATGTTTGTGGCGTCCATATTGAAACTGATTATTGTAATACCATGCTCTCTTTTCCTCTCTACTGTTTGGCTGTGTGGGGAGGCTGTGTCTTCTGGAGGTGGCCATTCCTGATATGCATATTTCACTTTTTTTCTTAGAAAACTATCAACGATTCTAACCTAGGATGTGTAGATGGTTGCGAAGAAACGATTTTTTCCAGCGATCATTTTCCCAGAAATATATTTTATTTTCAGTTACACAATTTTGTGTCATCATCTCCTCATTCAATTTACGTCAGATACTATATGTGCGCATATGATAAAGCAGTTTGTAAACTGGTCGTAAATAAAAGCATTTCTTGCAGCCATTTTACCAGAATTGTGGTCCGTTGATTTTTACAGTAATCATGAAATTTTGTGGCGTTAACTTATTATTTTCTATATGGCTCATTTTTGTCAAACTTATGTGGTCGTAAAGACTTTTCCCGCGACAATTTTTACCAAATTAACGGACCTTTGTTTAATAAGGTAATCTGATTGTTTCGCATCAATTCCCCATTTAGTAGTTTGCTATGTTTTTAAACTTACAAAGATGATTTAGTCACTTGTTTCTCGTCAATCAATTACAAAACTCCATTACGAAACTGATTATATCCCCGTTTATAATTCTTGTATATCAAGTTTTTATACACCCGCATTCGAAGTATGGGGGGTATATAGGAGTCATCATACGGTTGGGTGGTTGGTCTGTGGCACTTACTAGGTCAACAGTTTTCAAGATATCGACTTGAAACTTTAAACATATGTTCGTGAGTATATTTACGCGAACTATTTTTTTTTCATGTGGAACAGTCCATTATTTTTTGGAGGGGAGCAAGATTCAACAAAATCTTGTGACACGAACTTCTTCCACAGTTTTCAAGATATTGACTTGAAACTTAATACATATGTTCGGCATGAAGTGTAGATGTGCGTGACATATTTTCACGTGGATCAGTCCATTATTTTTTGTAAGGGGCATGATTAAACAAAACCGTTTTACGCAAAATTTTGTGGTTGGTCTGTGGCACTTACTACGTCAACTGTTTTAAAGATATCGACTTAAAACTTTAAACTTATTTTCATCAGTAGATTTGCGCAAACTATTTTTTAACTCATGTGAATCAGTCCATTACTTTTTTGGAGGGGTGCAAGATTCAACAAAATCTTGTGAGGCAAAAGTCTTCTACAGTTTTCAAGATATTGACTTGAAACTTTACACATATGTTCAGCGTGAAGTGTAGATGTGCGTGACATATTTTTCATGTGTATCAGTCCATTATTTTTTTTGTAGGGGACATGATTAAACAAAACCGTTTTATGCAAACTTTTGTGGTTGGTCTGTGGCACTTACTACGTCAACAGTTTTCAAGATATCGACTTGAAACTTTAAACATAATGTTCGTGAGTAGATTTGCGCAAACTTTTTTTTCTCATGTGGATCGGTCCATTATTTTTTGGAGCTGAGTAAGATTCAACAAAATCCTGTAACGCGAACTTCCTCTACAGTTTTCAAGATATTGACTTGAAACTTTACACATATGTTCGGCATGAAGTGTAGATGTGTGTGACATATTTTTCATGTGGATCAGTCCATTATTTTTTGTTGGGGACATGAATAAACAAAATCGTTTTATGCAAACTTCTACAGTTTTCAAGATATCAACTTAAAACTGAAATCTTATGTTCTGCATGAAGTGCGCATGTAAACAACGTATTTTTGTGTGGATCAGTCCATTATTTTTGGAGGGTAGCATTATTTAACAAAATCTTTCATTTTTAACAAAATCTCATGACTCAAATTACTTCTCAAGTTTGAGTAGATTTGCATGACATATTTTTTTTTCATGTGGATCAGTCCATTATTTTTTAAAGGGGAGCACGATTCAACAAAATCTTGTGACCTCAACTACTTCTACAGTTTTTAAGATATTGACTTGAAACTTTAAACATCACTAGTCAAAAGTTCTAAGTGCACACTTAATAAATGTTGATTTTCCAAACTATTTGATAGAATCTTTCCAAATATTATAAATTATAATGAAGGAGTATCAATATCCTATTAACCCACACAAACAAACTGGAATCAGCTTTGCGCAATTAAAAAATAAGAACATGTTTAGCTCTCTGGTACACAGATTGAAATTCTCAAGTAAATAATCATTGCATCCACTATAATTTGTGATCATTTTTTCATCTTTTTATCATCAAAATTTGATGTAAGTCTCAAGGAAATGTTGTGGATTGTCATTTCATTGCACTTCCTGTAGCTTCTTAATGGTCTGATGGGGACGATGAGCCAACACGCTCTTCTCTATTTTATCAATAACGTGATAACTTGGATGTCAAGAAAAAAATTCTATTTTCCTCACATTTGTTTTCGCCAAAAGGTTTTAGTGGTCTAGCGATTTGTGACGAAGCAATTCTCTATGATAGATGTGGTTCAACCTTTTCAAAAGAAAAAAGTATTTATTTTGATAAAATAGACCGGTTATTCGGACAGTATTTTGTCCGAATAAACACGATTTTCGATTAATTCGGTTTTGAAGTTTAGTTGATTTCTTTTAATTTAAGTTTAAGAGTTTTGATAATTGGGCACTTATCAAACAAATGCAATTCTCAAATTTTCGTTTTTACGTTATTTTGCGTGAATATTTAATGACGTAAGAGAGTAACGTCAACGTTCAACGTAAGCAACGTTATCAATTTAGAAAATAATTTCATTTGAATTTTTTCTTATTATGATAAAATATGCAAAAATGAGGCATTTATTTTTTATTTACGAATAACATCAGGATGTTTTATAACAAATTAAATGTAGTGCCAGTTAAGAGCATTTTGACGGCACTTTCGTGGCTAAAAATCGTCAAACGTTCCATAGTTATAAAACTTTGGTGTGTGCTTTTAGATTGTCCGGTGTCGATAAACATGTGGAAAACAAAATCGGTTGTAAAAAGTTCAATTTCGATTGCCGCACGGGGATTAGGCATAAATAGCGTATGCTAATGTAGATGACGTACTACGTAACACAAATGCACAGTTTTCAAATAATTTTTATTGTTTGATCATATTTAACATAATGTCACACTTTTTTTGAATTATGATAATTTTACTTTGAGATATTCAACATTGAAAAGTGTGCACTTAGAACTTTTGACGAGTGTATGTTCGGCATGAAGTGTAGATGTGCTTGACATATTTTTCGTGTGGATCAGTCTATTATTATTTGCAAGGGACATGACTTAACAAAATTAATTTATGCAAACTTCTACAGTTTTCAAGATATCGACTTGAAACTGAAATCATGAGTTCTGCATGAAGTACGCATGTAATTGACATATTTTTGTGGATCAGCCTACTATTTTTTGTAGGAGAGCATTATTTAACAAAATCATAGGACTCAAACTACTTCAACCTGTTTTCAAAATATTGACTTGAAACTTTTAACATATATTCCGCATGAATTGCGCATGTGCAAGACATTTCCTTCTGGATCAGTCTATTATTTTTTTTAGAGGATCACTATTTTACAAAATGTGATGCTAACTACTGGTACAGTTTTCACGGTAATTACGTCAAACTTAAAACATATGTCCGGCTTGAAGTGTAGATGTGTGTAACATATTTTTCATGTAGGTCAGTCCATTATTTTTTTGTAGGGGAATGATTTAACAAAATCTTGTGATGCAAAGTAATACATGTTCAAAATATTGACTTGAAACTGAAATCATGTGTTCAGCATGAAGTGTCGATGTGGTAGACATATTTTTCATCTGGATAAGTCCATTATTTTTTAAGGGGAGCACTATTGAATATTTTATTAATTGTTAGGTAAAAAGATGCTAACATTATTTCTGCATACTCTGATAAAGCAGTATTGCGGGGGTATTAATCACCTTCAGTGATATCTCTAGTTTGTATTTATGAAGGCTGTGTGTACCGCGTGTGTTTTACTAACAGATTCAAAATAAATATTGTTCGTGCAGATACCTGGTATGCAAAAATATAGTTAAAATCGTACTTTTCGTCGAGCAGTTAAGCAGTAAATCGAATTGTTCCACCATTTTATGACCTGAGACTTTGGCAATTTCAGGTTCCTTGTCGTCTTTCGCATTTCGATTGGGCACCTCTTCCATTCGTTACTTGAAGACAATGACACATCGGTCAGTTATGTCTATTTAGGTATCGCTATTTTAATAAATACCGTGTACGGAAAACGGAAGATGGAAGACCGTTTTACCTTAAAATGTTGCTGTTTGTTGACTTTTGCAATATTAAGGTATGACAAGTAAATGTTATGTACCATGTATTGTGAATTGATGGGGGAAGGATATTTTATTGCAGGACATTTGTATTGTATTTTTTGAGGATATAGTTTTCAATATTTTCCATCTTGACTTACATTAGTGTCATGCAGGCTAAAAAATGACGTCATGCAGGCTAAACAATGACGTTTTACTGGGACAG
Source organism: Corbicula japonica (assembly GCA_038501625.1). Lineage (NCBI taxonomy): Eukaryota > Metazoa > Mollusca > Bivalvia > Venerida > Cyrenidae > Corbicula > Corbicula japonica. The sequence goes on from JAZAYU010000041.1 coordinate 3,696,847, forward strand.
TGTGACATTCGACATTCGGAATATAATGAACGAAAACAATGAGGAATAAACCAACATTATTTTCCAAAATACTGTACTTGTTGGCAATAGTCTTGTCCGGTTTTCATAATAAGTTTTTAATGCGTGAAGTTACGAAATGTTTCCCACGTCATATCGCCTACATTTATAACCGGTTTCTGAATTTCGATTGTAGTCTAATCGCATAAAAAATATGTTCTCTTTCCATCGATATAAATTTATGATTGTGGGATAAAAACACTAAAGATATTGTAGTTTTTGTAGACCGGAAAAGACTTGTGAATGAGCATATTTTCATGGAAAAGACTTAAAAAGCAATTAAAGAAAGCAAAGTATTTAGTTCCTTGAAAGAGTATGTGAGGATATGTTGGCGGTCAAATTGATATATAATTGTTTTAAGTTTGGGCAAAACAAACCATAATTAACTAATAAAACATATAAATTCCAGCATACCCTATCATGATACCAAAAAACTGTTATTTGGGATGGTCGGTCCAGATTGTTCATAAAACAACAACACATCCGACTTTGAAGAAAGGGTGTGTCTTTATTCTTTAAACTTTATTCTTTGCATACTTAAACGCAAAAAACCATTTCTGATGTTGTTAACCACTTCTCGGCGGCCTGAATAAAAAAGAATACAAATAAAACAACATAAACAAAATAAATGGAAATAAACACATGAATAGATTGTGGTTTAATTTACTTCATAATTTCTACAAAGCAGTCAGAAAATCCAATGCAAACAAGCAATGCAAGTCGAGTTAGCAATAGAACCTCATACTTTGAATATAAATATTATGTTTTGCCTAAATATCCTTCAGTATTTTGGTGAATTAAGTAAAGTTTGCTGAGGGAAGTGTTTAATTTAATTTAATTTTGGTGCTTGTATTTTAAGTTGGTATCAAAGGTATGATTAATGAAAGAAGCACATTACGAAATGTTTTTTATTAATTGTAAACTATTTTACCAGCAGCAACGGACGGGCTCTGGTGGATTACACTGGCCATCTTCACCTTCGTAAAATAAGCAACTTTGCCTGCAGAAACATCCTAGAAATGTTGACAAAAGATTAATGTAATTATTTATTATGAGATAACTGTGTTAATGTTAAAGTTGATATTAAAAATCTTTATTAAATAACTATAAGTTATTAGCCCTATAAAAAAGCATCTGCCAAGTTCAATAACACGACGGCCTGCTTTATAACAGGGCCATTATCATTAACACTTCGTCGGCCCCAGGCCGAACAGTGTTATAGATATAAAGCCCGCATTTAAAGCAATTGGGTTGGCTTATAAGACAAGGCCGAAAAAGTGATAAAAATTTCAGATGTAAACTCTAGGAAATGGCAGCCATTTTGTTTTAACTCGCTTATATTTCTCAAGGTGCTTTTAACATTAAGATTATGTCAGGGAAGAGAAAGTTTTTTGATATTGAGAGCTAACAGGCATCACAGTATAAGTACTTGTGGTTATTTAATAAAATTGTCAATTAATAAGTGATTTGATATTGGGAATGTTATTTGTCCTCGGGTCAGTCGTATAAGCCCTCGGCCTTTGGCCTCGGGCCAATACGACTGCACTCGGACAAAGAACAGGGCCAATATCAAATCACTTATTTATTAACATATATTAAAAGCTTATGTTTGATACACGAAATTTGCATCCGTAACTAAAATGTATTAGAAAAAGCCAATAACAGGCATTTCTCAGGAAATGTTTGTTTTGGTTAATTTAGACAATTTCTTTGCTTTTATACATGTCTCTTCCGATTGTAAATAGGTTATGAACAGTAGTGATATTTTATATTTATATTGAATTTGGTACATAAGGATATTTTGAGGGCATTATGAAAGAGCAACACGAAATGGAAACATTACATTTTAAAGTAGAAGGCATGCTATATCCAATATCAAACGAAGTTTGTTTTTTTTGCATGATGTCAGAACCACAAATGCCTACAGTACTGTGAACGTTTTAGGTTACAAACGAAACGCACGTTACACGACAGACGGACGAATCATACACGATAGGCGCACGATAGACGTTGCTTGCACGATATGCGATATACGTTTCTGACATACAAATGGCCGAAGAACTCATATGTGAATATCTACATAATTATTTAAGAGTGACATCTCATTTTTTTAAAAATGTACTGCTATGTTCGAAAATAGAAAAAAATACAAAAAAAACCCCGGAAACATCTAAGGATAAAAATAGTAATTCATGCTACAAATAAGTTTTGCTAAACTTAATCGAACGATTACAGACCAGTCTCAGTTGCATCTTTAAAACGAACTCCGTTGCTGCAGTCACATCATAATAATACATTGACACTCATACATTATTTTTTATGTTATCTCTTTCTACCGATTATCAATATGATATCATTACAGCTTTTAACAACACCTCGATTAGATGTACCTTGATGATTTATGTAATATAGATGATTACCATTTTCCGCCACTGGTTAATAAAATTTATCATAAAGAACTACAGCTTAATAAAGCGAACACTTCAGAAAAGCAAGCAAACTTTCTTGATCTAAACCTTTCCATTAGAAATGGTAACGTCACCCCTAAAATAAGTGTTCCTCGTGCGGGGTTTATATATCACAGCTTGTTCGTTTTTCCAGTGCTTGCAATGATGTTAATGATTGCAATGAACTTAATCTTTCCATAACAAAAATCCTTTTAAAACAACGTAACGGTATCACAAATTAAGGAAAACCTTTTGCAAGTTTTATCACTGATGACCAGATCTAATTCATTGATACAGGTGCAGTTTAAATCACTATTGCAACAAGGTATTTCACAGCCAGTTTTTTTATGGAGATTTAATTTATAAAACTTAAGAAGATAAAAGGCAATGCTAATTTCTCCCGGTCATTCGTAAAAACCATCTGTAAATTTAAAAAAAAGAGGTTACCGACATGATATTCTACAGCGCTCAGCAGGTCTCTTGATTAACCCATATACAGTTGATTATATTAACCTCTTTGGGTGCACGACGAAGGCAGGGGTTTTTAAGACTTAATGAAGGTTTATAGGGAAATCTTGTATAAGAACCCAGAAGCTCGATTTGTTTCTTGTAACCCTGTCATCGTGTTCTTGCTGATTTGACTTCAGGAGCTCTGGTCTCGGTATGATCATTGAGTACCTGCCCCATTTGCTTTGCAATGCTATTATCTACTTTTGTTTTATATGTTTTCGTGCTTTTATATGCAACATTGTTAAGCTGATTGATGGGTTGGAGTAATAACACCAAGTCAACTTTTTCATAATTAAATATACGGATTTGACAATTCCAAAAAAATAGTTTGTATCAGACGCGATCTACTAGTATGTCATTACAAAACCGCTCAATGGATTGGAGATAATTCATAAGACACATCCTCGTTAAAATTAGAAAATATAAGATTGTATTTGAATCCACATGTACATGTCTGAGCATAAGTTAATATCAACGAAACGACAAGTTAACCCCACTTTCGGTGATACTGGCTTAAATGATGTTAACTTAAATACAAATCTATGAAAGATAATAAGACCGATATCTAGAATTAAACAAGTTTTAGGAAAGCATAGTTGACCAACGGATAGCTCACAGATCTACTAGTCAGACTCTCGCAACCGTATGTTCCCATATAATGACATAGCCAGATGTTTAAAGCAACAGTCTATGACATAGAAATAGACTATGACTCTTTAAAGACGGTCTTGTATTTTAATTAATTACTAATAAAGTTTTTACTTAGATATTTTACTGATTAAACCTAAATTTTTATTTATAAATATTAATTAAGAAAGTTCTGAAATTTTCATAAAGTACCTAAATATAGTACCTATTTATAATTTATTTATTGAAGAAATTTAAATTTTTTATCTAAACACTTCAGAAAACAAAAGCCAGAATAATAAAATCCTAAAGGATTCAGCAGTGCATAGTATTAAGCAAATATGGTATCTTCCATTGGTTCAGTGCGTTATTAACCAACCAAAATGCATTACAATAGAATATTCCATAAAACGGATGACTGGGTTATACTATAAAGTATCCCTAAAATCATGTTTATGTTCTACATTTAAATGAAACTGAACATGTTACATATAAAGTACATAAGTCAATAATAAAGCTACATAACAGAGTCTAAAATAGAAGTTTAATGCAACAAATATGGAATTTTGGCCTTATAGATCTAAAAATAGCTCAGTCTTTCAGTATAGAAAGGCGTATATAAAAAGGAGGTTAATCTCTAAGGCTACCTGTCTTGACTTAAACTCCCTGTTCTTAAGCCAATAATTAACACAGTAATCTAAATTGGTGTCTAAATGAATACTAAAGACATAAAAATGCTAAATATAACCCTAAACAGTTTAATGTAAGGAATGGTTCATACTTGTACAGAGTGTATAAAGAAATTCCATGGAAATGTATATGACTTCCCACACCGCCTAGCCCCGGTTTGAGCGCAACTCAATGTTAACACCAGTAAACAGTACGATTTTGATCCATCCAAAAGTATAGTGTCCATATGGCTGCGGTCATGTAACCTTCAATACGGTATTAACCGTATTTCATGTTCAGCGGTTTATGTTCCCCAAATGCAAGTCTTATGCAATAACGTTTGGTAAACCAGTGGTACGTGTGACGCGAACTTCTTTTATAAACTTTTACAGTTTAGTGGAAATTGATTGTGATGCGAGTAATGTATATCATTTATGCCTACAATTTAATATACATACTTGAAAAAAAGTGAAATATGCATATTATCAGGAATTGCCACACCCAGAAGACACAGCTTCCCCACACAGTCAAAATGTCAAAAAGAACAAGAGAGCATGGGTTGATAAGAAGCTCATTTTCAAATGAATTATGCTATGCTATATTTGCTTATGCTAAAGGTTGTGTTCATTTTGGAGCGTTTGGCGATTGCCCATGTGTTCCACCATATCTGCGCAGGAGTTTTGACTCTCCTCTTAAACAATAACGATAAGCAAACCAGTCGTTTCTGTTCGAAAGACAGCTGGTGATAATTCAACTTCACGATTTCACGATTCCAAAACGTGAATTCATAAAGATAAGCGAATTATGAATCGTAAAATCATAAAATCGAAAAACAAATAATGAAGTCATGAAAAAGTGAAATCAAGACGATTTTAGGTGAAATCGTGAAATATTGAATTAATTTGTTCGGAAAATGGTGAAATTTTAAAAGGAGATAGTAAAATCAAGAAATCTTGAAATCACCAATTCGTGAATTCGTAAAATTAGGAGGTTTTTGAGAAAACTCGTAAAATCAACAAAAAGTTAAATCGTAAAACTAGGTTCCGGAAAGAAAACAGGAAATTGTGAAATCTTGAAATTTTGAAGTTTTTGTTAATAATTTCACAATTTCACTATTTCGTAATTTTCAAGATTTCTTTCCAAAACTTCACACAACTTCACGATTTTATGATTTCACGAGATCTTTCCAAAACATCACAACTTTAAATTTTCACGATTTCATGCTTTAACGATTTCTTTATTTCTTGATTTCTTTCTAAAACTTCACACTTTCAAGATTTTATTACTTAACGATTTCATTATTTCACTTCCAAACTTTTAAAATCACGATTTCACGATTTCATAAATTCAAGATATCATGAGTTTTCTTCAGAATTTCACAATTTCAAAAGTTCACTATTTCATAATTTAACGAGTAAACATCGATTTATAATTCATTTATATTCATGAATTCACGTTTTAAAATCGTGAAGTTTATATGTCACTACCGGTCTTTTGTATATTTAGGATTCAAACTTTGTCTTTGAAATTTTATCAGTTTTTATGTGGAAATCTGTTTTTATAAAACTTACACCTTTACAACGTATTTAGTGATTATATTTCTTGCATGTATATCAGCAGGTTGCTTTTGCATGCCATTGAGGAGGTGTCCGCGTCGAACGTACGTACACGGTTTTTGTGATCCGCAGTATCATCTGTGCTGTGACTATCCTCGTGGTGGTTGAACAAGCGCATTTACTGTCAGGTCGGTTAATATATTTTACAATTATTACATTCATTTTTTTCATGTGCATTTTTTATTATTAAGTCAAATATACTGATTCAATACTTAAAAGTACATGAATATTTCTTGGACGTGAACCTTTTGCGTTTTAACGTTTAGCTGCAGTTTAAAAATATGCACAATTCTTACTGAGCCTGTGCCTACGATTTTTTTTATCTTAGCGCAGAACAAAAATGTTATATCAATTTGAAGATGAATTAACAATGTTTTACATGTATGTTCATGCAATACCTTATAATCATTTTAATAAGGCATAATAAAGACAGTCTTAGTATTAAAACTGTTGAGTGCTGTCATCATTATCTTAATTTTCATCAAATGCATGTAAATTTTAATAATAACTGTTAAGAATTTTAAAATAAATGTTTATCTTAATGAAAGGTAAGCAAGTTCTATTCTCAAGAAATAAATAATTACAAACTGTAAAGAGGATGTTAATTGATTCATATAGATGTGGCCTTATGGGCATTATGCCAGAGACTGGCCTTTTTTACTTTTCACATCAGAACCCAATGACAAGGCTCATATTTATGCTTATAGAACAATAATTCTGGAAATGTGTATGTCAATGTAGTCTTATTTTTGTTTATTTTTGCACTAATAATTATAATGTTCAGGTTAAGTCATTGACCCAGACATATGCGAGTATATATATGCCCTTCATGTTGTTCCGATTTCACATTTGCGTATTGTTTTTCTTCTTCATGAGGGGATCTGGCAGAAAATAACAACGTCAGAAAATTCTATTAACTGCATTGAAATATGCAATGAATAAAGTATCAAAAATAAAACACATCTAATGTTGATAGGGTTTGATTTATTGCTGTAACCATCTGGACCGGCTCTCCCAAAACATATATTAACTCGGTAGCTTGACAGAGAATGTGAAGATTTATATCCGGAAATATTTACCGAGTAGCATCATGATGTGATGATGATGAAGCTGATGATTGTGATGATGATAATGATGATGATGATGATGATGATGATATTGATGATGATGTTGATGGTGATGATGATGATGAGGAGGAGGAGGAGGAGGAGGAGGGTGAGGAGGAGGAGAAGGAGGAGGGTGAGGAGGAGGAGGAGACAGAGGAGGGTGAGGAGGAGGAGGAAGAGGAGTGAAGAGGAGGGTGAGGAGGAGAGTGATGAGGAGGAGGAAGAGGAGTGAGGAGGGTGAGGTGGAGGTTGAGGAGGAAGAGGGTGAGGAGGAGAGTGAGGAGGAGGAGAGTGAAGAGGAGGAGTAGGAGGAGGGTGAGGAGGAGGAGGATGTTGATTTTAGTGTGGTGATGATATCGGTCTTTTTAAGTTTTGAGACGAGATCTTCTAAAGACGTATTGCAAAAAGCGAACGGTAGGTTATGAGAATTAATTAGCCTTGTACTATGATAATGGCCTGTACATTTAGAGACAGATATAGGTATATGTGGCTTTAAAACTGTCGACCACGCATTTAACACGCCAGATACCGTCAAGCCATTTCCAACTGTCAAGTCTGTTTGTAAGGTACAATCTGTTTAGATCTGACACGGGCTACCTGACTCAGCTAAGGGCCTTACGCTATATGCTTTTAATTGATATATAGTTGGATTGTATAGATGTAATTATTACTATGTTTTGAACTAATATATTTACAAATTACCTTTAAATGGATCCATAAAACATCATAATCGCCATGGCGATTTTGAAAACGCAATGGCGATTGTCATTGCCATAAAAACGCCATGGCGAGTTTTTGGCCATAAGTCAAAGTGGCGTTTTTTCGCAATTATGGCGATTTAGAAAAAAAAATTTAATTCGAGCAATTTCAGCATGTTTGGGTTTCATATTATGTTTAAAGCAACGAAGTACACTCACCTATGTAAATGTTTTATTTTTTTGCCATGTGAAATATGACGAAATTGCGCCATGGGGAAAATAGCCTGAAAGATATGGCGAGAAATCGCAATAATTTTTATGGCGAAATTTAGCAATATATTTTATGGCGATTTGTCACAATAAAGGTTATGGCCATACTTCGCTAGTGTAGTGATGGGGTGGGTAAATACATAAAAGAAACACCTAAATTTAAAAAAAAAGCAAGTGTTATCGAAGAGCTGTACATTGTATTTGGATCACAACTAATGGTCTGATATCAGCTATTGAAGGAGTTGCAAACTTTGAAAGCAAACCTTTATTGTTTAAGTTAGTGCCTGCTACAAGCCAGCATAGATGGGCTTCAAGAAAATAAACAGTACGCAGTAGATTTTATTTGTTTATTAACTCAGATAACGACTTGTTTTTTCTAATCTTCTCTGCAAATGTAGAATGATTCTTACAGGTGATATTCGAAATGTTACTCGCCTTGTGATTATTTTCTTTTATTTCGCGCTAAGATTATAACTATTTATAACGCTAAACCTCTCTATCCAATATAATCGATGTGTACATGTTTTCAAAAATTACAAGTACAGCGGCAATAGGAGCCAGTGGGAGACAGCAACATTCCTAATTACTTTTAAGAGGAATGAAACAAAGAACAATTCAAGTAAAGATTAGAAAAATTGAGATTAGCCAATTACCCATACAGTATGATAAGGATCTACACTGTTCCCTTACATTAATTGTATTACAATACAACTACAAATGTTAAATTCACACTTATTACATTAATACATGTATACAGCTTAGCATAAACATCCGCACAGAATGATCGGGGTCTTCATTGTTCCCTTTACATTTTTACATAAATTTACAGCCTAGCCTAAAAATCCGTACAGTATAATCAGGGCCTACACTCTTCACTTTACATTAATGACATTAACATGCAGCTAAGGTTAAACATCCTCACAGCATAATCAGGCAAAATCAAAACCTGTTTATAATTTTGAATGGATGCTTAATCCTTTCCTCGATGGGCAAAAAGTGTAGATTATAAACAGATGGCCCAGATGAGCCAGTGATCAGGATCTACACATGACTTTTGAATCAAAAAGTTGTTTCCGACCGTAAGACAGTGGTGTAGATCCAGATAAGACAAGATGGATGTGCATACTGATCAGGATCTACATTGGTTTCACTAAACAGAAACACATATCCATGGAGAGAAAAGGTTAAGCAAGCTTTGGCAATATATACAGATTTCTTTTTTAAAATTATATCAGTACATAAAATACCGACATAGATTTCATATTGGCCATTCTTTGATAATTTTATTATTTATGTATCATTTTGTTGTTCATTTTATTGATCATATGTATTATTATTCTAGCTATGTTTATGTTAGTTTACACATTGTAATTATAAATAATTGTTATTATAATCACTATTTAATTTATACCCATTACTATTACCTAATCCTTCGTATTTTTATTTGCATATATTTTTCATTATTATTATACAAATGTTACACTTTATTATATAAATGTATAATTATTCTAGTGTATTATATTTTAACTTTACACAGAGTTATTAAAAATAATATATATTTCTTCTTATTATTATTATTTATTATTATTATTTACACATTCATTATTATTATTATTATTTCTATAATTATTATTATTATTATTTTATATTTGTATTTCTATTTAGTATTATTTATTTTTACTTTTTATTTTTGTATGGCAGTACTGAACCGTATTTTTTCTATAGCTAAGTAACCCTGTGTGACCCTTAATAATAATTATTATTATTTCTATTGAGTGTTTATTTAATCATGTCAATTTATGTCAAAAAGTGCCTCAAATTTCCTCATACATGTCATATACATTTAAGTTATAATCAACATTCTCTTCAGGTCTACTCCGTTTTGAAAAAATTCTTCCGAAGCAGTCACATTTTCATAAATACCACTATTGCCATTGCAGCGTTATTGCAACTTTGCCAAATGTTACTACGATTTATTTATTCTTCATTACAATATCCAGTGGTTATCAGGTTCTTTACTTCATGAAAGCATCAAATGCTTAAAAATTGTGATGCATATCTTAGTAAACACTTCATTAATGTCTTAAAGTTCACCAGGCCATCATATTTAAAAACACTTCATTGCACTTAAGTACACATTATGGTCTAAATTCAACTAAAAATATACTTGGTTAATATTAAGTGTGCACTTATCTCAATGACTAAGGGATTGATATAAAGCCTCGTTATTGACCCAAAACTTTAAATATATCATCTTCACCACCCCTAATTGATAAACATCAATGATACATAACATTTTTAGTGTTTTCATTTATATTTCGGTTGTGATATTTTGTATTGTACAAACGTTACACGAATAATATAGGGGTCTCTGCGACCGACGGCTGACTGAATAAACTTTCGCCATTGCTTTGCCATAGACAAAAAAGAAAAATATAAAAATCTCTCAAACGACAGAATGCAGTTCCATCAAACTTGGCACAAACAAATGTTATTAATACATGTTTAATTTACATATAATAAAAAAAGTTAGAACAGTAAAAGAAAAATAGTTAGACCCCAAAAAATTCCTAAAATTCTATTTGACAAAAACTAATTCTACCATAGCATGACCAATAAACTTTTTCGGCATTTTAGTCAGAAGTGTATCACCCAGTCTCTGCGGAACTTTTGTTTACATTTTGATACGAGACCGGGCACCTTTAAATGAAAAACTGGAAGAGTTTAAAGTAAAACCTTGTATCATATATTTCATACAGAAAAAATTCTAACGCCAAAATGTCATATTTCGAAGTGACAAATAATTTTCCCTTGAAATCTTTATTATACAGCTCTTTTCTCTAGAAAGTAATCAAATTATTCGGGAACGCTATCTTCACGATACTCGTGACCTCACGCGGCGAAATCTCACATATAACCAAGCTTTTGACAGTGTAATTTATAAGGAATTAATGAAATATAGATTTGAATCCGTCAGATGTTAATACCTTATCAACGAGAAGTCACTCACTGACAACAACCAAAATTAAAGAGAAACGCTTCTCCGACTAAGGGTTAAGTTCCCTCTCGCTTGGTTAAATATTTCGTCCAGACAAATTTCCTATTCTTGAAAATATTAATGGGGTTAATCCTAAATAATTAGAGGAAAGAAAGACATATGTCATAATTGCTCTTATAAAGGGCACGTCACAGGAAAACTTGTCTTATATTTTGACATTTTATTTGTTACTTTATTTGGAAAGAAATTACACTTATCCATATTTTTCAATAAATAATAGTTGTGCTTGTCACAGATATTTACTATTGAACATTACTTTACCGAAATGCATTAACTTTATGGCGTCATTTCAAGGAATAACGTCAATTTCCCTAAAACACCCCTTTCCTCTGACGAACCCCATATTATGACCAAAACCCGTTTTCAGATTATGATTTATTTAGCGAGTGATGCACGAACCATACTGTTAGAAAAAAACAGACTTAACAGTGAAGTGAATGCGAAAAGAGTCTAAGTGATAATAAATAAATAAGGAGTTAGAACCTTTTCGATCATACCCACGAAACGGAATCACATATAATATCAAAACAGTGTACACTCTGTAGGTTCGTATAATAAAATATGCATACCAGGAATGGCGAAATCTAGAAGACACAGTCTCCTCACACAGCCAAAAAGTAGAGAGGAAAAGAGAGCATGGGGTAATGAAATGATCAAGTTCAAAATAAACACCATGTGGAAACAGTCAACAATAGAGAGAACCCGAGGGGTTGCCGCCTTGGAACGGTCAATGACAAAATAAGTACTTTGGGTTTAAACCAAGTGACAGAATAGCACTGTTTCAGTAAATTAACCCGTTACCGATGTCATGCAGTGATTGTTACGTATATCAGGGCTATCCGATCAACGTTTTTTGGCGTTGTCCCGGTTAGCTCAGTTGGTTACGTCGCAGGAATTGCATGGCTAGGCGCTGTCGCCGTGACGGTGCAGGTTCGCTCCCAGCTAGAGACACTATTATTTATAATGTGAAATTCCAAAAGTAAGAATCCACACTGATAGAACGCAACAGTCTGCGAATTACAGCATTGGAACGGTCAGTGGCAAAGCATAAGAAGACAGCGTTCTGAGTGACAAGGTAAACAGTAAACACGTCTCTCCAGATTGAACCAAATACTTATAAGATTACAGAGTTAGGCTTTTTTCTGACACTGCTAGAGATTTCGGAAAATTTGATCGAAATGTAGGAATTATGGGGATTGTGCTAGAAGATTGACCTGACCTAAACTGATCCTACATTTTGATTATAATTTGGCATGATATATTTAAATTACACCGGTAATCGAAAATTTATTTCAAATCATAACAGTATGTTAATAAGTTAATAAAGTTTGTAATAAAACTTATTCAATAAAATAATAAACAATTATCATTTGTCCGAAAAGAGAGACGTCACGACTCTTGTTCAAATAAGAACAAATTAAATGCGATAACTCCTCTACCAAAATAACTACAAAAAACATTTTCTATTATTCATTCTTCTTAGAAAACATTTCTTTCACGATCATCTTCTGACCTTCGATTGGTCACTCGTGTCGCTATATATAGGTACGAAAGTATCCATAAATATATTTCTGCCAAGGCCCCTTACTCAGTGTTTACCTGAACTAGTAAAGAGTAGTCTACATATTTTATTAATGCAAAAATGACGTGCATATGACAGTGGTCATGAAACATTCACTGTTTTTTATACTTTACTCTTTACTTCATATGTACCCCTTTTACATGTATCACATGGACGAACTGTACCGTCTGATCAGGATCTTCGTTGTTCGCTTTAAGTCTTTATGTTATTTCTCACTAAGAAGCGAATAGTGTAGATTCTGACCAATGTTCGCCCATGCCATTAAGGTGTATCTTTATAGTAAAGGATTGAACCATTTCGGCTAAAATGGCCTCAGGTTCCAAGATATGTGAAAGGGTTATACCTTAATAAGAACATATTGCGTTCGGTTTCTTTGAATCTGTTGACGCCGCATAAACCCGGCATGAGCGAGCTCAATATTAAGACAAGTAAACAGTACATAATTTGATCAATCTATACGATCCGGCCATATAAAACCGGATCTTAGTACTGAAAATAATTTAATGACTTCATCGCGAAACAGTACTATTTGGGGTTTATCACGGGAAAAGGCCTCTTCGGACAGTTGACGTCAATCCTTGAAATGATGTCATAAAATTTAGCAGACGACATAAAAAATTATGCATTAAGCGGTCAAAATAACTTTATAATGTTTTCAAAATAAGTAACAAACTTTCATTTAGTTATGAGAAAATAATGAATATTTGTACGTTCTTTCCAAATATAGTAACAACTAAAATGTCAAAAAAATATGACCGAAGACCCCTTTTCCCCGTGACGTGCCCCATTAGTTAACGTTGTTCCTCTTTGGACAGCCTCCGTTACTTTCTTCACTATCGGAGTTCTTTCAGGCACATGTAGCTATGCAGATTGCGAAATCATTTATGTATATCACGCATTTTCAATCACAATGAATTTATCATGGGAAATAGAATGCGACCGTCTTAGCGCCATGTCAAATTAATGTCAGATTATACTGCCTTGATGACCATAATAGGAGCTGACACTGACTGCCCTCTTTAGTTTTCTATATTCTGCTAAGGTTCTTTCTAGTAATTTAAATAGAAAATTTAGCGTCGGCAGACAGAACTATTTTAACAGTCATTAATCTCCATTCGCAACAACTGTAAAGGATCTAACCTGAATTCGTATAACGAAGCGAATCATCATTTGTCATTGTCTATGGGTCCGGACTAATTGATAGAAGTCGAGTCGTCTTCCCCAGTAGTTAACTTTTTAAAAAGTGTACTTTAATTATTGAGGCGCACCACGGGAAAATGTACCTTCGGACAGTTGACGTTACTTATTGAAATAAGGTAATGAAATTGTGCAGACGATATTACTTATTATTCATTTCGTAGTTAAAATAACATGGTGCTGCCAAAATGTTTAGCAGGTTATAGCAAGTTCAACGTTTTCTAGAGTTACTTGCACTTGTTAATACCTACTTTTAATGCTACGGAGGGATCGAAATTGAAACGTAGTGAAATATGCTTATCAGGAATTCAAAGTCACGCACAGAAACGACAGCTTACCCAATCAGCCAAAATTCATAATGGAAAAGACAGCAATGGATTACAAAAGATCAAAATCAAATGAAACACTCAAAACAATAAAAGTTATATTAATGAGTACCTGAAATGATAACGCAGTGGAACGGCCAGCGGCAAGGAATTTTGCCACGCGCTATGGGATGCACGAACCTTTTTATTTTCTCCAACAGGTTCTCATATGAACAAATTAGTTCGGCGACAACGTCAAACAAAGCAACGACAATTTCGCTACCTATTGAGTTAAGCGGGACAACCCTCCCCCCTCCAAAAAAAAGTTGTATCGGATAACTGTGATGAACGTTATTATCACTGGATGACACCGAAACCGATTATTTACTAAAACAGTACTGACTTTTTGTTAGAAGAGAGATTTTACGGCCGCCATACTGCACAAATATCGCTTTTGTGAATTATTGAGAATCGGAGAACATTAATCAAAAGTGTGACAGCAGACGTCAAATGCAAAAAAAAAGATTTTTAAAAAGTGGAGTATCCTAAGAGTTATTTAAATTATTCCAATGCTGTACAAGATGGTTAAAACCAACCAGATAAAAAAGTCTAAAATTGGAACAGAGTTAAGATATTTCTAAGATTTACTTTTGAAGTGTTTTTTTCTGACAAAAAATCACGAAACTGTTTTAAATATAATTGAAAAAGTCATAGAAGAAGAGCGAGTTATACAAGATGCATTTGTCTGTCTTCTAGTCGCGAGCATGCTCTTTAAAGCGAGAGAAACAGACAAACACACACGTCTCATGTCAGAAAATATCAATTGTTTTAAAATTAATTAACATCACGAAATCTTTTAAAACCAGATAACCAGAAAATGACAGGAAGAAACGTGACAGAAAAGACAACAAGACATTGTAATACTCCGAAGTTTTAGTGTCAGCAAGCGACTTTGAAGATCTGTTTCACTGATAACAAATATGATTTTTTTTCCAGAGTTCTGTAAATAATCGGTTTCCGGTCTTGCAGTAATGTTAACGTTTATCAGGATTATCCGATCAACCTTTTTGGGGGTTGTCCCGGTTAGCTCATTAGGTAACGTTGTCGGCATTGCAGAGCTAGGTGCTGTCGCCGTACGGGTTCGCTCCCAAGAAGGGGCAACATCTTTATAGGAGCAAGTTTTCACACTGCTCTTTCTTTCAATGACGTTGTTTTAGGACAATGCCCGGTTTGATTGAGCAAGAACAGTAATGAAAATGCATATATGGGTCCACGCCGCCTAGTCCCTGATTGATCACTTCCCAATAATTTCTTCAAAAGGCTTATTTGATAACAGCACTGATTGTCGCAAGGTTTGATCTTTGGTTTCTAAGCTCACCTTTAAAAAGCGTTATGGTTATTTGCTTTCTTATTCAGGATTTTGCGTGCAACAGTTCCTTTGGGATACAAATAAAATGAGTTTTGCGACCTCGGCGACAAGTCGATAATTTGCGCAAGGACGGATGATACATCTAGAAGTGACAGAAAGAAAACATATAATTATACGAATTCTTTCTGCACGAATATGATATGCCTTGACGCAGATGACACGATAAACAAGGCGTGATCGGAAACACGTATAACGATTCACATATTTCAAGCTATTATATTTTCGGTAGTCGCTTTTCAAGTGTAGCGTAATCGGAAATTCATGGATAGGTGGTATCGCCGTACGGGTTCGCTCCCCAGTGGGGCATTATCATTCAACGTAAGAAGGTAAAATATGCATATCAGGAATCGCCACATTCAGAAAAAACAGCCTCGCCACACAGTCAAGAAGAAGAGAAGAAGAGAGGGGGAGAGAGCATGGCTAATACAATGATCAGTTTCAAAAAAGACACCACTAACAACAAACAAAAATGAGAACCCGAGGGGTTACCGTAAGGTTAGTTTCGGGTTGATGGCTAAAAAGTTGACTCTTATCAACAGCTGAATGTTTTAAAGTTTAATATTTATATCAGGAAAGCCCATTCGTTAAAACAACCTCTCAAATAAAGCTTTTTCAAAGATAAAAGTATTTGGGTGGGTTTGTAGGGGCTTAAACATGTTATTCGTGATATCTTTGAGATAAAAAAATTTGAAGTAAGGAAATATTTTTTCACTGTCGCCAAACAGCACACAAAACTACGGTATTTAATAAAAATGTTGAACGTTCCGAGATCCTTATATGCATATTTCACTTTTTTCACGTACACATCCGTTAAAAAGAGTCGAGTGTTTGAGTGGTTGATTAGGAGTGTAAATCGTTAATAGCAAATGCTTAACACGATAGATTGAAAGATATCAACAGCGATTGGAGGCCGTCTATCAATCAGATTTTTCTAAAATTTTGCTAAAAATGGAAACTCCAATTTTATCTCCACGTGCTGCTCTTTATCGTGTAAAATGCTCGTCTTTTTCATCTATTTAATTATCGCACTAGCGTTGTTTGTGACGTGTAGCGGTCGTTAAACGTCGCCACATTCATTCAAACAGGACTGCTATCAATTACGCCATTTAAAAGCCGTTGAGCATGTTTTTTATTTGTGAAATTATTGAGTGGCGGGCCTAAGCGACGTGCACAGTAATGTGCATTTCTATAACTGCTCATGAACAGGTTCAATCAAACCGAGCCTGAAATATATATATATATATGTCATGTTCGTCGCTTTCCTTTACATCTATTCATAATAAGTTCTCATTGCGCTGCGTAATTTGCCATTCTGTAATGAAAGAATAATGTGTATGTCTTAATCGTTTAGCGCAAATACTTCTAGCCAGTGTTGATCTATTGGTTGCAGAACTGTTGATCTATTGGTTGCAGAACATTAAATCAATTGGATTTGTCAATTTTGTTTCTTTTATAGATGCACCATCTTAATCTTCCTGCCTTACTGCCACTTTTATCCATTGAAAAATGTATACACTTCTTCTTACTTTGTAAACTGACTGAATAATTTGTCAACCCTGGTTTGAGTATCCGCCTTTTGCAATGCTATTAGCTTCTTATGTTTTATATGTTTGTGTGCTTTTGCATGCAACATTGTTGAGCCGATGGGTGGGTTGGAGTTATTTCACCAGCACAACTTGTGCTTGTTTTGTGATACGAGAACCTAACCTGTTGGGGCAAGTGTGAGGTTTGTGCACCCTAGAACCTGGTTTAAACCCCCAGTTGCAAATTGTTTTGCCACTGACCGTTCCTAGGCGGTAACCCCTCGGATTCTCACTATTGTTTGTGGCGTCCATATTGAAATTGATTATTGTAATACCATGCTCTGTTTTCCTCTCTACTGTTTGGCTGTGTGGGGGGCTGTGTATGCTGGATGTGGCCATCCCTGATATGCATATTTCATAGCTTATACTGGTAATTCAGTTTAAAAAATGGACGCCACAAACGATTAACGAATGTAAGAACTCGAAGGGGTAACCACTTTGGAACGGTAAGAAAACAAGTTGGCAATATTTAGTTTGGGGTGATCAATTTTCATAGAAAGGTTATTATAGTTTCTGAATAAAATTTTACTCGAACATTCAAATTAGCCAGTGAAATATTGAGTCAATCACAGCCTCTTTCACAAAGTTTATTAAAATATTTAATAATGCAACATTCAAACGCAGGTAATATGTTGTTTTTTACTAACCTTCAAACGATCTCACCCCGAGAAAAATCATTATAATGAGAGAAAATCTGCTAAATTAAAAATTCAAAATACTTATGACTATTTAATGTTTATTGCTATTTCAAATGTGAATTTGAGGCTTTAAACAAACTACACATTAAATAAGAAGGAAATATTAAGGGGATTCTTTTAAAATAAGAACAAACAACGAACTTTCGAAAAATAACTACAGAGAAATTAACCATAAATATAAAAATGCGGCAGAAATTCTGAAATATTAAAAATGAATGCATATCAGGAATAGCCATATTCATAAGACACAGCCTCCCCACACAGCCAAAAAGAAGATCATGAAAAAGCATGGTTACATGTAATAAAATGACCAATTTCAAAACAGATATCACAAACAATTACCGTCTTAGAACGGTCAGTGGCAAAACAATTTGCCAATAGGGGTTTAATGAGGTTCTAGGTTGAACCTTCTTCCCACTTACCCAAACAGTTTCTCATACTGGGTTCTCATATGAACAAACCGGAAGAAGTTGTCTTGATGAAAAATATGGAAACATTTATGCAAAAATCTTTGAAGTTGATGACAGGATATTGGCGAAATTCGATTTGATTTTATTAGTAGATCCAGACGTTATTTCATTAGATGGAGTACTTGTGATACGCAAATCAAAACCAAGTGATTTAACGAAAACAAATTACCAAAATCCCAGATCCTAGACCACTACACACTGTCAAGTTGTCTTATTTTTCATTTTTTTTTAATCGTTATACGACAATACCGTAGTTCTCACAAATACACGTATATGAAAAGAAACTGGATTTTGTTTTCAAAACCAAAACGACATTATTTATTATGTAGTTTGATACATCGCAGCCTTATAATTTGTATTCAACTGATTATATTATTAATTTTATAATATAATCAGTTGAATATAAAATATAATGATGCAATGTATTTAACTGCATAATTATGTCTTTAAAAACAAAAAAACAAAACAAGTTTCAGTTTCCTTTTTATATAAGAGCATTTGTAAAATTACTACTTTAAAATTATTGTTATATTATGTTTTTCAAAAAAATACAAAATAAAATAAGTGGGGTTACCGTGAAAAGGAGTATAAAACGAAAACAACAACAACAACAACAACAAACAAACAATCAAAATACGCCACTGTCAAGTTCTTTGAATTCTTTGAAATATTTATCACATTGCATATCACCCAACGAGGTCTCCTCTCTACTTATTGCTGAGTGGGCTCTGGTCTCAGTATAGCCATTGATTACCCACCTTATTGCTTTACAATGCGATTAGCTTTTTATGTTTTATATGTTTGTGTGTTTTTGCATGCAATATCGTTTAGGTTTTTGGGTGGGTTGGATTAAATTCATCAATTAATCAAGAAAACTTGTTCATATTGGAATCTTAGGGGCAAGTGTGAGGTTTGTGCACCTTGAGCCTAAAAAAACCGTGACAAATAGTTATATTTACATTCCTATTGATTTCTTCGTTTAGAAAAATTCGGTTCATTTTGCATGAACCGCATGACCCGTAATGACGTCAGTAACGTAATGGCTGTTACTATTAAAAACTTCCTCGTATTACTCCCCCTTTTCACTTAATACTAATTTTTGAAAGCGTTCGACTTAAGTTTATTTAAAGAAAAATGAATAAAATGTAAATATAAGTAATGATTCTTATTTTGGTGCGGTTCATGCAGATTGGACATGCACGCGAGAGCTGGCAAATTTACCATTATGGATTTGCCAGCTCTCGCGTGCACGTCCAATCTGCATGAACCGCACCAAAATAAAAATCATTCCTTAAGTGCCACTGACAGTTCCAATGCGGTGAATATTTCAATACTCATGCTCTTTCTTCCTCTCTACTGATTGGCTGTGTGGGGAGGCTGTGCTTTCTGGATGTGGCCGTTCCTGGATTGCTAATTTCCCTTTTTTTGTAAACTTTAAACGTATTGTGTGTCATACAATTTTAACGAGCCCTGGGCCCAAGATCATAAAACTAAGTTTTGAGATCAGTCTCAAATCTCAAGCATCTGATTGGCTGAAAGGGCGACTGGTCGCCATTTCAGCCAATCAGATGCTTGAGATTTGAGACTGATCTCCAGATTTAGTTTTATGATCTTGGGCACTGCTCCGCTCAAAAATTAACGGACTGAGCCTCTCAAAAATATGCCAAACCAAACACATCAACATTCTATGCTAAACAAATCTAGAACAGTTTCAAATCAGTATCTATTCAAAAGATTCTGCTACCACCTCGAAAAATGGAATGTACCACACAAAAATATGTTACGCAAATCTACTGAAACAAACATATGCTGAAATTGTCAAAGCAACTTGAAATCTGTAGAGTTGACGACACAAGATTTTCTTATCAAAAATGTCTAAGAATATTCTAGCATAGAAGGCGTCATACTGATTAATGTCACTTACACTCATTTTTGTCAGAATTAACATCACGATTATGCAAAAACAACAGCATTCAAAAGATCTGACATTTCCAGCAAACGTAAATGTTAACAGACTGTGGTTCTATAGCCGATTATGGATAAAAAGAATTATGCATATCAGGAATAGCCACATTCAGAAAACACAGCCTCCCACACAGCCAAGAAGAAAAGAGGAAGAGAAAGCATGGTTTGGCGTGGGCATTAAAATGTATTTCCATTACTGTCCATGAACAGGCTAAATCAAGCTGAGCCTGCAATATTTTCATATTTGTCGAGTTCGATGGCCGTCAAAGTTACCTTTTCATCTATTATAAAATGACCTATTTCTAAACAGATATAAAAAAAAGACAGAGAATCCGAGAAGTGACCGCGTTTGAACGGTCAGTGGCAAAACAATTTGCCACTGGGGAGTTCAAACCAGGTTCTATGGTGCACCAACCTTACGCCCCAACAGGTTCTCTTATAAACAAACAGGTACAAGGTGTTGGTGAAATAACTCCAACCCACCAAACAGCTAAAAAAAGTTCCATGCAAAAGCACACAAATATTTTAAACATAGGAAGCAAATAACATTGTTAAGCAAAAAGCCGGGTACTCAATGATCTTAATGGAAACATTTATGCAAATATCTCTGAAGTAGATGACAGGATATTGGCAAACTTGATTGGATGCTATCGGTAGGTCCAGATGCTATCGGTAGGTCCAGACTAAATGTCATTAGATGTAGATGTTGTTATACGAGTACAAAAAATTTAACCAAGTTACCTAATCGAAACAAATTAACAAAAACAACATTTAGACGATTGCACTGTTAAGTTTTTTTTAATCATTTTGGAAATTTGAAGCTTGACAAATGTTTAGAAGTATTTAATCAAAATCTTGAAAATATATAAATATCATTAATATCTATTTTGATATTGATCATTTTATAACTCGTGCTAACTTTTTTCCTCTCTACATATAAGCACTTTAGGCTTTGATTTTAGTAATAACATTGAGCACCCATCTTTTGGTTTGACAACGCGATTTGCTTCCTATGTTTTATATGTTTGTGTGCTTTTGCATGCAACATTGTCGAATTGTTGGGTGGGTCGGAATTAACTCACCAAGACAAATTGTAATTGTTTGTTCATATATGAACCTGTTGGGGCAAGTGAAAGGTTTGTGAATCCTAGAACCTGGTTTAAACACACACTGTCACATTGTTTTGCAAATGACTGTTCGAAGGCGGCAACCTCTCGTGTTCTCATTTTCGTGAAATGTTTGTGTTGTTGTTTTTTACTTTATTGGTCCATCATTACTCATGCTCTGTGCTTATTTGCTGTGTGGGGAGACTGTTTTTTTTCTGAATGTGGTCGTTCCTGAATTGCTTATTTCATTTTTTTTGAAAACTGTAGAAGTATTGTGTGTAATACTTTTAAACGAGCCCTGCTCCCTTCCAAAAACAACGTTCTGAGCCTCTTAAAAAATATGTCAAACACATCATCACTCTGTGCTAAACATTTCTCAAAAACGTCCAAATCAGTCCCTTTAAAACTGGAAGAAGTTCGCATCACATTTTTTAAATTCTATCACACACTCCACAAATAAACTGGGCCACACAAAATATGTTACGCAAATCTACTGAAACATATGAAAAGAAGTTAAAAGTTTCGATGCAATAACTTGAAACCTGTAGATATAATCACAAGATTTTCCTATCAAAAGATGGATAAGAATATTCTAGCCTAGAAGGCGTCATACTGATTTATGTCACTTAAGATCCGTTTCGTCAGAATCAGAAACATGATTTTGTAAAAACAGTTACTGTAATAACACGTTCTGTCATTTCCAGCAACCGTTAATGTTAACGAACCTTGTTTTATAACCGATTATGGGTTAGTAGACAATCACGTGATACTTTGATGAAAAATTTATTTATACAGATAATTTTCTTCAGCTCACATTTAAATCAATTTCCTTAATGTATTAAATGTTATTTCCATAAGTCATAAAGATACGTAAATAGAGAATACAGGTATATTGATATTGGGGCTCGACAAGGGAAATGTGACTTGTTACTATATTTGGAAAGATCTTAATTTTTTTATGATTTTATCACAGCTTGATGATCTAGTTACTTACTTTGACTATATTTAAGGAATGATTCTTATTTTGGTGCGGTTCATGCAGATTGGACGTGCACGCGAGAGCTTGCAAATCCATAAAGCGCGCTAGCGCTTTATGGTAAATTTGCCAGCTCTCGCGTGCACGTCCAATCTGCATGAACCGCACCAAAATAAGAATCATTACTTATATTTACATTTAATTCATTTTTTTCTTTAACTAAACTTAAGTCGAACGCTTTCAAAAATTAGTAGAAATCTATTAAGTGAAAAGGGTGAGTAATACGTGGGAGTTTTCAATAGTAACAGCCATGACGTTACTGACGTCATTACGGGTCATGCGGTTCATGCAAAATGAACCGAATTTTTTTAAACGAAGAAATCAATAGGAATGTAAATATAATGATTTAAATGCGAAATGCATACTAAGCAATGTCGTCTGCTCATCGTTAAGACGTCAACGGATAACGCCTGTAAAACAAATCTGGTCAATCCATTAGGGACGATATTTCATCATTATTTCCTTTTCTCTCCAGTCCTTAAGTGCATAACTGTTTGCTATTACGAAATTATGCACTGCATTTCAACTGAATATGCCAACTATAATCAACTTCTAATAACATCGTATCAGCCAATATCCTTAGACCGCCTATTTAAGACAGTTGTTCGCTGAAGCAACAATGGAATGCAAACAACGGATACAGGATATTTACCAATATAACAGATATAAAAGATTCTTGAAATCATACGTAAGGGTTTTCCAATTCAAATGCTTTCTTTAAGCTATATGAAATGTCTGACACCCCTGCATTTATATTTAAGTTATAACTCGGAAAAGATCTGAAAACATACACATACATTCGCATGCATACAATCATAAACGCAAACAATATTTGATAAGCTTAAGCGCATACCATTTATTCGTTTTCTCCGACAAATCTCTGTTCGGATGATAGCATTATGCTTATGTTTCAATATGAGAGAGGAGGTCTATATTTTAGACACATATATTTTTATTTAACCTGACCCTGTAAAGTTTAGAAAATAAAACTTGTTCATAAGAATATATGCCAGTAAAGGACGATGATATCGTATGTATGGTTGTTGTAAATATTCTGAATGAATAAAGATATTAATAAAAAACGTGGGCATATTAGATAAAGCATAAACAAATTCAACACAAAGACGGTGTTACCATATTATCTTACTTCACACTAAATAAGAAAAGAACTGAAAGCCCCCGAAAATGACCAATATCATAATATTGCAGGCTCAATTTGATTGAACTTGATCATAAGCAGCAATGGAAGAGCATATTACTGTTCACACCGCCTAGCCCAAGATTGAGCGCAACTTAACATTTACACAAATATAAATATCTTGTTGAAAAGCCTCTGAAAGACTGTAAAATCGATAACAGCCCTGAATAACGCTGTTATCCTTCAATTTCTTCTAAATAACTTGGATTTGTTTTTTTAGGTTTCTAGCTTATCAACTCTTTTGTAGGTTTCTATGTCATTAACTCAAGGTCTCCACGCATTCTAAGTACGTATAATTTAGGCAAGCTTCATTACACTCACCCAAAGTTCTAATTGGTTATCAATTGTATATGTTTACAATGTATGCTAATTTCGTTTCAGTCAAGAGAGATTGTAAAAATAACTATTTTGTCTTGAAATCTATTATTAAATGTATTAAATGTCTTTTTAATCATTTTCGATTGCTTTCTTAGATAAATCGATTTACCATTTACTTACACTGCAGGGTCAATATTAGAACAAGAACAATCTTTAACTGAAAGTGAGATAATTATAAAACATGTAGCATTGAATGAGATTTATTTAAACAAAATTTAAAGCTGCTGATTTATAATATGTTATGTTTTTCCTACTAACAAGGTGCCCTTCTAAAAGAAAACAAGAAGTTCAGAGCAATTTTCTGGTTGTTTGACCTTAAATTTCGTTAAATGTATTTTAAGACGAATTTGGGATAACTCTTGCTAAACTGATCCAAATTCAATTATTACAAGATTAAAAGTTTAATTGAAGACTGCTGTTGGCAACTGATTACGGATAAAGAGTTTAATCAACGTCATTCTGAGATAAACATATGGACAAACAGCGACCTTTGGATGAGTGTATTTAGGAAAGTCTTGTTTTTGGACTTGATCTTTGTTTGAGGAGCGGTACGTTTTGTTTAAATGGCACGAACAAAAATGAATCTTGCTTTCCAGGTTATCTGTTTTGTAGCAATAGTTTGAGTTTCGACTCGGTGTCATGAGCAGTTTTTCACTTCGTAATCTTTTGCCAATGCAACAACAAAACAAACACTTCTATAGACCTTTTCGGGTTCAATCGGTTCGTTAACAACGGAAGCTAGTTTTGCGCATGCGCGCTGTGCGTAGGGCAAAAACGACACAAAGAAAACAACAATTCTGCGATGAATTAAATTAAAATGAGTAATTATGCTAATACTTTACTACCAGATACCGAAAAGTGTACTTAGAGAAGCTTACTTGTCTCGATTTTCATGAAGACGACATCGATGATCCGTATATTGGGCTTGAAAAAGACCTACCTTAACATATCCATGCGAAGATTAAGATTTCTTATTAGGCCGACACAATGGAAGATATGTTTAGTAAAAACAATATTATATCCTTAGACTAATTATTTTCTTCATTGTTTATTTCAAGTTGGGAGAAGTACTTTCTCGTGTTGCAGATAAACTTATTGAATTCGAACTTCGATAATTTGAACACCGTAGATATTTCGAACTGTCTTCTCGGTTCACGCAAAGCGCCTATAATATTCTATATACATTGATCTCAATTTTGATAATTCAAACACCCGCTATTTCGAATTTCGAAATCAAAGGCCAGTCCCACCGTAAAAGTTTTCATGAATTCCACCCCCGATATTTCGAACTCCATTAAAATAATATTATATCACTCAACATTAGAACCAGAAAAAACTTTAGCACTTCGGTCGAATAAATATAGCGGCGCAGTATAATTTTATTCTAATAAGATGTCACCAGCGTTTTCAACAACAATTTGTACGGAAATTAATCCATTTATTATTTATTCAACCCCTCGTCGAGAAGGAGAGCTAAATATTATAACATGGACCTACTATTAGCGCACGTGATAATATACGGATATCGCGATTCATGTAACAAACTAATAAATTGAATCTGGTCCCGTGCTTAT
Source organism: Corbicula japonica (assembly GCA_038501625.1). Lineage (NCBI taxonomy): Eukaryota > Metazoa > Mollusca > Bivalvia > Venerida > Cyrenidae > Corbicula > Corbicula japonica. The sequence continues at coordinate 3,722,426 of JAZAYU010000041.1, forward strand.
AAAAAATTTTTTTATGCTCAGCTCAGTTCTTTGCTCAAACTTATAATTTCTAGAACATGTATTAGTTTCATAAAAGGGAACTACTGTTTTTTTCCACTGCTGTCATTAAGATATGTACTGTCATATTTTCAGTTCAAACTGTTTATTTTTGATAATAAAAGGAAAGGAAGCCTTCAAATTCCATGTTCAAATTACGTTGAGCATGAAATAAGTTCAATTATCACGGGCCCAACAAAATCTTGTGATTTTGCTTTGATAAATCTGTCAAACACGCCGATATTCCTTTGTTTTGGCTGCTTTGTTATTTATTTTTTGCCCTACGCAACTTGCGCATGCGCGTAATTTTTACGCCTTCCGGGATAAATGCAGGGCAACCGATAGCGTTCCTAAAAGGTCTATACCATGACAGTTTTTTTTGCAAAGAAAAAAGACGACTCACTAACACAATTACTTAAAGGCATCCAATACATCTATAACTATCTATAACTAAAAAAACTTCTACATGATAAATCGTTTATTATGAAAACAAACATTATCATAAAATTCGAACCTGTAACATTATCATAATCACTCTCAGAATAAGTACGCCTCGATCATAAAACTGAAATTTTAACATAATACATTCTTGAAATAAAATCTTTGATTTATGTTCATTTTAATGTTTCATCTGTTGGTTAACAAATTTTCTCAGACTGAAATGGTTAAACAATTCATTCATTTAATCATTTCATAGAATGTTAACACCTCATAATTAAATGTTATAATCTAAATTAACTTCTTTGGAAATCGTTTCCATGTGCTTGAAATTCCAAAATGTTGTACAGTTCAAACTATAAATTAAGTGTTGAACAAACGGCTAATGTACTTAGATTAAAAAAAATCTTTACGGTACATTGTCCATTAAAAATTTATAACAAATACGTGAGAATTAAATGTTTCAATTAATTTACTTACTTATGACGTGTTTATGGTATTTATTGGTGTTAGCATCGGAACGGTAAATGGGAAAAAATGCAACTGGGGGATTTAAACAACATTTTGTCATTAACACACTTAGGAGGGTCGAAATAGCAGCATGCCCTTTTCATTTCCGAAAAGAATGCTCATTTTAGTCAATGATGAGCTAATGTGAAGCCCGAACGTACATCATAATGATTGTTGGGTTAAATTTTTTTTCAATAATAGAAGGTGTGCAAGGAAACTGTTCATCTTTGAAAAATGCTTTTCAGACACAGCTTATTACTAGCTATTAAAACGTGTTGCAAAATCCATTTTAATTTCCAGTTGTTTTGTAAACACCATGCTCATGTATTCGTATTGACGTTGTCAAAAATCACCATCAAACAGTTGCTTACTACATACATGATAAAATTATTTTAGAATTAAATCTACATAAATGTTAGAAGCCAATTTTTCTTCTGACTCATCGGAAGGGTAGAATTAATCACCAGCAAAATACCAGTTTCATTTTTAAAACAATTCCAATTAGAAATTAGAAATGGCATAATGATTTTTCTATCAATGGTATTTACCTATTCTGTTGAATGTTACCGAATGTTGTTTTGATATCCGTATGTTTAGCTATAAAATATCGCGATACATTGTGTCAGATTATCGTAAAAAGTATAAACAGATCTGTATTTGAACCGACGAGAACGCACGTACCAGTTTTCATATTGATCAAGAGTTCATGGTTATATTGAGACAATTGAAGAGGGAACTTTAATAACAACTGAAAGACGACTCAAATATCTAACGATTGCAGAGCCTGTTCATGAACAGAAATTGATATGCGCGTTTCTGTCCACGTCGCCTTTCCCTTTGAAAAGAATCTGATGCCTAGGAATTAAAATTATATGATCGGTGTAGTTAAGATGGGCAGAAATGGAAACTCGTATTACTGTCTACGCCGCGTTGCCCTTTGAATAGAATCCGATGCGGAGAAATTAAAAACATATGATCCGTTTTGTAAAGAGGTTGACAAATGCTAACTTTGTTTTCTATGTTTTTATGATATTTTTCTCGATGCTTCGCGACAAATAAAAATCAATGCTTTTCGCTGCAATAAAAGGTTTTTCTTCTTTTTTTTTTGTTCACGAATATTAACGCTTCCCTAGATGATGTTTCTCTTTCGCGTATTTCATAGTTCTTTCGCGTATTTCAACATGTTCAAAGTATTAATTTTACACACTAGAGAGATGGTTGTTTGCGTCAATGATAGGAACCAGTCAAAATAAACAATTATTTTAGATCGTCCAATATCTTTTCAAGTGAACTTAACTGTATTACCATTTAGACCGACGTAGAATTGTTGAGTGCAGTAGATTTTGTCAAGGTTTACGTCAAGCAGCCATATACTCTTCAGTTGCTTTTATTTATTTGTTTTATTTGACAGATCGAAAATAATTATTCAAAAAGTATTGTTTAAGGCGGTCGCTACAGTTTTTTTTAAACGAGTATTAAACTACTGTACCACCGCCTAAATGCAATGATTAAAACACAGTTCTCGGTCCAACCTGGGTTTTATACTAAATGCGTAATTTCTCACAACGAAAATCTTTTTACGCGCGCATAAAGTGAAACATTCGTTGAAGATATTTTGCTCTTTTGCAATAATAAATTAATAATGCGGGCCAGAAAGGGTAGGTTTATATCGAAAAAGGCTTGTGTAAAAGGACTTCTGTCATCTGCGCATTTTAAAAACTGGCAGTCGAATGTTTCGTCCGACAAAAATGATACAAGTTTCAGGGTTATGAACCGAAAGTGGGAGAAATTGTGACAGATAGCGCTGTCCCCGATGTAGGGTCTGATGCTTATTATGTCCCTGTAGATGTTTTGAAAGACCAAAGAATCGTTGAACTTGGTTACTTGTCAAATCAATTAATAATGTGTACTAATTGTTAACACGAACTTGCCCTGTCATACACTGTATGAAACCCTTGATGTGCTTACTGCCTCTCAAGCTTACATATAAAGTCTTGATCTGCAGAAGTTGCATAGAACTTAAAATGCTTTGTGCTTTATTATGTTCAAACTAAATAATAGGTGTGCAAGTTAATATTCAATATAAAATGCTTAAATATAAAGGAATTTTGGCCGACTTCTGTTTTTCGTACTAACTGTAAGCAGATTCTCTCATTTCAGAGTCAGATAAAAAATTGACATTGAACATTAGTACCATGCTTTTTATCTATAATTTTCATTAAATTTGTCTTAAATTGTCGTCATAATACTTAGAATGCCAAACATTTAATCATTAACGATGTACACTATAAACCTTTAAGTATTTGTGTGTATACATAACTACCCCCCCCCTCTTGAAATTGCCATTAAGGGAAAATTAACATGGTAACCCACATTTTTTAAATTTTATGTTTGTTATACATTGGTGAATATATTGGTAGTATTTGGTGAATTTCTATTATGTAAAATTCTAGTAAACTTAAAGACATCCCTTAGAATGAAAAGATTTGTCGAAAAATTCTTTGTCGTAAATTAGGTAATACTTATTTTTTATATGTGTCTCATTATTTATATTGCAATATTTAGCAATTTATTTGTAATATAGTTTGAATGAAATCTATTATTGGGAAAATTTTGATGAAACTGTAGCGACTGCTTTTAAATGTGCAGTAATATCTGATATGTAATCTGAATTCCGACATTAATGGAACAATCCGACATTAATGGAGCAATCCGACATTAATGGAGAAATCCGACATTAACGAAGCAATCCGACATTAACGGAGCAATCGGACATTAACGGAGCAATCCGACATTAACGGAGCAATCCAACAATAACGGAGCAATCCGACACTAAGGGAGCAATCCGACATTAACGGAGCAATCCGACATAAACGGAGCAATCCGACATTAATGGAGCAATCCGATATTAATGGAGCACTCCGACATTAACGAAGCAATCCGACATTAACGGAGCAACCCGACATTAACGGAGCAATCCGACATTAACGGAGCAATCCAATAATAACGGAGCAATCCGACATTAACGGAGCAATCCGATATTAACGGAGCAATCCGACATAAACGTAGCAATCCGACATTAATGGAGCAATCCGACATTAACGGAGCAATCCGACATTAACGGAGCAATCCGACATTAACGGAGCAATCCGATATTAATGGAGCAATCCGACATTAACGGAGCAATCCGATATTAATGGAGCAATCCGACATTAACGTAGCAATCCGACATTAACGTTGCAATCCGATATTAATGGAGCAATCCGACATAAATAGAGCAATCCGACATTAATGGAGCAATCCGACATTAATTGAGCAATCCGACATTAATGGAGCAATCCGACATTAATGGAGCAATCCGACATTAATGGAGCAATCCGACATTAATGGTGCAATCCGACATTAATGGAGCAATCCGACATTAATGGAAAAACATTGGTCATACAATTTAAGTAAGAGCTACTTGAATGTTGACTTACGAGTTATCGAGTAAACAACCACTATAATTGCATAAATATCTAAATAACTCACTGTCGTGTAACAGCTGCCCTGTACCAAATGTTGCGTGCCATGTGGCAGTTCTCAAGATGGCGACCAAACAAGCACGGACAATGGTTGCCTTTTATTTTTTCGAATTGTAAGACAAACCTTTTTTCTTGCTTTTTTGGTCGCCATCTTGAGAACTGCCACAGAGCACTACTCATTAGGAACATGACAGCTGTTTCACAACAGTGTAACTTCTCCAGTTTCAAAAGCAAGCAATGCAATTAATTAAATTCTTGGATAGAAAAATAAAAGTTGCGAAACTAGAGGTTATGAAAAGATAAGGAAAGTTTGGGAAAGATAATGCCAAACCTACAGGGACAAAGTTACATTTATCATTGTTAACTAAACAGAAACTGAACGAAATTCCGGTGTTTTGATAAGCTTATTGGTGGAATATGTCACTATAATTGAAATGTCCTCTTGCCGAGGCTCTAGAGGAAGGCATATCTAAGAATACGTATATTTCGATTATCCTATGAATATCTCACACAGGGTGGTTATACCAAAAAAGTGAAATATGCATAACAGGAATGGCCACATCCAGCAGACACTGCCTCCCCACACAGCTAAAAAGTAGAGAGGAAAACAGAGAGCATGGTATTACAATAATCAGTTTCAAAATGGACGCCACAAACAATTAACAAAAGTGAGAACCAACAGGGGTTACCGCCTTGGAACGGTCAGTGGTAAAACAATTTTCCACTAGGGGTTTAAACCAGGTTCTAGGGTGCACTAACCTCGAATATCATGCTCATCACTCGCTTCTGGTAGGTTTTTTGGTTATTTCTCAGTAATTTCTGGACCAATTTTGATCATATTTAGATAACTGTAGTCCTGTTAAAAAAACATTTTCAAGGACACATTCACATTCAACATCAGTCGCTTGCCGTTTCCTTTCAACATGTTTCAATCAAAGTTTGTCAAAATCGATCCAGAAATTACTGAAAAATAAGAAAAATTCTACCTGAACCGAGTGATGTTGTATTTGCATCACGTTCTAAACGTGAGGTAGTATAGCTAATCTGTAACAGAAATTTAGTGAACAAGTTTAACTACTACGATCTTTTATGTTATAAAATTGATCATAAAAGTATGTACGTAAAACCATGGCAACTGTGGACAATAGGTTAATAAATGTTTTTCTTTATTACAGAATCTAATGAAGATCGATGAAAGAATTCCACCCAAAAATGCCCCGGGATATATTCTACGACATATCTTCCTAAGATATTTCTTGTTTCATTATTAACCATCAGTGCAGCCAAATGGCACGTTTGCAGGGAATTAACAATCATGTTAAATACAAATGTGCCAATCACTTCAAATATTCATAGCAAATGAACACTTAACATAGTATTTTTATGCTGTTGAGACTTTGAATAAATATAGGTATTGAAGTAATAACTTTTCTTATATGGTCTAGGTAAACAGAAATACATTAAAGTTTAATAAACTGAAATGTCGGTACATACCATTTATTTGGAACTGCAGGAAAATCTTATTCTGATTATTGCTATAAACAGATGTTTTCAACCTGAATAGAGTTATTTAAGACACCTGGTTAAAACACCGTTCATGTTGAACAAATTTTTATGCTCAAACTTTAAGGTTGTGTTTGAGAATTGTCAAACGTAAAGATATAAATGGAAGTTTTATCCATTTGTCATATATTTACGCGACCAGGAAAGTCAAGGTCAAAATATATTTTTACAAATATCTCACATAGTATACATTTGTCAGACAAAACGACCTCTCGTATTGTTGTCAGTATCGTAATTCTCATGTGCGTATTTAAATTGATGTTTTTTGGTGCAAGGTTTTTGTGTTTTTATGTAAATCAAATTTAAATAATATTGTCTCTACTGCGGAGCAAACCCGCAACGTCACGACGACAGCGCCTAGCCTTGCAATTCCGACAACGCTATTGACTGAGCTAGCCGGGACAACCCCCAGAAAAAGGTTTAGCGTTATTCCAAAATAAAACCTCTACAATTCGATTAGCTTTTTATGTTATATATGTTTGTATGTTTTTGCATGCACCAATGTTGAGTTGATGGATAGTTTGGAGTTATTTCACCAAGACAACTTGCACTTGTTTGTTGATATGAGAACCTGTTGGGGCACGTGTGAGGTTCGTGTGCCCTAGAACCTGGTTTTAACCTCCAATGGCAATTGTTTTTGCCTCTTATTGTTCAAAGGCGATGACCTCTTGGGTTCTCACTTTCGTTAATTGTTTGTGGCGTTTATTTTCAAACTGATCATATGTATAACCACGCCCTTTCTCCTCTCTACTTTTAGGCAGTGTGGGGTGGCCGTGTCTGCTGATGTGGCCATTCCTGTTTTGCATATTTCACTTTTTTATTTGGATGATATGTTAAGAAATAAAAACTAAATGGAGTAAAATGTTAGCAAAACATAAAATTTCAAATAATAAATAAATCGAACGAAAACAGTAAGGGTTGCTTTGTATACTGTTGAACTGGTTATATTCCCGTTAAGTTTATTTTCGCTAATATTCGCGAATCACTTACCTCGCTAATTCATAAATACCGCGAATATTATTATGATGAGTTTCCGTATCTCCGACAATAAGTATATCCGAAAATAAGCAACTTAAAATAGTACTGTAAATCACTTCAAACGCCACATACAATTCCTTTTGGGCCACAATTCATTTATTTGATTTAAATTTGGCAAAAAAAAAACGACTGACGATGTCACGAATTCATAAATACGCGAATAAGGAAAATAAATGATTTTGACAATAATGGGGAAAATTAAAGCGTTTTACAGTAACTCGATGCACGTGACAAATGCTTGTAAACTATCTTCGCCCTTAATATTTAAAACAATCCCGATATTTTTGTTAAAGCGGCATTACTTCAATTTAACCCGCTCTTGTGTGAAATATTACATGTATTCGGAACTATAGGCACAAATTTGCAGCATTAGTTCGGGCTAATATAATAATTATTTTAATTTGCTAAAATAAATTTGGTCCGCGCGACTAAAAGCGAAAGTAGGTTTTCCGAAACGTCACAGAAATCGAGATCGCGCATGTAGTGGTCTCTTCGTCGGTGCTAAATAAAGCTCCATTATATTTAGCTTCTTAAAAGTTCGTTAACTATAATTTAACAATATCATTGAAAATCCCGTCTATAAGAAAGAATTCGATCGGATCTTTTGTGTTCTGTTAGAGAGTTTATATATTGGAGTCTATATAGACAAATATGATTTTTCAATAGTATATTCTTACTTAAGTTAAGGGCTGGGGCTTTAACGAAGACCAGTTATTTTCTTATTTCAAATATTATTGATTTTTCATGAATAAATTATCCAGAAGATTTGTTTGTATCAAAGACAGACACCGATCAACATATAAAACAATGATTATAGAGATTCCTATATCTTTTCAAGTGAATGTAATTTTATTGGCATTTAGACTGACGTAGAATTGTTAAGTGCAGTAGATTCTGTCAAGATTTTACGTCTGAAAGCCATATATGTCAGTTACTTTTATTTATTTGTGTCATTTGACAGATCGAAAATAATTATTCAAAAGTATTGTAAAATCTGCAGTAAAATCTGATTTGTTTTCTGAAATCCGACATTTATGGAGCAACAATCGGACATTAAACGTCTGTTAGGGCTATTTAAATGATGATATACGAGTGTTATGGAGTAAACTATTGACCAGTGTCGCTTTGAATACCCACATAAATTCTCCAGTAGACATTTACACAATTCATTGGCAAACTTTGAGACCAATATATCGAAATAATTCTTGTTTAAATGATTGCTTATGGCATGTGGCTTTGGCATTGTATTTGTGTGTTCAGATTCATGTTGCATGCTGGTGCAACGAAAAGGGTGCTGGTTTTAATTTAGTCTAACCCTGTATTCTTTCTATGGTTGTTTACTTAAATCATTTTAAATTTCCTCCCTTTATGATTATATGCTAATTTCAAACCATGCAGAATGTCAATATTTGTGATAGCCGTACATGCATAAAGGTATATTTAAACTAACCTTTTTGGGACAAGGATGGTATGTACTGTGTATGTCTCTTGCATGGTTGGCTAGGCGAATTCGGTGTTTGGTGCCGTATTTGGTGTTGGGGTTATCATTACATTTACATTTATGATAGCAAGATATGCGAAGTTGCAGAACGAAAAGGTCGCTGTGGAAAAAATTGTCAAAATATTCATTTGAATTTTTTTTTCAAATATCAATCGAGAAATTTTAAGAATTTATTCGCATGAATGAACGCAAATGTTCATTCATCGTCACTTATATTCATAAGTGGCATTTTGTTTTGCCACTAACCGTTCCAAGGCGGTATCCCAAAATGTTCTCTTTTTCGTGAATTGTTTGTGGCGTCCTATTTGAATTGACATACTTATAACAAACATGCTCTCTTTCTCTTCCTCTCTTCTTTTTCGCTGCATGGGGAGGCTATGTTTTGTGAGTGTGGCGATTCCTGACATTCAAATAAAGTAATTTATTAAGCTGTTTATTTTTATTTGGGACTAGACATGTAAATACTGCATTCTCTCTTCTTAAAAACATAATATATATTAAGAATATAGAGCATCCTACTACTTCAACAGAAAATTTTTCTTTAAAAAATATGGCTTGTTTAGTTTTAACTAAATAAATCAATCTTTGGTGATCTATAATGAAGATTTAATATGCCAATGAAAAGAGTTCTGGAAAAGAAAAGTAATTTCTCGATTACTTAAATGGTCTGAAATGCGCATCATATGCCTTTTTGGCAATAAACAATCATAAGCCTCGAAGATTTGGTGTTTAACATGCAAATTGATTATTTTTAAATAATTTACATGTCTGCTTTAAACCTATGGTCAATACAATAATATGTTTTCCAACAATTCCTTAATATAAAAATATGCATATTGCATTACGTATGGCATAAATTGTTTAGCGAATGCATGTTATCATAGAAAATGATGAATCCCAACTGACTACAATCCACGGTACCAGGCTTTCTGGCTAAGATTAAAGTGTAAGAAGTTTATTTATAATTTTATAATAAACATTTTACTTATTACAGTCGGAAACAAGAGAAAAATATTTGCATTATTTATTTATTTATTAGATTTAGAAAAAAAGAATAATTGACAAATATGATAACACAATTTGAAAAAAAGTTTTTAGTGAGGCTAAATAAAAAACATATCCATTAAACATAATTTAACTTTTCCTATTATTCATCGAACTTATTTGGTGTGTAATTTTACTCGCAAGAATAAACAGTTTTGAAAGCCATTAAACACGACAAATACCAATATATTGCAGGCTCGGTTTGATTGAGCCTGTTCATGAGCAGTGTCCAAGGTTATAAAACTGAGTTTGGAAACCAGTCACAAATCTCAAGCATCTGATTGGCTGAAATGGCGACCAGTCGCCATTTCAGCCAATCAGATGCTTGAGATTTGAGACTGGTTTCCAAACTCAGCTTTATAACCTTCAGTCCTGTTCATGCGCTTTTGGCAGGAGTTTCGAAGATTATGAAGAATTACTGAAATATCGAAACAATTTGCTGTGGTATCATTAATTTCGAGGGTATTTGCGCAAAATACATAAATGAGATTTTCACGTGGGAATAATTCGCGCACATGTTTTATTTTCATAGAATTAGCTATTCTATATGGTTTGATTTGTGGTCGTGGATCCTCTTTCAGGTTGTTGTATAGTTCTGACACATTTCTCTTTTTAAACTTTAATAATAAGTTTTGCGCAGTTTTGATTTAAGTAACTGTCGGTCTTTTTTGACGAATCGCCACTCTGCCTTGTTCTGCTGTCTATAATATGCTTTTAAAAGGCACAGTCCTAAATAAGAATTAAAGTCCAAACTAAGGAAACTCGTTGTTCATTTGAGCGATATATAACTCGTAACACGCAATCTTGAATCTCACGCATTTGCACTTAAAGTTTTTCAGTGAAACATAAACAATCACGTATAAAGCCAGTTTTCTCTCTAATGCATTGATGTTCTGATGCAACATAACAAAATGCTTTGATATGCATCATGGACCGCTTTAAATCCATTTTCATGTTTCATGGGATAAAATAATTAGCTTCCAACAAGTGTTTCATAACTTTTTGTTTAAGCAGTTCTTATTCAGATTACTATTGTCAAATAAAATAAATGCATATTCATAACGACAGGAAGCATTTCAGAAAAGAAAATGCGAGGAAATCCCATTCTCATCATGCTGCTTACAACGTGAGGAAAAATAACACTTTTACAAAAGATACATAAAAAGATATAATATAGTTGGAAAAGAAACTTTGAATGCCACTGAACACGACAAATATTTATATATTGCATGCTGTTCAGTTTGACTGAGCCTGTTCATGAGCAGAAATGGAAGTGCATATCAGTGTTTACGCTGCCGAGCCCCGTTTTGAGTGCTACTCAATGTTTTCACAAATATAAATATCATGCTTAACGACCCTTAAAGAGCGTGACTGATAACAGCACTGATGGAATGTACACAAAAAAAAGAAATCCGCCACGGTGACCGCTTTCGAATAATCAACAACAAAATGAATTTCCACTTGTGTTGAAGCGGTGAACAATTCGGGTTCTAACTTTTAACTTTGTTACATTAACTTCTACTTATCCATCTACCCGACAGTGCTTCATTCAGAAGCATGGCACCACACATAACAAAAGCTGCTATTACAATTTATGCACTCATTTACCTTTCTGAAACCAGAGCAACTTGATTTTTCATCAACAAGATTTCGATGGCACTAATAAACAAAATCAGTTGAGCTCCTAAGTCGTTTTACAATATTTCTATAGATTCCTTTCGTCGTGCAATCAAAGAGGCAGTCAAAGCGATGAAATCACAAATCATGCAGAACACTGTTGAATGTCTTTCTAGTAGCTTTTGTTAAATGTTATAAAAACAATATTCCCGTTGTTGGTCAGCTCCATATCTTAAGGGCCAGTGTAAACATACAAATCAATTATTTGCAATTATTTCTAAATTTTAAAACAAAACGTGAAAAGATTGACATGTATTTTGATTTCTTTAACAGGAGTCATTTCAAGATAGACACATTAAAATTAAAGAAGTAGCAATAGACCTTTTGGGTCGGGAGTTGAATATAGTTTGAATTATTGTTATAAAGGTTACACCGTTTAGTAGATGCCATTTATACACATGTCCCTACAATAAAAGAATACTTACTAACGTACTTATTAACATGAACACTGTGGTTCCAATTTTCTAATATCGGTGTCATAGTCAACATAACAGAAATAAAGAAACTACAAAATAATATAATATGGAATGACTGAAAACAGTGTCATGCACCCTAGAACCTGATTTTATCCCATAGTGGCATTTTTTTGCTACTTTGCCGGGTTTTTTTGCGCTGTCTATTTTGAAATTGATCATTCTATAACCCATGCTCTTTTTTTATATACGTTTTGGTTGTGTGGGAAGGCTGTGTCCTCTAGAAGGGGCTATTACTGATATCTATAATTGTCCATTGCATTATGGTTTAACTGTTTCTGGAAGGGGAACATAAATAAAGTTTGAAAAGAAAATCACAAGACAGCAATATATCTCCACCAGAGGGCACTAATGCGTCATCCAAAATATTTGGTCTGCGAACGGTGAGATGCGTAAAATATTTTCTTCTTGGAGATTTCACTACAATAAAAGTTAGTTCAGAGAACCTGCAATAAATTACTTCCAAAGACCGGATTTACCAAAAAAAAACATTCAAAGACAGGATAAACAAAGAATAATGATAAGCGCAATAAACGTAATTGTCGAAATTTGTTTGCAAATGATTATTTCGACACTGCACCGAGTGTAGCTTGCAGCCGTATTCTACTTTTCTTTAATAATTCAATTATGTTCTCTTTTATCTTTATTGCTTTCTTTTTTGTTTTTCATAAGATAGTTTGGATTCAGTCTGCTAGTATGAACCATCATTTAATGATTTTGTTACAAGTACTGCGATATTACGAGGGTGATCAGAAAGTTCGTAGAATGGTGCTATAACTTCTATATATGAAGGTCCATGCGCTTCAAATTTTAAACAAATATTTTTCCATTTATTTTAAATATTTTAAACAGAAATTTTTAAAATCGAACGGTTAGTTTCATTTTTATGAATATTTATAATCACCACCCAACGTTGCCCCGGAGCACGCCAAATTTTAAAGCAATGTAAGTATCACCTGGAACGACTTTGACCCTTGTTTTTTTTTTTGCGAAATTCCGCGAAATATTGTCTGCTTTTTTTTCACGTTGATTCTGACGTCATGCGATGTATACAACGCATTCAATGTACATTTGAGTGACGCGCATCGTTCACACACAACGTCCATTATGGTACTTCCAGAAAATGAAGAATCGCGAGCAGCAGTAAAATTTTGCTTCAATTTAGGATATTCAGCCACAGAAACGTATAATACTATGCAGAGGGCTCAACACACCAAAGATATGAAGAAAGCTACTGTTTTCAAGTGGTTTAAACGCTTCAAGGATGGCAGATCAAACATAAGCGATGATGCACGCTCAGGGAGACCATCCGTTATTACGCCGACGTTAGTGGCGTCAGTGAAGACGTTCATTGAAGAAGACCGTCGGCGCACTATTAGAGATGTAGTTGATGGAACGGGAATCGCCTTCGGAACCGTGTGGAATATTTTTCACGAACATTTACACATGAAACGTATCTGTGCACGCTGGGTACCTCGTCTTCTAACGGATTTTGACAAAGAAAGAAGAATTGCCACATCTAAACACTTCATACAGATAGTGAGACGGGAAGGGATACGAGATAATAGTAGAAATAATATTTTTGTTCATTCTATAAAATTAATATAAAATTATGTATTTAAACTTTTCAAGCCAATCGTCAATATAAACTATTGATATCTGAGGTACGTGGTAAAATGACTGTTATGTAATTGTCTCTGCAGGGGAAGTCCAGATTGCGAGGTAACCGTTACAGCGGCCTACCGGAACTGCGACAGGCGTTGCACGAGATTATCGCCGACTTCAACGAGACTTGGTACAGGAACGTGTTCTCTGCGTGGATTCACAGACATCAGAGATGTATACAGTTTCAGGTTGACTTTATTGAAAAGTAGTAAATCCTAATGACATTTGCGCTTGTTGCGGTTGTGAGACGTCGACGCGACGTCGATTTCGACGTCGTTTATGTAACCACGGGATGCTCCGGGTCGAGTTTATTGTATTTGCTATTTCTTATATAGATTTTATATTTGTTATGATATTGTTATGATTTTTTCAGATTTTGTTAATGAGATATCGGGCTATATCATATTAAAATTTTAAATGTCTGCGCTTGTTAGTTGTCAAGTTACAGCACCATTCTACGAAGTTTCTGATCAACCCTCGTATTTATTAGAATTCGTATAACAAACTTACATTTCATTACTAAATCTCAGATTGCAAGTCTTCGGATTTAGTTTCCAAATTAAATAGAAAACTTTATCTCTGTAATATGAAGCACGTCACGGGAGGAAAGCTTCGTCTCCGTAATATGGGGCACGTCACGGGAGGAAGGTTTTGTCTCCGTAATATGGGGCACGTCACGGGAGGAAAGCTTCGTCTCCGTAATATGGGGCACGTCACGGGAGAAAAGCTTCGTCTCCGTAATATGGGACACGTCACGGGAGGAAAGCTTCGTCTCCGTAATATGGGACACGTCACGGGAGGAAAGCTTCGTCTCCGTAATATGGGGCACGTCACGGGAAAGGTTTCTACGGGCATCTGACGTCAATCTTTGTAATGACGTCATTAAGTTGAGAAGACGACATTGCTTAGTATGCTGTTTACGGTAAAAGTTATGAAGTTAAAATGTGTAAAATAATAAATTATAGATTATGAAAAAATAAAAGATAAAATGTAAGTTTTTTTTCGAAATATATTAAGCTGTAAGCACTATTATAAATGAGTATTCCATATTAGCCCAGCAATTCTCGTAATTGTCCAGCAATTCTCGTAATTGTCCAGCAATTCTCGTAATGACCCTGTTTAAACTTTATAGGAATAACTTCATAGGAATCTGTTGTTTTTATTCTCTTAATTAATCAACAGTGCAAACTTCATTTAGCCTTTTAACCGAGTGTATCAAATTTAAGGATAACGTTTGCGATATGGTATATTTTGTCATAAACACATATTTTAGTTATTGACAGCCTAATATTACAATAATCGTACTCTCTTACAGGTAAGAAGAATGTAATATGAATTAGTTTGACGTCGAAAGCAATTTACTTTTTGTTTCCCGCAGTGTTTCTATTCTAATACCACTTGCACAAACAACCATCGGTTTTTCTTCATTCTTCTCTGAGAAATTAAGACATGTGGTCTTTGGGACTTTGCACCGTTAATAAATTTACCGTTTCATGTAGTTTGCTGCCTCAAGATCTGCAATGGGCATGTGTTTCCTCACAGATGTAGGTTATCTCTGGTCATACTTTCTTTGTGGTAATGACGAGGCATGTTTATCAGTGTCGGAAGGCAATAAATAAAACATTTTTATGTGAAAATCAATGCAAATAAATTAAATTAACGACACTATTGTTCGAAAGTCAGAAACTGTTAATTCTACATTGTCGGTAAAACAGTAAAATGGCGTCAAATGGGGAACTGTCCATGATTTCTTGATATTTAATAATAATAATAATTAAAATCATAATGATTTGCAGCAGTTAAATTGAATTTTACCTCATGTTTCCAATATATTCTATTGCTATGATAGCCCGACTTATTTTTTTGGAAAACGTATTGCATATTTTCGGATAAGTTTTTTGTCTTTCTCCGGCATGGTTGGCTTGGCGCTTCCGCCGTATTTGCATGGCTTTGGGATTATCTATACATCTAATTATAAGTATTACATCAACAAACAAAATTTCATATTTTAAATATGCACAACGGCTTGCCAGTTCTTTAAATAACATGGTGAAAAGTTGACACGTTTGTTTAATGTTTATTCTGCGTTCCATCATAATACGATTTTTAAGAATGTATCAACCAAATATGCATTATACAAAAGACTCAGATAAAACGCAGAATGCGAAATTAGAAAGTCAATACTTATAATAACAGTCTTCTACAAACGTTCCTGTATTTCTCTTTTACAATAGTTGTAGTTATTATGAACAAACTAAACATTCTTGCGGAGTAACACAGCCGTCTTGGGCGGATCAAATTTCTACATTTCTTTGGCGATTTTATATTCAGTGACATTTTTATGAAAAAAATTATGAATTGCAATGACCTTGATTAAACTAAGAAAATTCAGTTTAACGTCGAAATGGAAAAACATCATTGCTGATAAAAACAGACCGACTACTCAAAAGCTTAGAAATGATGAATGGTACATATAATTGGAATATCCTGATTTAATGTAAATCTATTTCTGATAAACCCCTAAAGCTTTAAGTTTGCATTTGATGTAAACAACAATCGCAGCTGCAGTGCAAGAATTGACTTTCAAATCGTAGCAGTTACAGACTAAACACTAATAGCATTCAAAATTTAATATTTTCTATCTTGTAGATTTAAATGATAAAAGAACATTAAACTGACAGCGTGTTGCACTGTTTGAAATATTTATAAACATTATTTCAATTACATCACCACTTAACGTGGAATAGTTTGAAATCGACCGAACACGACAAATATTAAACTTGAAGTCGATCAGAAATCTTAAAATTTCATGCGGTTCAGTACATCATTTGTTAGAGGGGCAAATGACATTATTTCCAAGTTTCTTTGTTTACTATTTTAGGCTATGTGTTTACAAATGGTTTTGAAGAAGGTGTTTAATATTATGTTATAACGTTTACATCATCCTTAACGATTCATAATTTGAACAAAAAGTTCTCAATTTGTATTAATGTCTTTCGTGTATAACATACATATATTGTGAATCGTTTTCATGATATTCATGCTATGATTATGACAGTGACCGCATAATATTGTAGATATGTGTTTATCGTTAAGAAGAGAGTTCCTTCAGCAATTCCGATGATATTTTCTTGTAGTAATAGTGTAGTAGGTAATTAGAACATTATTGTGTCTGAACTAATGCAAAAACGTAAGAAGGTACAGGTAAAATACTTTTCTTGGTATGTTCTATTGTTTTTCCTAATTTCTTTACAACTGGATAGGTGTTCAGTTGAACACTTTTGTGGCTGTCATGTACTATGTTGAAATTGAAAAAAAAATCGACAATGTGATGAAAAATAAGACATGGCGAAATTATAGCCAGTTAGGATTTCGTTACAAAATCAAAATACCAAAAAGGGGTTTAATTCCGTCAAATGAAACGTTGGTAAAAATAATTTTGGCTTCATCGCTAACCTGTTGTAATAACCAGTATAAATTAATTTTATTTTTATTTTTATTTTATTTTATTTTTATTTTAAATTTGGTAAGGTTCTATTTTTGTATAGTGATGTTTATCTGCTACTGGCAATTTGATTAGATAAATACATGACATTTGTTGGCTTATTTAATAATAATTAGAACATTAAACATGAAACTTTTGATGTTTAGTATTTCCTGTCTGTGCTGTAAGACAATGACAAAAATGTAGAAATTTTCTATAAATGATCTTGAAAAAGGCTTTATGCCGAAACGTAGATAAAAGAGTGTAAAAACAATGTTGTGTTATTTACTTTCATCCCTGGTAGGATGCATTTTAACGTTAAATAATTAAATAACCATAACACACAAAGAATCTAGTTCATTGGTCTCTGTGTGGTTAATTTACCAAAGTTCAAGTTTTATGATAACCTTTAATATCTCAGAAAATCATCCCGGGGATAAATATGTGATAAAACAACGTTAGTTAATTCTTTGAATCAAAGCAAAGACATAACTACTTGTTTGTATTCATAAATCGTACATAATAATACCTAGCTGAAATGTTTTAAGGAAATACATTAAAAGGAAACCACGTTTAATATCAGAAATTTGATATTCGAAACTAGATGCATGTAACCGAGGTTTCATAATATAATATTTACACTAATTTTAGTTTTGGGCGCAGTAACGTAAATTAACGACACAAATACCACATATTATTGTACAATATTGGTTGCGCATGTAAAAAAGAAATATATGAATATCAGGAATCGCCACACTCACACAACACAGCCTCCCCACGCAGCGAAAAAAGAAGAGAGAGAGAGAGAGAGAGAGAGAGAGAGAGAGAGAGAGAGCATGCTTGTTATAAGTATTTCAATTCAAAAAGGACGCCACAAACAATTAACGAAAAAGAGAACCCTTGGGGATACCGCCTTGGAACGGTCAGTGGCAAAACAAATTGCCACTGGGGGTTTAAACCAGGTTCTAGGGTACACCAACCTAACACTTGCCCCAAAGGGGTTCACGTAGGAAAATATTTAGATAATATATTTTTGCAATAATAATTACATTAATTTGTGTAAATATTAAATGCGTCCAACCCGGGGCTATGCGGCGTGGACAGTATTGTACATTTCTATTACTGCCAGGCTCAACAATACCGAGCTTGCAATATTTTGATTTTATTTCTTTGTCGGTGGCTTCAGAGGTCCCATTTCATATATTTATTCAAATTTCTTAAAGTTGATTCAAAATTACAAATCCAAGAATTTGTAAATGTTTTAATTCAACAGCCTTTTATACCTCGTAAATGTATCAAAAATGTTTTGTTTTTGACATCTGAAAGTATTATTCGTTGTTAAAATGCTGGTAATGTGCATGCATGATAATAATGCAAAATAAAATGTTTATTGAAAGATTATATTATTTTTATGCCAGAACAATGTAACAAAATATTAATTCTCCGAAATGCAACGTGCTTTCCCTTTTAATCCCCGCTGTTACATACAGTTAAATTTTCGAAATGCGTTCAAGAAGAATTTGACAGAAAGTTAATGTTTATCCATGTTATACAATTAGTAACTGGTAATTTGCGATTTATAATTACCGATGTCGAGTAAACTGAATTTTTTTTTGTGGTCAAATGTTGACCGTTTGGGTTAGGATAATAAATTTTCTACATTAGATTTGTAATGTTGTTTATTAAGTTTTAGTTAATTGAATGAAATAAAGTTTAACTGCATGGCGAAACTAACCGGAGAATAGTGTGTTAAAATTGATTGCGAAATTGAAGTTAAAAGCCTTTCTTTCTTATTCATTTATTAGCAAATTTGTCGTAAATTTTTGACCGCTTGAGTTAGTATCAAACTTTTCTAAACATTATTGTTGTTAATTCAGATTTAATTTAATTAGTTTATTATTAAAGTATTGCCAAAGGAAATTCAACTCAACAATTTTGCATGCAGAAGCACACAAACATAATTATAAAACATAAGAAGAAAATAGCATTGCAAAGTAAAATAGGCGGGTACTCAATGACTTTAACAAAATTTCAAGCGAACAACAGTGTAAAAAAGTAGCTCAGACCGAATGGAATAATTAACCAAACTATTTATATTGACAACAGCTATTGGTCATAAATTAATAGTGATCCAATCTAAGGGCAACCTTCGTGCAAGTTTGACCATGCTTGGAGTGCATGCTCTTTAGAAACATCGCAGAGTAAAATAAGTACACTTACATTTGTTTTCTCCGCACGTGTGCAGAATACGGGAATTTTTAGGTAATTTTAACATATACATGTAACATTACAAATTGAGACTTGTTTTATCATTTATCATTAATTTTTTATTAGCTGTTTCTGTCAAGATGCTTGCCTAAATATTTCTAAGCGGTTTCGTGTCTGGAATCAATCTGTCTCAATTTTACTTTAGTTTGGCACGTGTTTAACATGGTTGTGTTTGGATTTTAATTGAAAGTTAATTTATAAATGTGCGGAATGTAAAAACAATACGGGCTTAATTGTAGCCATGATGTAAGTTGAAATGTTATTGAAAATCTTCCATCGCTTACAGTAATCTTAATTTACAGATTTTGAGTTGATTCTGGTATCATTTATGTAATGAAGCTCTGATCTAGTTGTTTGAAATTTCAAGAATATCTTAGGATTTGTTTATAAAATGTTTCACATTTATCTCTGATGGTTCAAGCAGCTTTTGTATTAATTAACTACTTTTAAAATAATTGAATCAAGAGTTGTTTTTTTTATTTTCATGTATTTGCATTCAGCATAAGGTGGTTTGGTTTTAGTTAATTCACGTTTTCTGATTCGCAAAGAGCGCTTAACTATCAAATCCGCGGAGTCTTAATTTCCTATGCCTAATCTTTGAATTTTAAAGGATAGAAATTTGAAAATAAGTGTGAATAAAGTGCCAGCGTCTATTAATGACTCGCCTTTTGATTGCTGATTGCTTCCGTTCTTTTAAATAACACAGAATTATTTTACCGGTAGTATGCATTGTACTCTTTCTGTTTTCTCCGTTATTATCACATGCAATGCTCTATACACCCTCATACGATGCTGGTTTAATAACACAAGTCAAGAATAACTATAGATTATTGAATGCATTCCGCTGTTATCAAGGTTAGTGTTGTTTTCATTTCTTATCACAAACATAATCTGTATCTTGTAAGATTTGTATTTTCCCTGATTTGCAAACAAGAACAATTACATTCAGAAAAAAAACAACTATAGAAACACAGCCAAAACGAAGAGAGGAAAAATGACAGGGGTTTAAAATATAATCGATTTCATAAACTCTACAAACAATTAATGAAAGGGAGAATCTAGGTGTTAACAGACGTTACGTTCATCCCAACAAGGTCAAAGACCTTTTTTTCATTTTTGTTACGACTTACGCAATTGGGTTTTTAAAAAGTGAAATATGCATACCAGCTAGGAATCGCCACACTCAGAAAACACGTCTTCCCCACGCAGCCAAAACGTAGAGGAACAGAGAGCATGGGCTTAAAAAAACAACAACATCGATTCCAAATAAAATACAACAAAAAACCGCAAAAGAGAACATTTTAGGGTTACCACCTTGGAATGTTCAGTTGCAAAACAAATTGCAGGTTTAAAGCAGGTTTTAGGGTGCACATGGTTTTTCTTATAGTGTGTGAGAGATGGTCTGAACATTGGCACTACACTTTGGTTGGTTGGGTTGGGTGAATTGGAGCTTTTTCACCAACACTACTTGTACTTGTCTGTTCATATGAGAACCAAGTGTTCGGTAGGTGCACACTTAAACCAGGTTCAAATCCCCAGTGGCATTTCTTTTAGCCAATGATGATTCCAAAGTGGTATCCTCTCCGGTTCTTATTTTCGTTAATTGTTTGTTGTATTAATTTTGAAATTAATCATTTTTTAACTCAATGCATGCTCTTTTTGCTTTCTGCTATGAAAGAAGAATGTTTTTTTGTGTGACTTATCCTAATATTCATATTTTACTTTTTGTACATG
This sequence comes from Corbicula japonica, assembly GCA_038501625.1. Taxonomy (NCBI): domain Eukaryota; kingdom Metazoa; phylum Mollusca; class Bivalvia; order Venerida; family Cyrenidae; genus Corbicula; species Corbicula japonica. The sequence continues at coordinate 3,743,381 of JAZAYU010000041.1, forward strand.
AGTAAAACAAGATTTCATTTTATAATTTAATATAAGTGATAAAATCCTAAAAAAATATATATTCTTGTTACAGCGATACTTATATGCTATGCTGTTTTTCACGAAATTTTTCAAAAGTTCACTGCTTTATCTTAAGGATTAACGATTAAAACAAAAATAATCAAAATCTCAATAACGGCAAAATGCAGTTCAATGAAACTTTGCACAAATGAATATTACTAATGTATCTTTATTTTGCATATGGTAAGACACGTTAGAACAGTAAAGAAAAATAGCAAGATGTAAAATTTGACATAAACTCTGTTTACATAAATTCACAAAAACTTAACAACACAAAACATCATTTTAAATGCCCACATGAGAAATATGATACGGTGTCTTGTGCCCTCGCAACTAACATATGTAAACTTTTTGAAATATTAGTAAAAGTGTGTTTGATCTTCAATTTCCTGGTCGCTCCCTGGTCGCGTTAACGGTTGACAATCAGTTCTTTACAAAGTACACAACATTTTATTGTCAATATCATTACACTCACGTGGGAATTTAAAATAATATTTTATATTGCTTAGTTGTTGTTAATTTATGTAAATAGAATTTTAAGGAACTGAACGACATTTACCGTTATTGAGATTTTGATAAATTTCTTTTTATCGATGAATGTGCTGGGGATGAGTGTGGTAAGCCCTTAAAATACAACTTATAAGACGTGTAAAGAAAGCAAGAAACTTTAAGTGTTCTGTCAAGTTTCCTTGAAACCTTAATTAAGGATTTTGTGTAACAGTCTGATAAGAAGATTTAATTAACAGTGTGTCAATTGTATTGAGACGAGTAGATAAGTTATTGAACGGGATAATCCTAGGGATAATTGAGCCAGAATGTGGCGAGACAGCCGTCGTAATTAAAACAAAAAGCATTGCCCGGCAGACGTCTGAATTTATAATTAAACATTTATTGACAGTTTCTTGTCTTATATTTTGATTTTGTTTTTGTTTTTCTTACATTCTCCTGGTGTGCCTATTGTCGGTTATTTCTTTTAGTTTTTCAATAATTATTAAGATTTAATTTTCCTTGCTCTTCTTTTTATACATGATGAAAAGCTAGTGTAATTGTGTATATGGCACAGACCTGGGTCTAATAAATATTATAATTTTAATTAATAATGATTTATTACATTGTTTTTCAATTTATTGAACATAATAAATACTTGACACAAAATCTATTAATAATTGTTATTAATTAATGTAATTTTAAAAGCAAAATAGTTGTCAATAAATTGTAAATACTTGTGATTTTCATGAAGCAAATTGTCGCAAACCAATAGGAATAAAGTACTGGCTAAATAAAGGTCCAACGGCTCAATGTTTAGACCTGACCTGGTGTTCATGGACAGACTGTAAGGTTTTTGAAAAGCAATAAGGATTTGTAAATCGCCATCATAAATATGTCTATAATTGTGACATTATGATTCTATTTGTAAAAGTATGTAGTTGCGAAATAAGTGAAAAATATTTTTCTTAAAATACTTGTTACTAATTAATTATTTCTATAAAAAGCAAGTAATAGTTACTATTATAGTAATTTAATCGAAATTATAGAAATTTATATAAATTGAAATGAATTCGTTACTTTTTAAAATAAATGAAGAAGGTCCGTGGTAGCACTTAACCGTTTAACAAAAAATATGAAATATGTTAGAATCATAATTTTAACAAACATATATTTAGTGCTCTTAAACATCCAGTTGTGTAGAGAGCCTTTGAAAAAGCAAATACGATACTTCGTTTAAAAACATCTTGAACATGTTGAACTGACATAAAAGTGGGCATTATGAAAACGTTCGTTGGTGAATTACCTCTTTTCTCATTTGTCATTTTTCAAAAGTCAACGGATAACTTATATCCAGAGGTACACGGCGACATTTCAATAACAAGAGCGTCGCTGGGAAATGATATTATGTCTTGTCGTAAGTGACAAAGGAAGTTAAAACGATTATTGGCGCGGTTATCATTGGTGCGGTTATTTATGGCGCGGTTATTATTGGTGCGGCTTCGTCGTTGAGCTATCGAATTAATCTATATCAATTTCTTTAATTTTTTGTCATACTAAGGCAGAGCAAAAAAAGGATTGTTATTCTAGGAGAAAAATATTATTTCGTGCAAAGGTTATTAACTAAAAATTGTGTGAAGAAAATTTAGACAGCTAAGTTCTAAGAGCTTTTTCGTGAAACCTTTTTATAACGGAATAGATTTTGTTGCAATTACACATACCTAAACGCTCTGTAAAATAGCAGATAAAACATTATTTTTGTTTATTTTACGCTGAATTCTCCACCCTTTATATTTCCGAGGTAACAATTACCCGTTTTATTTCTTTCCGTTAGCAAGTCGTTAGACATTACAAATTTACAGCGCCATGTAAAATCATGGTAAAAATAACTATATACAGACGAGTTAAACTTGTAATGTAGATCGGAAAAGAATGCGAAATATGAAAACAGTCTATCAAAAAACTGATTTCATTTTCAAAGAACTTACCGAAAAAGTAAAGTACATATTAATATAGTGTAGATTATTATGTAATATATGTAGCAAATTCGATTTTGTCATCTGTTTCATATATTTACACAATGAAACGTACAAATATCTCTGTAATAGTTTTTGATATCTAGACTGTTACGTGAGGATAATTATTTAAACGTTATTACATTTTTGCAGCGAAACTGAAAAGCTGTGACCTTCATAGTTAATCAGTAAACAAATTTAGAGAATAATAGTCCATAGGGGGACTCGAAACCATAGCGCTTCACCATGCAAATCTGATTACGCTGCCGACTTAGCTAGCCGGGACAATACCTAGAAAGGATGCGCGGGTAACCCTGACAACAGTTCTGACATTAATATATCACATGCCAACGTATTTGTGTGTATTACATTTAACTTAAAAAATCACGTATCTGTCTTTTGATCGAAAGCATAATATTTGTCAATAAAAAAGAAAAAGATATTTTATGTTGTGTTTTGGTGCACTGTTAATAAAACTATGGCGTTGACTGCGAATCGATCGGTGCTTCGTGTTCGTAGGCTTTTAAAGTTTGTTTTTCATCTTTTAGATATCACATTACCGTTGTTTGTACATAACTGACTGAGCCTGCAGGTTTTTGATATATTTCATGTTCGTGGGCTTTCAAAGTTCTTTTCCATCTATTTATCTTCTGTTTCATAACGACATGTTCCACAGTTTTCACACCGATCTATCATAACGATCCTTCATGTACAGATCCGGAAAGACTACAAGCTACTTGAAAGAAATTTCCTATTATTACCGTTACAAGAGATTGATGTCGTTTCCATTGCGTGATCACTCCATCTTAACTTAAACTAATCGTTTCATCCCGCTAACGAGTTGTAATAGTATACAATTTGTGGACGGAATTGACTTCAGCAATAATGTCCAGACTGGAAAATTCAAGTGTTTTACACCGCGATGAGATAAAGACCATGTTTGCTTAATGCCAGTCTCCACGTGTTTCACCATGCTATATTTAACTTTGTGTACCAATGAACACTTACTTAATGACCTTTTTTATGAAAAAAAGATTTGCTGTTATTTCTTCAAACTCTTTTAAAAAAAATTGTAATCGTGAAAAGCGCGAAATTTTATACCAGTAAGATTTTCATCACTTTGCATACAGGTAATTGTCATCCAACTGAAAAAAAGAATTTTCAATTAATTAGTTGTAAAACAGATAACTCTTCCGGTAAGTGAGAATGGACATAATTTTAAACCTATAGCTCAGTTTTATTCCGTTTTGAATAGTACTCTAAAACATTGAGCTTTATATACATTTAAACCTGTATAACAAAATGTAATCAGCCATTCAAGAGAGTACCAAAAGTGGCTGCTTAACACAGGTGGCTGTTTAAGACAGGTAAAATTAAGAACAAAATCTCAGTTTATGACATATTCAAACTGACTGTTTAAGACAGGTGGTAGCTGAATGCAGGTGGCTTAATTTTGTTTTAAATGTAGGTTTTAGCCACTTTCCAAAGTGTTTTCCTTAAAAATAAATATCTTTGTGATAATGCTTTTCTTTCTTATAATTTCTCTTCAATCATGAACAATTCTCATGTGACAATTAAGGAATGATTCTTATTTTGGTGCGGTTCATGCAGATTGGACGTGCACGCGAGAGCTGGCAAATCCATAAAGCGCGTTAGCGCTTTATGGTAAATTTGCCAGCTCTCGCGTGCACGTCCAATCTGCATGAACCGCACCAAAATAAGAATCATTACTTATATTTACATTTTATTCATTTTTTTCATTAAATAATCTTAAGTCGAACGCTTTCAAAAATTAGTATTAAGTGAAAAGGGGGAGTAATACGTGGGAGTTTTCAATAGTAACAGCCATGACGTTACTGACGTCATTACGGGTCATGCGGTTCATGCAAAATGAACCGCATTTTTTTAAACGAAGAAATCAATAGGAATGTAAATATAACAATATGACGAGGCGCATATTATAGAGAATATTCCTTTGTTTAATTGAAATATCGATTTTATTTTATGGAGGAAAAAGATGAAAAGAGAGCTTTGATAGCCACCGTACATGAGAAAAATATTTCAAGATTGGTTTGATTGAGCCTGCTCATGGGCAGTGATGGAAATGAATATTTCTGCCCATGCCACTAAGCCCCGCGTTTAGCGCAATTCACTTTTACACCAATGAACACCAGAAACTGATATTTTGACGATTGGTAACAGTCTTCAATGGTGATTACGAGTAAATAGGAATTTATATTTCACTTTTGAACAAACAAACTTTTATTTTATGTTTTCTTAGCCAACAGGTATGAAAAATTGAAAAGGGAAATAATAAGTGTTAAAAGTAATTCGGCGAAAAAAACGGTATTCCACAATTTCAAAACAGTGAAAATAAAAAAAACAAACTTTTACTTAACGGAGAAAAAACATCAATTCTGAATCACTGGAAAACATAAAATAAATATAAATTAACAACCATTTACTACAATATGGATAATAACATGCGTGTAAGTGTATGCCCTAATTCTTAAACTAATCAGTAAGCAAGAATTAAAATAATCTGCATCGCTTATCTGTTAAAACTGCACACTTCAACCACTTAATCATTGAAGTGTCTTGATATCAGATGGATATTGAATATAAAGTTATGATTCTGTAGGGTAAAATTATAGCAAAAACGGTTTGTGGTGGTCGTAAAAAGTCTCTCCGTACATAAAGTCAGTACTGTTTAATGTATCAGTAAATAATCGGTTACCGGTGTCATGCAGTGGTGATTACGTTTATAAGGGTTATCCGATCAACCTTTTTGGGGTTTTGACCCGGCTAGCTCAAAAGGTTTCTTAAATGCAACAGCATGGCTAAGCGCTGTCGCTGTACGTGATCGCTCCACAATAGGGGCAATATCGATATTTAGTATTGTTATTTATTATTATTGTTACATTCGCTGTGTGTGGTTAAATAATAGAAAAAAAATCAATTTGCCTTAGCAGGTTACCATTGAACAAATAAGTACAACTTGCATTGGTCAACTTACTTCAACCTACTTGTCAACTAGAAAATTTTGTATGCCAAAGTACACAAAAGAAGCTAGTGGCATTGTCAAGCGAAGAAAGGAAGGTACTCAAACCCTAGGTGAATATATTGAAATTTTGAGGTTAGATGATTACCAAATTCAAAACAATATATCAGCGAATTATCAGCTAAACTCCCTTAAAGTTTCAGTAACAACTGCTTCGAAAAGATAAAAATAGCTGAATTTTAGCTAAGTCTGTTTTTACTTCTGAAGCTTTTGATTTTGAAAAGAAATGCTAACCAAACAGAAAATTAAAACAAATGAAAATTCGACTGGAAGGGAAAATTTCTTTATAAAAATAATTTTGCCTTATACAATAACTCCTTTTGTTACGAGATGTCGTTGTCATGTTTGTGGCAGTAGTGGTCGTCAGAGAGAAGTCGAGTTAGATAATCAATCACAAACTTCAGACTGTCAAAGCAATATGACGTTCGGTATTGACGGACAGCCTAAGAATAATTTCTGCATTGATATACAGTGAAACCTGCCTTAGCAGCCACCTGCGAATAGCAACCACCTGTCTTCAACAGCCAGTTTGAATATGTCCGAAACTGACATTTTGTTCTCATTTTATCCTGTCTTTAACAGCCACCTGTATAGAGCAGCCACTTTTTGTCACTACCTTGGGTGGCTTCTAAAGACCGGTTTGACTGTAGTGTGCAATCACTACTTGTTGGGTCAAGTCCTGCAAATATTTTCCATATTCAGTTAAATGTGCATCAGCAGCAACCTGCATTCAGCAACAACCTGTCCTAAACAGCCATGATGAATACGTCCTTAACTGACTTGTTGTTGTAATTTTTACCTGTCTTAAACAGCCCCTCTGTTAAGAAGCTACTTTTGTGACTCCCTTGGGTGGCTTCTTAATACATGTATAATCAAGAGTAACTTGTCCAAAAGACTTACGCCAATACCTGGTAACATTTGAAATGCAATTGACTGCTATTCGTTTCCTTACATCTTTTTAGCATCAAATTGTCAGCAAAAAAGTGCCACTGACTTAAGGCAAAACATGTACGGAAAACCGCGATAATGCGGACATATGAGACTATTTGTTGTCCGCCGTTACCAGAGTGGGCATTTCCCGTTATGATAAAGAAGGGCTCCATTAAAAAGACTTTAACATTTTCTCAAGTTCAACATATTTAAACCTCTTGTAAAGGGAAATTTTTTATTTAAAATATCAGTTTTGACACTAACAAATAAACAGAACGGTTATTAAATGGTTTATGGCCCGAACTCCAAAACCTAATTTGTCGAAGAAAAACCTTCAAATTTGTGTTAAATATAAACCCCATCTAGAAATCGACATGGACATTCGACTTGAAATCGCACTTAAATATTTTACAGAATAAGCGAATATATAACTTTTCTGATCATTGTAAGTACACACTTATTTACCAACAAGCATAAAATTTATATTGAACTGAAGCTATTACATGTTTGTATCGAAAATGTATATTTATTCTTCATGAAACTGATCACTAGACATATTGTTGGACATGTTAAAGTCATGTTGAAGACATTAATCATATTTTATGATAAATCGAGGAAAATTACCATCACATAAAATAGTTTATTCTTAAACCATAAACGCATTAGCTTTGTCCTGGAGATCAAATTCACGACATTATATAAGTCAATAAATTCAAACTAAAAGAACTAAAGGTTTCTTCTATTTCGTCGCATCAGTGACTTTATTTATTTAACAATGAAGCGTTTTTACTCGAAAAATCCTGAGATGAAATTGTGTTTGGAAATTGACTATTTGAATTGTTTACTCAAACAGCATTAAACGTTCTGTTGGCATAAAAATGGATTGTGTTAACCCAATTACTTTGCAAGTAATCTGTACTGACATAATGGGTTTCTGACATTAAAATTTATACAAATTAAATAAGACGATATTCAAACTGACTTGGCGTTAAGGATGATTAAATTTTGGTGTAATGCAGACTGCGGTTCCAAAGTCTTACATCGACTACAATCAAACAATGACTTCCAATCAATGAATTTATGCAAAGTTCGCCCATTGTTTCATCTGTCTGGTCCTATCGCGGTCTTTATTGTAATTGTATCAAATTGCTCTTCAGTCCTGGCTAGCTTAGTCGGTAGTTTACTCGGAGTTATGTGGCTAAGCCCTGTCGCAGTAGAGGCTCGGTTCTCAATTTCTGCTTTCATCATTTAGAAACATTCTTAACATTGTGAACTTTCCCAGAGTATGCTTATGTCATTTGTAATCATTTTTGACATATCAAATATATAAAATTTAAAAAGAAAGAAGTTTTGTGTAAAATTAAAAATAAAATGTATATTGGGTGAGAAACCCAGAGTACGTCACAATACGCAAGTCTGAATTATGTTATAAATACGGCGTTTATTCCAAGATAAGAAAGCTAGCTACAATTAATTCTGAGAATAAGTTAAACCCATCCATTACCCGACAATGCAGCATTCAAAACCATAAAAACACACAAATCACAATGTTGTTATCCAGCAAAGCCCTTATCATGTATAATCTCATTAAGTTTGCTTGAGAAGCATTTTCCGAATGAAGGGATTGAATGGAAATGTATTTTGACGTCTTAACTTGAGAAGTTTAAAGCCCAAATGCCTCAGATCTGGAATCTAAAGCGATAATGAAGGAGCAGCTTTCCCTAGATGTGGTGTGAACATCGTATTTGAATTGTATTGATTCTACTGGGGAGCGAAGCCATACTCTACGAAGACAACGCCTAGTCATGCAATTCCGAACATGCTACGTGTACCGACTGAGCTAACCCTAAGAAAAGTAATAATCACATCTTGACATCGGTAGGGTTTATTTACTGATAACAGTACTGATTATATGTACGGGGAGACTTTTTAAGGCCGCCACACTGCACATTTAGCGCTTTGTGAAGTTCAAATATTATTGCCTCTGCTGGGGAGCGAACCCGTATCGTACGGCAAGAAAGGTCGATCAGATAACCCCAAAAATATTGAGTGGCAAAACTATCTGTGGTTGTGTCTTCTGAATGTTGCAATTCCTGGTGCCAAGGTTATAAAGCTGAGATTGGAAACCAGTCTCAAATCTCAAGCATCTGATTGGCTGAAATGGCGACTGGTCGCCATTTCAGCCAATCATATGCATCAGATTTGAGACTGGTTTCTATGCTCAGTTTTATAACCTAGGCACTGATTTTCATATTTTACTCTTTTATCACGTCCCTAGATCCGTACCACTAGCCCCAATTTCCTCATTCTTCGACCAAATCTACATGCCCCAAAAATATTTCGGTTAACAAGAATCTAAAGCCAGAGAATTTCTAAGAAAATACCAGAGTTTTTTTGTTGTTTACAGCATTGTTGATACGATGATAAGTAACTGCGAATCATTCTTCATGTTTGACTGCCCATGTTCAGAAGAATGTCTTTCAATGCTATTAAATTCTTATGTTTATATGTTTGTATGCTTTTGCATGCAACATTGTTGAGCTGATGGGTGGGTTGGAGTTATTTCACCAAGACAATTTGTACTTGTTTTGTGATACGAGAACCTGTTGGGTCAAGTGTGAGGTTGGTGCACCCTAGAACCTGGTTTAAACCCCCAGTGGCAATTTGTTTTGCCACTGACCGTTCCAAGGCGGTATCCCCAAAGGTTCTCTTGTTTATTAATTGTTTGTGGCGTCCTATTTGAATTGACATACATATATAAAACATGCGCTCCCTCGCTCTCTCTCTTCCTCTCTTCTTTTTCGCTGCGTGGGGAGGCTGTGTTTTTTGAGTGTGGCGATTCCTGATATGCATATGTTGCTTTTTTTTCAACTTGTCAATCACAAACAATTTTTTCTCACAATGTCATAATGAAATACATGTAATGATTTTTTTAGAACGTCATGATCAGAAAAATTAAACGAAAAGTTGTACATACACATTTTTACTTGAATGGTTTCAAAACAGATGTTCACTGCGATAATAAACAAGCTCAGCAATAAATACACCAGCCACTTTCTAACTTCGAAAAAAAAGAAACATGTCAAAAAGCTATATTTTCATAACCTCCCAAAAGGAAATAATGGCTTAACACGTGTTTCGTGCACCAGAAATATCAAAATGCAAATATAAGATCACACCACATAAGTTTTCATTTCGTTCCACAATTCGTTAAATTAAATCCGAATCTGGGAAAATATATTTCAGATATGCAGTGTCAGTTTTGTTTGTTTTATATCGACCTTTTCTGCTAGAATTAACATCACTGTTTGCTTGTTTTTATTTATTTAATTTTATTTAATGGAAAAATTATCAAGCAAATTGTTAAAAGTTAACTTTATCATCGATTATACAACAAAAACTCTATAACTGTTTATTTAGGTATACAAAACATAATAGGTACTTTGATTGAGTGAAGTTAAAAATAATAATCTATCTACAATATCTCCTTAGCATAAATACTTGTTAAATAACACAAGTGTTTTAAACTAAAAAACATAAAGATGTAATAAATATTCTAAATACTAATTTCAGTATTATCTGCTTCTTCTGCTCGAGTTTAAAGTGCTAAGTAAAACTTATAAATAACCGTATCCCTTTTGTAGATAATAACCAAGTGTTATTGTCTACACGTCCCCAAGATCTTGTGTCATCAACTCCTCTATCAAACCAACTATCAAACGGATTCCTTTAAAACTTGCACAGTCGATCAAGCAGGACGTGTAGATAATGGTGAAAACAAGATTTGTTCCTGCAACCATTTTTACTAGAGTTATGACCCTTTGTTACAAATGTTGTTGTAGCAGTGGGGCCATAAGTGTCCGAGGACACATTCTAGTTTTATATGTAGTTCAAAGTTATTCCAAGTTAGAAAGTGTCTGGTTTCTTTATTGTTTTGATTTCAATATAACATTCCAGCAATTCTGCCATTAATATATTTAGTACTATTTAGAAAACAACTACAACATAAGCTCTCCCGGGAAATAAAACTGTGATGGTCAGCAATAATACGATAATGATTTAGTTATTTGTTCAGATATTTTCTTGTCTATAACAACTCCCCCAAATATTTATATTACAGTGGTGTTTTTGCCCTCTAGAGGTTTCGCATATATTTGATCTGTCTTATTCTGAATATTTGATCATAATTACATTATTCTTGCATTTCCTAGCGGCTGGAGCTTGTCCTGTGAAAGATGGATGTTCATTTTGTATTTAAGAACAAATGTTATGAATGAATGTGTATTTCTAGCAATGTGTACATACATCCCATGTTGGTTTTTTTATTTCTTTACTTTTATTTCCAGTTGCATAGATTTAGTAAAGTCATTTATATCTAATGCGGCCGGTGTTCATAAATTTATGCTAATAAAAACGACAACACATTAAGCTTAAGCAATACGGTATATCAGCAAGATGAAATTTCCAGAATTATATCAATGTTTTGGCATTGAACCTGTCACAATAAATCAGTATTGTATAGTGCATTATCGATAACTTGACAGTCACGTGATAGTACGTAATCGATAACTTGACAGTCACATGATAGTACGTAATCGATAACTTGACAGTCACATGATAGTACGTAATCGATAACTTGACAGTCACATGATAGTACGTAATCGATAACTTGACAGTCACATGATAGTACGTAATCGATAACTTGACAGTAACATGATAGTACATAATGGTTAACTTGACAGTCACGTGACTTGTGTTTGATTGACGAGAAATGATCACAGATGAACTATCTTATCCGTCAATATATAGCAATATGATCAATATCTGTTATATACACAGAGTACCACGTGACTATCAACATATCTATTATCAGTTATACAGCATCACATAATCATTCATACATGTAATTATAATCATTCAAGTGCCATTACCACGTCATTTATGATTTATATCCTGGTCACACATTCTAAGAGCATACATTAGTTGTCTAAATGTGTTTTCTAGCTTCTTGTGATAAAAGAAAGCGAATTTCTAAATGGGTTTTTTCGAGGTTCTTCTGATAAATGAAAGTGAATTATGAAATGCCAGCAATCACGGTATATGAAAAAAATGCAGGCTCGGTTAGGTCGAGTTATTTATGGGCAGTAATTGAAATGCAAAATACTTTAACGCAAATGACATTTACCGATAGCCACAAACGTTTTGCAATTCCATACATGTTTTGTTATTCTTATTTATTTTCTTATTGAAAAGAAAATTAATAATTTGCACAAACATTCTGCTCAGCATCATAGTGTTTCTTGCTACGTTGTCAACGAAATATGGTAAAAACTAGATATTCAATGATTTAATTCCAATGGTTTGATTTTATTTGCAATTTCCACAGCATTAAATGCGCAAAAATAAAACCACCGCGAAATATTATAAGTGACGCCACGGTATCTTATTTATAATCCTCCATGTAATGTTACAGCTGTCATATTAACACACAGTCATGTCTTTGATAAGTAATAATTGTAAACACAATGTTCATAATAAATTAAAATTATAACTTACACTATTATAAAAATTTCAATAACCATCCAAAAACTGTAATTAGCAATCATACACAATTTCCGTGCCGTTTAAAGCATAAAATAGTAACAACTAAATCATCCTATTTTAAACACAGTCTAAATATATAGTCACACTACTACGTAAAATATTCAATTAAATATCCGCCAATCAGCCATATTGTGTATATTACGGAAGTCAATAATACTGAACACTACGACAACATAGTTTTCAGCTAACACATGGATTTTAAGTAAATTAGATCTGATTTTCAGTCACACGTTGTGTATGTTATGGAAGTTAATAATACTAAACACTACAACAACATAGTTGTCAGCTCAAGTATATTACACCTGTTAATAGTCACATGTTGTGTACGTTATGGACGTCAATGATTCTTAACACAGTTGTCAGCTAACACATGAATTTCATGTGTTTTACACCTGTTTACTTCTGTGACATGTTGTGTACGATATGGACGTCAATAATTCTCAACACAGTTGTCAGCTAACACATGGATTGTAAGTATATGACACCTGTTACCGGTCATATGTTGAGTATGTTAAGGAAGTAAATAATACTCAACACTATAGAACAACATAGTTGTCAGCTAACACATTGATTGTGAGTGTACAACACCGGTCAAGGTCGTGCTACCCCGTCTCACAGTACTGTTAAAATTGTACATAGCCGTCTGCTCCGTTCCAAGACTACGATACTTGAACTTTGGACAACAACACAACAAGTACCGGTTGTAGTACTTCCGGAACTGACTGCTCAGGAAGTAGAGAGCATAAGGGTTCACGCAAGAGTAAACGTATGACAGACAATATGCTGTAATTTTGAAAACATGCCAAAACATGTTATAATGAGGGTCCGTATAAGCAAAGACAAGATTGTTTATATGTCTTGGTATCCAACACAACACGAATATAACAACAAAGGACATGACGACTTTGGCGACCTTGACCCTTGCTTCTACCTGTCGCTTCTGTTGCTGGTTCATCACGGAGCCCTTTATACTTTCACACGGCATATCCCGGCCGCTTAGGATAAGGATCCTGGCCATTAGCGCGTAGAACATTCCAATAATAATAAGCGGTATAAGAAAGAAGACCACGAACCTATACATGGAGTGTGCTTTCTTATACCATTCAGGGTAGTCAAACGGATACAACCTGCATATTGCTAGTTGTCCGTGAAATCCTGGTGGATATTCCTGTTTGCTGGTATAAGCATCAGGTATAGCTAGTGCTATGGATAGTATCCAAATGCCAATGACCGTAACCACGGTGATAAGTGTCGGTTTACCGGTGTGTTTACTCATCGGGTGAACAATGGCAATGTACCTGTCCCCACTCAGAGCTGTCAAGGTAAACACCGACACGCCAAGAGAGACCGTCTGCATGTACTCGTTAAACTTACACATTCCTCCGCCGTATGGCCAAGAAGTTAACGTGTAATATGTCGAAGAGAAGGGCACCGAACAAAGCAATAACAATAAATCACCAACAGATAAACTTACAACAAATATGTTGGGTGTGTTTCGCATTGTTTTGTTTCTTAGCACTGTAAATATCAAAGCCGTGTTTCCAATTACTCCGACGAGAAAGATAATGGCAAATAAGATAGGTACAATAACAGCTTCGGGATATTCGTCCGCGTCCAAATATGCGTGAATAACCGTGTTATTGTCTGTATCCCATTCAAAGGTGGTGTTTGGGAGACTCGTCGTCATCTCGCTTGTTGAAGTGTTCATTTCTGCCATGGCTTTTCAGTCGACTTGATGTACCTGAAAGTAGATAAAATATGTTTTTAAATTTTTGAATCATTCGAAGTCTCATCGTCCATATACAGTAGCGTTCTTTGTGCAGTGTGGCGGCCGAAGAAAGTCTCCCCGTACATATAGTCGGTTCTGTTATCAGTTAATTATCGGTTTCCGACAATAGTTAAATTAATTATAGCCGTTAAATTTAAGATCTAATAACATTATACCCAGTTTGATTAACAATTATTTGTTAGTTTAATAGATATCCTTATCAAATGATTGACCACGAGTGTCAAGTGCTTTGCCACTGATCTTTCCAAGGCAATGACCCATCGGGTTCTGCTTTTTCTATTTTTTTAAATGGTATAATGTTTCTTAATCGTTTGTGATGTCTTTTTTTATATCTGATAATATTATAAACACACTCTTTGTTCATCTCTACTCAGTTTGTTTTATTGTGCAGCTCTCCCGCATATGCATACATGTACTTTACTTTTGAATACAACTAAAATATTATAAACACATGATCCCTTTTCATCTTTACTAAGTTTTTACTATGTGGGGAGTCTGCTTTTTCTGAATTTAGCTAACTCTAATATTCATATTTTACATCTGAATAGAACCAGATGGTTGATCAGTTCTGGTGTTACCTTACAAGCGTTTTTTTTTTAAACCGGGGATAGTGTGGTTTTGTTAATTAATTAACAGCTGTGTTCCTGTGGCCTACCTCAATGGTTGTAATTGACATAAATAATGTGCATTCGCTACTTTCTTTCTGATTACGCGGAACATGCGTTTGGCACCTAGTACCTTCCGTAATGCCGCTGTTTTCTGTTTTTGTATTTTACAGGTGAAGACAAATAGAGTTTCCAAAGTAATTTCAAAAACATCTTGAAACTCAACTTTTGTCAAGTCACTGCCAAATTTTATGTTCTGTAATTTCTGAATTAGCACAGGTTTCCGACAGAACAAAACTAAATACGATTGGGATTGATTTACCAGTTGTAAGATCGACCAGAATGTGGTAAATTACGAGCAAATGGTAAACGTCTGGGCGCCGTTCCAGCCAACGACACGGCAATGTTTTCCTCCGTGTTTTTTGTCCTAATTCATGTCTCTGAGTGCGCCAGTATTGTCTGTTTGCATACTTTCTTTTGCTTATATGTTTCTAATTTCAAATTTTGTTTCATTTTGTTTCGAGTTCTATTACATTACATCCAATAGGTCTAAGACTCATGTGGCAATACAAGCACAAATAAACTTATGGCGGGCATGAAAACGTACTCAACTATATATTGTGTGCAACAAGAAGTGAAATATGCACAGGAGAAGATGCTCAGTTTTTAAAATTAAGAATATAAAAGAACATTTTGTTATACAAATACCTCATACACAATATAAATATTTAAATTTTGAATGAAATTAAAATTTAATTTATTTTAACATAATAATATGCTTTATAATTCAGTAATCATTTGTCATTACTTTTTCAGTTGAAAAATACAGTCTTTATGTAAATATATCAACTGGTCAGGTCATTTATTTTCAGAGCATTCAAGACAAAAACGCTTAAACCAAATTTAGTAAATTATATTGTCTCTACTAGGGGAGCGAACCCGCACCATCACGGCGACAGCGCCTAGCAAAGCAAGTCCGACAACGCAACCGTCTGAGCTAGTCCTGACAAACCCCACAAATAGATTGATCGGATAGCCCTGATATACGTTATTATCACTGCATAACATCGGTAACGAAAGACTTGACTTTTTTGACATGTTGTTAAAATTTTTAAAAATTTTCTTTACGGAGATGAAGGTTGATTCCATAAATGTACAGGTTGTGATCGGTAAAACATAATTTTTATAAATGTTTTTCTTCATTTCTATCAAACCTAACTCATACTTACTTATTATCTATTGTAGTTTGCAAACACTAATAATGCGCGAGAGAATTCTTGGAAAATTGTAATTATGTACTGATTATATTGGAAAAACAAAATAATTCATTTTCATTACAAAGGGTTATTGGAAAATGTAGCAAGCATAGATGTGATTAATATTTCCAAGTATCTATATTGACATGTGGTGGCTTTTAACGGAGGAATGGGTGGATAGATAAGGATAAAAAAGAATCTTTGAAAGCCACAGATATTATTATAGATAGGTGAAATATTCATAACAGGAATCGCCACATTCAGAAAAAAACAGCCTCCCCACACAGTCAAGAAGAAGAGAGGGAGAGAGCATGATTAATAAAATTATCAGTTTCAAGAGAGACACCACTAACAATTAAAAAAATGAGAACCCGAGGAGTTACAGCCTTGGAACGGTCAGTGGCACATCAAATTGCCACTGGGGGTTTAAACCAGGTTCTAGGGTGCACCAACCTCACACTTGCCCCAACAGGTTTTCATATCACAAAACAAATACAAGTTGTCTTGGTGAAACAACTCCAACCCACTTATTGGCTCAACAGACTGTGTTTGGCTGAGCCTGATCATGGCAGTGGTAGAAATGTATATGGAATATATAAGGAATATTGAAAGCAACTGAAAGCGACATAATGCAGGCTCGGTTCGGTTTGATTAAGCCTGTTCATTGGTAACACTGGAAATGCATATTTTTTTCCGCGTCGCCCAGCTCGGGCTGAATGGCAACTCAATATTAACACAAATATATATAAATCGTGCTAAAATTTCTTTGACGGTAAAAGATAACAGCACTAACTAAATCGACGGGGTGACTTTACAGCAAGATTAGACGATAAATACAAATAGGTTTAAATGGTTTTAATCAAGAGCGGTTGTAACATAAAACTTGTTTTTAATGAACGATATTAAAATTTATCTAAACACAAGCTATGAATTATTTCAAATCTTTACTTGCCGTTGTTTTCCAATAGGACAGCATGCAAACTTCAGAGTAAAGATTTTTTTGTAAATAACGCTTCAGCGAATCGGTCCTTTTATTGCCTAAAGTCATTAAACACGGTGCAATGCTCATCAGAATATTTTTCCACATTAACTTAATGGCATAAAATGAAAAAAATATAAAATTTATAAATAAAATACACTCTTTTTCGAATTTTCGAACTCTTGTTCTTTGTCAAGATTAATACAGAAATTATTGCTTAAGTGACATCCATGTTGAAATTGTATTGTTGTTTGATGTATCCCAGGACGACGTCGCGTCATTTCTTGGACGTCTCACTTCCTTCGAGACGCGACGTCGTTTCCCGGAAAAAAATTTTTTCGTTACAACCGCTCTTGATTAAAACCATTTAAACCTGTTTGTATTTATCGTCTAATCTTGCTGAAAATTTTTTGAAAAAAATATAGATGTTAACTTGCACGTACGCGATATTTTACGACAGCTTGCACGTACTAATTGGTATTTAACTTTGATCAAATTACACGTTTAAACCCCCTTTTTCTGAACAAAATCTTTGACGCTAATTATTTATTCTTAATGACTTTATCACGAAGCACGAGTAATGTATTATGAAATACTCGATCAGGTTTTCATTTCATTATTTCTTGAAATGACGCCATAAAATTTGAGCAGACGACATTATGCAAATAAAAACAAACAAACAAAAAACAAACAAACAAAAATAAGTACGTCAAAATGTGTTACAAAATCAAGAATTAATTTTGAGAAAATTATAGATAATTTCGAGTTCTTTGCAAATTTAGCAACAACTAGAATTTAAAAAAAAACACCAACAAAAAATCACCAATGAAACATTTTTATTCTGACGTTTCCGATGAACAAAAGAACAGAGTTCATCGTAAGCAATATTCGCGTTTTATTGTACTCATGTGTTGTACTATACCGTTGCGTAATATACCTAGGTATTGCCTCACAAAAAGAACACTTCCTCCGTTTTATATATACTAGTAAACAGCATATTACAGGTGCACAGGTGATTTTAACAGCATTTTTTTCTGTCTGAAAGGATCACACCCGGCGTTCGTGCAAATTATCTGATTTACCGCCTTATTCCAAGTACCTCATCTTAGATCTGCATCATAAAATGATCTTCTTCAAATTAATCCAAAACATTATCACTCGTAAGTTCCCAAAAAAAGACATGTGCCATGTGGTAAATTGGTAATAATACTCTCTTCTTTTGAAGAAGATCACGATGAAATAATATTGCAATTCAATTGAAATCTTTAGATTTCAGATTATTTTGAAATAGATTCAAGGAACCGGAAACAGCATTACTGCTAATGCCATGATATCTATGTGAATTAATTCCATTTTTTGTTTTCAACAAAAAATAGAAGATAAAGAAAATAAACTAAAAACCGGAAACTTAATAATAATAATAATAATAATAATAATAATAATAATAATAATAAAAACAATAATAATGGTACTTCCACTACTACTACTACTACTACTACTACTACTACTACTACTACTACTACTACTACTACTACTACTACAATACTTCCAAACGTTGCTACTAATACTAAATACTAACGAAACCCTGTACTTCAATAGATAAGCAGGTCGTACTGTAATAGTTTGGAAACACATAACGCATTTACAAATTGCGTTCATATGTTTTGTTAATTTGGCATCAATTGTGCAAGGTTGAACATTCCAATTTATCATCTGCTACCTTACACTACACTGTAAAATCATTAATATTCGCGGGGGACTATTTTTCAATGCTTTCTATTTTAGATCCAGCCACGAATTTAAAAAAATCATAAATACGGAAATTATGAGAAGAATTTGTGATATTACGGCTTTTTCGGATGGCTGTTGGAACAGCAACGTTGACAACTTTTTTGCAGCTACTCATACGTCAAAACGTTTGCACTGTCCAAAAGACAGTGCCCAGTTCTACAGTAGCCACGCCTTTTAAAGTAATACGTCACACTGTTTACCATCAGAAATTATGATTCGTTAAACAAATAAGACTTCATCGTAGAGGACGAAGTTGAAGTGTAAATATTCAGGAATTAATCTTAGAGGCTGATTAAAAATATTAAGATCCACGAATCGAAGTACCCACGAAAATGGGTGTTAAACGGAAAACCACGAAATTTTATTCCCGCGAATACATTTGGATCTACACTATTTATTAATCTGTGTTCAGCAAATGAATAGAAAATGACGTGGAGATGGGAAGAAACCAGTATATAATGCAATCGTTCAATTTCAATCGAGATTATTAATGACAATGTACGTGTTAACACTTACAAAAATTAAAAGGAGGATTTGATCTGCACCTGCTTTTAACTATCACAGTTAAGATGAACATACTACAGGTGCCATCAAGACTTTGGCATTTTTTTCACACGTTACTCTATGTTATTCATAAAAACAAGCAATTCAAAAGGAATGGTTACCAACATGATATTCTACAGCGCTCTGCATGCTTGCTGGTTAACCGATATACAGTTGACATGATATTCTACAGCACTCTGCATGCTTGATGGTTAACCGATATACAGTTGACATGATATTCTACAGCGCTCGCTCTGCATGTTCGCTTTGTGAATGACCGTGACAGGCGATAAAGCGTTTATGATGGTTTCTAGAGAAATCTGGAAAAATATCTTTTGTTCCTGAAGTAGTATTCTTGCTGATTCAAATCCAAGTGTTGAAACCTTAGTTAGGTCATTAAGTGCATACCCATTTCTCTTGGATATTCCATTTTCTTCTTGTTTTTTGTCTGTGCCTCGCAATTCTAATAGCGTCTAGTGTTTTGTATACTTGTGTGTTTTTGATAGCACCATGGTCCTGTGGATGGGTTTGTTGGTGTTAATTAACCAAATAAACTTGTACTAGTTTGATCAAATAAAAACCTGTAGGGACAAGTGTGAGGTTGCACCAAAAACCATGTTTTAAAACACAGCCGCGAAATTGTTTGCCACCAACATTTCAAGGCAATAAGTCCCATTGTTATTTTTTCTTTGGTCATTTTATAAATCAATGCTGTATTTTCCTCCATTCTTTTTGGCTGTGTTGGGGTGGATGGTGGGGATGGGGCTGTGTTCTCTGAATGTAGCCACTATCATATTTCATGTCTTTGTTTATCACTGACCGTTCCAAGGCGGTAACCCCAAAGGTTAACTTTTTGTTTAATTGTTTATGGTGTCTAATTAGAAATTGATATTCTTATAAACCTATGCTCTTATTTCCTCTACTTTTGGCTGCGCGGGGAGTCCGTGTTTTTGATTGTGGATTTTCTTGATATGCATATTTTACTTTCTTACTGTGAAAAGGAATAGAATAAGCATTACATAACTGAGGGAAAACATACAAGAAGTCTAATTAGTTTGCCTTGTAGAAACAGTTAATTCAATTAACCAAATAGCAGAGAATGAACATACACACAAACCAACTTACAATTAATAAAGTTTATATGTATCAATTCTGTTAGCATTTTAAACAATCACTTAGCTTTGAACATATCTGTTTTTTTCCAACTCGAACATACCAAAGGCTAACCCTAACCCTCTTTCCAGTTGTTTTAGAGTACTGACACATTTCTCTTTTTGAACTTTAATAACATGTTTTGCGCAGTTCAGAGTTAAAGAACTGTTCATCGTTTTAAAGGATCTCCACTCTGCCTTGTTCTGCTGTCTTAAACACGCTTTTAAAAGACACAGTCCTAAATCTGAATAAAAGTCCAAATTAAGGAAATGTGTTGTCCATTCGAGTGATATATAACACGCAATCTGGAATCTCACGAATTTTAACTAAAAGTGTTTCAATAAAACATTAACACTCACGTATAAAGTCAGTTATCTCTCTAATGCTTCGAAGTTCTGATGCAACATAACAAAATGCTTTCAGATCTAACATGCGGACCGGTTTACATCCATTTTCATGTTTCATAGGATAAAGTAATTAACTGACAAGTGTTTAATAACTTTTTCTTTAAGAGATTCGTATTCAGATTAATATTGTCAAATAAAATTTATTGATATTCATAACAACAAATAGGAAGCATTTCAGGAAAGAAATAGCGAGGAAATTCCATTCTCACCAGGCAGCATGACACGTGAGAAAGAAGAGCAAAATTCAAAAAAAGACAAAATTAGAAATAAAATAGATGGAAAAAACTTTTAAAGCCACCGAACACGACACATATCTAAATATTCCATGCTCAGTTTGACTGAGCCTGTTTATGGGCTGTAGTGGAAATGCAAATCATCGTCGGAGCAGCCTAGCCTGTGCTACTCAATATTTTACGAATAATAAATATCTTGCTCAACGACCCTTAAAAAGCGTAACTGTTAAAAGCACTGTACACAAAAAAGAAATCCGCAATGGGGACAGCATTTGAATAATCAACGACAAATGCATTTGTTACGTGTGTTTAAGAGCCCACACGTCAGGTTCTGACGAATGGGGTCCTACCGATATACAGAGTTATCTCAATATTCTGTCCTAAGTTACCTCCCTTTGTAACGCGCACCTGTCACTGGGTAGTTCCGGTCTGAGATTGACATTAAAACAGACATGCAGTAGTCATCCGTGGTCCTTTCAAATACGTTTTAATAGGGTCTGGTTGGTCAGAGATCAGCATAGTGCATAAAAACGTTTGATTATTATCATTGAATGAAAAAAATAGATAGTTTTATAGTGCAGCGCATAATATTTAAATTTTTTCTTTTACCCATTTTTATACGTTTGCGAGGTATATATTTAACATCGTTATGTTGGACCCCTTCGTTAATAAAGAGTAAAAATACGCATTTCTTATGCTCAAAAATGGCAGATTTGAGGGAAAGAAAAGTAAGAAACCGTTAACGAAAAAAAGGTAGACTAGTACAATTTATAACACTTGATGTAAAATAAAGTTTGACTTCCGGCAATAAAACGCCCGTTCACTTTTATACATGTTCTTTCATGTCCATGCAACATTTTTGGCCAGGAATTTAATAGTCTAAGATTATTTTAATAACTGAACCTTTTCCTACAAATTAAATTCACACCATTCGGTTCATAGATTTGTGCCATGTTCGTATTAACGTATTTTTCAATATACTGCTATTTATTCTACAAAAGTTTCTTTCTTATTTTTATACAATTTAGAATATATTCAAACATGGTTTCGTAATGTTTTCACGTTTTTCTCTTTATTTCATTTTTTTTTATTTCATTTAGTTTTACAATCAATTTTAATTAATTTAATAAAGTTTATATATGTTTGGGAAAAACTTTCCCGAATGCTATTTTATTAAATTCAGATCGGAGCAATTTAAGTTGCAAATATCAAATAATGAATGTCTCAGGTTTCAAACAACAGTGTGACAATTAATTAGAATATTTAATCTCAAGTCACTTTCCTAATACAACACTTTTACCCCAAACAAGCAACGTTTTCGACCTCTTACAAATCTACAACTAAACTTCAAAAGGTCTTTATCACACCTCCAGCTGGTAAAACCCAGTCTTGCTAATTAGATTACGTAACATGATCATAAAACACCAGGCCATTTTCTTAAGAGGTCGCAAACATTGCAAATGGCGAAAACAGGCTAAAATTTCAAAAAATGAATTTTGGGGGAAATACTTATTGCCACCTAGATTTTAGTAAATAAATGTATTTAGCTATGGATGTAGTAAATGTTTGCAAGCTCAATTTAGTCTAATTCATGTTCTAATTACCAAGCACATACTAAAACAAAAGAAAAAACATTTGCATGAGAACTCTGAAATTCATGAACAATATACCAAAGCAACTCATACCTGAAATAAGTATATGCTGGTCTACAATATTTAGTGCCAATCCATCAAAATAATGTTAGGGTTATCAAGAAATTCAATGAAAACTTACTTCCTTCTTTCACTTTCTACTTTCACTTTGAACCAGGATGTAAGATTCCCTTGAATTTCTTGAAAACCCTAACATTATTTTGACGAATTGGCACTAAACATTGTAGACCAGCATATACTTATTTCAGGTATGAGTTGCTTTGGTATATTGTTCATGAATTTCAGAGTTCTCATGCAAATGTTTTTTCTTTTGTTTTAGTATGTGCTTGGTAATTAGAACATGAATTAGACTTAATTGAGCTTGCAAACATTTACTACATCCGTAGCTAAATACATTTAATAACTAAAATCTAGGTGGCAATAAGTATTTCCCCCAAAATTCATTTTTTGAAATTTTAGCCTGTTTTCGCCATTTGCAATGTTTGCGATACCTTAATAAGCATTGTTTGCATGACTTAACGGTGATTGGCTGAATACTTAAGTGAACGTTTTAAAAAGCTAAAATTTCGATGCCAGCCAATAAATAAATTTTCATAAAGGATACGTGCAGTTACGTAAATAGGTAAAGATGCATTTAGTTATTAACTTAAAATCACTTCACAAAGATGATGGTTATTCCTTATATGCCTGTTTCACTTTTTTGTTAATTTGACAATGCATTTTAACTTCAAAAGCACTTTGAAACTTTTTATCTACACTTTTAACGCTACGCTTTATTACCGCTTCTAAACCGGAACTACCCAATCAGCAAGGGAAGCCACTCTCAATGGGAGGTAACTCTGGATATCGGTAGGCCCCCATTAACATTGTTTACTTTAATACTTTAATTCTACCTATCCATCTACCCGACAATTTATATTCAGAAGCATGCAACCATTCATAACAAAAGCTGCTATCACAATAAAGGCACTCATTGACCTCTGCGCGACCAGAGCAACTTTAGTTTTTATTCAACAACATCTCGGTTGCAATAATAAAATAAATCAATTGAGCTCCTAAGTTCTTTTACAATAGTCAATAGATTTCTTCCGTCGTGCAATCAAAGAGGCAGTGAAAGCGATAAAATTACAAATCATGCAGAACAATTATAGAATGTCTTTCTAGTAGTTTTTCTTAATGTAATGACAAAACAATATTCCCGTTCTTCTGATGGTTCAGTTCCACATCAAAAGGGCCAGTGTAAACATACAAATGATAATGATTACTGAGCAATAGTTAATTTCAAAATTTAAAACAAAATGTGAAAATAAATGTCAAAATGTATTTTGATATACAAAATAATATTTTTAAGGTAACTATAGACCTATTGGGTCGGGAGTTGAATATACTTTGAAATGTTGTGATACACATAGATTTCATTTGTACACAGGCCCCTAAAATAAAAGAATAACAACTTACTAACGTACTTGCGAACCTGAACATAGGGTTTGTAATTTTAAAATATCAGTGTCACATTAAACAAAACAGAAATAGTTAAAAAATTTTAATGCAATCTTAAATAACTTAAAACAATGTCATGCACCCTAGAACCTGGTTAAATCCCGTAGTGGCAAATTGTTTTGCCACTGACCGTTGAAAGGCGTTAACCCCATCGGTTTTCATTTTTGTTATTTGTTTCTGGTGTATATTTTGAAATTGAACATTTTATAACACATGCTCTCTTTTCTTATATACTGTTAGACGTTTGGGGGAGGCTGTGTCTTCTGAATATGGCTGTTTCTTATTTGCATATTTCATTTCATTATGGTTCAACAGGTTCTATCAGGGAACATTAACAAAACTTAAAAAAATCACAAGGAAACAATCAGTCTTCACCAGAGGGCACTCGTGCGTCATTCAAAATATTTTGTCGGCGAACGGTGAGAGGCGTTAAAATGTCTATTCGAGAATATTAAACCACAATAATAGTTAGTTCAGAGGACCTGCAACCAATTTATGTATCCAAAGACCGGATTTACAAAAGACTTAACATTCAAACACCTGATAAACAAAGAATAATGCTAAATGCAATAAATAATTTACATTCAAAGACAGGATAAACAAAGAAAATTGATAAACGCAATAAACGTCATTGTAAAAATTAGTTTTATAAGATCTTTTCGACACTGCACCGAGTGTATCTTGCAGCAATATTCTACGTTTCTTGAATAATTCCATTCCATTCTCATCTATCTTCATTGCTTTCTGTTGTTTTTTTTATAAGATGGTTTGGATTCAGTTTGCCAGTATGTTCCACCATTTAATGATTTCGTTGAAAGTACTTTGATATTATTTTAATATTCTGTTATTTCTTAAAATTCGCAAAATATAATAACATTTGATTACTGAATCTCAGATTGCAAGTCTTCGTATTTAGTTTTCAAATGAAAAATGGAAAGCTTCGTCTCCATTAAATGGGGCACGTGGCGGGAAAAGGTGCCTTCGGACAGCTCATGTCAATCTTCGAAATATCTTGAAATTCTTTTGATCAGCGGTTTGTGATGACAAAAACTGTGCAAACTTCAAAGATGTAAAGGGAATTTCGAAAGCAACCGAATACGACAAATATGAAAACATTGCAGGCTCGGTTTGATTGAGCCTGTTCATGAGCAGTAATGATAATGCGTAGTACTGCCTACGCCGCTAAGCCCCGGGTTGAACGCAACTCAATATTTACACCAGTAGTTAGTACAATTTTGTTCCATCCCAAACAATGGCATTCATATGGCGGTGAACATGGAACCTCCAAAGCGGTATTTTTATATTAACACCATTCCATGATCAGCGGCATATGGTCTCCAGACTAAAATAATGGGTTTGCCATTAACTAGAAATAATTGGCGGAACTAAATAAAATAGAGTTATGACCGGGGATTTATAAATATAAATCCTGCATACCACAAAACGCCAAAGACAAAAATTAAAAGCCAGGAATTATATTCTAGGGTTGATTGAACATATCTTAATCTTTACTTGCTGGGATATTGAAATTACTCATCTTAAAACTGACCGAATTAAGGAAACAAACGTATTTTAGATGTTCTATAAACATATTTAAATAAGTATCGAGCTCAGCAAACCTCAAGGGCGTAACTGAAAATTTCACTGATTGAATGTACGAGGAGAATTTTTACAGTTGCCACACGGCACAAACAACACTACTGTTATATTGAAATGAATGAAAGGCGAGCTTTGAAAACCACTGAACACAAAAAAAACATGAAAATACTGCAGGCTTGGTTTGATTTAGCCTGTTCCTGGACCGTAATAGAAATGCGTTCAATGCCTACGCCGCCTAGCCCCGGGTTGATCGCTACTACAAATTAGCACGTTATTTCGCCTTGACAATTTTTATCGTACCGAGTATAAAGATAACGTCCCGGTGTGTTACATAAGATAACGTCTCCGATATGATATATTTTGTCATAAACACACATTTTAGTTACTGAAAGCCTAATATTACAAAAATGTGTACTCTCTTACAGGTAAGAAGAATGTTATATGAATTAGTTTGACGTCGAAAGCAAATTACTTCTTTGTTTCCCACAGTGTTTCTATTCCAATACCACTCGCATAATCAACCATTGTTTTTCTTCATTCTTCTCCGAGAAATTAAGACATGTGGTCCTTGGTACTTTCCACCGTTAATAAATTTACCGTTTCATATAGTTTGCTGCCTCGAGATCTGCAATGGGCATGTGTTTCCGTAAGGATAGAGGTTATCTCTGGTCATAGTTTCTGAATGGTAATGACGAGGCATGTTATTAAGTGTCGGCAGACAATAAATAAAACATTTTTATGGGAAATTCGATGCAAAAAAACTAAATTAACGCCACAGTTGTTCCAAATTATGAGTCAAAAACTCTTAATTCTACATTGTCAGTAAAAAAGTGAAAAATGCATATCAGGAATCGCCACACTCAAAAAACACAGCCTTCCCGCGCAGCGAAAAAGAAGAGAAGAGAGCGTGTATGTTATAAGTAAGTCAATTCAAATAAGACGCCACAAAAAATTAACGAAAAAGAGAACCTTTGGGGATACCGCCTTGGAACGGTCAGTGACAAAACAAATTGCCACTGGAGGTTTAAACCACTTTTGCCCCAATAGGTTCTCATTTCACAAAACAAGCACATGTTGTCTTAGTGAAATAACTCCAACCCAGTCATCAGTAAAACAGTAAAATGTCGTCATATTGGGGAACCTGTCCAAAATTTCGTAAAACCCGGTATATGTTAATAATAATAATTAAAAACGCTATAATTTGCAATATTTGTTTTGTTGAGACCGGAAGTTTACCTTATGGCACCATATATTTAATCTCTATGACACGCCCTACCTGTTGAAAACATATAACATACTTTCGAATATATTTTTTTCGGATGCTATGTACTGAGTCCGTCTCTAGCATGGTTGTCTAGGCGCGTCCATCGTATTTGCATATTTTTAGGGTTATCTATACATCTAATTATTAGTATTACACCAACAAACAACATGTCATATTTTAAAATATGCACAACGTCTAGCCTGTGGTTGAAATGAGACGGTGAACAGAAGCCGCACACGCTTAAAGTTTATTGTGCGTTTCATTAGTGTACGAACTGCTAAAATGTATACACCGTATACGCATAAAACTAAACACTCAGATGAATCGCAGAAATGCGAAATTTGAAAGTTATATTTATAATTACAGTCTTCTACAAATCCCTGCTTTACGTTAATTGTGGTAAATTTGTACAAATAAAACGAAACATTTGTGCGGAGTAATACAGTCGTCGTGGATTGATCAAATTTCTACGCGTCTTTGGCGATTTTTGTTGGGTGGTATTTTTTGCTGTTCATGAATTGCAATGACCTTGAAAAAGGAAAGTCATTTTTATCGTCTCAAGGACAAAACAAAGATATATTATATGGATAGGCGCTATCGCCGTACGGGTTCGCTCCCCAGACCGACTATTCAGAAGCTTAGTAATGATGAATGATACATATTTATAAACATCCCGATTTAATGTAAATCAATTTCTTATAATTTTCTCCGAAATTCCATAAGGCTTAATAGTTTGCATTTGATGTAAACAAATGCCGCACTTGCGGTGCAAGAATGAGCTTTCAAATCATAGCTGTTACAGACAAAACACTGACAGCATTCAGAATTGAATGTCTTCCTATCTTGTAGTTTTGAATGATAAATAAACATTAAAATGAATATGACTTGCATTGTGTGAAGTGTTTATAAACATAATCTTTTATTCAATGACGTACTTAAAATAACTTGGAAATGTGTTTGAAAGAAACCGAAAACAACAAATATAATAATGCTTAACTTGCAGTCTGCCAGAATCTCTCAAATTTAATGCGGTTCAGAACATCACTTGTTTAAGGGGGCAAAGGACATAATGTCTTTGTGGCTTGGTTTACATTTTAATTAATGGCTACGTGTTTACGAATTTTTTTGGGAGAAGGTGTTAAAAATTATGATATAACGTTTACATCTGAAACTAAAAATAATTTAAACAAAAATTCTCAATTTATATGAAATGTTTTTCGTGTGTAACATATATATATTGTGAATCTTATTCATGATATACCCGCCATTATTATGACGGATGACCGAAATATTATATAGTTATTTGGTTTCTTGACAGGGAATGTGAGGATATATTGCCGGTCTGGGTGTCATATTACCCGAGCCGCAGGCGAGGGCTAATATGACACCCAGACCGGCAATATATCCTCACATACCCTTTCAAGGAACCAAATAATTGTTTTATTATACTGCAAAGACTTTTTCAGACAAAAGTAATAAGAAAACATCGATTTTTCGATTATTTCGCTTATTTAATGCCGAACGGCTTAATTCCCCTCTGAGAACCTCAATAATTACATGTCTGACGTCATTAATTTACCTGCATTACGTCACTTCTATAGAAATTGAATGGACTATCCATTTGATTTTTATTTACAAAATTTGAGAATAATCTGATCGTTTTCAACGTTAAAAACATAACATAACAGAAATATTTTCTGTAACAATTTTCGTAATCCCTAAGCATACCCTTTATAATTTACAAGATTGGCTTCAAATTATGCATTTTTACGGAAATTCAAAACAAAATGGCGGACGACAACAAAAGATGGGAGGCCAGAGGGGGAAATAAAGGCACGTGCGTTCATAACTACGGCTGATCCGTAAATACGGATGTACATCAACGGCAAATCATCCAATCAAATTTAAGCAAATTTCTTTGCAGTATAATAAATGTAGGTACGTGTTTATCGGTTAGTAGTGTTCCTTCAGCAATTCCGATAGTATTTACTGGTGTTTTTGTGTATTAGGTTTTTAGAACATTATTGTGTCTGAACTAATGCAAAAACGTAAGAAGGCACAGGTCTTCGTGAAATCTGGTATTTTTCCTTATTTCTTAACAACTGGATGGATGTTCAATTGAACCCTCGTGTCGCTGCCGGGAACTTTTTAAAAATAACAAAATATATAATAAGGAGTATGTTGATTTTTATCTTCTTTGCTACAAGCAATGTGAGTGTAGTTGGATACATGGCATTTGTTTGTTTGTTTTATGTTTAACTTCATAACCATAAAACACGTGGTTACTCGGTCATTATGACGTTTATTCACCACAAGCTTTAATATCTGAGATTATTACCCCGTGATAAAATATGTTATAAAACAACGTTTGTTGATTCTTTTGAATTACAGAAAAGTCATAACTTCTAGCTTGTTTGTATTCACGAATTGTACATATAATACCTAGTTAAACAATTTAAGGAAATGCACTGAACGAAAAACACGTTGCCTTTCGGTGAATTCATATTCATAGATAGATGCAGTCAACCAACGTTTCACATCGTATTTATAATGAGTCCGGTTGTGTAAATTTATGACACAAATTGCGCAAGTTATTGTACAATATTGGTTGCGCCAGTAAGAAAAGAAATTAGGCATATTTGAAATATTTGCCATTTCACATATTTGTGGGAAATATTAAAATGCACTGCACCCGGGGCTAGGCTGCGTTGACAGTATTATGCATTTACCATTACTGCCCATGAACAGGTCCAGTCAAACAGAGCCTGTTGTATAATGATTTTTGTCGTGTTCGGTGGAATCAGAGTTCCCTTTTCATCTATTTTAAAATCACGAAGTACTTCATGTATAAAACAAATGCTTTGTTTTTTACATCTTAAAATCTTATTCGTTGTTAAAATGCTAGAATTGTGCATGCATGATAATGCATAAAAATGTGATTTGAAATGATATGATTATTTATGTTATGCTAAAACAATGTAACACAATATGAATTCTCTGAAATGCAACGTGCTTTCCCTTTTAGTTCCCGCTGTTACCTACAGTTAAATTTTAGAAATGCATTCAAGAAGTAATTTGACAGAAATATAATGTTTATCCTTGCAATGTAATTAATTACTTGTACATGTATATCACGATAAATTATTACGCTGTCGAGTAAACTGAAGTGTTATTTTGTCGTAAAATGTTTGCTTGTTTGGTTGATTTCATAAATTCTATACCTTGATGTTGTTAATTAAGTTGTTAAGTTAATTTAGTGAAATATCGTTTAATTGTATGAAGAAATGCACCGGAAAAAAGGTTTTTAAAATTGATAATTAAGTCGAAGTTAAAAGCCTTTTTTAATATTCATTAACCACCAATTTTGTAGTAAAATGTTTGACCGTTTGCTATACATTATAATTTTTGTTTTTAATTTAGATTTAAGTCAATTAGTAAATTATAATTTTATGGCCGGAGGAAATTCAAATCACTAATTTTGCATGCAGAAGCACACAATAATGTAAAACATAAGAAGCTAAAAGCATTGCAAAATAAAGGTGGGGACTCAATGACCTTAACAAAATATCAAGCAATCAAGAGTGTAAAACGTAGTTTAGAACGAACGGAATAATTAACCAATCTATGGATATTAGCAAAAACTATTGGTCATAAACCTAATAGTTATCCGATCTAAGGGCTACCTTCGTTCAAGTTTGACAATGCTTAGATTGCACGTCTTTAGAAACATCGCAGAGTAAAAAATGTACACTTACATTTTCTCTCAACACGTGTGCAGAATACGGGAATCTCACAACTTATGTTAAGGTAGCTTTAACATATAACATAACAAATTGAGTCTTGTTTAATCATTAATCATTAATTATTTATTAGCTGTTTCTGTCAAGATGCGTGCCTAAATATTCCAAAGCGGCTTCGTGTCTGGAATCAATTTGTCTCAATTTTGCTTGAGTTTGGCACGTGTTTAACATGGTTTTTGTTTGGATTTAATTAAAAATTAATTTATAAATGTGCGAAGTGTAAAAAAAATACGGGCTAAATTGTAACCATGATGTTAATTGACATATAATTGAAAATCTTCTTCGCTGAAAGTAATCGTATTTTACAGTTTCTGAGTTGATTCTGATATCATTTATTAATATGTAATTAAGCTCAGGTCCAGTTGTTTGAAACTTCAAAAATATATAAAGATTTGTTTATAAAATGTTTCACATTTATTTATGATGGTTCAATCCATTTTTGCCTTAATTAACTAATTTCGAAATAATTGAATCAAAATTGTTTTGTATTTTCATGTATTTGCATTCAGCATAAGGTGCTTTGGGTTCATTCACCAGGGTAACTTGAACACGGTTCTTTAGATTCTTGCGGGTCAGGTTGTAGGTTTGTGTATATATGAACCAGGTTGAAACTTCGGAGACAGATATAAGCCGCGTAGGGAGCTGACGTCATTCCTTATAACTGACGTCATAAATCGATAATAGGCCTACTATTAATTTTGCAGGAATAAATGCATCTTTCTGTCTAAATTTTTAACAAAAAAAATGTGCAGTAAAAAATAAAAAAAATTCATCGAATGACATTTTCCTTATCATCTTGACCGTTTTAAACATAATTTATACTGTAAAAGATAGAATTTGAAAAATTCAAACACACCGACAAAGTTCCAAAAGGTAATACATAACTTAGTAGCTTGGTAGGAGAACCGAATATGTGCCACTATTCGATACCCAATTTCAGATTCACATCTGTTTTGTATGTTTTGTCTCGTAGAAACATTTAGGAAAATCAGAACTTTAATCGCAAACATTGATCTTAAATAAAAGATTGTACGTCTTAAATTTTAACACATTTCAAAACCAAATGATTCTGAAATAAAACAATTCATATCATTTTTGAAAAGTTAAAATTATAATATTAAGGTATGCACTTCTCAGAAATGGTCAGAAAAGTGTGTACGATTCCAAAATTGCATTACGATATTCGTAAATTGTTGCTTATATCGCAAATAACGGATATGCATTTATAGGACGCAAGTCTATTATTACAAAATGTCATTTGAGTGATATTCAGTCTGCAAATATATATTAACGTGCTTTATTGCAAGCTATTTGTGTTTTAATATTATACGATTTTTATCTCAAAGTTTAAGTATTTATTAATACCGATTTAATATTGAAAATAGGCATCAATGCGCCGTGTTAAAATAGTAACAAATATATTTGGGATACCTTCCAAACGATAAGACCATAATTAAATGTAGATAACAGAAAGTGCTGATGCCACTGGAAAAAGAACTTGTTAATGATTGGTTTTATAAGCTCCAGGATAAAAGCACTGATTGTTTTATGTTTTTATCAAAGTTATAAACGAAACAGGTGATTATTTATCTGTTTAAGTTGTGTTTATAATGGAGAGAAAAAATCGTAACTTAAATGTTTTTTTTAAATTTTCATGAAAGAATTCTTCAACACCAAAAAGATGAAAAACATGATTCAAATATTTTGGTTTATTTGTTTTATATGTCTTAATGAGTAAAGGTGGATAGTACTATAAATAATGTATGGACATTTTCAAATAAAGTATATGTAGTTGAACATAACAGCTTATAACAAGCACACGTCTGGTCGAAGCATGCAAACTATTTAATAAACTTAGAATGTCACCATTTTAATCTTAAAACTTACGAGCAACACTCTGATCGGTTTGGAAATTCGAAATTTACCCTTTCAACCTTGCAAGCAGTCTCAGTTTAGATCAGATTCGTTTGAAAAGAAACCATTTTACTACATGTATTAACTCACATTGAGCAATCAAAAGGTGGAATATGTTTGTAAGTATTTGACTTTGTATAATTTGGTAAATAAATACCGGTTTTATGCATAACTTATTGTTGATGCACTGAAATACATGAGAATAAAACATGGTTCAAATCCCCATCAAGTTCTTATTTTCGTTACATATTTGAAAGTAATCATTTTATAAACCAATGCTCTATTTGCTGTCAGCCAGTCCTTTAAACTGTGTGTTTAAGTGTGGCTATTCCTACTATTCTTTTTTTCAGTTTTTTATTCGTGTGTTAATATAGATTCAATGTTATTATGAAACACAACGGGTCACTTTGAATACGTTAGTTTGTGAATTTCTTTTATTCTAAGTCGTCATTTTTCAATAATCAAAGGATTTCGTATGTCTAAAGTACACTGCGACATTTCGACAACAGGATTGTCATTGACATGATTGAGAAATGATATCTTATCGTTAGTGACAATGGAAGTTAAAAACGATTACTTGTGAGGTTTCGTCGTTGAGCTATCGAACTGCTAATTTTCTTCGAGTTACTTCATGAAAACGTTGAGGCTTTAATAACGGTATTGAATTTGTTTGAACTACAAACACCTAATCGCTCTGTAAAATAGCAGATAAAATTCTCCACCCTTTATATTTTCCAGGTAACAATTACCCGTTTTATGTCTTTCCTTAAGCAAGTCGTTAGACATTAAAAAAATTACAGCGCCATATGAAATGGTAAAATAGCTATATACAGACGAGGAAAACTTCCTATACATATCGGAAAAGAATGCAAAATATGTAAAAAAAACCCTATGAAAACTGATTTTATTTTGAGAGAACTAACCGAAAAAAGGTACATGTTATTATAGTGTAAATTATTCTGTAATATATGAAGAAAATTAGATTTTGTCATCTGTTTCATATATTTACACAACGAAACGTACAAAAATCTCTGTAAGAGTTTTTGATATCTAGCCAGTAACGGGTGGATGATTATTAAAACATTATTACATTTTTGCAGCGGAACTGAAAAACCTGTGACCTTCATAGTCACGCAGTTTACAAATTTAGACAATTACATTGCCCACGCGGCTAATCGAACACGACACATATATGTAAAACTTGAGTAGCGCTCAACCTAGGGCTAGGAGGCGTGAACAGTAATAAAAATGCCTTTCGGCATGGGCAGTAATATGCATTTCCATTACAAACCATGAACATGCTCAATCAAACCGAGCTTGCATAATTTCATATTTGTCGTGTTCGGTGGCTTTCAAAGTTCCTTTTCATCTATTTCCATTGCTGCCAATGAACAAGTTCAATCAAACCAAGCCTGCAATATATTTAAATGTATCGTGTTAGTTCTCTTTCAAAGTTCTTTCCATCTATTTCTCTTGTTTCTGTTTCATAACGACATGTTCACTGTTTCTCACACCGATCTATCATAACGAGCCTTCATGTACAGATCCGGAAAGGCTCTATCAAGCTACTTGAAAGAAATTTCCTATTATTACCGTTACAAGAGATTGATGTCGTTTCCATTGCGTGATCACTCCATCTTAACTTAAACTAATTGTGTCATTCCGCTAACGAGTTGTAATAGTATACAATTTGTGGTCGCAATTGACTTCAGCAATAATGTCCAGACTGGAAAAATTCAAGTGTTTTTACACCGAGATAAGATGAAGACCATATTTGCTTAATGCCAGTAAAATGGCCGTGAACAATAACGTATTAACGTGTTTCACCTCGCTAAATTTAACTTTGACAAATAGTAAAGTTGTTTTCTCAATCAACACTTCTTTAATTGTCCTTTATATTAAAGGTAGATGTGTTGCAATGTTTTAAAACTCTTCCAAAATAAAATTATTCGCCAAAATATTTATACCAGTAAGATATTCATCACTTTGCACAGATGTCATTGTCATCCAATTTAAAATGCAGCTTTTCATTATTTTTAGCAGTAACACCGATAACTTTTTCGGAAAGAAAGTATTGACAATAAGTTAACGTATAGCTCAGTTTGTATTTCGTTTTGCATAATACTCTGAAACTTTAACCTTTATATTCATAGTGCTTATGTTAAAATTAAGGTTTATGCAATTATCCAAAATGTTTTCCTGTTAAAATATCTGTGTGAAAATGATTTTCTCTTTTATAATTTTCTTTTCAATCACGAAGAAGTCTCAAGTGACAAAACAATATGACGAGGCACAAACATGTATTAGAGAGAATAATTGTTTGTTTAAGTGAAATTTTGATTTTATTCCATTGGTTAAAACGAGAAACTAATTTTAGACCTGTGATTTAAAATGACATTGCCAATACCGGGTAGTGATACAATGCTAATAAAGCTACCTAATGAGCTAACCGGGACAACCCCATAAATGTTATATAATTCTGATAAACGTAATCATTTCTGCATGACACCGGCAACCTTTTATTTACTGATAACATTCATGACTATTTGTACGGGGATACTTTTACGACCGCCACACTGTACAAATAGCTCTACTGTGAATTTTAAAAGTCTTTGGTATTTACGAGTGAAATAGAATCGTTATTCTTTGAAACAAACATTTTTTTTATTTTGTGTTATTTACAACTAAATCTGAAATTTGTAAAGGGAAGAAAAAGGTTTGTAAATAGTTCGGCCGCGAAAACAGTGAAAATAAAAATGGCACTCAACATTTTCAAAACAGTGACTTACGAGTTGTATTTCACGGAGAAAATTCAATTCACTGAAAAACTTTAAATAACTATAAATTAATCATTGACCGGATATTTGGAAACTTAAAATGTATGTCCCAATTCTTAAACTAACCAGTAAGCAAGATTGAAAATAATATGCATCGCTTATCTGTTAAAACTGCACACTTCAACCACTTAATCATTGAAGTGTCTTGACATCAGTTGGTTAATGAATATCAAGTATGATGCTGTAGGTAAAATTGTTGCAATCACTGTGTTATTAAGTATTATCGAAGCGCCATCGTTTGTAAATTGTTTGTGGTGTCTAAAGTTTAAAGTTGAAATTCTTATAAACACATGCTCTCTTTTCCTCTCTTCTTTTTTTTTTGGCTGCATGCGGAAGCTGTGTTTTCTGAGTGTGGCGGTTCCTGATATGCATATTTCACTGTGTGTGGAGGCTGTGTTTTCTGAGTGTGGCGGTTCCTGATATGCATATTTCACTGTGAGTGGAGGCTGTGTTTTCTGAGTGTGGCGGTTCCTGATATGCATATTTCACCGTGTGTGGAGGCTGTATTTTCTGAGTGTGGCGGTTCCTGATATGCATATTTCACTGTGTGTGGAGGCTGTGTTTTCTGAGTGTGGCGGTTCCTGATATGCATATTTCACTGTGTGTGGAGGCTGTGTTTTCTGAGTGTGGCGATTCCTGATATGCCTATTTCACTTTTTTAAGTAAAGTTTTAACAAATTAAAAAAGTTTTAAACTCGCCAATTCGCCACGTGTGGTTAATTAATAAAAAATACGTTGCCTCCACAGGTTACCATTGAAGAGACAAGTACAACTTGCACTCTTACTTGAACCCACTTGTCAGCTCGACAATTGTGCATGCAAAGTACATACACAAGAAGCTAGTCGCATTGTCCAGCAAAGAAAGGTTCAAAGTTACACCTTATTTAAATATCTTGAAATGCTTTAGTTATGTTAGATGATAAGACAATTCAAAGCAGTTGGCATATCAGCCTGACTCTTTCAGTAACCACTGCTTCCACGGACGAAAAATATCTTAGTTTAAGCTACGTGGTTTTTAAATTGTTTATTGTTTACTGAAGCTTTTAATTTTTAAATGAAATACGAATAAAAATCGGAGAAAAAAGGATGAATTCTGCATATCTGTAATGGCCACATCCAGAAGACGCTACTTCCCGATACAGCTAATAAGTAGAGAGGAAAAAAGAGCATGGTGATTAAAAAGATTTATTTTGAAAGAGAAAGAACATTTCTTGATACAAATATTCAAATTTTAACATATGCATACAATAACTGCTTTTGTTACCCGACGTGTTGTCATGTTTGTGGCAGCAGTGGTCGTCAGGGAGAAGTCGAGTTTGATAATCAATCACCAACTTCAGCCTGTCAAAGCAGTATGACGTTTGGAATCGACAGACAGTATGAGAATGATTTCTGCACGTCTGCAATCACTACTTGAAGGGTTAAATCATGCAATCATGCAAATACGTTCCATATATAATTTATTGTAACTGCTCCAAAAGGTTTAAACCTAAACCGGTACTTTTTGAAATGCGGTTATTTGCTCGAACTGATTTTACATCAGATTTTCAGTTGAATGAAGTCGTTGCCTTAAGACAAATAAAAAATAGAAAAACCCGGACAATGCATAAAAATTAGACTATTTGTTGCCCGCCTTTCCCTGAGTGAAGATTTCCAGTAATTATTTTGAAGGGCTCCGTCAAAATATTTAAGCTGTATTTACTCTACACGCCATATGAAACCAGACGTAGACATTTGACAAGAAATTTGAATAAAAATATATTGCTGGCGAATCATATGTATAACTGTTCAGGTCATTGTACTTACAAAATAATTAAAGCGACAATCTTATAATTTTTCCATGAACTGCAACTATTACAGTTTTGTATCTTATATTAACTCTTCATGAAATTAAGCATATGAATGCGTCATATAGTTTGATTATGCATATTCGAGTTGAAGAGATTCACTTTTATCACATAAAATTGGTTCTCAAACCATAACCGCATGAGCTTTGATCTGTTAGCAGAAATGGAGATCAAATTCACGACATCAAATAAGTTACAATAAAATCAAACTAAGATGTCATAAGTTTCTGCTATTTCGTCGTATACATAAATGACTTTATATATTAACCAAATAAGTATTTTACTGGGAAAAATGAATTGAGAAAATTTTAAAACCATGCTTGTAGATTGGCCATGATTACTCAAGCAGAATTAAACTATTGACTTTGAAATGGAGTGTGTTAACCCAATTACTGTGCAAGCTATAGAAAAAAACTGCTTTAAGGACAATCATTTTAAATTGTTCAGATATCCTTGTTCAGTACACTGTACTGACATAATGGGTTTCTGACACTAAAATTTATACAAATTAAATAAGACGAAATTCAAACTGACTTGGCGTTAAGGATGATTAAATTAGCGTGTAATCCAGACTGTGGTTTCAAAGTCTTACATCGAAAACAATCAAACAATGACTTCAAATCAATAAATTTATGCAAGATTCGCTCAATGTTATCATCTGTCTGTTTCTACTGCGGTTTTCATTGTGATTGTCTCAAATTGCTCTCTTGTCTCGGCTAGCTCAGTCGGTAGCTTACTCTGAGTTATGTGGCTAGGTTCTTTCACCGTTCGTGTTCGATTCTCAGTTTATGCCTATGTATTTTATATACATTTTTAACATCGCAAAAACTACCAGTGTATGCGTATGTCATTTATAAATATTTTTAACGTTTCGAAAATATAAAATATAAAAAGATAAAAGGTTTGTACAAAATGAAATATAAGATAGTAAACGGGTTGAGAAACCCAGAGTGTGTCAAGAGACGCAAGTCTGAATTACATTGTATGTTATAAATACGACCTTTATGCCACGATAAGTAAATCTAGCTACAATTCATTCTAGGCAAATAGTTAAATCATCCATTACTCGAAATGCTGCATTCAAAAGCATACAAACACACACAACATAAATCTGTATTCCAGCAAAGTCGTTTTCATGTATAATTTCATTAAGTTTGGTTTAGAAGCATTTACCGAATAAAGGGATTGAATGGAAATGTATTTTGACGTCTTAACATGAGATGATTAAAGCCCAAATGTCCCAGTTCTGGAATCTATAGGATTAAGGAGGAGCAGTTTTCCCTACATGTGGTTTTAAAATCGATTGAAAAAAAAGATATATATATCAGGAAATGCCACAACCAGAATAAACAGCCTTTCTCTCGCTTCCTGCCAAAAAAAAAGCAGAGGAAAAGAGAATGGGTATATAAGATAAGTGAGTGGCAAATCTATTCTAGACTCGCAACACTAGCCCCTCCAATTCCTCATTCTCCGACCAAATCTACATGCCCCAAAATTGTTTCGGTTACCAAGAATCTAAAGCCAGAGATATAAATAAATACCAGATTTTTTTGTAGTTCTTAAAAGCAGCGATTCTTTCTTTATGTACTTCCCTTTATGTTTCTTCACTGTCCATGCATATTACAAATGAACGTCTTTCAACCTGTCAAACGAACACATGTTGTTTCTGCCAAATAATATAATAACAATCTATCACTTCTTAGAAGATCATGAATAAACCAAAACATGAAATTTTAACGACAACTTTTAAAACTAACTTATACGTTTTAACGTTAGTACATGTAGTTGAAAAAAAGACTTTCGCTACATAAAAATAAAGATGCTGAGCAACCAAGAAACAACCTGAAACTTTACAACTTGAATAACTTTGACATACATATAAACTAATCTTTATTTCGCAACCTTTCATAAAAACGAATGGCTGATACACATCTTCACAAGAAATATCCAAATACACATATAAATTAAAAAAATTCTTATTTCAAACCAAACGACATTTAGTTGGTCAATCTAATTCTGGGTAAATATTTCAAATATCAGTTTAATTTTTGCTTAGCATATATTAAGAAAACGATATCCAAAATAATTATGTGTGGGACATTAATAATTACTTTCACTGCGTGCTTGCTTTTATGTTATTTAATTTAATGATACACTTATCAGGCAAATTGTCAGTGTGTAACTGTTTTGTCGACATTACAATAAGAGCTGTTTATCTATTTGTTTAGATATCCAATACTTAATACTAGGCACTTTGTTTCAGTGAGCGTCAAAATGATAATTTATCAACAATGAAAAATCACACAAGTGTTTTAAACTAAATGAAATAATGATTAATAACGTTTCTTCAAATATAAATTTCAAACTTATCTTCTATTGACTGCTACGTTTAGTTACGTGCTTGATTTGGCTAAGTAAAGCCATTAAATTACCGTATCCATTTTGTAAATAATAACAAAGTTTTATTGTCTAAACCTAACAACAAAGAAGATCAGTACTGTAATCAGTAAAATATTCCGTCACCGATTGAATGCAGTGATGATAACGTATATCAGGGCTATTCGATCAACCTTTTTAGTAATGTCCCGGTTACCTTAATTGGTTGCGTTGTAGGAATTGCAGGAATAGGCGCTGTCGCCGTGACGGTGTGGTTCGCTCCCAGCTAGAGGTATAATCGTTTATAATATGTGGTTAACTTGTTGCTTAGAAAACATTGAAGAATATATTTTCAACATAACAAGACATCTGACATTGCACATCTTAATCGCGAATTTTGAACTGGTTGGAAATGAAGATTGAACGAATTTTGAACTGGTTGGAAATGAAGATTGAACGAATTTTGAACTAGTTGGAAATAAAAATTGTAAGAATTTTGAACTGGTTTGAAAATGAAGATTGAACGAATTTTGAACTGGTCGGAAATGAAGATTGGACGAATTTTGAACTGGTTGGAAATGAAGATTGAACGAATTTTGATCTGGTTGGAAATAAAGATTGTAAGAGATTTGAACTTGTTGGAAATGAAGATTATACGAATTTTGAACTGGTTGGAAATGAAGATTCAACGATTTTTGAACTATTTTGTATTTTTTTCTATTTCCGATGCATGATACCTTTTTGGCCATTATATGTTATGGAAGGGTACAATAATATATATTTTGTATAATTATATATCTTATCATATAACTTAACTTGTACTTGTTTGCTCTTATGAGAATCTGGAGCAAGTGTGAGGTAGGTGGCACCCTAGAACCTGATTTACACCCCCCCCCCCCCCAAACGTTTTTTGCCACTGACCATTTAAAGGCGGTAACCCAAATGGTTCTCTTTTTCGTTAATTGTTTGGGTGTCAGTTTTTATTAACCATTTTATTAACCATGCTCTTTCTTTCTCTTCTTCTTGGCTGTGTGGGAAGGCTGTGTTTTTTTGTTTTGATTATGGCAATTCCTGATACGCACATTTCACTTTTTGATAGTTATTTAAGTTATATAGTGCCAGGTTTCTTTTT
Organism: Corbicula japonica; assembly: GCA_038501625.1. NCBI lineage: Eukaryota > Metazoa > Mollusca > Bivalvia > Venerida > Cyrenidae > Corbicula > Corbicula japonica. The sequence goes on from JAZAYU010000041.1 coordinate 3,784,213, forward strand.
TGGTGAGTAAGTTATACAGAAAAAACAACAACAAAGGCTCTCCCTGGAAATAAAACTGTGATGGTCAGCAATAATACGATAATGATTTAGTTATTTGTTCAAACATTTCTTGTCTATAACAACTCCCCCAAATATTTAAATTACAGTGGCGTTTTTTGCCCTCTAGAGGTTTCGCATATATTTGATCTGTCTTTTTCTGAATATTTGATCATAATAACATTATTCTTGCATTTCCTAGCGGTTGGTTGTCCTATGAAAAGATGTTCATTTGTTATTTAACAAAATGATATTGCATCTACCTGGGGACGAACCCGCACCGTCACGGCGACAGCGCCTTGCCCTGCAATTCCGACGACGTAACCAAATGGGCTGGGAAAACCCCAATAAAGGTTGATCGGATAGCTCTGATATACGTAATCATCACCGCACAACATCGTTAACGGATTATTTTACCGATAACAGTACTGAATACTCGTATATGTACGGGGAGAATTTTCACGGCCGCCACACTGCACCAATTTCATTTTAGAATGAAAGTTTTTTAAGCAATGCGTACATTCCCTCATTTTATTTCCAGTTGCTTAGTTTTCAGTTTTCAGGTTCCACTAAGGTCGTTTTTATTTATTTCCGTCCTACTATTTCTAGTTGCTCAGGTTTCAGTTAGGTCATTTTTATTTATTTCTGCCTTTCATTTTCCACTTGCTCAGGTTTCAGCATTGTAGCTAAGCCTTTTATTTATCCCCGTCATATTATTTCCAGTTGCACAGGTTTAAAAAAAGGTGAAATATGCATATCAGGAATTGCCACATTCAGAAAAAAACAGCCTCCCCACACAGTCAAGAAGAAGAGAGGGGGAGAGAGCATGGTTAATAAAATAATCAGTTTCAAACAGGACGCCACTAACAAAAAACAAAAATGAGAACCCGAGGGGTTACCGCCTTGGAACGGTCAGTGGCAAATCAAATTGCCACTGGGGGTTTAAACCAGGTTCTAGGGTGCACCAACCTCACACTTGCCCCAACAGGTTCTCGTATCACAAGACAAGTACAAATTGTCTTGGTGAAATAACTCCAACCCACCCATCAGCTCAACAACGTTGTATGCAAAAGCATACAAACATAAAAACATAAGAAGCTAATAGCATTGCAAAGCCAAAGGGCGGGTACTCAATGATCTTTCCGAGACCAGAGCATCTGGAGTAAAATCAGCAAGAACACGATGACAGGGATAAAAGAAACAAATCGAGCTTCTAGGTTCTTTTAAGAAAAGATTTCCCCATTAACCTTCATAAACTCTTAAACCCCTGCCACCGTCGTGCAATTAAAGAGGTAAGCATAATGATCAACTGTAGAAGGTCATTTTATTATCGTCATTTTAATAACAGTTTCTCAGGTTTTACACATCTGATACCGCCATGTTATATTGGATCAGTAATGATCACATGTGAAATATTTAACTCTTTTATATCTACATTAAGTACACACATATTATCACGTGACTGTCTATCTATCAATAATCAGTTAAACAGCCTACACGGAATCACTTATGTAACATTACCACGTCATTTATGATTTATTCCCGGGATTATACCTCTTAAGAGCATACATTAGTAATCTAAATGCGTTCTTTAAGCTCCATGTGATACGAAAGGAAATTTAGAAATGCCAGCAGCCACTGTAAATATGAAAATAACACAAGCTCGGTTAGTTTGAGTTATTGATGGGCAGTAATGGAAATACATAATACTGTTCACGTCAAATAGAGAAAGACAAAATATTTAAATAAGTAAACACAAAAAATATTGATGTATCAAAGGCGGTTGTGTGTTGATTGGCCCAAACATACTTTACCCTCGTATTATTTAAAGGAAAGTGTCATTATTAAGAGTCATTCACTCTTTACAAAGAGGACCTGCAATATTTTCATATTCCGCGCAACCTTGTATTGGGGTGACCTTGGGGCTAGCTTGCTCGGTAGCGTGTTGTGCTCAGAGTAACTTGGCGCTGTCACACCACGGGTTCTATGGTTCAATGTGTGCCTTTATTATGTTCATCAGTCTTTGACAGCACGACGATCTTTAAATGTGGGCCCATACCAGAGATCTGAATGACATGAAGACAGTACCTAGCATGCAAGCACACTACCAAATGCGCTAGACGGGTCAGGGAGGAATATACTAATAGGGATTAAGTTTCATGTATAAATTTAAGATCCTGACCCCATTTTACTGGCGTACTTTCGGATACATTATATTTCAACCATGATTGTAATGTAATATTATCTCAAACTAAAAAATGAATTATCTTCGTATATGCAATGTTATATACATGTACCAAACGTGCTCAAGTAAAACAGCGAAATACGCATATCAGGAATGCCACACTCAGAATACACAGCTTGCCAACACAGTCAAAATGTAGAGGAAAGACAGCATTGGTAATACGAGGGGTGTTCCAAAAATAATGTCATTTGTGCATTATCTCATGAATATCGTGTGATATGTACCATAAACCACTTTCGACCGAAAGAATAATCACTTAAGCATTACCCAGTTGGAAATCTCATTCACAATTTCACTGACATTGATACAGTGTTTATTGCTGTATAGTGTATTCATTACACTATACATGAAATAACTGGTAGAAGAGTTTAAGATGTGCTTAAAATTAGGGCTTATATTAAAGGTCGGACATTACTCGGCATAAACACTGTAGATATTGACCGTGAGGTGTTCGACATTTTTTGGGAGGCTGAAATGTCTCAAACATCTATTTGTAGGAGGGTTGCTAAACTCAAATTCCAACTATCTGGAAAACGATACAAGTTGAGTCTGCTGTTTATCAGTACCTAATGAGTGTCCCCATTGAAACTGTGAATACAGCTTTCAAAGTTTGATTGAGCGACTCAAACGGTGTGTTCAAGTAGGTGGGGAGTATTTTGAGGGCCAGAGAAATTTAAAATGATGTGAATACTGTTAGTTTAGGAAAACAAAGGCAAATGACATTATTTTTGGAACACCCCTCGTAACATGATCCTTTTCAAAATAAACACCACAAGCAAACAAGGAAAATAGAACCTGGGAACAGTCAGTGGCAAAACAATTTTCCACTGGGTTTAAATCAGAATCTAGGGTGTAAGAATTTTAAAATATTGTTATAATTTTAGATTTATCTTTATAATTTATTTGTTCCTAAATGCTTTTGATATAACCATTTCATTTTCGAATTCACAAAGTGAAACAAGTAAATCTGTGAGCTAATGCTAACTGGCGATACGCCCGCTTTGAGAAATATGACTTCCAAGATGTAATTATAATTTTTCGTATGTATAAAGGGTGTCAATTTTTTCATGTATTTACCTTAAAATATAAATATATAAAATATCAGACTGTAATAGCTGCTTTGAAAACTGCGATAATAATTGTGTACGTATGTCATTTATGTGTAAAAACCTAAGTATTTGGTAAACAGGAGGTAGATGAGCAAAGCTTTACACCATATGGGACAACAGGGTAAAGCAATGCAAAATATCAGACTGCTGCATGTAATAATTCCATAGAAAACTGCGAAGGAAATTTTGTTACGGACGGACGGAAGAACGTTATTTCTAGAACGGACAAGGATAAAACAGTATAATACCCCCTCTTCTTCGAAGCGGTTGTATAATTTTATATAAAATCATTAATTTGAGAGGGAAATATACTATTTTTCTTCCTCTTAATCATTCCAAAGAAATTTGACATCCCACAATTAGACAATATTTTACAGCCGTCTTATTTTACTGATAAATACATGTTCCGTACTGAACATTAGAAGAAATTTCCCGCTAATTAACATGAACCAACCCAATTAGCTTGGTGCCAAAAAGTACCAGCCCTTTTGATATCAAAGCACTGAAAGTGCTGAAATCAAATCGTCATTACTTATTTGATTGTGCAGAGGAAAAAGCATATGAGGGAAAACAGAAAAAAAACACCCCACACATAAGGCCGAAAGGAAGAGAGATCGTAGGATTATAAATTGATCAATTTCAAAACGGACATCACAAACATCATTAAAAATGAAAATCCGAGACAGGGGTTACCGCGTTGGAACGGTAAAGGATTTTGCTACTGGGTGTTTTGACCAGGTTATAGGATGCACCAACTTCATTTTTGCCCCTAGAGTTTATGATATGAAGAAACAAGTACAAGTAGTCTTGTTAAAATAACTCCAACTCGAGAATCGTTCGCTCTTTCTTCAATTAAAAAAGAATTTGGAAAAACATGTTTTAGTACTGTATCTAGTTTTTTTATAACCATTGTATTTTTCCTATCGCACTTTCGCTTGCTAAATATCACTTCGGATTATTTATTTAAAAATCGAATTAGAACTCATTTTCGGAAGAAGGTGATGACATTATGTATGCAGAAACTTATAAAACTGATTTTTTTTTAACAAATGTCAATATATTTCAAATAAGATAAAATACTCGAAGAAGTAAAACAAACTAGCATAGATATAAACAAAACATACATTATATTTTTGTTCAGTATATGCATTGAAAAATAAAATAACGTTTACACAGAAATAGTATATCTTTGGAAACAAATAGGTTTTTGTTATTTACTTGTGAAACAAATAGGTCTTGTTATTTACTTGTCAAAACGACTTCATTCCATGCAACTCCCCAAGCGGCCTTCTTTCTTTTCCAAGTTTAATTTGTTTGTAGGGTATTTTCCCACTAGTGTCCTCGACGGCCGGCTGTTGTAAGCGATTATCGTTTTCGGAATTCAACGTTTATTAAATATCTCTTTGCTCTCGTACCAGTGTCGCATAATTTTTACACGTCGTGTAATAATCGAAAGGTATTGTTCATGTATCTTTCACGCGGATTTGTGTTGAAGGGACAGTTATACAAATTAGTTTCACGGAATCACCATTACCTCGTTCATATTCTGTGAAAATTTTATTAACATATTTCGCTTTGTCAGAAGGAAAGAACGTCCCAAATGACAGCACAGATTAACATAAAAGTCACAAAATCTTACTTATCGTGCGAAGGAAGAAACTCAAAACACAAGCATGGATCACGTTAAAATGATATGGGGCGCGTCATGGGAAAAGGAACCTTCGGACAGTTGATGTCATTCACAGAAATGACGCCATAAAGTTGAGCAGACGACATTTATTTTTATGCATTTCGCGGTAAAATGTCACGTTATTGTCAAAATGTGTAAGAAAAGCATTTGTTAGTTATGAGAAATTTATAGATAGTTGTAAGTTCTTTCTTAATATAGTAACAACTTAAATTTCACAAAATATGACCGAAGGTACATTTTCCCGTGGCGCGTCCCATATTACCTTATATCTGAGACAAAACACAGCTTCCTACGGATAAATAACTTCAAATGAATGTCAACTTTTGCATTACCAAATAAGCGTCAAATGATAGCTAAAATTAAAGAAAAATAAAACAAATATTGAAAACTTATGAACTTTGCATTTTTATTTCATATCGTTGTAATTTTTAGCGCGACTCATTTCTTAGTCGGTGTCCGTTATCTACATCATGAGCAAAAAACCTAACTCAATTACAAATTTGTTTCAAGTAATGAACATTTATCTCTTAGATTCTGTGTACAAGTGTGTATGCAATTGGTCCATAATTTTGCAACTTCATTTTTTAATGTACCGCTCCAACTTTGCAATGAAGTTTTATTTTTTCCATCGCTTTACGCAAGTGAATAATATCAAATATAAAATAGATGTCCCTATTTTGACTTCCTTCAGTTTCAACAAGGCCCGCAACTCTTTCTTTTTTCACTTAAAGTTTTCTGAAAAGGACTTACGCTTTTTGCCTTATCTTAAATACTACATAAGAGATTGATATGGAACTTAAAATAGACGACAAACAACATAACTACATCATTTCTAACCAACCCTTAACTCTTTAATATACTTTCAACATTTATGCCCCTTTTACCCTTCTTATTTTATTAAATTTATACTTATTGCCTTTATCTTTAATATTACTCAAATAAATGATATAGAAATTTTATTAAATTTTAATCAATCCATCATGACCCGCTTTATTTTCAACAACACCATTTACTTTCAAAATTTTAGGCAGTTGTGTTCTTTTTTTAAGTTAGACTTTTCTTTAAAAGCCCAATAAACTTGCCAAACAGCATATTTTTTGTTAACCTAAACATTTTAGATTTCACCTGTATGCATAATAACACAAAAATAAACCAACAAGAAAAGGGTATTATCTTATTGATTTGCAGCATGTTTTGCGGATCGTTTATCTTGTTTACAAAACAAACAGCGAATCTTTCCGAGCTGATGTTCGGCAAGTCTCGGCAGGCGACGGTCGCTAATTTTGCAGAAGTGCATAAATTGATGACGTATTCCCCACTAAAAGCCGTTACCGGAATGGGTCGTATAACATTTACATCTTTCTTTGTTTACCTTGTAATGAAGTTAAAACTTAAAGAATCCCTATTTTTCATTTTATTTCCATGTTTGCATGATTTTGTGTTTACAACTTTTATGTGAATGACGTCACCGTGTTCTGCGTTCTTAAGGCCCACGTACGGAAAAAAAACCGATAACTTTTCGCCGAGTGATTGTAAACATTGGTTAGTAACTTTGTGGGCCACAAAAATACTGTGACGTTTTAATTCGGACCGGGTCTCAATGATTGGGGATTGTTTGAGAACATAAATATATGGTCATTTATACTTTCTTTGAAAAGGGTCAACGTGGTTAATTAATTTTCACAATGAAAAAAAAAACGTTTTGAGAAGTTTATTGGGCATTTAAAATGTTCATGCATTTTGTCTATATCATTCACAATACTGCAATGTTTTTACAATGAATATTAAACTTTAAATTCATGTCCAACACAATTATCTACTTTATTTCCAACAAGTTCCATAAATCTTTCAGAACTATATTTTTCAGTTATTCCCCTTTAAACCTTAGAATATATGATAAATTAAGATACTGACTACTTGTTAATCTAGAAACTTACTTTATATCTTCAGTTAATCGTCAGAAATTACTAACAAGTTTTCTTATTCTTTCATAACTCTTCCCTTGAAATCAGTTTTCTCTGTTAATTATTGATATTTATACATAAACGTTTGGCATAAGTTGTACTGAAAATCTTTAATTAACTTAACTTCTGTAAAAACGACATTTTCGACATTTTTGGGAGGCTGAAATGTCTCACACATCTATTTGTAGGAGGGTAGCTAAACTCAAATTCCAACTGTCTGGAAAACGATACAAGTCGAGAAATGCCGTTGGGTCTGCTGTTTATCAGTACCTAATGAGTGTCCCCATTGAAAGTGTGAACACAGCTTTCAAAGTTTGATTGAGCGACTCAAACGGTGTGTTCAAGTAGGTGGGGAGTATTTTGAGGGCCAGAGAAATTTAAAATGATGAGAATACTGTTAGTTTAGGAAAACAAAGGCAAATGACATTATTTTTGGAACACCCCTCTTTATTTCCAACAAGTTCCGTAAATCTTTCAGAACTATATTTTCAGTTATTCTCCTTTAAACCTTAGAATATATGATAAATTAAGAAAAAATATATAAATAATATCAAAAGAAAATTGCAGGTATTTCGAACAATATGAGATGAGTAGGTTGTCTCCTTTGACAGCTCTTGTTGAATTAAGGAGTAACCTCATATGAACTGTATTTACTCTGATTTTTTAATTTATGTTTTATTTTTTATTTTCAAAGTGTTACTTCGAGATGGTTAATATTGAATGTTGAACTGTAAATTTATTGTATTTAGAACTGTAAATTTATTGTATTTAGAACTGTAAATTTCTTGTATTTAGAACTGTAAATTTATTGTATTTAGAACTGTAAATTTATTGTATTTAGAACTGTAAATTTATTGTATTTAGTGAATTTCTCAGGAACTTTCTTCATGAAGTGGCCGGTTAGACATTTTATTGTGAGTATTTTATGATGTTTGTGGTTTTTATCAAGCACAAAATATAGATTGCGCTGGTATTTCAATGGTATACCCATTTCATGTTTCGAGCGAAAAGAAAGTGAATTGAGTATATTAAGCAACAACTTCTTTTCCCATAAAGTTCTCTTTTTTGTGGTGTCTTTTTGAAATTGATCATTTTAATTTAACATGCCGAATATGCCCATTTATTTTATGTTTTCTCAGTGAAATAAAAATGATATTCCTCTGTTTTGAAATTTTGGAATACCATTGTTATTATCACTGTTTTTGCCAAATACTTTTTTTGCTTCTGACTTTTCTTTGAACGCTACTACATTTAAAATAAATTTACTGTTGTTTTGTTGTTTTTCAGTATCTTTCGATTACAAATGCATAGTGATAGATAAGCTGTTTAAAATACTTAAATCTAATGATGAATTTAAGAACTATTTTCTATTGCTTCATCAGTTATTATTGAGAATTATGAGGCTATTATTTTTAGAGATTCAGTAAAATATTAATTTTATTTCTCGAGTGAACTCTAGAAACTGATATTTTCACGAGTGACGTTAAATTGATCACATTATAAACTTATGCTGAATTTGCCCATTTCTTATATGCACATTTCACTGAAACAAATGCTTGAAAAACTGTTAATCAACAAATATGTTTTAGAAATAAGAAAAACAAATTATGTTTAAGACTTTTAAAAACGCGAAAATAAATTTCGCAAATATGTCTGTCCTTGCCAAAACCCGAAAATTTATATGTGCGAACATCTTTTGGTTTACAGAATTAGAACTTTTTGCGAAAGGCCTCAATTTCATTACTTCTCACCTCAGAGCTTGTTTTCGTTCTTACTTCACACTATGAAACTGTCTTAAAAATAAATTGAAATTTATTACCAATTTGTACGACAGAAAGAAATACTATTAAGTAAATAGAAAAATGTAAGAAAAATAAACACTTAAATCAATAACACATTTTGTATGAAGTCCAATATTTTGTAGGCGTTGTCCCGGTTAGCTCAACTGGTAGCGTAATTAGCATAACATGGCTAGGCGCTGTCGCCGTAGAGGATCGATCCACAGTATACATTTTGTTTAATATCATTTGTTTAGGGATGTAAACAGCAGCGCCAAAGCACTGCATTATAGACCCACTTGAGTACCATCGTTAGCATAGACTGAAAACCAAGTTAACCGAATTTCAAATTTAAATGGGGCGCGTTACGGGAAAAAGTTCCTTCGGACAGTTGACGTCAATCACTAAAATGACGTCATAAATGTGAGCAGACGACATGATTTATTATGCATTTCGATGTAGAAATACCATTTTATTGTCAAGATGTGTAAAAAAATCACATATTATTTATAGGAAATTGAATTATAGTTGTAACTTCTTTCTAAATTTGGTAAAAATTTAAATATCACTAAAAATGACCGAAGGTACGTTTTCCCGTGACGTGCCCCAAATGCTGTTTAAGAGGTAAACATATGGTAAAAAGTGAAATATGCAAATCAGGAATCGCCGCACTCAGAAAACCCAGCCCCCACGCAGATAGTTAAACCAGATATTCATCTTTTAGTGCGTTCGCCTCAGGATAGATAGAGATCAACAATTATTATAATGTTTATGAAAGAATTATGAACAGAGCACACCAACAGACTCACTTTGAATGCCTGGTTGATAGCTAGCATTACTCTCTTATGAAGTGATTTCAAATGAGAAATAAAAGAATTTTATGTTTAAAGTCATGATATGTTTTGGAAATTGTCAAATAAGCTCTTTTTAAACGCTGGTTCCAATCCAATGATTAAATTATAAACTTTTTCAACTTTTACCTGTTTTTAATTGTGCTTAGTAGCTCGAGCTTTGACGGCTTTATTCAAGGGAGATTTAAGTTACAATTATGACTAAAATGTACAATACTTAAAAATAATACAATAGAAAATAATTTCAATTAACATTAAAAGAGTGCATGTCAAATACGTTTGCTCTTGATAAACGTTTCACTTTTTATTGCCATTTTTTTTACTGCCAGTTAATCAAAAATTGTTTTATTAATGACGAGTGACTTTAAACTGTTTGATAATATACAATTATTTACTTATTAGCTGGGAAATATGCTGTGATATTGACCTAAAAAATCGTTATTGACCAAGGCGATAGCCGAGGTCAATAACGATTTTTGCGGGCAATATCAACAGCATATTTCCCAGCTAATAAGTAAATAACTGTTTTATTACATGAACCATAAATAGTTATGTTTTAGAAATCTTCAATTAAGACTAATTTCAAGTGGACTCCGTGCGGCTTATCAAGCTAATTTGAACGATAAATGGCGCGAAATATAACGTCAACGGTAAAGCGACGTAAATGACGTCATTAAAATAACTATTATTACATGAACTATAAATAATATAAAAGATGGAAACTTTCGCATTCTATTTATAGACAGGTCAATATCAGCGAAAGCGGGTCAATATCTAGATTTATTGACTCGGTTATTTTGGGGGTGTGACCAATCGCATTGCGTCTATTTATAGTTCATGTAATAAATACATGTTATTTCACCCAATGTAATTTTCTATTAAAAAAAACTGTATCAGTAGTCAATATTTGTATACTTATCTGTTGAAACCAAAACATTTTCTACCAACAAATTCTGCTGGTAAGCCAGAAATAATTTGACAGTGTAATTTGTTACCAAGTGAAATTTTCCATTTAAAACAATCAAATATGTCTATATTCATTATTTTTATAATTATCAGTTAAAACAAAAACATAAGGTGAAGATATTGTACTGACAAGCCGCAAATAATTAGAAACCAAACAATTAATAAAAAATAACTTATTTCTCCTAGTCAAATATAAAACTTCCTTACCGTTTTATTTATGGAAGAATCCAGAATCCAGAATCGTCCTGAAGATAGCTTGGTAAACGACTGATTGTTCTTTATGCTGGCAAGATACTGACTTCAGGAATCAAACATTATGTCCAATCATGAACTTCCATCTAGATGTCATTTCCACTAATTTTGGCGTGCTCTATTAATAAAATCCATAATAGATAAGTCTGAGAGGTTTCCTTCGGAAACAGTAAATGTCAATAATTAATTGAACGAAAGAAATTGACAACTAATCAAAGATGATCTCCTCGCAACGCATCCTTCTACGACAAATATCTTTAGATAATGAACCATTGCTTTTCTTTATTTCCGCACTTTACGATTCTCCGCAAATTAATGAACCGCAACACACTGCTGATGCGTCTCTAGGTGGAATTGACAATGTTGTTAGGTGAATGACGGAACGTAGTTACATTTCTGCGGCTTACACAGAAGTTTGTAAACAAGCCTCTCTGATTGGTTTCTGTCTTACTGCGGCCAAACAAAGATCATTAGTTTTTCGTTAGACATAGGTAATGAGTTGGTTTTTTGTAACACCACTTACTTATTGAAGGGGCGAATGCATTTATCCGTCCCATAACTACTTTACCTATTCAAGTGAAATTTGTAAAGGTTGTCTGGTATACTATAATGGAATTGCAATAGTGAAGATGCAAAACAAAATTACTCGCATATGTTAAATGTAATTATGGCTCATTTTGGCCACAATAATCTCTAAAAAAATAACTTTAAGATTACTAACCAAGCCTGCATTTGTTTTCATATTTGTCGTGTTCGGCGGCTTTCGGAGTTCCCATTTCAATAATTTTAACCTCAATATATATTAAAAACTACTACTGCTACATTATTTTACCAAATTGATTCGCAAAGACTACTAAATATGGGACACTATTCGGGAAAATATGTTTGAAGAGGGGATATTTTTATTATGATTTTGCTATAAGTGAAAATACAGTTATCTATAATTTTCCATTACTACCAAAATAGATGAAAAGGGAACTTTGAAAGCCGACGATCACGACAAATATGAAAATATTGCAGGCTCGGTTTGATTGAGCCTGTTCATGGGCAGTAATGGAAATTCATATTACTACCCACGACGCCTAGCCCCGGGTTGAGCGCAACTCAATATTTACACCAATAAATAGTACAATTTTGATCCATCCCAAACGATGGTATGCATATGACGGTGAACATGGCTCAATCAAACCGAGCCTGAATTTTTTTCATATTTATCGTGCTTGTTGGCTCTCAAAGTTCACGGTTCGTCTACTTTAATATTAAGGTTAAAGTTTGCACTCTTATCATATTATTACTTAAAATGAGGAACTTTATTATACCATGACAATTGTAATTGATCATTGAATCCAATCACCACCAATTTAATTATTTTCTGTGTAACATTCCAAAATTAAATCCTCACCCACTTTACTTGATTCACCATCTCCCGAATCGATTTTAATTTATTTATATGTACCCAAACTATAAAAAATATCTATACCTTACGACACCCCATTGCAACATATTTTAAAATTTAACCGCTAAAACGAATTCTTTCTCTCTCACCCAACTCAATCCCCAGATGACCCTGGATTTATTATCCCTGCCAAATCTTCTTAAATATATTAAAATTTAAAATGAGTTTTACCCAAATGTCATCAGAGATTTTTCACAAATGTCCTCAAATAAAAATAAATAAAATAATGTTCTGTTCTCCGTTAGAGCAATGCTTTCTTACATCCTACTAAAACTTAAATGACGATTTCTCTTATTACATGTTCGCCGATTTTGTTTCTGTTTTTTTTTTCGACATGATTTTGTTAATAAAATATTCATCAAACGATGAAGATACTTCATTTTGTAATAATGAATTAGATTAATAATTGGGCTCGAGATATCGGGTAAAATATGCAAGTGGATGGCGCGAAAAATCAACATGAAGGGAACTTTGAAAGCCACCGAACACGACTAATATGAAAATATTGCAGGCTATGTTATATACAGCCTGTTCATGGGCACTGGACAGTAGTGAAAATGCATATTTCTACCCACTCCGACCAGCCCTTGGTTAAGCGCAACTTAGGGTTTGCACCAGTAAACAGTACATTTTTATCAATCCCTAAGGACGGTATGCATATTGCGGTGAGAATGGAACGAAGGTTCCACTACGGTGTTTTCAGATTAACACCATTCCATGAATATCGGGGTATGGCCTCCAGAAAGAAAAGAGTTTACCCCAAACGTGAAAAAAGGGGAAGCCAGATAAAATCAGCTAGGTTCAACTGGGTTAAATCGGCACGGAAAGTGATATTTATCCGCGATGAGAAAGTTAGGGTTTTTCATGGCACAAAAATTAGGTATAAACTTTGAAAAGCATAGACAGCTGTAATTCAGGTTACATCGGCACCGTAATGTTTGGTTAAAGCGGCGCTGAGAAGTCGGGTTATTGTGCACGAGAAAGTCGGGTTGAATCGACACTGGACGGGCGGTTCAATCGGCACAACTAACTCCGATTAAATCGACGCGGGAAAGTATTATTTTATCGCCACGGAAAAATTAATGTTTGGCGATTGATTTGCTATGGTAAGGTTGTTAGCGCGAGTAAAAATGAGTTCAGTCAGATAGACGGTTAACTGAGAATCTCCCCTTCAATAAAATTACAACAATAATTAACATTTAGTTCCAGAACAATTATTTTTCAGATAAATTTGGCTTTCATGCGAAGAATTAAGTGCCGGTATTATATCAAACAAATCGCTGACAATTGAATGGAGTTAACTCGTAAGGTATACATTGTATAAAATGGATGTCCAGTTTCAGTTTGCTAATCGAATTTTTCACGGCTAAGGAATGAGTAACTAACACTTACGATATCGCCAGAATGTGTTTTGGGACAAATGTACGGGATATAATTATAATGGAGCTAAATCATCCGAAACTACTCAAGTTCTCGTCGTAATTTTTACATTACCGAGAACATATTATCTACGGTTTTGTCCACTGGGAATAGAACACCGAGGTCAAAGCAATGGAACATGTTCCAAGATATGCTCGTGTGTGGTAACCAGGCGCTCTGCTTATTGAAAGTCTAGTCCGCTTGTAATCAATTTATCTTATGTTCTTAAATTTATCAATATACATAAGATACACTTTATCATGCCAATTAAAATACAAAGATATTTAAGAAAGAAACTATCGGGGAATTTATCTGGAAAAAAATACTCGAAATAAACGTTTAAAGTATTTGAAACAGACACCGATATGTGAACTTATAGGACTATAAGTAATGGCCATATTAACTGATTAAGGAAACAAACACATCCATCATCATTGAAATAGATACATTAAGAGATAGGTAAACCCCCGTTAAATTTTATACGCAGGGATAAATTTATACTGACTAGCAATTCACCCATATAACACTAGTTTTAACAGACATAATTTTCGTACTTAAGTGTATGCTTGAAATTTCGACGGTTCTATGTTCACCGCCATATGCATACTATCGTCTGGAATGGTTAAAAATTGTACTGTTAACTGGTGTAAATAGTGAGTTCAACCCGGGACCAGGAGGTGTGGGCAGTAATAAGCATTTCTATTACTGCCTATTCACATGCTCAATCAAACCGAGCGTACAATATTTTCATTTTTTTTGTTCAGTGGCTTTCAACACGTTCTTTTTTAGATTGACCCTATTCTCTTATGCCCAGTAGTTGTCAACTTTTCTACTATTACAACCATAATATATATAAGCAGTCTAATATGTTATAGTATGTCTTTGGAAAACTTTTACCATTATAGCAACATATATAGGAGCTAGCACATTGACCGAATTCAGTCAAGTAAACTATTTTCAGTATTTGAGTGTTTGAGTTTTTTTTCAATGTATTCCAGTCTAAAAATTAATTACGATCATTAAAGTTTTCACATAATACAATTCAAAACAACGTAAAATTTAACGAAAGTCCATATCGTGACTGAATTCAGTCACTAATTGTATGCTGCTTTCTTCAGCAACTGCTCTCCACGAAAAAGAATAACACTGTTGTTAAATTTGTATCATCTGACCGAATTCAGTCAGGTAATTGAGAATGCATGTTTAGAACTAAGACAAGCGGATAAGACTGTATTGTCCAAATTGACCGAATTCGGTCACAACATAATGCGTTTCACTTTCGATTACACTTGAGCTTTTCTAGTGGCTCAAAATGGCACCCGCTCTGTTAAATATTGCGAATTCGGTCGTTAGAAACGTTTGAAATAATCTGGTTACAGCTTCTTAGAACAATTCGTCTTAGCATTATTCAGCTTAAAAAACAACAACAACAAACATGACGTAGAACTTCTTTCATTCCTGAGAATTTATGACAAAATTTATTTGAACAGTCATAATATTGTATGATTTCGGCAAGCTTGTACTAAGGTAAAGAGTATGTTCTTATTCAAAATTGTGTAACTAGTCATTACTCAGGGATGTGGAGGTCTCCGCAGTCACCTCCCGCCGGCACCATATTTTATTTTTTTTTTATTAATCTTGCACATTACATCTCATCAAGAGATTTTAAGTTGCTCTTAATTACAGGGAATTATGCATTCCTCTGTAAAGGGGTTAAGCGTTTTCGTACTAAAAGCACGCGCACTAAGTCATTAAATCGCATTTAAGAGAATAAAGCACGGTATAGAATAGAAATGAATTACGATTTCTAAATAGCATTTCCACTTAATACATGTATCTTATATTGCTGTACCGCTTATTTAATATTAAATTTCCCTAAATTCTAAAGACCTCTCGAGCGAAAATTTGCATACTTCCACTGAATTTTGAAATATCAAGGACAAAATAATGTAGATAAGGATACGAATTTGATGACTTAACATACTTATGGTCGAAATAATACTAAAACATCAATATTCTTTCAACATCTTTATCAATACTACCAGTTTTTGCAATTCTTTTACGGTCACGGGCAGACAACTAATTGCTTATTTGTAACACACAGATAAAATAACTACAGTTATATTTGCGAAAAGGAAAAGTTACTTTTTCATCAACTGTTACGTATTGACACAGATTAGCACCACTAACAACAATTGCGGTAATAGTAACACATTAAGCGCTTGCTGTTACATTGAGTCTCTTTGTGTACAATATAGCCTGGATTTCAGGCGATGAAGTATTTTCAATATTCAACTATTAATCTCAAGCCAGTCTCATCCCTCTTTGAACTTTATACAGATAATACAGACATCCCTATTAATGCAGTAGGATAGAAAATAGACTCGCTACAATAACATTTTGTTATGATGCATAAACAATCTTATTAGAGTATTGGCTAGTCTACGTACATTAATACGTTATACTTGCGAGATGTACGTATAACAACGTCATTAACAAGGGAACACTATATGGAGTACAAATCTATAGATCTACACTGGGTCTACAATAAGGTTAACAGTGAGGTCTATGCTAAAATTTGGTCTACAATACAGGTCTACACTAAGGGTCAAGATGCTAGTGCACAAACATGTTACTCGGCGGTTTTAATCTTAAGTGACGACGAATAGTATCCTGAAGTCTCTTCAATTTATTTTTTGTTAGAAAATTTAGGCACTCCTGTAAACCAGACTATTAATAAATGTAAGGCTTATAGGACTTAGACATTTTAAAATAAATAACGAAGATTCCATTTGTTTATATCAAAGTAATGCGTGATATCAATGATGTTCATCACACACCTGTTGTAAATACTAGCACTTAGTACAAAGGCCGAATATTCAAACGTAACAGCTTGCACTATTGAGTTCAATTTCGATTAGCAAAAGATCAACAGAGATAAGGTTGGCAGAACCGGTATTTTAAAGTCCCCCGAGGCAAATTAGTTTTTTGCGGCAAAATTGACAGGGCGGTAATGTTTATACATTTCCGAGTTGTTAACAAAATGGCGGAGTCGAAGGACGTATATTATGTTGTTTTTTTTAGATCCGGAAGGTTTTGATAATAATGGATCATGATCTGTTATAAGGTAAGTACAGTTTGACGTTGATGTTTTAATGACGTTTTGTTATTTATCTATCGCTACTAATTGACATTACAACCGTGTTAAATTGCATTCATATCATTCATATTGTGGTCTTCATATTAATTTCTTGCGATTCAATTTTTTTATTTAGAAACTAATTTAAGATTATATATTTAAAATCCAACATTATTTGATTTGCTGATATAAATAGCGGTATACAGTGTATTGCGTACTGATCTTTTTTTTCTTTAAATCTGGCTGTATTCTAAATTATTTTATGTTGATGTATATATACTGACCAAACTTATATTTTGTACCCTACTTTTATTGTAATATTTATATATAACAAAACAGGCTAGATAAAAATATTCAGTACAAATAAGAGTGCACGAGAAATCTACAAAAATGTGTCTTCTTAGTCTAAATAATGATAATATTTCTTCGTCTGTCTGTCTGTACGTCCGTCCGTCCGTCCGTACGTACGTTGTCCAAATCTTGCGGCAACTCCTCATTAACTATCGGGCGTATTTTTTTCAGATTTGCATAGATGATCAAGCAGTATGTGTTGATGATCGTAACGAAAGGACTTTTTCCTGCGACCGTTTTTACTAAATATGTCGCTATATTGGTAAAAGTTTGCCAAAGACATACTATATCATATTAGACTGCGTTTATATATTATGGTTGTAATGGTAGAAAAGTTGACAACTATTGGGCATAAGAGAACAGGGTCAATCTAAAAAAGAACGTGTTTTTCGAAGTTACCCTTTTCATCTCTTTTACCGTGAAAATACTAACCTTGTTTGTTTTCTGTAAAGCATTTGTCTTTTTTACACTTACTTAAGCTTTTCATTGTTTAAGATCGATAAAAAACTGTCTGTTTTGTGTTTTTACAAATAATGTAGGCAAGTGACGAATAAATACCGGCAAATGACCAGTAAAAACAGCACAAACCAAAATAATGTATTTTATTTTCGCTCTACAATACTTCATTTGTTACAAAACTGTGCTTAAAAAGTCAAAAGTCAATGGAATGATCAATGACGAGGGAATTTCGCACTGGGATTTAAACTGGATTCTAGCGTGCTACGCCTTCACATTGGTTCTCTATGGACAAAAATGTACAAATGGCCTTGGTAAGTGAACTCCAACCCACCCATCTACTTGCAAATATTGCATGCATAAGCATACAAATGATATTGCCTTTACCTTGGAGCGAACCCGCACCGTCAAGACGACAGCGCCTAGCCCTGCCATTCCGACGAGGCAACCAATTGAGCTAACCGGGACAACCCCAAGAAAGGTTGATCGGATTACCCTGATATACGTAACCATCACTGCATGACATCGGTGTCGGGTTATTTTACCGATAACAGTACTGACTATATATACTTGGAGACATTTTACAGCAGCCACACTGGACAAATAGCGCTTCTGTCTAGCACATAAAACATAAGTAGCTATTGTCAGTGAAGCGAATTTGTTAGATAACTAACGACCTTACTGAGATCAGAGCTAAAGATTATAAAATTGAGACCAGTCGCCATTTCAGCCAATCAGATCCTTGAGATCTGAAACTGGTTTTCATTCTCAGTTCAATAATCTTGAACCTGGGCACCAGTAGATAAACACACATTCAAATTTGGTTTGACATCTAAGATTTCAGGCGTATGTTTTCAAAGAATGCTAGTGCTAAACCTTTTATCTTGGGTGCGCGTGGAGCTCTAGGTACAAATAACATTATGAAGTGTTGCCTGTGGAGCTGTAAGCTCAAATAAAAATATAACTTGTTGCTGGTTGAATTACATGCTTTATTGCATCGACAGCGCCGTTCCTATTCAGTATATAACAGTATATTATAACATTGCTTAACAAGAGCGCTTTCAATTTAATTAAATTTACTGGGCCATTGATGCTGTTTACGACAGCTAATATCTTTGTTCATGAACGACCAACCGTGATTCAGATATTAATTTTTTTTGTATGTAACAAGACGTACTGCTTACAAAACCAAGACGGATCATCGATCGCTCGCCAGAACAGTCTCAGATACCGTTCAGCCAAATAAAATTACGATCTTAGACTCCGCAGTAATTCTTTAAATCTTCAATGGATATCGACGTATGTATATATCATACTAGAGATAAAGATTATCTTTGACGTTCATCTGCTACATTTTGAGCATGTTATGTTTTGCGAGATAAATACTTGTCTTAAACGTGGACATGTTAACGAGCAGTAAAGTAAAGTTTAAATCTAAACACTGGATGTTATATGTTTACGTATAAAACTGATAACTAGTTTACTGGAAGTGTTAGCAAGACCGTGATAATGTCAAAGTATAATTTTAGAATGGTGAAATGTGCATATACCAAAAAGCCACACAGCCTTCTACAGAAGAAAAGTAAAATTATTTTTAAAGGATACCACAAACAACTTACAAAAGTGAGAACCCGCGGGTTCACCGGTGGTTTAAAACCAGGTTTTATGGTATATCAACGTTTAATCTCACAATTACACTTGCTAAGTCAGCTTAGGGTTCACCGGTGTTTTAAAACAAGGTTTTATGGTATATCAACGTAAAATCTCACTCCTAAAACTTGCTAAGTCAGCTTCTCAAAATTTCAATTAAATAAATTCACTCAATATTACTGTAAAATGATTTTATTTCGCGTGGATTTAATTTTCGCGTATTTCGCGCTACGGCAAGAGCGCGAAATTCAACCCCAGCAAAATTAAACCACTTAACAGTGTTTCTTTATAATAGAAAAATACAGTTGCGCGAATTTATGCCCCCGCGAATTTGCTACTCACGGGTTTTGTGCGAAATTTCGTCCCCGCCAAATTAAATGATACTACAGTATACTGAAGAGGTAAGCAGTGCCACTGTCAGGCAAAATTGTTGGGTACTCATTCTTCTGACCGAAAGAACCCTGTGTTCATTTAAAATCATCCTCACTTGAGTTCAGCCACAAAGGAAATTGTGATTAAAATTAATAGAGACAGAAATTGAATAATTATGGCAACATTAATACAAATTTCTGAAACATTAAATATTTTACTGGGAAGTTTTCAATAGTTTTCGTCATAACGGAGCACAGATTATTTTTCTCAGGGTTCATGATAAGTTTTAAATGCAAATTTTCGGTTGTTACTCTAAATCACTCTTAATTGACTAGAATCAGAAATGGTAACTTTTTATGTCAAAGTAGCCTGGTCACGTATGAGAACGAAAATCTTGTGTATAAAAATATCAAAATTTATCATAATTATAAAAAACCTGTAAACAAACTAAATGTGTTTTAATATTATTACAATAAAATATTTGAATCAAGCGTTGCTATTGCGTAACTGCCTGAAATTCTCTGATAATTCCAAAATTTCAGCGAAATTCTGTCCTATTAGTTATTTACAGACAAAATCTATTGGTAAAATTAATATTATCCACAACAGAAAAGAATTGAAATGTTCCACTCTCAACTATGAGTCGGTAGCGCAGCTTTAATCGACTTTTGTCTATTTCAACTAACCAGAAATGCTGACTGTGGTAAAACTAACATGTTCTATTAAGTCGTCTATAGCATTTATATCTAATTGACAACATAGATCAAAAACGAGAAGTGGCTGTGCCCCCCTGTGAATTTAGATTTGCATATCTTAATAATATATTTAAGGAATAAATGATATTAATGAATTTTGTGGTAGATTTTCGTAAGCACTAAAAGACAGCATTCCAGTTCAAATGTGTCACGGTCTTGCTGATTTGACTTCTGAATCATATGATCTAGTCTCAGTGAGGTCGTTGCTCGAAAGAATGGTCATTGCTCGACATTGAGGACATTGCCTGACAGTGTGGTTATTGCTCGACAGAAAGGTCATTTCTCGACAGTAAGGCCATTGCTCGACAGTGAGGTCATTGCTCGACAGTGAGGTTATTGCTCAACAGCAAGGTCATTGCTCGACAGTAAGGTTATTTCCCGACAGTGAGGTCATTGCTCGGCAGGGAGGTCATTGCTCGACAGAAAGGTTATTGCTCGACAGTGAGGTAATTGCGTGACATTGAGGACATTGCCTGACAGTGAGCTCATACCTCGACAGTAAGGTAATTGCTCGACAGAGAGGTCATTGCTCGGCAGTCAGGTCATTGCTCGACAGTCAGGTCATTGCTCGACAGTTACGCCATTGCTCGGCAATACAATTAGTTTCTCATGTGTTATATGTTTTTTATGTCTGTGTAAATGCTTTTGCATTCAAAATTGCAGGGTCAATAAGTCTTTTGGATCTAATTCACTAAGGCAACTTTTACTTGTTTGTTCTTAACTTTTGAGAAACTGTTGGGGAAAGTGAAAGATTGGTGACCCTAGAATCTGGTTAAAACACCCAATGGCAAAATGTTTCGCTACTGACAATCGCAACGCGGTAACCTCTCATGTTCTCGTTTTCGTCGTTTGTGGTGTCTTATTTGTAATTGATCTTTTATAAAGCCATGCTCTGTTTGCCTCTCTGGGTGTTTTGGCTGTTTGGTAAAGCTGTTTTCTTAGTGTGGCAGTTTCTGATTGGATGTCTCACATATATCGAAAAGAATTGGTACAACTTCCGGTTTGTACTAGGGATAACATTATTTTATATTATTGTCTGTTAAAACATCCTCAGTTAAAATACAAGTGTCCCTTGTTAAGAAAAAACTTTTCAGTCCTCAAGTGATTCGAGTTATTCACGCACAAAACATCCAATAACAAAGCCTTACTCTGCCTATTGTCTTTAAGATGATCAGACTATTTAATAAATGAGGTTCATCATCTTTGACACTACAAACTTGTTTGTTTTCTTGTTCTTCCGTATGAAGTCTGCCTTATGATCCTCGTAGACAAAATGTCTCACAAGATGGCATGTTATCATTCAACATAGTCGGTCAAGTTGCATGGGTAGGCGCTGTCGCCGTACAGGTTCGCTCCGCAGTATCAATATCAATCCCAATCGTTTTTCCTTTGTTTATTTTTGTTATTTTCCATGTATTTACACTTCTCAATGTAAAAATATTAAAAGTCTACAAATCGTCTTTTCTTTTCCGTTTTTTTTTAAAGATTTTATACGGTGGAAAATCATGAAGGATCATAGTTTGACAGATATAGTGTGTCCACGTTAGAATAATACATTAATTTAGATGATGTACTAATTAAGGCGAATGTCAAGAAAATGGACTGCGAATCGTGTTTTGTTTTGGTTTTATTTGGGTAGTATCATGGTCTGTAGCATTATGAACTAAAATTTAGTAGCTCCGAAAATAAGCACTTATTTCCTAATAGTTTTCGTTCGAAAAAGATCAGCTACACACACATTCAGTATAAATTGTTTTGTGAAAAATATATAGGCCATGACCTGACATTCTATAAGGCAATTTTGAAAATACGAGCGATTGGTTTGAATGTGTACAAAATTTCACTTAAATGTCCTTTTATATAATAAATGAACACCTATATTTAACTTTATTTTTATAAAATTTGACATGTTAACCATTTCATGTCATAGTAGTGCTAGATACAGTTCAAATTAACACTTTAATAGGGTACGAATGGAGGTTGTAGTTATATTACCTTTCAAATTAATTTTACCCTAAAATATAAAATTCCTTTTATCTTATCATTTTTTAAAATGAGTTGAAATCTCCATCCACAGAGTTATTTCCTACAAGAATGATTTCTCCTGGATGACATTTTTAGTTATAGCCATTCAAGAAACGTTCACAAGAAACGTAATGTCGCTTATTGGTATTTGTGTTAGAATTTGTCCAGTCGGCACAATCCGTGTAATATATCATCTGCATCGCAAAGCTTATTTTGACAGTAAGAATGATAACTCCTGGTTTATTGCTTTTAGTTCAGCCCCTTTAACAAACTTTAACCTGAAACTTAATACTTTAAGAATGATAACTCCTTATTGAGTAATTCTTAAGTTATCCTCCGTTTAAATGACGTTCATTCAAAACTTGGTGTTGTTTATATGTTTTAAAGTATTTGTAAATTGGACACAAAACCTTGAATATTATATACACAAACAAAGCAAAAATAAGATCAACAATTTTAAAACTGCCGACATCTTGAAAAATATTTTTTTTATCTTGGTTAATTTGAATTATTATCTATATTGAAATGTATTCAAGAGTGTTTCGTTGAAAAATAATCCAAAATGATTCTTTTTAAATGAAACTATGCGGAAATTAATCAAATGATCTTTTAATACGTTCACTTAGAGTACGTAAAGCTGCAACTGTTATTGTCTTTTTTGTATTATAATAAAATATAGTTGACTTGATTTGATTTCATTTGAAGACCAATACCAAAACAATAATTGCTGATTTGGTAACTGAAAACCTAGGTTTTCCTGAGTGAGGGGCATCTTTGACTAATTCGTGACCAGAATGGAATTTAGTAAACCATCTATAAACTCTCTGATTAAGTTAAACTCTATGTATTTAGCATAAACACATTAAAGTCGTGAATGGATGAGAGAACAAGTGTTTACAACACTAAATAAACTCTTTTCCAGATGTATAAAGCATTTTAATGTGCATATAATACTCCGGTATTAAATTGATGATTGATGATTAAATTAGTTGGTTATCAATAAACTCACAAGCTGATTGAACAGGAATGCAATTTTTCGTCTCATGAAAAAGGTTGTCAGGTCTTTCATGGAATTCCAGTAATGAAGATGCAAAAAGAAATAACTAGTATAATATCTTTTATGTGATTATGTCTTATTTTTACCAAAATAATTTCGTCTTAAAATTAACTTGGCGTGGGCAGTAATATTCCAACCGAGGCTGCCATATTTTAAAGCGCCAGCCCTAAACATAAGTAAGAATATACTATTGAAAAATCATATTTGTCCAAATAGACTCCAATATATAAACTCTCTAACAGAACACAAAAGGTCTGATCGAATTCTTTCTTATAGACGGGATTTTCAATGATATTGTTAAATTATCGTTAACGAACTTTTAAGAAGCGAAATATAATGGAGCTATATTGAGCACCGACAAAGAGACCACATCATGCGCGATCTCGATTTTTGTGACGTTTCGGAAATCCTACTTTCGCTTTTAGTCGCGCGGACCAAATTTATTTTAGTAAATTAAAATTTTATTAGCCCGAACTAATGTTGCAAATTTGTGCCTATAGTTCCAAAAGCATGTAATATTTCATACAAGAGCGGGTTAAATTGAAGTTATGCCGCTTTAATATTTGTCGTGTTCGGTGGATTTCAAAGTTCCATTTTAACATGAATATGTTTTACAAACTACAAATGTTATAACATTTTACCAAATTGGTTCGCAAGGACTTCTAAATATGGGACTCTCTCCGGAAAAGGTGTATTCGGTGATATTGTTTTATTATTTTTATAACTATTAGCGGGAATATCTTACAATTATAATATAACTATCCTAACTTTCCATTCGTACCAAGTTCAATGGCTCAATCAAACCAAACCTGTAATATTTTCATATTTGTCGTGCTCGGTGACTTTCAAAGTTCCCTTTTTGTCGACTATAATCTTAAGGTTAAACTTTCCACTCAAATCGATACAATTACTGCTTTGAAAGAAGTACTTAATTTTACCATGATAACTGGAGTTGATGAATAAATCCATCAAAACCCACTTTAATTCTCTTCTGAAGTGTATTGCAAATCTAAATACTCACTAAGTTAACTTGATTCTCCTTCTCATGAATCGCTTGTGATTTATTTATATACACCCAAACAACAAAAATATCTATGCCCTAATTACAGCGTACTGCAACATATTTAAAATTTCTAATTCCCAGATTACCCTGGATTCATTATCTCTGCCAAATCTTCTTAAATTTCTTAAACTTTAAAATGAGTTTTACCAAAAGTCGTTACAAGTTTTTTTCCCAAAGTTAAACGTCCTCAAATAAGAATAAACAAATGGCTGCTCACTACCCCACCCTAGTTCTTACACCTTTCTTAAACTAAAATATTTCTTTTATTACATTTTCGCGGGCTTTCTTGCGATTTTTCAGTCATGATTTTTTAATAAAATATTCAGCAGAAGATGATATTTTATTGATGATAAATAATTATGTTTATAACTGGGCACCAGAAGTCGGGTAAAAGATATACGTCGAAGTCGCGTAATATCAAAATTTGGTAGTCAGGTTTGTACTACAAGGGAGTGAGGTTAAATCTGCAAAGAAAGTGGGGTTTTTTCCGGCACAAGACTAGGAGTTCAAACGGCACGGACTAGTCGGGAGAGTCGTAGAAAAAAAAGAGAGAAAAAATGTATTAGTTTTTAGCGCTTATTAGAAGGAGCTCAATCAGAAAAAGTTAAATAAGGTTCTTCTATTCTATAAAATTACAACACTCATTAAATTTATTTCCAAAACAATGATTTTTCAGATAATTTCTGATAAGTTCGGTTTGCTTTGTACCAATTAAGTGCCGGGATTTCGTGACTTTTGAAGTTTGTATAAAATGGACGTCCAGTTTCAGTTTGCTAATCGAATATTTTACGGCTAAGCAATTGGTATCTACACTTCTGATATAACCAGAATGTGTTTTGGGACAAATGTATCGGATATAATTATAATCGAGCTAAATCATCCAAGACTTCTCAAGTTCTCGTCGTAATTTTTACATTACAGAGAACGTATTATCTACTGTCTTGTCCACTGGGAATTGACACCGAGGTCAAAGCATTGGAACATGTTCCAAGATATGCTCGTGTGTGGTATCCAGGCGCTCTGCTTCTTGAAAGTCTAGTCCTCTTGTAATTAATTTATCTTGTGTTCTTCAAATTTATCAATATACATAAGATATACTATACCATTCCAATTAAAATAGATAGATATTTACGTAAAAAAATATCGGGGAGATTTATCTGGAAAAAATATTAGAAATAAACGTTTAAAGTATTAGAAGCAGACACCGATATTTGAGCATATATTCAGTGAAGAACTTAAGACTTAAAATTACGCAATAAAAATTAATAAACAATAACGAAAGTGTTACTGGAATGAAATGACCACTTGCGAAGGATTGTTGTATTTAAGATTCAAGCAGGATTCAAGAGTGCGCCGACTTCACATTTGCCTCGCGAGTTGCTTTGTCTGACAACTTAAAGCCATTCAACTACTTGCTAATGTTACATGCATAAGCATACAGACACATAAAACATAAGTAACTACATGTATTAGCAGTGAAGAAATTTTGGTAGTTTGGTAGTTACTCAACAACAGTCTGATATCAGGGCACCTGAAGATAAACACACTTTTAAAGTGGGGTTGACATCTAAGATTTCAGGCGTTTGTTTTTCAAAGAATGCTGATGTTAAACGTTACATCTCGGTGCGTGCGGAGCTCTACTTGCAAAAAAATAGTGTTGTCGGTTATATTACACGCTTTATTACCGCCACAGCCCCGTTTCTTTCAGTATATATATCGTAATTTAACGCTTTTATTTCAATTAAATTTACTGGGTCATTGATGCTGTTTACGGCAGCTAAAAGCTTTGTTCATGAATGGCCAACCATGACCCAGATATTATTTTTTTCGTATGTCACAACAAACACTGCTTACAAAACAAAGACGGTACATCGCTCGCTCACCAGAACAGTCTCAGATACCGTTTAGCCAAAGAAAATTATGACATTACACCTCAGTAATCCTTTATATCTTCAATAGATATCGATGTCATATTAGAGATAAAGCATACCTTTGACGTTCATCTCCTGTACTTTAAATATGTTATGTTTTGTATTGAATATGGACATGTTAACGAGCAGTAAAGTAAAATTAAAATCTAAACACTGGATTTTTTATGTCTACGTATAAAATTTTACTGGAAATGGTAAGACGGTGAAAACAACATAAACTAGACTGTGTCCTCAGGACACTTATGCCCCCACTGCTGCAACAACATTTGTTACAAAATTTTGTACCAGTTATTAACAACATGTGGTGATCATGATTAGTAAATGAGGAGAAAGTGCCACAAAATTTAATAAGTAACATAAACAAAGGGCCATAACTCTGGTGAAAATTGTTGCAAGACAATGTCCTTTACAACAATCTTCACATCATGTCTAATCATCTGTACAAGTTTGAAAGAAATTGGCTAAATAGAAAATGTGGGGTAGATGCCACAAAATTTTTTAAGTGAAATAAAAAAAGGGCCATAACTGTGGTAAAAATGGCAGCAGGAAAAAATCTTTTCTTTATGATCATCTACCCATCCAGCTTGATAATGTTTGCAAGTAAGAAAGAAATCTGTCCAAAAGTAAATGAGGAGTTGATGCCACAAGATATTATTACTAAAAAAAAACAACAAAGGGCCATAACTCTGGTAAAAATGGTCGCAGGAAAAAATCATTTCTTCACAATCATCTACACATCCTGCTTCATCATTTGTGCAAGTTTGGAAGAAATCCGCCATATAGTTTAGGAGGAGTTGATGCCACAAGATTTAATTACTGAAATTAACAAAGGACCATAACTCTGGTAAAAGTGGTCGCAGGAAAAAATCCTTTCTTTACGATCATCTACACATCCTGCTTCATCATCTGTGCAAGTTTGCAAGAAATCCGCCAAGTAGTTTAGGAGGAGTTGACGCCACAAAATTTAATTACTGAAATTAACAAATGGCCATAACTCTGGTAAAAATGGTCGCAGGAAAAATCCTTTCTTTACGATCATCTACACATCCTGCTTGATCATCTGTGCAAGTTTGAAAGAAATCCGCCTTATAGTTTAGGAGGAGTTGATGCCACAAGATTTGGGGACGTACGGACGTACGTTCGGACATACGTACGGACGAGTGCAACTCTATATGCCTCCCACTTTGTGGGGGCAAAAAAATGCGAATGGTAAAATGTGCGTACTATCAGAAATAGCCACATTCAGAAAACACAGCCTTCTTCAGACGGAAAGTAAAATAAATAATTTCGAAAGGGTACAACAAAACGATTTGCAAAATGAGAATCTGAGGAGTTACCGCCTTGGAACAGTCAGTGACAAAGCATTTTTCCGCTGGGGGTTTAAAGCCAGGTTTTATGGTGTACCAACCTTTATTATCAACTTTACATTTGCCAAGTCAAGTTCTCTATTACTGCCCATGAACAGGATCAATCAAACCGAGCCTGTATTATTTTCGTATTTGTCGTGTCCTGTTGCTTTCAAAGTTCCATTTTCACCTATATCAAATTTTGAACTTACTCAACACATTCACTCAGCTATTATGTAAGTAGTAATACCACTGTCAAGCAAAAGTGAAAGATACCTTGTGTTTTTTTAATATCCTCCCCTTAGTACACAGAAAATTGTGATAAAATAGTGAAATTAAATTCATAATTATAACAACGTTCATACAAAAGTAAACATTTTTATAGGAACTTATTCGGCCTTTCAAGTTTGCTATGAAACAAGTCCATCATCATGGATTCTCTTCCTCAGCGACCATCATATTGATTGTATTTCGTTTTACTGCTAATCTTAGTTTTGTGGTTCAATGTTTTCACGATAACATTCAATATTTTTGAAATTTTAATTTTGATTTTTATAACTATCAAGGTACTCGGCCCTTTATGTTTGCTATGAAACAAGTCCAGCATCCTGGATTATCTTCTTCTGCGCCAAAAATCATGTTAACGAAGAAATTGTGATGTAATATTCTAACACAGTTGCTATTGCGTTAATAAGTAATATACATTCACAATTGTGTCCTAAATTTACTGATTAGTCCAAAATTTCGGCGAAATTCTCTCAATGATTTATAGGCAATATATATTGGTAAAATTAATATTATCCACAACAGAGAAGAACTGAAATGTTCCTTTTTCAACTAATCAGAAACGCTAACAGTGTTAAACTAAAACTAAGCATTTTCTGCTAAGTCGTCTATAGCATTTATATCTAATTGACAACATAGATCATAAACGAGAAGTTGCTGAGCCCCCAGTGAATTTAGATTTGCATATCTTAATAATAAATTTAAGGAATAAATGATATTAATGGATTTTGTGGTAGATTTTCTTAAGCACAAAAATACTTGTAACATTCCAGTTGAAATGTGTCGCGACCTCGCTGATTTGACTTAATGTGATCTAGTCTTCGTGAGGTCATTGCTCGACAGTAAGGAAATGCTTCTTATGGATGGCTAGTCGCTATCGCCGTGACGGTACGGGTTGGCTCCCCAGTAAAGGCAGTATCATTTTATGTTTAATATGTTTAATACGTCTGTAAGCAAGCTTTTGCATGCATGATTTCCGAGTTGATAGGTGTGTTGGAGCTATCTTTTGAACATACATGTAATATTAAAAGTGATCAAACTTTATTTAGTTCTTTGCCTTTATAATGTGATTCACCATTGTTAGGTAAATTGTTACACCTTAATTTCACAAATGCATTTGATACTAGCTGAATTGAACCCTCCAATTAACACATGCAAGGAGATGAATGATCCAAGTACTGATAACGCCCATGCATTTCCCGCATAAAGCCCAGATACAGCCTACATATAGCCCACATATAGCCCATATGGGTCCCAGATGTGACCCTCATGTAGCCCATATGGGACCCACATGTAGCCCATATGGGTCCTAAATCGGCTGCCCATATTAGACCCATATTAATCCCAGTTGCAAAACCCAAATGGGAACCCATATAAGGGGCCTAAAAGGACCCATATACGTTTGCTTGCTGGGTAGTTCTTCAAGACAACATGTAGTTGTTTGTTTATTTGAGAAACTGATGAAGTGTGAGATTGGTGCACCCTAGAACCCGGTTTTAACACACAATGGCTAATTGTTTTGCTTCTGACCATTGCCACGCGGTAACCTCCCAGGTACTCTTTTTCTGTATTACTGGAGTCTTGTTTGCAATTGATAATTTTATAAATCCATGCTCTGTTTTCCTTTCTGCGTTTTAGGCATTGTGGAAAAAAATGTTTTCTGAATGTGGCTGTTCCTGATTACATTTCATACTTATATCGAAAATAATTGGTACAGTTTCCGGTTCTTAGATATAAAATTATTTTATATAATTATCTGTTAAAACAACACAGGTCGAAATACGAGGGTCTCTTTTAAGAGAAATATTGTTTTATTTAAGACATGCATGCGATATAACTTCAGTGAGTTGTTTTGAGCAGTCTTCTTCACAAACAGCATAGAATAATATAGCTTTATTCGGCATAAGATGGACAGACTTCTTAATAAATGAGGTACATCATCTTTGACACTAAGAACTTGTTTATTTTCTTGTTCTCCCGTATAAAGTCTGCCTTTTGATCCTCGTAGACGAATCGTCGCACAAAATGGCATGTTATCATATAACATTGTCGGTTATGTTGTATGGATAGGCGAGGTCTAGCTGGGTTCACTTAAAATTCACTTAAATTCACTTAAGGTATGACCATCCTAATGAATACCTATATCCAGAAGAGTATCCAAGGGAGGTAACTATAGTAGTAAATTAGGTAGATTTCTGTCATGCAAGAGGACCAGGGTTCAAATCCCACTGGAAGCTATTTTTTTTGTAAGCCTAGAGCTTAAATAATTGGCATATTTCTTTTTTTTCCTGTGTAATTCTGTCATTGAATATAAAATTCTCATGATTTAAACTAAAATAAGCAAAATAATCACGATTAAAGGGGTTTTCGCTATCAGAATAGTGTTTATTCAAGTCATCAATTTGAAAATTTCTAAAACTGGACGGTAAACTTCTCTGAAATTTTGTTTAAATTTTGTTTAAGGTATATAGTTAAAAAATGGTAAATTTTTGTATATTGCACCAATCAGGATTTTGCACAATTTTCATTAATTTAGTCTCGTGAAATATAAAAAATGCATTTTTTAAATTTATTTGGTCAAAAAATGTCATTTTAAGATAAATTCTGTATTTATATATTATATCTTAAATTGGTTTAGTAAAATATAACATATTTTGGATAAACTGTAAAAAATTAGGTTTGAATTTATCAATAACAAAAAATTTTGTCACCGATTAAAGAATTTGGATACTTTCACGTTTTTTCTCACTTTTTTAAATAAAAAAGCTAAAAATCTCAAAAACTACACGGTGAAAATCATTAAAATTTTGCATACAAGTCAGTGGTATGAAGCAGTTGATGAAAAAATAATCAGATGTTGGATTCTTAATAGTGCCCATTAGGATGGTCATACCTTAAATGTCCTTTATAATAATTGAACAGCTATATTTAACTTTATTTTTTTATAAAATATGACATGTTAACCATTTCATTTCATAGTAGTGCTGGATACAGTTCAAATTAACACTTTAATAGGGTATGAATGGAGGTTGTAGTTATATTACCTTTCAAATTAATTTTACCATATAATTTAAAAATCCTTTTATCTTATCATTTTTGAAAATGAGTTGAAATCTCCATCCCTAAAGTTATTTCCAACAAGAATGATTTCTCCTGGACGACATTTTTAGTTATAGCCATTCAAGAAACGGTCACAAGAAACAAAATGTTGCTTATTGGTATTTGTGTTAGAATTTGTCCAGTCGGCACAATCCGTGTAATATATCATCTGCATCGCAAAGCTTATTTTGACAGTAAGAATGGTAACTCCTGGTTTATTGCTTTTAGTTCAGCCCCTTTTACAAACTTTAACCTGAAACTTTATACTTAAAGAATGATAACTCCTTATTGAGTAATTCTAAGTTATACTCCGTTTAAACGACGTTCATTCAAAACTTGGTGTTGTTTATATGTTTTGAAGTATTTGTAAATTTGACACAAAACCTTGAATATTATATGCACAAACAAAGCAATGATAAGATCAACATTAAAACTTTCGACATCTTGAAAAATATTTTGTTTTATCTATGTTATTTTGAATTATTATCTAATAACTGAAATGTATTCAAGAGTGTTTCGTTGAAAAATAATCCAAAATGATTCTTGTTTAATGAAACTATGAGGGAATTAATCAAATGATCTTTTAATACTTTCACTTAGAGTATGTAATGCTGCAACTGTTATTGGTTTTTTTGTATTATAATAAAATATAGTTGACTTGATTTGATTTCATTTGAAGACCAATACTGTTGAAGATGAATAATAATATTGATCAATTCCTTTGAGAAATAAGTGGGGAAACATGCTAAAATAACGTTTCAATAATTTTCAAAACAATAATTGCTGATTTGGTAACTAAAGACCTAGGTTTTCCTGAGTGAGGGGCATCTTTGACTGATTCGTGACCAGAATGGAATTAAACCTTCTATAAACTCTCTGATTAAGTTAAACTCTATTTATTTAGCATAAACACATGCAACCAAAATATATAACGTAAAGTCGTGAATGGATGAGAGAACAAGTGTTTACAACACTAAATAAACTCTTTTCCAGATGTATAAAGCATTTTAATGTGCATAAAATACTCCGGTATTAAATTGATGATTGATGATTAAATTAGTTGGTTATTAATAAAATCACTAGCTGATTGAACAGGAATGCAATTTTTCGTCTCGTGAAAAAGGTTGTCAGGTCTTTCATGGAATTCCAATAGTGAAGATGCAAAAAGAAATAACTAGTATAATATCTTTTATGTGATTATGTCTTATTTTACCAAAATAATTTCGTCTTAAAATTAACTTGGCGTGGGCAGTAATATTCCAACCGAGGCTGCCATATTTTAAAGCGTCAGACCTGAACATAAGTAAGAATATACTATTGAAAAATCATATTTGTCCAAATAGACTCCAATATATAAACTCTCTAACAGAACACAAAAGGTCCGATCGAATTCTTTCTTAACGACGGGATTTTCAATGATATTGTTAAATTATCGTTAACGAACTTTTAAGAAGCGAAATATAATGGAGCTATATTGAGCACCGACAAAGAGACCACATCATGCGCGATCTCGATTTTTGTGACGTTTCGGAAATCCTACTTTCGCTTTTAGTCGCGCGGACCAAATTTATTTTAGTAAATTAAAATTTTATTAGCCCGAACTAATGTTGCAAATTTGTGCCTATAGTTCCAAAAGCATGTAATATTTCATACAAGAGCGGGTTAAATTGAAGTTATGCCGCTTTAATATTTGTCGTGTTCGGTGGATTTCAAAGTTCCATTTTAACATGAATATGTTTTACAAACTACAAATGTTATAACATTTTACCAAATTGGTTCGCAAGGACTTCTAAATATGGGACTCTCTCCGGAAAAGGTGTATTCGGTGATATTGTTTTATTATTTTTATAACTATAAGCGGGAATATCTTACAATTATAATATAACTATCCTAACTTTCCATTCGTACCAAGTTCAATGGCTCAATCAAACCAAACCTGTAATATTTTCATATTTGTCGTGCTCGGTGGCTTTCAAAGTTCTCTTTTTGTCTACTATAATCTTAAGGTTAAACTTTCCACTCAAATCGATACAATTACTGCTTTGAAAGAAGTACTTAATTTTACCTTGATAACTGGAGTTGATGAATAAATCCATCAAAACTCACTTTAATTCTCTTCTGAAGTGTATTGCAAATTTAAATACTCACTACGTTACTTGATTCTCCTTCTCCCGAATCGCTTGTGATTTATTTATATACACCCAAACAACAAAAAAATCTATGCCCTAATTACAGCGTACTGCAACATATTTAAAATTTCTAATTCCCAGATTACCCTGGATTCATTATCTCTGCCAAATCTTCTTAAATTTCTTAAACTTTAAAATGAGTTTTACCAAAAGTCGTTACAAGTTTTTTCCCCAAAGTTAAACGTCCTCAAATAAGAATAAACAAATGGCTGCTCAATACCCCAGCCTAGCAATGTGTTCTTACACCTTTCTTAAACTAAAATATTTCTTTTATTACATTTTCGCGGGCTTTCTTGCGATTTTTCCGTCATGATTTTTTAATAAAATATTCAGCAGAAGATGATATTTTATTGATGATAAATAATTATGTTTATAACTGGGCACCAGAAGTCGGGTAAAATATAAACGTCGAAGTCGCGTAAAATCAAAATTTTGGTAGTCAGGATTGAACTACAAGGGAGTGAGGTTAAATCTGCACAGAAAGTGGGTTTTTTCCGGCACAAGACTAGGAGTTAAAAAGGCACGGACTAGTCGGGAGAGTCGTAGAAAAAAAAGAGAAAAAAAATTAATGTATTAGTTTTTAGCGCTAATTATAAGGAGCTCAATCAGAAAAAAGTTAACTAAGGTTCTTCTATTCTATAAAATTACAACACTCATTAAATTTATTTCCAAAACAATGATTTTTCAGATAAGTTCTGATAAGTTCGGTTTGCTTTGTACCAATTAAGTGCCGGGATTTCGTGACTTTTGAAGAACATATGTACAAAAAATTGAAATTTGTTTAAAATGGACGTCCAGTTTCAGTCTGCTAATCGAATATTTTACGGCTAAGCAATTGGTATCTACACTTCTGATATAACCAGAATGTGTTTTGGGACAAATGTATCGGATATAATTATAATCGAGCTAAATCATCCAAGACTTCTCAAATTCTCGTCGTAATTTTTACATTACAGAGAACGTATTATCCACTGTCTTGTCCACTGGGAATTGACACCGAGGTCAAAGCATTGGAACATGTTCCAAGATATGCTCGTGTGTGGTAACCAGGCGCTCTGCTTATTGAAAGTCTAGTCCTCTTGTAATCAATTTATCTTATGTTCTTCAAATTTATCAATATACATAAGCTATACTATACCATTCTAATTAAAATAGATAGATATTCACGTAA
The DNA here is from genome assembly GCA_038501625.1 of Corbicula japonica. Classification (NCBI taxonomy): domain Eukaryota; kingdom Metazoa; phylum Mollusca; class Bivalvia; order Venerida; family Cyrenidae; genus Corbicula; species Corbicula japonica. Next base: position 3,818,868 of record JAZAYU010000041.1, read on the forward strand.
AATATATCGGGGAGATTTATATGTAAAAAATATTAGAAATAAACATTTAAAGTTTCGGAAACAGACACCGTTATTTGAACATATATTCAGTGAAGAACTTAAGACTTAAAATTACGCAATAAAAATTAATAAACAATAGCGAAAGTGTTACTGGATTGAAATGAACAATGGCGAAGGATTGTCGTATTTAGGGTTCAAGCAGGATTCAAACGTGCACCGACTTCACATTTGCCTTGAGAGTTGCTTTGTCTGACAACTTAAAACCATTCAACTACTTGCTAATGTTACATGCATAAGCATACAGACACATAAAACATAAGTAACTACATGTATTAGCAGTGAAGAAATTTTGGTAGTTACTCAACAACCGTCTGATATCAGGGCACCTGAAGATAAACACACTTTTAAATTGGGGTTGACATCTAAGATTTCAGGCGTTTGTTTTTTAAAGAATGCTGATGTTAAACGTTACATCTCGGTGCGTGCGGAGCTCTACTTGCAAAAAAAATTGTGTTGTCGGTTATATAACACACTTTATTACCGCCACAGCCCCGTTTCTTTCAGTATATATATCGTAATTTAACGCTCTAAATTTAATTAAATTTACTGGGTCATTGATGCTGTTTACGGCACTTAATAGCTTTGTTCACGAATGGCCAACCATGATCCAGATATTATTTTTTTCGTATGTCACAACAAACACTGCTTACAGAACAAAGACGGTACATCGCTCGCTCACCAGAACAGTCTCAGATACCGTTTAGCCAAAGAAAATTATGATCTTACACCTCAGTAATCCTTTATATCTTCAATAGATATCGATGTCATACTAGAGATAAAGCATACCTTTGACGTTAATCTACTGTACTTTAAATATGTTATGTTTTGTATTGAATATGGACATGTTAACGAGCATTAAAGTAAAATTAAAATCTAAACACTGGATTTTTTATGTCTACGTATAAAATTTTACTCGAAATGGTAAGACGGTGAAAACAATATAAACTAGACTGTGTCCTCAGGACACTGATGCCCCCACTGCTGCAACAACATTTGTTACAAAATTTTGTACCAGGTATTAACAACATGTGGTGATCATGATTAGTAAATGAGGAGTAAGTGCCACAAAATTTAATAAGTAACATAAACAAAGGGCCATAACTCTGGTGAAAATTGTTGCAAGACAATGTCCTTTACAACAATCTTCACATCATCTCTAATCATCTGTACAAGTTTGAAAGAAATCAGCTAAATAGAAAATGTGGGGTTGATGCCACAAAATGTTTTAAGTGAAATAAACAAAGGGCCATAACAAAATGGCAGCAGGAATAAATCTTTTCTTTATGATCATCTACCCAGCCAGCTTGATAATGTGTGCAAGTAAGAAAGAAATCTGTCCAAAAGTAAATGAGGAGTTGATGCCACAAGATTTGGGGACGTACGGACGTACGTTCGGACATACGTACGGACGAGTGCAACTCTATATGCCTCCCACTTTGTGGGGGCAAAAAAATGCGAATGGTAAAATGTGCGTAGCCACATTCAGAAAACACAGCCTTCTTCAGATGGAAAGTAAAATAAATAATTTCGAAAGGGTACAACAAAACGATTTGCAAAATGAGAATCTGAGGAGTTACCGCCTTGGAACAGTCAGTGAGAAAGCATTTTTCCGCCGGGGGTTTAAAGCCAGGTTTTATGGTGTACCAACCTTTATTATCAACTTTACATTTGCCAAGTCAGTTTCTCTATTACTGCCCATAAACAGGATCAATCAAACCGAGCCTGTATTATTTTCGTATTTGTCGTGTCCTGTTGCTTTCAAAGTTCCATTTTCACCTATATCAAATTTTGAACTTACTCAACACATTCACTCAGCTATTATGTAAGTAGTAATACCACTGTCAAGCAAAAGTGAAAGATACCTTGTGTTTTTTTAATATCCTCCCCTTAGTACACAGAAAATTGTGATAAAATAGTGAAATTAAATTCATAATTATAACAACGTTCATACAAAAGTAAACATTTTATAGGAACTTATTCGGCCTTTCAAGTTTGCTATGAAACAAGTCCATCATCATGGATTCTCTTCCTCAGCGACCATCATATTGATTGTATTTCGTTTTACTGCTAATCTTAGTTTTGTGGTTCAATGTTTTCACGATAACATTCAATATTTTTGAAATTTTAATTTTGATTTTTATAACTATCAAGGTACTCGGCCCTTTATGTTTGCTATGAAACAAGTCCAGCATCCTGGATTATCTTCTTCTGCGCCAAAAATCATGTTAACGAAGAAATAGTGATGTAATATTCTAACACAGTTGCTATTGCGTTAATAAGTAATATACATTCACAATTGTGTCCTAAATTTACTGATTAGTCCAAAATTTCGGCGAAATTCTCTCAATGATTTATAGGCAATATATATTGGTAAAATTAATATTATCCACAACAGAGAAGAACTGAAATGTTCCTTTTTCAACTAATCAGAAACGCTAACAGTGTTAAACTAAAACTAAGCATTTTCTGCTAAGTCGTCTATAGCATTTATATCTAATTGACAACATAGATCATAAACGAGAAGTTGCTGAGCCCCCAGTGAATTTAGATTTGCATATCTTAATAATAAATTTAAGGAATAAATGATATTAATGGATTTTGTGGTAGATTTTCTTAAGCACAAAAATACTTGTAACATTCCAGTTGAAATGTGTCGCGATCTCGCTGATTTGACTTAATGTGATCTAGTCTTCGTGAGGTCATTGCTCGACAGTAAGGAAATGCTTCTTATGGATGGCTAGTCGCTATCGCCGTGACGGTACGGGTTGGCTCCCCAGTAGAGGCAGTATCATTTTATGTTTAATATGTTTAATACGTCTGTAAGCAAGCTTTTGCATGCATGATTTCCGAGTTGATAGGTGTGTTGGAGCTTTCTTTTGAACATACATGCCGATATCATTTACTGAAATATTAACTAAGATTCGCCGTTGGAATAAGATCAAGCAGAATTAAATAGCAGAAGTAGAATGACAAGCAACACAAGTGTTTCAGATTTTATACAATTTTAAACATTTGACATTTAATCACTCAAACTGTTTGTTACAAGCAAACACGCCCGCTAAATTGCTTACAGAGCATATCGTGTCACAACTGCTTGGGTCGATAATTGCTCGACAATACTGTGACAAAACACGGATATCGCTTGAAAAGGTGTGAAAATCACCTGTCGGACAGAAATTCGTTAAATTGCATGTTTATTACACTGTAAATAAGCTTAAGGGACTGTCATAATTATTCGTTATACCGCATTTTTCGTTAAATCGCGTTTTCGTTAGATCGCATCTTTTTTATATTGAATAAAGAAGGAATTCGGACGGGACCGGCCGCCCAATTCGTAGTATACCGTTATTTCGTAAAATCGCGATTCGTAAAATCGCGACTCGACTGTAATATTAAAAGTGATCAAACTTTATTTAGTTCTTTGCCTTTATAATGTGATTCACCATTGTTAGGTAAATTGTTACACCTTAATTTCACAAATGCATTTGATACTAGCTGAATTGAACCCTCCAATTAACACATGCAAGGAGATGAATGATCCAAGTACAGATAACGCACATGCATTTCCCGCATAAAGCCCAGATACAGCCTACATATAGCCCACATATAGCCCATATGGGTCCCAGATGTGACCCTCATGTAGCCCATATGGGACCCACATGTAGCCCATATGGGTCCTAAATCGGCTGCCCATATTAGACCCATATTAATCCCAGTTGCAAAACCCAAATGGGAACCCATATAAGGGGCCTAAAAGGACCCATATACGTTTGCTTGCTGGGTAGTTCTTCAAGACAACATGTAGTTGTTTGTTTATTTGAGAAACTGATGAAGTGTGAGATTGGTGCACCCTAGAACCCGGTTTTAACACACAATGGCTAATTGTTTTGCTTCTGACCATTGCCACGCGGTAACCTCCCAGGTACTCTTTTTCTGTATTACTGGAGTCTTGTTTGCAATTGATAATTTTATAAATCCATGCTCTGTTTTCTTTCCTTTCTGCGTTTTAGGCATTGTGGAAAAAAATGTTTTCTGAATGTGGCTGTTCCTGATTACATTTCATACTTATATCGAAAATAATTGGTACAATTTCCGGTTCTTAGATATAAAATTATTTTATATAATTATCTGTTAAAACAACACAGGTCGAAATACGAGGGTCTCTTTTAAGAGAAATATTGTTTTATTTAAGACATGCATGCGATATAACTTCAGTGAGTTGTTTTGAGCAGTCTTCTTCACAAACATCATAGAATAATATAGCTTTATTCGGCATAAGATGAACAGACTTCTTAATAAATGAGGTACATCATCTTTGACACTAAGAACTTGTTTATTTTCTTGTTCTCCCGTATAAAGTCTGCCTTTTGATCCTCGTAGACGAATCGTCGCACAAAATGGCATGTTATCATATAACATTGTCGGTTATGTTGTATGGATAGGCGAGGTCTAGCTGGGTTCGCTCTACAGTATCATATCAATTCCAACCGGTTTGTTTTCGTTTCTTGTAATCTTTTCGAATATTTACACTTCTTAAGGCCAAAGAAAGAAAATTATTAGATTCTGACCCGGATTTTGAAAAAAAGGGCGGGTGGACACATTTTAATTTTTATTTTTTTATAAACGAAATACCTGAGAACAGAAGTAAAAACTAACTTAAAATTTTGAGAAAGGGGCATTTATAGTTACCAGAACCATTGGTGTAGAATATTCATCCATCTTTTCATTTTCTTCCAAAATAATCATGATTACAACTTACAAAAGTAGGAGGTTGGTGCCTATTCTTGCTTGAAAAGCCAAACCAGTCTTTAATAGTGACACAATCACCTTGGGTTAGCTTTAAAATGATGAACGTTTTATTTTATTATTGACGTCCATTTTTTTTCCATATCCGGGATGGTCTAAAACCCGTTCTGTCCGGAACAGAATATGTTCCGATTCTTTTACCAATAAATCTTTTTGCGGCGGGTGGTTTTGGACAGGGGCCTGCGGGGATGAGAATCTAAAATAATTTTTTCGATTGCCTTTTATAAAAATATTAAAAGTTCTCAATGTCTTCTTTGCTTTTAAGTAAGCCGTTGGAAAGTTACGTAGGAGTATAGTTTGGCAGAGATATTGTTTTCACGTTAGAATAACAAATTAGATGATGTACTTATTACAAGGCGAATGTCAAGAAAACGGACTGTGAATCGTGTTTATTTTTGGGTTTTGTTGGTTGAGTAATAACATGGTCTGTGGCGTTAATAAACCTAAATTTAGAAACGCTGAAAATATACATTCATATTCTTATTATTTTCGCTGGAAAAAAAATCAGCTACTCCCACATTTAGAAATAATCGTTTAGTAAAAATAAATTCTTGCCAGAGACATGACATTTTATTAGGCAATTATGACTATAGGTGCAATTTGTTTGAATTTGTACAAAAATAATCTTAAATGTTCTTTAATATACGACTTCAACATCTATCCCAAAAGATTTTAAACATAATGTTTTTCAGGTCTTTCAGGTTTCAGAAAACAAAACAAGTAAAACTGTGTTTTCGTAAAATATGGAATGTTAATCATTTCGCTCCACAATAGTGCTAATATAAAGTTCAAACTGACAGTTTATTAGGATATTATTGCAGGTTTTAGTTATACTCCTTTCAAATTAATTTAACCCTATACAATGTAACTTGAGTTTGCTTATTTTTTTTCCTATTGCCACGAAATATTAAATATGCATCCAAAAGGATATTTCGGACAAAAAGAATGATAGCTCCTTGTAGACTATTTTTTAGAGTTATGTCCCTTCAAGAAACGTAATGTTTCACCAAAAATGTAAGTCTGAATGACCAGCATATATTGGTGTAAGAATTCGTCCGGTTTGCTTAATCCCTGAAATGAATCATCTGCATTACAATGCTTATTGATTTTAAAAGTATTTGTCTTTTTTGCCCAAAAACTTTGATAAGGTCATTTGCGTTATCCAAACTTATGTCACGTGCCTCCAGCGGAAGGCACTAAATCGACTACTTGTCTGAGCCCAGATATATTTTAATTTTCCTCTTTTACCACGTTAGAATAATAATAAGATGATTTATTTTTAAGGAGATTATAAAGAAAACGGACTTCGAATCGTGTTTACATCTGGGTTTAATTTGAGCAATAGCATGAGCTGCGGGGTTAATGAACCTAAGTTTAGAAACGCTGGAAGTAGGCACTCATTTTCTTATAATTTGCGTTGGAAAATACTTGGCTGATGTAATTGTCTGCTAAAAACAACTATGGTCAAAATACGAGGATCCTTTTAAGGAGGACAATTTGTTTAGTCCTAAAGTGTTTATTCAAGTTATTCATACGACTTAGCTTTAATTTTTGTTGGAAAATAATCGGTTACTCCCACATTTAGTTGAAATCGTTTTTTTTTCAAATAAATATTGGCCGTATTCCTGACATTCTATAAGGATATTAATATGAGCATACGAGTGATTTGTTTGAATTTGTACAAAGTTTCACTTAAATTATCTTTTATATAGTAACTGAACAACTATCGCAAAAGAAAACAAAATGTTTTAGGTATTTCATGTTACAGGAAACAAAACTAATGTTACAGGAAACAAAACCAAGTAAAACTTTATTTTCATAGAATATGGAATGTTAACCTTTACACTCCAAAGAAGTGCTAAAATACAAATCAAACTAACATTTTATTAGGTTATGAATGCAGGTTTTAGTTATACCCCTTTCAAATTAATTTAACCCTATAACTTTAAGTTTATTTATATCTTGCCATATTGGCAAAATAATTAAAATGGTTCATCGGAATCCAAAGAGCTATTTCCTACAATACGAACGATAGCTCATGGTTGAATTTTTTTAAGGTTTGCCTCTTCAAGAAAAATTCACAAGAAACGAAATGTCGCTGAATTTTTGTAATAATTTGTCCGGTTGGTACTTGAAATATATCATCTGTTTCACAAAGCTTATTTTGGAAGTAAGAATTATAATTCATGTTTAACTGATTTTAGTTATGTCCTTTTTAAATAAACTTTTACATGTACATGTAACCTAATACTGCTTCTGTTTGTAGCTTTGAAGTTATTTGTCTTAGTTTCCCAAAACTTTGATTATAACAACAAAAATTGTTAGGGTGAGGCTAACCCTATCCCTTATTCCCTATTAATTAATTCTTGAGTTATGTTCCGTTGATTTTGATTCACAACTTGATGTTACTTATAACGCTTGAAGTATCTGAAATATTGACAAAACTTTGACTATGAAATTTGCAAAAGGAAAACAAAAGTTAAGAGCAAGAATATGCAAAAAAAACTATCAACATTTTCAAAATGTGCTTTTTCTAAAACAAATTGTGTCCTGTAACTTAGAATTGCAATGCAACTTGAATGATGTTTATTATCACATGTTATAAAATATTAGCTCCTATTTCAACTCTCTGAGAGCAGGCGACACGTTTGGCCATAAAATATCGAACTCTATTTGTTTATTGGAATTTGATACACCCTGACATATACTGTGTTTTATTTCAGTTAATTTGAATAATTATCTAATAATTAAAATGTATTCAAGAGCGTTTCCTTGAAAAATACCCCCAACATGATGATTGTTGAATGTAATTGTTTGGAAAATGATCAAATGATCTTTTAAAACTCTCGATCACATTATTTAAAGCTATAATTATTACTGTTTTTTCGTATAAAAATAGAATATAATTGACCTGATTTTATTTCATTAAAAGAACAAGACAGTAGAAGATAAACAACAATAAATTATTCTTTTCTGCAATAAGTTAAAAATATATGCAAAAATACATATTTCTTCATATTTTACATACATTCTTAAAATTTTCAAAACAATATTGCTGACACATCGAATAGACCTAAAATATCTAAGTAGCATTGTTTGTGTCGTGTAGCGTTTGTAAAAACTCTCTCCATACTTTCTATTAGTAATGTTATCGATTATCATATTTCAATTTGAAGGCCGTTGAACACGATACATATACGAGTAGTTTTCGAAAACTATTTTCTCGTGCTATCAAAATTCAATAGCATTTTATTTATGTACCTTCTAAATATTAACTAGAACACTTTTTTAATCTTTGAATCCACGTTTTGAAACAATTTTCACATTCCTCTTTGGGAACGCTAATAAAAAAAACCAGCGCTCTTCTTGATTTATACCTCCTCCCCTGTAGGTTTATCTTTTAATTTCGGAAGAGGGCCTGGTCATGGCTTAATTAAAGATTTGATAATAGTGTGACCTTTACCGACTGTTGATGATGCGAGGGCTGGAGAGCTGTCATGTTATAAATGGAGATGCTGAAGTCCTGTTTTAGACGTAATCATCTATTTTTGTTCGCAATTTATTCTGAACCATGTTGTTATAGAAGCTTCCAGACACACACCTACCTTTAATAAAAACTACAATTGCATGATTGGTCTACAATTAAAGTAAATTGCGAATAACACCTCCTTTGCTGTAAGTGTTCGTTTACCAAATCTGTTTATTTTTGCAAGTCTCAAACACCGCTGTCAACGTATTTAGACATTTACACCCTTGTACTTTTCTGCTAGTCAGTGAGTAAACGAGCACCTATTTTCCTAAACATTGAGAACTTTCTCCATAATGAAGTGCACAAATACTCAATACTTCGCACATCTTCCTCAATGACTGACTTGACTTGAAATTTTAGATGACTCAACTTGGTACATGTACATGTAACTGCAGACCTAGGTTTTCCTGTGAAATGGGCATCTTTGACTGGTTCGTGAACAGAATGGAATTGAGTAAACCATCTATAAACTCTGCAAAATGACATTCATTTATGCCCATTAACAACACGTATCTCATCATGTATTTTTTAGTTCAATCCCACAGCGGGCTTTTATATTATGCTTTATTTTAGCAACATTTTCGTGTTTTTTTCTATAAATTTTCAACAGTGTATGAATGCACGAATCTAAATTGCAAAGGAATTGCTTTGTGGATTTCAATTTTATTTATATAATGAACTTATAACAGCTATAACCAGTGATCCAGTTGATTTAGTTTCTGGCTTATTTTATACAGTATTTGAGTATACAGCGCGTTTGCAAATGTTCTGAACTCTTCTCTTATTTTTGTAAATAATTGGTTGCGCTGAACACGGGACTAGTCGGCGTAGGCAGAAATATGGATTTCCATTACTGCCCATGAACAGATTTAAACAAACTGTGCCTGCAATATTTCAATATTTGTTAGAACACTTCCAAAGCAAGCATAACCCGTATAAAAGAGTCGTGGAGAGAATAGGGACAGGGGATAAGGAGAGGTACCCATCCTTGATATAAAGTCCAAGATATTGAACATATCAATATTTATTAGATCCCAATGGGCAATTAACACTAAAAGCAGCAGATGCAGAAAACTAATAAGTCGAAGCGACATTGTCAGGACCTATAAAGTAGCGTTAAAAATATTTCACATTCTTTGATCATATGATAGGCATCGGTATGACCGCTTTTTCCTGCATAGTTGTCCATGCAGTAAAAGTAACGAGAAATTTCTGCAATCTGCATACTGTAGCATCTGAGGCCCAGACAAGTAAAACTGCATTTACATGTAATTATCGTAGCATGGTCTATTAAAATGTTATTTTTCGATATTATCTGAAATTTACAGTAGCGCTATTTATGCAGTGTGGCGGCTTTAGAATGTCTCCCCGTACATAAAGACAGTTTTGTTATCAGTAAAATAATCGGTAACCGATGTCATGTAATGGTGATGACTTTTGTCACGGTTATCTTCGCGACCTTTTTAGGGTTGTCCCGGCTAACTCAGTCGGTAGCGTAATCAGATTTGCAATGCTATTCGTTGTTGCCGTACGATACGAGTTCGCCACCAGTATGGGCAATTTAATTTTAAACAAAAAACTTGAACCAGTACATTTTGTACATGAGTCCAATAATTTTTCATGACAGCTGCACGAGATAAACTACTATGTACGTGTAACTCCATAGATGACTGTCAACCAGAGATGCTTTTGGCCTTTAGTATTTTTTCTTGAGAACGAAAATTTAGAACTTACCGGGAAAGAGAGCAGTCAAGACAGTAGATTTTAGTTTGAAAGTAAACCGTTTTTTAACCGTAAAGCCTTTTTATTAACTTAGAATATAGGTTTAAGTTTTTTTTATTTTAAAGAGCAAAGGATACTTTTGAGGACAATCCAATTTTTTAAACGAGATAATACATCATTATACAGCTCAAGTGGCAAATTGTTTTGCTACTGACCGTTCCAAGGCGGCACCTTTTTCCTGGTTGCGGCAATTCATGATATGATAATTTCTTTTTTCTGTAGTCGAACCCTTCCTGTAAGAAAAAGCATGGCGATTTCTATTCGTTTATTGGGTCGGCACGACCCAGTTTAGCCGGTTTTCTACAATCGTTTTGAATTACTGCAAACCTAACAATTTAGGGTTGCATGCAAGACTGTCGTACCTCCTTCTTTATTTCAATGTTGTTACGACAGTATTGCGTGCTACCCTAGAATATAGTTCTTAGTTTCAAAAAGTAAGTCAATGCTGCAGAGCGGTCAATTTTGTAATGCTGTGCAAAATGATAAAAGTTATATTTAAACATATGGAATCAATCAATATTTGAAGAAATTTAACTCGTGGAACGTCAGACAAGATTTTGAGACATGAACGCGCATGAATACCTAATGGCGGATCGCCATATTGGATTCGACAACGCTCGGTTAAGACGAAAAATCCATCGCAATCAACTGAATAGTAAGTATTTATCGAGTTATTTTCGTGATGCAATGTTTAATAACACCCAGGTTACATTTGAATGTATATAGCATTTCTCTTTGTAAATAGAATTTCATATGGAAAATGGAGGTGGATTTGGGGGTTTACGAATGGTTACGTTACAAAATCTTTGTAAAACTGAAATTTTATATTCTTCTTCCAGAATACTGGCCGTCTTCAACAGTTGACTGAAATTTACCATGTTTAGATTCGAAAGACTATACCGCAGTAAACGAGATTTTGGCTCTTTAGGTTTTATTGAACGTTACGTCCTGTTAAGTCATTTAATGCACTCTCCAAAATGAAAGAAGGAGTTTCCGCTGAGTAGGACGAGGCAAAACTTGTTGTTTTTTAATTTTGGGCCCTAATCATTGTGGCTATTTATTGTGGAACCTTGTAGCGATGTAAGTAATAAAATCATTTCAATGTATTGCATTGAAAGAAGTCGGATTTTGTACGATTAAAGTGAAGGTAAAATAAAAATTTTGAGTTAAATCCACAATGATTGTTTTAGGAGATGTAATTTTTGTAAACAGTATATTTTAGTTTATTTGTAATGCTTGAGCTGCCATAACGCTGTGTCAACATTGCAGCTGGTAAATTCTTGTAACATGTAAGTGGGTGGGGTACAAATCCATTGCATTTGGAAAATGTAATATTTTTCCGGATCTGGATATTTTCAGATGGAAATTCAGGTTCCTGTAAATTGTAATCTGATGAATAATCAGTGTTCATTTATATTGACATGCAGACAGACTGGTTTATGTGGGGCGACAACTAGTACTACCCACAAGGTTTAGCCAGACTGGTTTAGGTGGGGCGACTACTAGTACTACCCACAAGGTTCATGCTCTGGGCCCAAAAATACAGTATGAATGGACTTAAAGCACTTTGATGTTATTTATTCTGTGTTCTGTTTCAACAGTGCAACAGTAATTACTATGCTGACATGATATTGTAAATGAATCACTTCATAAATTAGAAATTTTCTACAGAACAATGTTAATTATTACCTCAAATACCTAATGCAAATAATGTAAATTCAGTATTGTACAGTTTGATCTCATGTGGCATTAAAATAAAGTTTAAAACTTTCCCCAAATCTGTTATCCGTACTGAATGGGTGAGATCTGTAACCATTTACAAACATCTTACTGGGATTTTCACAAGAGAAACATTTACATCACCCATTTTATGTATAACTCAAATTAAGAGGTCGCAAACATTGCAAATGGCGAAAACATGCTAAAATTTCAAAAAATGAATTTTGGGGGAAATACTTATTGCCACCTAGATTTTAGTAAATAAATGTATTTAGCTATGGATGTAGTAAATGTTTGCAAGCTCAATTTAGTCTAATTCCTGTTCTAATTACCAAGCACATACTAAAACAAAAGAAAAACCATTTGCATGAGAACTCTGAAATTCATGGACAATATACCAAAGCAACTAATACCTGAAATAAGTATATGCTGGTCTACAATGTTTTATTATAAAGAATATTTGTAATTTGAGCAAAGATCAAAATAATTGTTATAATTTTGTGTTTGTTAAATATGTATTTCAGTGTTATAATCAAATGAAAGAAATGTGACATCTCTGGTTCAAAAAGCATGGAATTGGAAGAGCAGAGGAAGAAGGCTAATGGTATATTTTATTTTATTAGTTGACTATTAACAGGGCTCTCACCTATCAGGGAGAAGTTTTGTCATAATTTACTGAATTATGGAGAAGTTTGCAGTCAAAGGCATTCTTTCCCTATATATTAAATACAAAAAGACTTCTCCCAAAGTTAAACGAAGAGAGAAGTCTGGTCACTTTTGATGGGACTACTTCATTTTCTCTAGTGAGAGCCCTGTATGAATATACAGTACAGGTATTCCATACTTTGTCCTTTTTACATGACTGCAGTGTAGCGAAATCTCGAGGCATGTCATCACCTGACCTGATCATGCCATAATCCTGGCAGACACTACATTGTATATCACATTCATACTTAACTATTTTATGATGGCCCAGCAATTACAATATTTGATCAGAACCCCTGTATTGGCCCAGAACTTTTATGAATTTGATGTTTTTATTTTGTTAATTAAAAAAATTATCACTCAAGTATATTCCTATTGACCATGTTATTGGGCCTCGGGCTGTCATATATATCCTAGGCCTTCTGCCTCAGGCATATATGACTACCCTTGGCTCAATAACATGGCCAACATGAATTCACTTGAATAATTACATTATATAATATTCATCTGTGGGCCACCTTGCACAAACACGATGTGTTCTTGTGGTTGCTTATTCATTTATTAATAGGGTAATCTCATATGAATGTGTCTCAAAAATCCAATGCTGTTTCTGTTTTCTCGGTTAATAACTTGACCCTTTACTCCATTTACACGCCATTTCACCACATGGGCAACCAGTGTAAATCCAGATCAGATAGAGATAGCACAGATGTAGCTCCAGATCAGCTTGCACATCAGACATTTTTGTGGTCTCATCTGTATCTACTCTGTTCATTAGATACATTTAAACTAAAGCTCTTTTAATTGGAAGCAGATGTGTCAGCACCTAGATCTACAATAGATGGTCATGTGTTGAAAGGTGTATCCTACGAGTAAAATGGAGTATCAAAATACAAGTGTGTTATTGTAATAATTAACCCTTTACTACATATATACACATTTTCATGCCTGTGCAACCAGTGTAGAGATACAGATCAGATGGCAGATCTGATCTGGATCTGCACTGGTCACATTGTGGTCAGAAATAACCTATTGAATAAAAAAAGCTAACAGTTTAAATCCTAATCAGGCAGTATAGTATGGATGTGTCGGCTGATCTAGATCTACACTGATCACCCATGCCACAAAGGCATATACATGTACATGGACGAAAAGTTTACATGGGATAAATTGTGTAGGAGCCTATAGGAATTGAAGATGGCACAAAGCTTACATCAGAAAAACCTCTTTTGTGTGATATTTATAAAAAAAATTACCTTAAAAACAAATTATGACAACAGTGTAATCTGTTAACTGTTTAACTGCAACAGCTATTTATGTACATATTCATAAGCAACAAAAAGTACAGTGAAATTGACTTGGGTTATTTGTTATGATTTAAAATACAACATTTATTATTTTCAGCCATGTGTACCATCAGTCTAGTAAAAGCTGTGGACTTGAAATGTTTGCAAAATTGGTAGAAAACTAGGGAGCAGAATATGAATGTTACTGTAAAAAAATGGAGACAAGGTTTGCATTTTTTTTATTTCCATGTATTAGAGCTGCATGACTGTATGATAGAGAGACACTTAATCTATCTGTAAATGTTGGTATTTGTATCTTGTAACTAGAAAACATAAAATTGTGTTTGTATGTATGTGAAGACTTGAAAGACCTCAGTTCACAAGAAAATTAATCAACCTATAAAAATTTACTGTGTTGTTTTTGACCCTTTCTTCCATGAATACATGACATGAGTGACCAGTGTATATCCAGATCAGCAGGCATACATGTATCTGTGCAGTCTTAATAAGATCTACATGGTTCATAATAAGATTCACGAGGTTATTTCTTATAAATATGCAAACAGTGTAGATTCCAATCAATCCAGATCAGACACCAGAATTATATTGTTTGTGACAACATGCTTGAGCTGATGTAAATTTTCAGGTCAAGGTCACATTTGATGGAGTTAATCCCTTTCTGTACTTTTATTTTAACAGAAAAACTTAATGTTTACTATAACTTTGCCTTTTCTTAATATTTCTACATCAAACTTTCAAATTATATTGCTCATGACAACACACTCATCATGACTCCAAGTTCTTATGCCGAGATGGGGTTTTCCCCCTCTTGTTCTTGAATTTTATAATCTGACATAGCTCCCAGGGAGACATAAGTGTAACTTTTTAGTGGATTCTGGAAATTAATAACCAAAATTACCCTTAATTTAAGGAAAACGAAGACACTTCAGGTAAAATCGCAAGGGTCAGAATGATTTTTTATTTTTTTTTAATTTTCAGAAGTCAAAAGGTTATTTCCTGGGTCAAATGTCTATATGATTAAGGCAATTCCAAGGAGTTAAGGTTCATCATAAGAAATGAGAAAAATATGGTCAGTTTCAAAACATACACCACAACCAATGAACAAAAATGAGAACCCAAGGGTTACCATGTCAAGAGTCAGGATAAATGTAATATTGCCAGGGCAAGAAAATTAATATTATTGGACAAAACTAATTTATTGTCAAATATTTATCAGTTTCTAACTTCAACAAATAAATTTTAAAAAGCACAGACCATTATGCTTGAACTTCAATATAAATAGGTAATTTGTTGAAATTAATATTTCAGGATAACATCTTCACATGGAATGCTGTGAGGAGACCAGTTTGACAATTCTGTCTATGACTGTCTGAGGGAGCATACAGCCTTTATATTGCCACTAATTCCTGCAATGGAACATGCTGCTTTTGTAACGGACAAGAATAAAAAAAAAATCACAAATGTCGATACAAATAGTGGGTGCGAAAATGAGACAATTTATATAAAATATAACAAAACGTTAGAATGTGCACCACATTGAAAAAGCATCAGTTGACAAAAAAGCATCAGTGTAATTGTTTGTTTGAACATTATTTGCTGAATAATAAAACTATCGAAAAAAAAACATAGTGACCCAATACTGTTTGTTGATTTCAAGTTTGAATATTCAAAGACAATGACAAGCTTAGCTATTTTTTGTGTCGCCCTTTTTGAAGAAATGGCGATTCATAGGGATCGCTTTGTCCTTCGGTCCATTCGGGCCCACCGATGGCACTTGTTACCCAACAAATGCCCATCTGTGAGAACTTTCCATTCATTCCGTTAGTCTGTTATTGGGTAGTTTTTCGCTTGTTGGGTAGTTTTAAACAAAAGAAATACCCAACAAATGCCCATCTGTGGGAGCGTCCGTCCGTCACGAAAACTTAACGTTGGCTATAACTTTGCCATTTCTTTATATTTCTTCATGAAACTTTCAAATTATATTGCTTATGACAACAGGCTCATGATGATGCCAAATTCTTTAGGTCAAGGTCACATTTGATGGAGTTATGCCCCTTTTTGTACTTTAATTTTGACATGAAAACTCAACGTTGACTATAACTTTACTTATGACAACACATTCATGATGATGCCAAATTCTTAAGGTCAAGGTCACATTTGGTTGAGTTATGACCCTTTTTGAACTTTTCCTCGCGTTCATCAGTCTTAAAAAGCTTTTTACTTAACAACATTTTCACTTTCTTTGACCGCTTTCTGTATGATAATTAATAAAGAGGTTAATCTAAATTCGAGGAATTGACATTTTGTAAAAAAAAATCAAGTGGTTAAGATATATCTAAAATAAGAAAAATTATGTCCCTGTAAAACATACGACTGTACAAAATTTAAACAAGAACAGCCTTGGATCGATCAGTAGTAAAGCATTTCTCAAATTGGGCTTTTAACGAGGTTTTAAAATCTCAGTTTCCGTCTGGGTCTCATACATGTTCAGGATGACACTGGAAGTAATTGAAGTCCAATTACACAATTTAACAATATTCATAGACCAAAGACATACATACAAACAATTCAACATACAATGTAAATAGCTAATGACACAGTCAATAGGAAGTGGCTAGGTGCTCATGACGGAACTGTGAACAAGGCAACTAAGGTTTGATCAGAAGAACACCACGACAGGAAGTAAAGAAGTACATGTTGCCTATGCAGGGCTCTAGGGCGTAGGTGAAGTAGCCGGGATAACCAAATAAAAGTCATTGGCTTAATCTAGGATGGAGTTGATGTCGCTCATTCACCTTAAAGGAGACGCAAATGCCGCAGGCGTGTCTTTGGGCCGTACAACTAAATAATCTCGAATATAATATATATTTTTTTCCATTTGAGTAAATCAAGTATGAGACGCATATTTAATTTTAATCCCCGTGATTCAAACATTAGACATCGATTATTCATTCCTTCTGATTTACATTTTTTGTCGTTGCGATATATTGATTACACTTCCAATATACCATTAAAACATTACAAAAAATGGCAAACTTATCATGCCTTTAAATCTCTGTGGAAACTAGCACTGAAATTTACTTGTTTATAAGAAAATTGAACAATAGGCCGCCTACTTGACTTTTAAAACACTTGGCTACCTATATGGCGTAAATATTTACATTGTTACGGGGGTTTCAGTAGAGCATGCGCAGTGTGTCAGCATTTATTTAAAGCTAACGCACTCGTGAACGGGCGGAAACTAAAAACGCAAAAAAGGAGTATATATACTTACTAGTAGGTGTTTATCTAATAATAAACAAAATGGAGACTTTCAACAGTTTTAAATATAGAACGTCTTACGTTTTATTTCCATAACAACGTAAACAGTTACATCTATAGTAAGCTATTAGTAAGTAAACAGTCACATGATACAGACGGCAATTTATCAAATTAGTTTACAATTTTAACACTCCGATGATTTCTTGATGAAAAAAAAGGAAAAATTGAAGCCAACCATATTTGTGTAACAGCATTATTTTCTATATTCATAATATCACGTGACTGTCTAGTTATCACTAGCTAACTATAAGTACATTGGTTATATATTTTACATTGATGAAATGGGCAGAATATTTCAATCAGAAATCGTTTGGAAAGTTTTCAAATAGAACTCTTGTTTGAGTTGAAAGAAGTGTTATATTTCGCACGGAATTTAATTATATCGGTAAGTAAAGTGTAAAATTTTGTTTTATGACGGAGATATGGTTGTTTCCTATTTTGATGTATGCAGTGTACGGTAACCCGTGAGGTCAGTTCCGCTGCCGATTCACACATCTATATATACAAAATGAGATAACCCGCAGATCTAACGCTAATCCGATCTGATCAGCTGTGTGTACGATAACCAGCTAGATTCAGTGCTAAGCCGATTTATCTAGCTGTAGTAAAGATACACGATATCATGCGAGGTTCAGCTGCAGATCCAATTTACCCAGCTATATTCTTACACACGATAACACATAAAAGCACGTGAGGTCAAGCCGCACAGTCAACTTACCCAGCTGCATTCAAAAACACTACAAAACCCGATGGCCTGCGGCAGAGCAGATTTACCCACGCAATATCCCGCGAGGTCCACTCACATAGGTGTCAGCCCGTCTAGACTCACGATAACTACCGAGGTTTAAGTGCAGAGCAGAATTGTCCAGTTGTATTCTGAGTACGATAATTCATGGGGTTCAGGCGCGGAGCCGATTTTCCCGGAGTTATCCAAATATTTTAAAACCGTTAAAGTTCAGTTGCAGAGCCAGTTTACCCAGCTTTATTCATTATGTACAAAACGAGCCGCAACGAGTCAAATTTACACGGCTATTTCCACAGAATATTTACCCAGCCATCTCCAGAGCGCTTTCTCCGGCGTGGTTCAGTGGCCTGGCGGATGTAACCAGTTGTATGCAGAGTACGATTACTCGCGAGATCTAGGGCTGATCCGATTTAACCAGCTTTATTACCCTTGAGGCTCAGCGCTAAGCTGGTTTACCTAGATGTAGTCGGATACAAGATAACCTGCGAGGTTCAGCACTAAGCTGATTTACCTAGATGTAGTCGGATGCAAGATAACCTGCGAGGTTCAGCGCTAAGCCGGTTTACCTAGATGTAGTCGGATACAAGATAACTTGCGAGGTTCAGCGCTAAGCTGGTTTACATAGATGTAGTCGGATACAAGATAACTTGCGAGGTTCAGCGCTAAGCCGGTTAACCTAGATGTAGTCGGATACAAGATAACCTGCGAGGTTCAGCGCTAAGCCGGTTTACCTAGATGTAGTCGGATACAAGATAACTGCGATGTTCAGCGCTAAGCCGGTTTACCTAGATGTAGTCGGATACAAGATTACCTGCGAGGTTCAGCGCTAAGCCGGTTTACCTATATGTAGTCGGATGCAAGATAATCTGCGAGGTTCAGCGCTAAGCTGGTTTACCTAGATGTAGTCGGATACAAGATAACCTGCGATTAGAGACGATTATAGCTATATTTATACATGCAATAACCCGCGAGATTCAACCACTGAGTCATTGCTGAAAATCTAGAGTACGATTACCCTGCGAGGTTCAGCCGCTTAGTAAAATTTACCTGGAGCTATATACAGTCAGCCGAAAACCCGCAAGTTTCAGCGGCAGAGCTGGTTTACCGCGATGCGTTAAACCCACGAGGTTTGTTGCTGAGTTTATTTACCCAGCTGTATCCAGGCAAGGTTCAGCGACAGAGCTGGTTTGCAGAGGTACATTAAACCCACGAGGTTTGGTGCTGAGTTTATTTACCCAGCTGTTTCCAGGCAAGGTTAAGCGACAGAGCTGGTTTACCGACGTGCGTTAAACCTACGAGGTTTGGTGCTGAGTTTATTAACCCAGCTGTTTCCAGTCAAGGTTCAGCGACAGATACCAGTTTATGACAGACAAAGCTGCTTTTATGAAGTATTGAAATACATTTAAAAATCGTCCCCGTTATTTATTTTATTCCATACTGGATTTAACAAGTTGTATTATGCATTTTATTTTAAAATTAATAAAAGGTAGAATACTTTTAAAAGTATCATGTTACACTCATAACAATAGCTTTTGAGCTTCAGTATTGTATCTTTGCTAAGAGCGTTTTGGATGAATTATTGAGGTATTCACAACCACGAAAGTATATATTCATATTCTACCAACACAATACAAAGATAAATTCGATTACGACGATGAAATGTTAGAGTTTATTAGTGGTTGCATGTGACATATAAAATTTAGGTTTCAAGCATGTTAATCGTAAAAAACGCGACCACTTAATATATCGATATATGTTTCGAGTACTACCCTTTTGTATATCATACCAAGCCTTAGAACAGATCTCTGTTGTCACTATTTCGTCCTTCAAAACATATATAAATATGTATAGTTTGTAATCGATAATTTTGTTTTGGACTATCATCAGTTTAGCGACATTTAAATATACAAGTAATTGGCATAGAACGTTAGCAATAATTTTACCACGGCAGGTATCCGGATAATAGAAACCTCGGATAATGGAAGATCACGAGTATAATGGAAGATTGAAGGATTTCGTGTTATAACGATTGAATACTTAATCTGTTGCGATAAGTTTACAATCTAGTGATGTCATATCCTTACGCTGATACCCAAACATTTTAAATTAGAATTTGCCGTCAGATAAAGTGGAAAACCTGAAAACTATAACACCTCATCATTGATTTCTATAGAAAACTACATATTATGCTAATTTAAAATTATTCAAACATTGTTTTTGTAAAGAAAACTGCTGTAACCAAAGCCAAAATTTCGACATTTGTAACGCCACTTGCTCTAGTAGTTTAAGTATTGTCTTAAATAAACGTAATTTTTGTGAGGCACCGGAACCAATTCGGATAATGGGGATTATCCTATAAAAGTTTTAATGAATAATGGAAATGTATGAGTGGGTACATGTAATGGTCTACTTTGCTTTTTTAACCTGAATACTAATTATGCTTAATGCGCACTGTCCGTCTCTTTCCGCCAACTGCCAGCTTTATGAAACGATACAACCAGCCTTACTGAAAAGATAAATGACCCGTTCATTCGAATTATCTCTCGAAACCGCGAAATTTCGCGAAACTGTTCTTGTCTGTATGGCGGTAACCTAGCGTGTATACAGGCATGAAGAAGTGAAGTAATATTAAGTTATCGTCCATCAGCAAACAGTTGTTACAGTACCAATTTGATATTGTGCATGTTCCTTTCATTAGAATATATTCAACTTGCCCATAACTGCAATGTTTATATCAACAATGTATCACGTGACTGTCTACTTATCCGTAATCAGTTACAAACATGTTTTGCAATTATAGGGCCTCGGGCAAGGGCAGTCACAACAGAATCGACCAGAAAATCCATGGCAACTGCACTCGACCCAGCATTAGCAAAGAAACCCTTTACCAACTGGCTTAAAGGAGCGTTGGCGGTCCTTTTTGCCAGAGAAGGGTTAACAGAGTTCGTTCGAAACGAGATCTCTGACTTCCAGAGAGACTTGCTTCAATCTATATTCGTACAGAATGCGATACCGACTGGTACAACATGCAGTTCTTGTACGACAACAAATGTGCTAAAGTGTCCAACACAAGAGTTCTGTGGCAGGAAAAGACCATGTAATGTACACGACCCATCTGTGAAAAACAAAACTCCAAACCAAAAGTGTCCAAAAAACATTTGCCACCACATGAAAGATGCACTACTCAGTCACCACAGGTTCCATGGACCTACCTGGAAAATAACAGATGCTACGAGATGGTGCTCGGATCCATTCGAGATAGCAAAATGCTATTTACCCCCGAAAGGGTATTGTAACAAGAGGTCTCTTGTCGAGATTGACTTAAATGGTACGCTTGGGATTATAATCAACAACACGAGATTTCAGAACAAACTGGCTGCACAGTTAAATATGGCATCAAATATTTGTTCTAAGGTAAATTTTCATCTTTTTTATCTTTGATAATCGAAATCGATTTAAAAATGAACCTTTTACTCTTCATCTCATGTGTGAATAGTGAAGATCTTGATAAGACTGTAACTCCGTGCTGTGTAGTCCGATCTGGATTTACACTGTTTCCTTCGTGTTTAGAAATAATCTATTAAATCTTAAAGCGAACAATGTAGATCCAGATCAGACAGCATGAATATTCGTATACACTGTTAGCACTCGGGATAACGGGAATATTCAGGTTAATCTGTATTAATTTATACACTGTTAGCACTCGGGATAACGGGAATATTCAGGTTAATCTGTATTAATGTATACACTGTTAGCACTCGGGATAACGGGAATATTCAGGTTAATCGGTATTAATGTATACACTGTTAGCCCTCGGGATAACGGGAATATTCAGGTTAATCTGTATTAATGTATACACTGTTAGCCCTCGGGATAACGGGAATATTCAGGTTAATCTGTATTAATGTATACACTGTTAGCCCTCGGGATAACGGGAATATTCAGGTTAATCTGTATTAATGTATACACTGTTAGCACTCGGGATAACGGGAATATTCAGGTTAATCTGTATTAATGTATACACTGTTAGCCCTCGGGATAACGGGAATATTCAGGTTAATCTGTATTGATGTATACACTGTTAGCCATCGGGATAACGGGAATATTCAGGTTAATCTGTATTAATGTATACACTGTTAGCACTCGGGATAATGGGAATATTCAGGTTAATCTGTATTAATGTATACACTGTTAGCACTCGGGATAACGGGAATATTCAGGTTAATCTGTATTAATATATACACTGTTAGCCCTCGGGATAACGGGAATATTCAGGTTAATCTGTATTAATGTATACACTGTTAGCCCTCGGGATAACGGAATATTCAGGTTAATCTGTATTAATTTTTACACTGTAAGCACTCGGTATAACGAGAATATTCAGGTTAATCTGTATTAATGTATACACTGTTAGCCCTCGGGATAACGGGAATATTCAGGTTAATCTGTATTAATGTAAACACTGTTAGCCCTCGGGATAATGGAGTAAAGGGTTGTCGTGTAGCTTTGACGACGTCGGGGGTTATAAACCAAGAATTTCTCCCTTTTACTGAAATTTAAATATAACAGCTTATTGATAACATAGCTTCTTTGCCTGTAGTATGTTGACACTTAAGACTTTAACATTCATTTATTAACATTGGCCTAGAGAGTAATTAAACATTTCCGGAAAGGAAAGATATTAACAATAGCCAGATTGCAATCGTAAGGTTTATTAATCATTACATTATCTCCCCTTTTTAGGTCGTAAGTAAATAAATAACGCAGTTCCCACATATATTTTTGATAAGGCATAAACGTATGCCGAGTATAAGACATACACTTGATAATTCGCCAATGTAACAATTATATTTACTCCTTAAAACAGGTCCGTGACATGATAAACGACAAAGTTCGTCACTCGGCGAGTTATGAGCTGTCCGATGTTGAGTTAGCACAGATTATCGACGCTTTACAGGATCTTCTTCAGGATCCAAAGTTCCTTCTGCATGACCAGCACGCAAAAGATGCGGTCATCAAGCTGAACCACGTATGTCATGATTATTTTCACAACAATTTAAAATGTGTGCACGCACACAGGAACAAATACGCACGCACGCATATGTAATTTAGGGAAAACCCGTTCAAATAAAATAGTACAAAGCAAATCTGAATGTTTCAAAAACAATGATTATATGAACATTCTTCCATTTTACGGAAAAATAATTGTATAATATAAGTAAACTTTGTCAGAAATCAACGGAAATAAACGAAAGATTTTGGTGACTTTACCACGCTCCAGACTTGAAAAAATTCACATTACATACTGTGGTTTAATTAAAATTCGCACCAGTTATATATTTGCGCATTTCAGGCCAGGGAAAATGCGCAGATTTCACCTCCAGATATATTTAACAATAAGATTTTATTATTAGAATAAAACAAGTTCGCGAATTTATGCTCACGCGAAGATGTCACATGTGTCTTTTGCGTGAATTTCGTCCGGTGGAAAAGTTGATATGATTTTTGAACACATATTTAATATGCATTTTCTTCTATTACATTCAGGATGTCCAGTGCCTTTAATTACCTCATAATAAAATCCAGATTGTTTGCATTATCATATTCATAAGCATATGACTCGATGATGCATGTTTGAAAATAATAATACATGTATCACATATGTATGCAAACGGCACTTGTGTTATCCATTAAAACAGACAAATTATGTCATTTGCGAACAGAGTATTTGAGTCATCTGGTGGTTAAACAGTTTTCAAGTGAAAATACTAAATGGTAGCCACATCTGAAAACAAAAACACTAACGCCAGTAACAACCGAAAACAGATCAAATACAGAAATACATTAGTAACTGATAATATCTTTTAAACCGTATTTAAACTTTGGAATATTAAGTGTCAAAGCAAGACTAGTGCTTGTTTTTTTCCGGCTTATATAATGTATCATTTAATGTTTGCTTCAGCTGAAGAATAACACCTTGGTTATCACAGCGGGTGATATAAATAAAGTCTTGGACGAAGATATCAGTAAACGTATCAGCGAGCAGCAACAAGAAGCTATTCAGTCTATACTGGACCATCTAGCCAAGGTCCAGGAAGTATCGGTGGCAAGTCTGGGAGAGATCATAGACATGATAGAAGCGAGAGATACAGCGATTAAAGCCATTCAGCAGGAAGCCGAACAACAAATAAAGAATGTTAAGCAGTCTGTCAAAGAAACGGACGACGTCCTTTTCAAAGGTAAGAAGTTACATTTCGTAAAAATAATAAAAACTGTGATTTTCCTGTTTTGATAATATTTGTGAAAAAGCTTATTTAGTTGATACTGCACAAAGAACGAAAACATAAAGACAACAATACCAACCCGCTATAGAAATTATATAGCATTAATTAAACTGCAACTTAATCAACATGTATGCACAGGTAAGTACGAAGAGTAAATCATGTAATATAAAACATATTTCTCCTGCACTCTCGCTGATTACAGCAGAAATATATGAACAATTTAGTCTACCTTAAAAACAAAATCGTACAGTGTCACGTGTTGTTTATACAGTCGAGTGTCGTTCTACGGCCGAGCGGCGGGAAACAAAAGTATGAAACAGTGCTTCATACGTTTCGCTTGTAGCATTCTGTCATTTTATCTGCCGCAATTATTTGCCCTATTACAGTAATTCCTGACGTCAACACAGAGCCCACGCTGTAAAAATCCCGACTGTTATAATGTGACAAAAAGGTTTTGATACGATAAAATGAAATTTACTTTTAATTATTGAATTTTGTGAAAACAATATTTTCATCCGCCAAATCCAGCATGCTCTATAATAAAAGCAATTGTGTTTTGGGCACAGATCAATATTACCTGAGCAGAATCTTTCAGTTATCATGTATGCAAACTATTTCGCATCTTCAGTTGACTCCAAAAATGTCAACTTTAAACAATCAAATTAGCAACATTTTACCTATATCAGTCCGGACTAAATGCATGCAATTCAGGCATTAAATGACAAATACCATGAAACAATATGTGATTTCATGATATAATTTTCAATGTGAAAACTGATCGAAGCATTAATACTTTGCTCGACCGTTGAAAGACACTCGGCTGTATAAGCATTAAGTTCTTTTTGTCCAATATTTATTCCATCTTTGACATAATCAATTATATAAGCATACATTTTGAACTGAAAAATAAATATCCAATACATAACGCTTTCTGTTATTCAATGTCTATCTATAAAGTAAAGCTAGATGCACTGTTTGATCAAAGATGTTTTAAAAAGGGATATAGAAATAAGACAAATACCATGAAACAATATGTGAATCAAATTTCATGTGATAATTTTTTTAATGTGAAAACTGATCGAAGCATTGTTACTTTGCTTGAAAGACACTCGGCTGTATAAGCATTAAGTTCTACAGAGTGCGCACGATACGAAAATCGTACCTTAATTCTTATTATGCCAGGTAGATGTAGCACAGCAGTAATTTTACTCGCAAAGAAGGGGAAACAAACTTTGCAAAAAGATACAATTAAGAAAGTATAATCAACGTCGGTGAAGACATAGGTTCTCATATCGCTGATTTTAAAGCTCTTATTACATATGATTCACTAAACAATTGCATCAGAGCTAAGAAACACATCTTCTAACGAACAATAACGATACTAAGTAACACAGTATATTGCGGCGATTTGTCAAAATAATATTAGAATTTTAAGTTATTTGAAAAACCTATGATTCAACTTCCGTTTTAAAGTTCAAAGCAGCTGGTACTTTGTGTTTGATATTTAAAGGCACTCTTATTGCCTGGTTAAGTTTTCTTGAATTATAGAGTGCGTGAACAGATATTTAAGATTCACTAACCAGATTTCAAGTTCAAACCAGAAACTCCAGCCTGTGATTGGTTAATTGAATCAGATCGGAGACCGGTTTCAAAACTCCGCCTTTTGATAAGTTAGTTGCTTCAGATCGGAGACCAGTCTCGAAACTCCAGCCTATGACTGGTAAATTGTGGCAGATCGGAGACAAGTCTTGAAACTTCAGCTTATGATTGGTTGGTTGCTTAGGGTTCGTGACCGGTCTCAAATATGCATATTGTGATTGGTTAGTTTCTACAGATCTTGAATTATAGTGTGCATGAACAGATATTTAAGTTCACTCACCAGATTTTAAGTTCAAACCAGAAACTCCAGCCTGTAATTGGTTAATTGAATCAGATCGGAGACCGGTCTCAAAACTCCGCCTTTTGATAAGTTAGTTGCTTCAGATCGGAGACCAGTCTCGAAACTCGAGCCTATGACTGGTAAATTGTGGCTGATCGTAGACAAGTCTTGAAACTTCAGCTTATGATTGGTTGGTTGCTTAGGGTTCGTGACCGGTCTCAAATATGCATGTTGTGATTGGTTAGTTTCTACAGATCAACGACCAGTCAGGAAAATTCAACTTGTTAGTGGTTAGTTGCTTCAGATCGTTTCAAAACCCCGGCCTGTGATTGGTTATTTACGTCAGACTTAAGACAAGTAATAAAACTGCATGTGATTAGTTAGTAGCTTTAAAGCGAAGACTGGTATCACAACTTAAGACACTTATTCGTTACTTGCTCCAGCTTGTTGTTGGTTAATTCTTCAGATCGGAGACCAGTCGCGAAACTCCAGCCTCTCATTGGTTAGTTGTTTCAGATTGGAGACCAGTATCGAAACGTCAGCTTGTGATTGGTTAGTAAGGCTAGTTGCTTCAGATCTGAGACAAGTCTAGAAACTCTAGTCTGTGATTGGTTAGTTGCAGCAGATCTGAGACAAGTCTAGAAACTACAGTCTGTGATTGGCTAGTTGCGGAAGATATGAGACAAGTATAGAAACCCCAGTCTGTTATTAGTTGCAGCAGATCGGATGTCAATATTGAAATTTCAGCTTGTGAATGGTTAGTTGTTGCAGATCGGATGTCAATCTTGAAACTTCAGCTTGTGAATGGTTAGTTGCTGCAGATTGTAACCTAGTCTGGGAAATCGAGCTTGTGATTACAGGTCGGCGATCAGTCTCAAAATTCCAGCTTATTAGTTGGTTGCTTTAGATCGGAAACCGGTCTTAAACCTCGTGCTTTTAAATGATTGAATACCAATCTCTAAGCTCTACTTTGTGATTGGCTAGTAGCTACAGATCGCAACAAATATATATCTAACTATATTATGTAGAAAAAAACACATAAAGTTGTGTGATAACCGATCCCGAAAACAGAAAGATATTTTAAAGATAAACAGGAATAAAACTGAATCGTTATTGTAGATTGTTTTGAATTCACAAATCCTCACCTCAAGAGATATAAAGTTATTTTCATAGTTTCTTATGAGATGACCTTGGGTAGAACATGGTAGAATAAAACAGCTTTTCTATTATAGATCCTTTTTTTAACAACACTAGGTCTCATCTATGAAACACGCATCCACATTTTTGGGTCGGCACGACCCAGTTTAGCCGGTTTTCGACAATCGTTTTGAATTACTGCAAACCTAACAATTTAGGGTTGCATGCAAGACTGTCATACCTCCTTCTTTATTTCAATGTTTTTACGACAGTATTGCGTGCTAACCTAGAATATAGTTCTTAGTTTCAAAAAGTTAGTCAATGCTGCAGAGCGGTCAATTTTGTAATGCTGTGCAAAATGATAAAAGTTATATTTAAACATATGGAATCAATCAATATTTGAAGAAATTTAACTCGTGGAACGTCAGACAAGATTTTGAGACATGAACGCGCATGAATACCTAATGGCGGATCGCCATATTGGATTCGACAACGCTCGGTTAAGACGAAAAATCCATCGCAATCAACTGAATAGTAAGTATTTATCGAGTTATTTTCGTGATGCAATGTTTAATAACACCCAGGTTACATTTGAATGTATATAGCATTTCTCTTTGTAAATAGAATTTCATATGGAAAATGAAGGTGGATTTGGTGGTTTACGAATGGTTACGTTACAAAACCTTTGTAAAACTGAAATTTTATATTCTTCTTCCAGAATGCTGACCGTCTTTAACAGTTGTCTGAAATTTACCATGTTTAGATTCGAAAGACTATACCGCAGTAAACGAGATTTTGGCTCTTTAGGTTTTATTGAACGTTACGTCCCGTTACGTCATTTAATGCACTCTCCAAAATGAAAGAAGGAGTTTCCGCTGAGTAGGACGAGGCAAAACTTGTTTTTTTTTTAATTTTGGGCCCTAATCATTGTGGCTATTTATTGTGGAACCTTGTAGCGATGTAAGTAATAAAATCATTTCAATGTATTGCATTGAAAGAAGTCGGATTTTGTACGATTAAAGTGAAGGTAAAATAAAAATTTTGAGTTAAATCCACAATGATTGTTTTAGGAGATGTAATTTTTGTAAACAGTATATTTTAGTTTATTTGTAATGCTTGAGCTGCCATAACGCTGTGTCAACATTGCAGCTGGTAAATTCTTGTAACATGTAAGTGGGTGGGGTACAAATCCATTGCATTTGGAAAATGTAATATTTTTCCGGATCTGGATATTTTCAGATGGAAATTCAGGTTCCTGTAAATTGTAATCTGATGAATAATCAGTGTTCATTTATATTGACATGCAGACAGACTGGTTTATGTTTTTAATTTTGGGCCCTAATCATTGTGGCTATTTATTGTGGAACCTTGTAGCGATGTAAGTAATAAAATCATTTCAATGTATTGCATTGAAAGAAGTCAGATTTTGTACGATTAACGAATATCGTGTAAGATTTTTATAAAAATTTCCATTTGAATGCTTCAAACATACATGTAAAGCATCTGATTCACAATGATTTATTTTTAACACATTTAGATCTGTTGAAAATTGTGTTTAAAGTAAGTTTAAAATCATACATGAATTGATTTAACAGATATATTAATAAATGCATTTTATGCATTTGATCAAAAGAACCTGAATTTCCATTGGCATCAGATAATATCCAGATCTGACATGAATGCAATTTTCCCATATCATAACCCATTCCCAAATCATAACCGGCTGCATAGTTGACACAGGGTTTTCTGAATAATTGCACATTATATGTAGACCTTCTGAAATGCATATTGGGAATCGCCACATTCAGAAAAAACAGCCTCACCACACAGTCAAGAGAAGAGAGGGAGAGAGCATTGTTAATAAAATGATCAGTTTCAAAAGAGACGCCAATAACAATGAACAAAAATGAGTACCCTAGTGGTTACCGCCTTGGAACAGTCAGTGAAATCCGCTATCTGAAGTTTTTACTACTTTCAATTTTGTCTTGCACTCCATTCAATGATGTCTCACAGGTCATTTAATCAGAACAGATATTCTCAAAATAACCCAGGGAAAACCAAATGAAGAAGAAGAGTAGAACCTCAGGGATTCACTGAGTATACAGAACAGGAACTTCACAAATTATATGAATTTATTTAATAGTATCTCTTAAATGCATTTCGGGTGAATTTAGCATCCTGGAAGAAAGAATAATCATGTATTTATTTATTATATGTATATTGTTTATTTAATTATTCATAAACAGGTTTAGATGATCTTTGGATCTGGTCAGACCCGTATCAACTAAGTTTGACAAAATACCCCATTTGAAGCTGTATAGAACTGTTTGACATCATGCAATGAAGTGGACAACAAAAGTGAAGGTAAAATAAAAATGTTTGAGTTAAATCCACAATGACTGTTTTAGGAGATGTAATTTTTGTAAACAGTATATTTTAGTTTATTTGTAATGCTTGAGCTGCCATAACGCTGTGTCAACATTGCAGCTGGTAAATTCTTGTAACATGTAAGTGGGTGGGGTACAAATCCATTGCATTTGGAAAATGTAATATTTTTCCGGATCTGGATATTTTCAGATGGAAATTCAGGTTCCTGTAAATTGTAATCTGATGAATAATCAGTGTTCATTTATATTGACATGCAGACAGACTGGTTTATGTGGGGCGACAACTAGTACTACCCACAAGGTTTAGCCAGACTGGTTTAGGTGGGGCGACTACTAGTACTACCCACAAGGTTCATGCTCTGGGCCCAAAAATACAGTATGAATGGACTTAAAGCACTTTGATGATATTTATTCTGTGTTCTGTTTCAACAGTGCAACAGTAATTACTATGCTGACATGATATTGTAAATGAATCACTTCATAAATTAGAAATTTTCTACAGAACAATGTTAATTATTACCTCAAATACCTAATGCAAATAATGTAAATTCAGTATTGAACAGTTTGATCTCATGTGGCATTAAAATAAAGTTTAAAACTTTCCCCAAATCTGTTATCCGTACTGAATGGGTGAGATCTGTAACCATTTACAAACATCTTACTGGGATTTTCACAAGAGAAACATTTACATCACCCATTTTATGTATAACTCAAATTAAGAGGTCGCAAACATTGCAAATGGCGAAAACATGCTAAAATTTCAAAAAATGAATTTTGGGGGAAATACTTATTGCCACCTAGATTTTAGTAAATAAATGTATTTAGCTATGGATGTAGTAAATGTTTGCAAGCTCAATTTAGTCTAATTCCTGTTCTAATTACCAAGCACATACTAAAACAAAAGAAAAACCATTTGCATGAGAACTCTGAAATTCATGGACAATATACCAAAGCAACTAATACCTGAAATAAGTATATGCTGGTCTACAATGTTTTATTATAAAGAATATTTGTAATTTGAGCAAAGATCAAAATAATTGTTATAATTTTGTGTTTGTTAAATATGTATTTCAGTGTTATAATCAAATGAAAGAAATGTGACATCTCTGGTTCAAAAAGCATGGAATTGGAAGAGCAGAGGAAGAAGGCTAATGGTATATTTTATTTTATTAGTTGACTATTAACAGGGCTCTCACCTATCAGGGAGAAGTTTTGTCATAATTTACTGAATTATGGAGAAGTTTGCAGTCAAAGGCATTCTTTCCCTATATATTAAATACAAAAAGACTTCTCCCAAAGTTAAACGAAGAGAGAAGTCTGGTCACTTTTGATGGGACTACTTCATTTTCTCTAGTGAGAGCCCTGTATGAATATACAGTACAGGTATTCCATACTTTGTCCTTTTTACATGACTGCAGTGTAGCGAAATCTCGAGGCATGTCATCACCTGACCTGATCATGCCATAATCCTGGCAGACACTACATTGTATATCACATTCATACTTAACTATTTTATGATGGCCCAGCAATTACAATATTTGCTCAGAACCCCTGTATTGGCCCAGAACTTTTAGTCTTCGTATGAATTTGATGTTTTTATTTTGTTAATTAAAAAAATTATCACTCAAGTATATTCCTATTGACCATGTTATTGGGCCTCGGGCTGTCATATATACCCTAGGCCTTCTGCCTCAGGCATATATGACTACCCTTGGCTCAATAACATGGCCAACATGAATTCACTTGAATAATTACATTATATAATATTCATCTGTGGGCCACCTTGCACAAACACGATGTGTTCTTGTGGTTGCTTATTCATTTATTAATAGGGTAATCTCATATTAATGTGTCTCAAAAATCCAATGCTGTTTCTGTTTTCTCGGTTAATAACTTGACCCTTTACTCCATTTACACGCCATTTCACCACATGGGCAACCAGTGTAAATCCAGATCAGATAGAGATAGCACAGATGTAGCTCCAGATCAGCTTGCACATCAGACATTTTTGTGGTCTCATCTGTATCTACTCTGTTCATTAGATACATTTAAACTAAAGCTCTTTTAATTGGAAGCAGATGTGTCAGCACCTAGATCTACAATAGATGGTCATGTGTTGAAAGGTGTATCCTACGAGTAAAATGGAGTATCAAAATGCAAGTGTGTTATTGTAATAATTAACCCTTTACTACATATATACACATTTTCATGCCTGTGCAACCAGTGTAGAGATACAGATCAGATGGCAGATCTGATCTGGATCTGCACTGGTCACATTGTGGTCAGAAATAACCTATTGAATAAAAAAAGCTAACAGTTTAAATCCTAATCAGGCAGTATAGTATGGATGTGTCGGCTGATCTAGATCTACACTGATCACCCATGCCACAAAGGCATATACATGTACATGGACGAAAAGTTTACATGGGATAAATTGTGTAGGAGCCTATAGGAATTGAAGATGACACAAAGCTTACATCAGAAAAACCTCTTTTGTGTGATATTTATAAAAAAATTACCTTAAAAACAAATTATGACAACAGTGTAATCTGTTAACTGTTTAACTGCAACAGCTATTTATGTACATATTCATAAGCAACAAAAAGTACAGTGAAATTGACTTGGGTTATTTGTTATGATTTAAAATACAACATTTATTATTTTCAGCCATGTGTACCATCAGTCTAGTAAAAGCTGTGGACTTGAAATGTTTGCAAAATTGGTAGAAAACTAGGGAGCAGAATATGAATGTTACTGTAAAAAAATGGAGACAAGGTTTGCATTTTTTTTATTTCCATGTATTAGAGCTGCATGACTGTATGATAGAGAGACACTTAATCTATCTGTAAATGTTGGTATTTGTATCTTGTAACTAGAAAACATAAAATTGTGTTTGTATGTATGTGAAGACTTGTAAGACCTCAGTTCAAAAGAAAATTAATCAACCTATAAAAAAATTTACTGTGTTGTTTTTGACCCTTTCTTCCATGAATACATGACATGAGTGACCAGTGTATATCCAGATCAGCAGGCATACATGTATCTGTGCAGTCTTAATAGGATCTACATGGTTCATAATAAGATTCACGAGGCTATTTCTTATAAATATGCAAACAGTGTAGATTCCAATCAATCCAGATCAGACACCAGAATTATATTGTTTGTGACAACATGCTTGAGCTGATGTAAATTTTCAGGTCAAGGTCACATTTGATGGAGTTAATCCCTTTCTGTACTTTTATTTTAACAGAAAAACTTAATGTTTACTATAACTTTGCCTTTTCTTAATATTTCTACATCAAACTTTCAAATTATATTGCTCATGACAACACACTCATCATGACTCCAAGTTCTTATGTCGAGATGGGTTTTTCCCCCTCTTGTTCTTGAATTTTATAATCTGACATAGCGCCCAGGGAGACATAAGTGTAACTTTTTAGTGGATTCTGGAAATTAATAACCAAAATTACCCTTAATTTAAGGAAAACGAAGACACTTCAGGTAAAATCGCAAGGGTCAGAATGATTTTTTATTTTTTTTTAATTTTCAGAAGTCAAAAGGTTATTTCCTGGGTCAAATGTCTATATGATTAAGGCAATTCCAAGGAGTTAAGGTTCATCATAAGAAATGAGAAAAATATGGTCAGTTTCAAAACATACACCACAACAAAAATGAGAACCCAAGGGTTACCATGTCAAGAGTCAGGATAAATGTAGTATTGCCAGGGCAAGAAAATTAATATTATTGGACAAAACTAATTTATTGTCAAATATTTATCAGTTTCTAACTTCAACAAATAAATTTTAAAAAGCACAGACCATTATGCTTGAACTTCAATATAAATAGGTAATTTGTTGAAATTAATATTTCTGGATAACATCTTCACATGGAATGCTGTGAGGAGACCAGTTTGACAATTCTGTCTATGACTGTCAGAGGGAGCATACAGCCTTTATATTGCCACTAATTCCTGCAATGGAACATGCTGCTTTTGTAACGGACAAGAATAAAAAAAATCACAAATGTCGATACAAATAGTGGGTGCGAAAATGAGACAATTTATATAAAATATAACAAAACGTTAGAATGTGCACCACATTGAAAAAGCATCAGTTGACAAAAAAGCATCAGTGTAATTGTTTGTTTGAACATTATTTGCTGAATAATAAAACTATCGGAAAAAAAACATAGTGTCCCTTGTAGTTTTATTTTAAATCATGTGACCCAATACTGTTTGTTGATTTCAAGTTTGAATATTCAAAGACAATGACAAGCTTAGCTATTTTTTGTGTCGCCCTTTTTGAAGAAATGGCGATTCATAGGGATCGCTTTGTCCTTCGGTCCTTCCGGGCCCACCGATGACACTTGTTACCCAACAAATGCCCATCTGTGAGAACTTTCCATTCATTCCGTTAGTCTGTTATTGGGTAGTTTTTCGCTTGTTGGGTAGTTTTAAACAAAAGAAATACCCAACAAATGCCCATCTGTGGGAGCGTCCGTCCGTCACGAAAACTTAACGTTGGCTATAACTTTGCCATTTCTTTATATTTCTTCATGAAACTTTCAAATTATATTGCTTATGACAACAGGCTCATGATGATGCCAAATTCTTTAGGTCAAGGTCACATTTGATGGAGTTATGCCCCTTTTTGTACTTTAATTTTGACATGAAAACTCAACGTTGACTATAACTTTACTTATGACAACACATTCATGATGATGCCAAATTCTTAAGGTCAAGGTCACATTTGGTTGAGTTATGACCCTTTTTGAACTTGCATTATTTCCGACATTGTACCAGAGGGCGACACAAGAGTTCATCTGAAAACCCATCTAGTTCTGTCATATGTGTCACCGTATCTCAACTCAGAATTTTAGGTGCTGTCTATTGATACTGTGCTTGCAAGCAACTGCTCACAGGATGTCTGAGGACTGTGACCAGCTTTGTTTCACTGTTGACCATATGACCTATGTAGTATGATATCCTTCACTTAATTTCGATTGGTCAGTTCCGAGAGAGGCATTGTCTTATTTCATATTATCGTCCAAGAAGTCCAATTATATTCTAATTATATCTTTAGACATATTGTCCTTCAACCAGGTTTGCTCTCCATGTCACTGCATCTGCAAACTTGATAACAGTATTTGCCTTGACTTGTTAATTGGACCTTAATTGTTTTGGGGTCGAATATCTATGTCTCAGAGGTCTTAAAGAAAATTGGTCCCCGCCCTTGAGGCGAAAGTTTGTTTCTGGTCCAACTTAGTCAAACACAAACTCTTTGCCAAAGATCCATCGCTTTTCAGTTGTGTTTTGATGGCCGACCCATCAGTACCTCCAGTCCTTTGATTTTTATAGATTGCGAGATAACCATGAGGTTAGCCATTTTTATAATATGAAGATTGATAACTCTTTTGAGGATAAACTCTTGGCTCACGAACCTTCCCGGATATTTAAGATATCGTAATTAATTTATAATTGTTATTTAACAGACAAACATAATCAACTCAGACTAAATTATGCGTCTTGAATTGTTCTCAGTTGGCTTCAACCTTAAAGTAAAAGAGGATATCGTTTTAAAATATTATTTATCAGAAATCACCGTTTCGTTTGTTTTTGTTTATGTTTTTTGTTTTGTTTTTGAATTACTAACTTTTAGTAGATAACATCTATTAAAAATTATTGTATGTGCATCTCATAAAGACATGTCATTTGACCCTTTTGAATGATATATGAACCAAATAATGATATTTTTTATGACTAGTGGCCCAACGAATCCGACACATAGTATTGTTTATTACAACATTTATTTTGATTTAAACTTCTGAAAAATTTGTCCATACAATAAAAGCAAACATCTCTGTAAAACGTGTAGCTTTTAAATATTGTAACTGCTTTACTAAAGTTCTTTTTCAAGATGGTATTAATCTGAAAATACCGCATTGAAGGTTCCATGTTCACCGCCATATGCATACCATCGTTTGGGATGGATCAAAATTGTATTGTTCGCTGGTGTAAATATTGAGTTGCGCTAAACCCGGGGCTAGGCGGCGTGGGCAGTATTAAGCATTTTCATTACTGCCCATGAACAGGCTCAATCAAACCGAGTCTGCAATATTTTCATATTTGTCGTGGTCGAGGGTCTTCAAAGTTACCTTTTTCATCTATTACATTGGTTATTTACGAAAGAATCTAGTGCCTCGTATAACACCGCGTATAGAGAATATTCTCGGCCAAATCAGCTAAGAATCTATTGTATTCTTGATAAGCAATGTAACTGTAGAATTGTAAGCTGTATCAACATCGTGTTAAAAAAGTATAACATGCATATCAGGAATTGCCACAATCACAAAACACAGCCTCCCCACACAGCGAAAAAGAAGAGAGGAAAAGAGAGCATGTGTTTATAAGCATGTTAAATTTACATAGAAATATCGTGTACATTCGGGTATGGGAACTATTTGGGTTGTTTCAAAAGGTGAGCCCCGGGCTTTATTGATTTTTTGTCTTCATTTTTCAAAGTTCTTTAAGAGGAGTCAACATATTGTTGTCAGTATAATATTACTCATATGGGCAATTTAAATGATTTTGTGTGTTGTTAAGTCTTTGTTTATGGATGTACATAGACTTTTAGTGAATGTTAAGGTCAAGCTATTTTTCTTAAATGTTCGATCTATTTTTTGTATTTAAAATAAAGATAAAAGTATATCATTTATTTGTGCACAAATGTATTGGAGAGCATTGTGCCGTTAGAGATTAATAAAAGTTCAATTACGAATTTAGACGGCCCTGACGATAAGATGCGTTTTATATTGGAGAGATATGTTCATCTTTTGTTAACAATGAAATAAGAAATCCCACTGAAAAATAAGATTTGAAAAGATACCGAGTACGCTATTGTACTGCTAACGGATTTGTTTTGAGTTGTGAAAAGAAGAATATTTACTAATTTCTTTTTAAGTTTGGATATACAAAAGATAGATAAGAAAATCTAGAAAAGGAAATTAAATTAGGTATAATTTATACTATCCAGTTCGAAAACAAATTTATCAAATTTGTACTTTCAATAAAATCTTATAATATGAATTCAACGTTTCACCAAAACAATCAAATATTAACTTATGAAAAAAAAGTCAGGTTATGAAAAGCAAAAAATAACAGACCTTTTGCGCCTCTGTTAGGGCAGTACGATCGATTCCGCGAGTAGGATCAGTTAACAATTACAATTTTTATTTGTACTAGTCAAACTCAGAAAATGAGTACATAAGAACAGAATCAATTGTTTATTGCGATCATAAGAGAGTACAAACCCATTTGCAACGGTTTAAGTGATTAAAACTCGAAGGGTATCCAGATTACAAAAAAATTTCTGTCATGACTTATTGAAAGATAACGTAAATTGACAATTTAATTCTTATAATTTACAGTTTTAATTTTCCTAATACTGAGATGAATTTATTACTAAAAGCTTTTAAAAAAATGACTGTTGAAACATTAAGGTTGATGGCAGAAAAATATGACATTGACTGCAATCTTATTCAAAGAAACTCTTGGCAAAACTACGTGCGCGTTGAATTCACTAGTCAAAACAATGTGCAATGTCTAATAGTCTCTAACATCGCAAATTTAAAATACAAACAAAGTTTAAAGAAAGAAATTCTTCTCAAGAAATTGCAATACATAGATTAAAGCTTTCTAAGTAAGTAGTCGCCTGAAAACAGTCATGTCCAAATAAAAAAACCCACAACATTTAAAATTAAAAACATTTAAAGTTTCTCTAAGAAAAAGCCATTATTTTCTATTTTAGAGTCATAAAATAAAAACATTCAAGCTCAAAGTTGCCTATTCACATTTTAGAGTGAAATCCTTAAATGCCTTAGTTGTTGTTCATTTTAGTGGTCCAGTAAATAATGGTTATCAGACTGAAAGGAATCGATTTGTGTCCAAAGCTTGTACTAATCAGTACATTTTATGATCTTTTGTTAGTGATTTTTACGCTTTAACAACAATTACTTTAAATATATTCTCTCACACATTGGCTGTGTAAGAAAACATTACATTTACTTCCTTTTACAGGTTTTCTCCTTTGTATGTTATAAATTTTGATATTTGAAAACTAAGTCCTGATACGTGAGTAGGCATCTTTAAATTTTGATATTTGAAAACTAAGTCCTGATACGTGAGTAGGCATCTTAAAATTTTTATATTCGAAAACTAAGTCCTTATACGTGAGTAGGCATCTTTATATTTTGATATTTGAAAACTAAGTCCTGATACGTGAGAAGACATCTTTAAATTTTAATAATTTGAAAACTAAGTCCTGATACGTGAGAAGGCATCTTTAAATTTTGATATTTGAACACTAAGTCCTGATACGTGAGAAGGCATCTTTAAATTTTGATATTTGAAAACTAAGTCCTGATACTTAAGAAGGCATCTTTAAAATGTATCTCAATTCATTTGAAGTGTCAGGCATTAACTTTGCAGCCTGCTTCAACGGCATAAAGATGCAAAATTCAATTACTAATTCACACGTGATGCCAAATTATATTAAACATGTTAAAAGAAGAATAACATTAAAAGATAAACACTTAGATATAACTCGACCTACCTTTACTTAAAATATGCCCAAATCTATATCCAAACATTAAACAAATCCATCGTAGAACAGTTTGTTTTCATGAATCACCACGAGATCTGAGTTAAACTAGAAAAAGCATTGATCTTTAACTTCTTAACTTGTTGATGTCCTTACCAGCACACATTATATAAAAAGTAAAAAGACATCTTGTGATTAAGAGATCGATTGAAGTAACCAGAATGGGCGGTACTCTGATAAAAGCCGATTTATTAAAGAGATAGGCAAGCCAAGGGCAGCATAACACGTATGTTTTCTTAAGTTGACGTTTTCATACAGACTGTTTTTGTTTTTCAGACATGACATATTTGAAAGGCATAACACTCTAGATATCATATTTAAAATTGTAATATCCTTATTATGCAGGATGACAGATATTCCCCATCCTACCAAACACTAAGAAGAAAGCGTATAATGTTAATACCATAGGCCGCTGAATTGAATCGTAAGGGAGTTTTATTGAAGGATAATTTTGTATACTAAGATGTTTGCATTTTGTTTTTGTACTATGTCGAGTTGGCATACTTTTTAAGAGGATGAATTTTTGCAAGTATGATGCATGTTTACTCTAATCAGTTATGAAATATATCCCAGAACTTTTTCTTACCGCAACAAATTAACTGTACTAGTTAGAGATTCATTATGCAATGAATTAGAGTCAGCAACTTTCATATAGGTTTTGCATTTTACCTGAAATACAGCAACGTAATGGGTTAGAGCTCTAAGAACACTCAACATCCACCTTTATAAATAGGTCAGGTTCACAACACATTATATTTTTAATAGTTCAATCAATTAACCATCTACAAAACAATCCAAAATTGACTATAAATGTACCCAGCCCTTTTGTTACCATAGTTCTCACGTATTCTCATTTCTAATTCTAATTAATAGATTATAATGCAAATATTTTTGCCCTGTTGCTTCCCAGTGTATTTAGTAAATTGTTTACATTAAATTAAAAATAAACATTTTACGCTTTAATCTTAGCCAGCCAGACTGGTAACTTGGAATCTAGTCAGTTGGGATTTATTATTTTCTATGATAACATGCATTTCGCTTAAGAATTTATGCCATACATTATGCAATATGCATATTTCTATATTATATTGATCTAAGGGAATTGTCGGGAAACATGTTATTGTATTGACCATAGGTTTAACGCAGACATGCAAATTACTAAAATTCAAAATGCATGTTAAACACCAAATCTTCTAGGCTTATGACTGTTAATGCCGTGAATTAGCAAATCATACGAATTTCAGACCATTTAAATAATACTATTGTGAAATTGACTTTTTTCCAGACATCATTTCACGAGCATCTTTTATCATTATTTTTAGGACGCCAATTGTTGATTTATGTAGCTGAAACTAAACAAACCATATATTTATATATTTTAAAAGAAGCGATTTTTGTCAAAGTTGGATGTTCTGTGTGCTAGTTTTCTATGCGTTTAATAGGATAGATTGCTTTATTAATGATTTTGTTAAGAATTATACAAAATATGAGTTACAACTCTTAATTACTATTTTTTTACTTGGACTGAGGTCTACTTGCCAACAAAAAATAAGCATCATAATTAAGTGCGTCACTTGTATAACTGTCTATCAATGTGTAGTTTGCTTCTGTTAATCTATGCTCGTTGATGATAAGAGCTTAAAGTTTGATATAATCATTTCGTCACTTGCATGCGAAACTATTATAATAGCAATACATAAAAAAGTAGATTAAGCAATAGTTTTGCATATAGGTGACGATTAATGAACATTTGCGTACACTCATGCAAATAAATGTTTAAAATGTATCGAATGGCATTTGAAAACTACAAATAAATATTTTGGCAATTTTTAACTGCAACTTTTCGTTCTGCAACTGCCCTTATAGTGCTATCGTAAATAGAAAAATGTATAGCCAAATACGGCAGCAGTGCCTAGCGAACCATGCAAGGGACAGACCCAGTATCCGTATCCCCAAAAACGGTTAATTTGTGTATGCCCCTATACATGTACGGCCACCCACAATGGTTGACATTCTGCATGGTTTCAAATTAGCATATTACCATTAAGGGAGGTAATTTAAAACTGATAAATATATCGAGGTTAACAGCCATAGACAGAGCACAGGGTTAGGCTGAATTAGAACCAGCACCATATTCGTTGCACCACTCAGCCAAATAAATCTGAACACAAAAACGACAGTGCCAAAGCCACATGACATAAGCAATCATTTAAACACGAATTATTTCAATATAGTGGTCTCAAAGTTTGCCAATAAATTGTGTAAATGTCTACTGGAGAATTTATGTGGGTATTTAAAGCAACACTGGTCAATAGGTTTTTCCGTAACACTCGTATGTCATCATTTAAATAGCCCTAACAGACATTTTATGTCCGATTGTTGCTCCATAAATGTCGGATTTCAGAAAACAAATCATTGATTACTGCAGATTTCACAATACTTTTGAATAATTATTTTTGATCTGTCAAATGACGCAAATAAATAAAAGTAACTGACATATATGGCTTTCAGACGAAACATCTTGACAGAATCTACTGCACTTAACAATTCTACGTCAGTCTAAATGCCATTAAATTCAAATTCACTTGAAAAGATACAGGAAGCTCTTTAATAATTTATATGTTGATTCGTGCATGTCTTAGGTTCAAACAAATTTTCCGTGTACTCAACTAGTCAATAAATTCATGCAAAAATCAATAATATTTGAAATTAGAAAATAACTGGCCTCCCCACACAGCCTAAAACTAGAGAGAAGAAGAGAGCATGGTTAAAAATATTATCAGTTTGAAAATAGACGCCACAGAAAACGAAATTTTGCCACTGGGAAGTGGTTTAAACCAGGTTCTATGGTACACAAACTAAAATGGTTCGGCCACGTAACAACAGGAGAGGGACTTGCCAAGACAGTGCTCCAGGGAACAGTCAGATGAGGAAGAAAGAGAGGAAGACAGAAGAAGAGATGGGAAGACAACATCACAGAATGGACAGAACTGAAGCTGAGCGAGGCAGTCAAATGTGCGAAGGACAGGGATAGATGGAGAGGACTGATTGCCAGGACAACTGTAGCGCCCCTTAGGCATCTACCATGGGACAGGTGAACCCAACAAGACCTCATATGAACAAATCAGTTGTCTTTGTGAATTAACTCCAAACTATCCATCAATTTAACAATGTCGCATGTAAAAGCACCCAAACATAAAACATAAGAATCTAAAAGCATTACAGAAGTGAATTTAGAATAATGCTAAAACTTGTTTTTTTGTACAGGTCAGTGGGTAGTGTTGAAGGATTTGCATGGCTAGGCGCTGTCGCCGTGACGATTTGGGTTCGCTCCCCGGTCGAGGCAGTATCATTTGAAATTGACAGTAGCGCTATTTGTGCAGTGTGGCGGCCGTAAAAAGTCTCCTCGTAAATATATTTAGTACTGTTATCGGTAAACTAATCCGTTACTGATGTAATGCAGTAATGCTAATGTTTATCAGAGCTTTCCAATCAACATTCTTGGAGGTTGTCCCGGCTAGCTCAGTCAAAAGCGTTGTAGAAATAGCATGGCAAGGCGATGTCGCCGTGACGATACGGGTTCGCTCCCCATCAAACGCATTATCATTTGAATTCTATTTACATCAAAACACAAAAAGTTTGCAACAAAAACATCACTTTAAATACCCACATGAGAAATACTATACTGGCAACAATTTGTGAGGTCGCTTTGTCTGACAAATGAAAATAAAATGAGATAGTTTATATCAATATGTTTTACCTTGGCTTTTCTCGTCGCGTAAATAAATGTCTAAATCTTCTAAAAAAAATTTTCGTAGAATAACAAGTCAATTTTCGCCTTGCCTAAGTAAGACAACAAATTAAATAAATTGACATAGATTAATTCGATAGCTCAACGACGAAACCGCACCAATAATCGTTTTAACTTCCACTGATACTAACAAAAGGACATAATGTCATTTCCCAACGAAGCTCTTGTTATTGGAATGTCGCCGTGTCATTAAGCTGTTATTTTTAACTTCATAATATTATACTTTATTTGAAAATGCTCATGCATTTTTATAGTACCATCCACTAAACTCATTTAGACATATAAAACAAATTAACTACATGTATGATACATAGATCATGCTTTTCATCTTTACTGTTGAATAATTCTTTAATGAAAATTAACAAAAAAAACCTTTAAGTTACGATTTTCCCTGCATTATAAATTCAACTTAAAAACCTGTTTCGTTTATAACTTTGATACAATCATAATACAATCAGTGCCTGTATCCTGGAGCTTATTATACCAATCATTAACAAGTTATTTTTCCTGTTGTATCAGCACTTTATGTTATCTACATTTAATTATGGTCTTATCGTTTGGAAGGAATCCCAAATATATTTGTTATAATTTTAACAAGGCGCAGTCATGCCTAATTTCAATATTTATTAAGTATTAATAAATACGAGGGATGATCCAAAATAACGTAGACCTTTGCTAAGATTTTATATTTTTAAAAATGCCACAAATAAAATTACACGAGCTTTAATCGTATGGGAATATGGCCAGCATATTTTTTACAAAATATCAGCAAAATACAACAATGCGTAAAAAACTATGAACAATTAAATCATACACTTAGCGCTATCAGGCGCACGTCAAATTAGATCTCTCAACGTCAACGACGGTAATTCACGACGTTAATTCACGGGCGCACGTTAGCGAAGCGGCGTATGATCAAAGTTGTTGTTTTTTTTTAATAGACCCGTCACCAGAATGCGATGCCGGAGAACCCATTGATTGAACATGGCAGTGTTTTATTGCTGGTGAAAGTCTCGCAAGTGGTTATGAGGCGGTCAAGAAATTGATCTCTTCTCGCTCGTACCGCCGAAGAAACGACCGGGAATACAACAACCACAGTATCGCGGTTCTTTAGCAACGGGCGTTTACCTGTAAAAATAATTCATTACAAATCTGTATTTAAAAAAAAAAACAAACAAGTCTTTGGATTGCGGACAAAGTCTTTGTAGCGGTTTACTCAAGTGTAATTCAAATAAATAACTTATTTATCCTTTTTTGATAATTAATGATTCAAATACCAAACAAAAACATTTTTTGA
Organism: Corbicula japonica; assembly: GCA_038501625.1. Lineage (NCBI taxonomy): Eukaryota > Metazoa > Mollusca > Bivalvia > Venerida > Cyrenidae > Corbicula > Corbicula japonica. Next base: position 3,862,294 of record JAZAYU010000041.1, read on the forward strand.
TAAAACAAATTTGTTAATTTATTATTAACATGCCTTTAAATATGTAATTTGTTCGGCATTATCCGGTGCACGCTACCTCATTTAGAATAGCTCTAAAAGCGCCACAATTGTTGAACTTTTGTGCGCTTCTATTGCCTCCCGGATTGACGTCACTGCCGTAACGCCGAGCGCGATTTTTTTGTCTTTTGTTCCTTAACCCAGGCCTATTTAATGGCTCTCCTGATCGTAAAAAAAAACACCTTTACCACTTATAAACTACAGCTCGGCTTACGGAAGTTTTCGTTTGCGTCTGCTTAATTATTTTCAGAAGGTGATTTTCAAAGATCATTACGGACTTTTATAATAGCGCGTATTTCCGGGCGATCTGACGACGACATTTCTGACGTTTTCACGTTGGTAATAGCTCTCTTAAATATCGACTGTTTTTAAAACTCAAAGTCCGATTGACGTAAAATTTTGGCACGAAATCATTCGTATACCGCGCTTTGCGTTTGCCAAGTTTGGCTCTTTTCCCACTAGTAGTTTTGTTTATATTGACAGGTATTTGCTTTATAAAGTACAATGTCAATGACGTGCGCCGCCTGCGTGTAACCATGGTTATTCAAATAAGCGACGCGCTTTTAAAATCGATTAAATATATGAATATTTTACAATGTAGCTCAGTTTGTTACGTTTGTGTTCTGATTGAATTTAGTATATAATTTATTGCGAACGTGTTTCAAATTAAGATGCAATTACAAAAGTCTACGTAATTTTGGATCACCCCTCGTACTTAAACTTTGGGATGAAAAATCTTTTAATATTCAAAAACAAATAACTTGCAATAAAACGCCAAAATTTATATTATTAGGCAGGAATTTAACATGCAAGACTTTTTGTAATAATAAACTTTCGTCATAAAATGCATATTTCATTATTTACAATAAGGCAACAATTTTATATTATTATAATGCATTATTTGACACGTACAGAGTTTTCTGATCATTTCAGAAAACTAACTTTCTATTATAATTCTAATTTTCGAAAAAAACAAGATATGAATTGTTTTATATCAGAATCATTTTTTTAAATGTGTTGAAATTTTAAGACGTACATTCTTTTATTTTAGATCAATGCGATTAAAAATTGTAATTTTCCTAAATGTGGCTACGAAATAAACATACAAAACAGATTACATAATTATTAATTTGAAATTCGGTATCGAATAGTGACATATATTTGCTTATTGTACCGAGCGACGATGTTATGTATTAGCATTTGCATCTTTAAACAGTCTAACAGTGTAAATTAGAATTTAAGTTATGTTTAAAAAGGAAAGAGTCTATGAAAATGTCGTTCGATGATATTTTTATTAGATTTTGGTTTTCTTTTCTATTGCAAATTTTGTTAAGAATTTCGAAAAAATGATATATTTATTTCCGCGAATGAATATTATTATCGATTATTGACGTTATTTATAGGAACGATGTCAGCTTCTCACGCGGCTTATAACTGCCTCTGTGGTTTTAACCAGGTTCTTATATGCATCTACTTACAACATGCCCCGCAAGATCTAAAGAACCGTGTTCAAGTAGCCCTGGTGAATTTACTGAAACCATGCCCGCTTATGCTAAATGCAAATGCGTGAAAATATAAAAATTATTGAATGAATAATTTTGAAAGTAGTTAATTAATACAAAACGACCTGAACCATTACAAATAAATGTGTAACAAATCCAAAGATATTCTTGCAGTTTCAAACAACCAGATCATTGCTTAATTACCACAATGATACCAGAATCAACTCAGAAACTGAAAATAACGATTATTGTAAGTGAGGAAGACTATCAATTACACTTCAATTTATATCATGGCTACAATTTATCCCGTATTTTTTACATTCCGCACATTGATAAATTAACTTTTAATTAAAATCCAAACATAATCCATGTAAAACACATGCCAAACTAAAGCAAAATTGAGACAGATTGATTCCAGACACGAAATCGCTTAGAAATATTTAGGCACGCATCTTGACAGAAACAGCTAATAAATAATTAATGATAAATGATAAAACAAGTCTCAATTTGTTGTGTCATATGTTAAAGCTACCTTTAGATAAGTTGTGAGAATCCCGTATTCTGCACACGTGTGGAGAAAACATGTATTACTAAGTCACTGTGTTATTTTACTCTGCGATGTTTACATGTACAAAGAACATGAAATCGAAGCGTAGTCTGTTTACATGTACAAAGAACATGAAATCGAAGCGTAGTCAATCATGAACGTAAGTAGCCACCATATCAGATCACTGTTTGAAAAACATTTACTGCACTGTTAATCGCTTGATATTTTTTCATATTTTTGTAAGTTAAAAAATAAAACATTGAGGGTTTTTATTTTTTACCAAAGTCTTTTTAATGTACAATACCTTAACTAACGAAGACAGACTCTCTTTTATTCGGGAAACGTACCGGGGGTAGCTAATCAGAAGAAAAAATGACAATAGAGTTATCAATTCGCAACATACATTATATAACTATATTAATTTAGTTTTCGTTATCAATTTTACAAACTATTTTTTGTAGAATTTCGTCTGGCAATAACATTATAATTAACTAATTAACATAACTTTAAATTCACAATAATTTTTATCAATTTCTTTACCCTAACCCAAACGGCAAAACATTGTACGACAATTTTTTCAGTTAATGGTTATTATACAGAAGACATTTTACTTCGACTTCGTTATCAATTTTAACACCCTATTTTCCGGTGAATTTCTTCATACAATTAACCTATATTTCACTAAATTAACTAAAAACTTCTTGAATGCATGTCGAAAATTTAACTGTAGGTAACAGCGGGAATTAAAAGGAAAACCACGTTGCATTTCAGAGAATTAATATTTTGTTACATTGTTATAGCATAAAATAAATAATCATATCTTTCAATAACACATTTTATTTTGCACTATCATGCATGCACATTTTCAGCATTTTAACAACATTCAATATTTTAAGATGTCAAAAACAAAATATTTTGGTACATGTACCAGGTATAAAAGGCTGTTGATTTCGAACATTTTTTTCTCTGTGTCCAAAACAAATTCCTGGATTTGTAATTGTAAAAACAATTACTTAAGAAATTTGAATAAATATATGAAAATGGAACTCTGAAATGATATTTCTCTACCTGGGAGCGAACCAAAGCTATTGAACACGACGAATAATCAAACCATTGCAAGCTCGGTGTTGCTGATCCTGGCGGGAATTGTATAATTCTGCCCACGCCGCCGGGTTTGGCGCGTTTCAATATTTACACAAATTTATCACAAAAATAATATGAACTAAGGCACTGCCTCTCTCGGAATCGACGAATCAAAAGTGAAGTATATCGTATGTTTAACAGTAAAACAAAGAAACAAGTCATCATTTGTTGTTTTACTTTTTAATCGAAACTGGTCAAGGTTGTAAGATGCAACACTACGTCTTAGTGAGTTGAATGATTCTGTGAAGTTTGGAAGAATCCTGTGAGATGTTGAATACACCAGTTTGCCAGTAAACTCTTAGTTAAACAGCACCAAAATGTGATCAAAATGCAAGGCTGACTGATGGTATAAGAAATGTAGACTCATAAAAATCTGGTTAGCAAGGTAGATTGTAAAACATCATTCCACAACACCTAAAATTCTGAGTTGGAATATGGTGACACCAATGACAGAGCAAGTAGCAAAGCTTGTCATATTCTATGAATATTCAAGCTTGAAATCAACAAACATACTTTTGGGTCTGAGGACTTAAGGTAATACTATGAGTGACAGTAGAGGAATTTATTATCCGAATATAATGAAACATTCAAGTAAGTCCATGAACAGAAAAGTAAATGCTGAAGGAGTCTATTCCTATTTTCTATGGTTCCATTTAACAGCAAATTATATTCATAACAAAATTATACTGATGGTGTTGTTCGTTTACTGTTCTTCAATGATGTCTACATTAAAACGTTTTTGTATTATTTGATATCACAATCACACAGTATAATTGTATAGACAATTCTTTTTCTTGTCAAGTGACATAAACTTCCAAAGAAGCACCTTCTATTGCAGGAATTAGAAGAGGAAGTAATATATATTATGTAGACTGTATGCTCCCTCTACTGTCTAGAACAGTTAAACTGGTCTCCCCACAGCATTCCATGTGAAGCTGTTTTCCTGAAATATTAAATTCAACAGCAAATTAATTTATCTTCAAAAACAATTTTATATCTTATTGCTTTTATAAATTTATTTGTCGACAGTCAAAATTGATTTAAAATATTTAGACACAAAAATAAAATTTGTCAAACACATTGATTTTGTATGTTCTGATAATTACTTCAGGTATCCTTACTCTTCACTTACTCTATGGAGACTCTTTAAATCACATGGACAACAGTATAGTTCTACGTCAGCCGAACATTTTGGTATCTGATCTGGATCTAAACTGGTTGCTTCTTGGTCAGAAATAACCTCATGAATCTAAATTTAAACAGTGTAGATCCTGATCAGACTGCACAGATGAGCCTGCTGAACTGGATATACATTGGTCACTAATGTGATAAAGGGTGTATTCATGAAGTAAAATGTAAAAAAACTAACATAGTAACTTATATTCATGCACCGGTAGATTCAGTGTGATGTCTATTATACATTCATGCAGCTATAATAAATGAAAATAAAGAAAATTTATGCAAACCTTGTATCTGTTTACTATGGAAATGTTCATATTCTGTGCCATTGCTGTCTACCAATTCTGCATAAGTATCTATAGCCTTCATAAGCTTGGTGATACACAATGACATCTCTGAAAATAAATGTTTTATTTTAAATCTTATTTGATAACTAGTAAGTCAGTTATACAGTACCTTTTGTGGCTTACGAAGATGTACATAAATTGCTGTTGCAGTTAACAGTGAACAATTCATACTGTTGCCATAATTTATTTATTACATGTAGGGTCTTTTTATTAAAATCACACAAAAGGAAGATGGTAATGATGAAAAATTTCATGCCATCTTTAATTCCTACACAAGATTAGGATAAAACCAGAGTGTTGTCACATTTTAAAGACCACAAAAAGATATGCCAGCTGATCTGAATCTACATCTATGCCATCTGATCTGGATTTACATGGGCTGACCATGTGGTAAAAAGGTGTGTCCATGAAGTCGGTTAAGTTATTAACTGTGAAAACTGAAACAGCATTGTTTTTTTTTCTAAAAAAAGTGAACAAGATTATGAGATTTACCCACTAAATAAAGGATTAAATAAGTGACCACAGGGACCCATCATGTATGTACAACATGGTCCACAGAGAAAGTTTGTGGCGTTTGATTTTGTGTCTTCCAAAAATTTGGCATGTTCAGGTGATGTTGTGGGAACATGCCAGAGATTATGGTACACCATAGCAGGGCTGGACAAATTTCGTTTTTTGTTACTAGTCCAGAACTAGCTGGGTAAACATTTCAGCTAGTCCCACTTTTGCGCAAATAAGCACATTCTGATTGGTCAGTATTAACAGTAAAGAAAGAAACAGGAAATTCAAGAGGAAGCGTTACATGGGGGCTTGATAATGTTAAATCAGATCTCAAAACATGTTATTTTGTAATAAACTTATTGCTGTTGTAATGTGATATGCATATGGTGCTAAAAGAGAATGGTGCATATCAAATTAACGTTTAAACTAGTCTGCACTAAAAAATTGAGCTAGCCCACGGACAAGCAATCAGATATTTTGAGATTTTCCGATACAATTTTCAGCTTGTCCAGGGCGTCGGGCTAGTGGGTTTGTCCAGCCCTGCATAGTCATGTAAAGGAAGGGCAAATTCTGTGCTGTCTGAGTGTTTGTACTGTTTATTAAGGTTAAATTAAAAAAATTACCTCTCCAGTAGTCTAATTTTTCTCCTATTCCAGTTTCATGCTCTTTGAACCAGATTTGTCACGCGTCTTTCATATGTATACTTCAAACTGAAATACAAATTACAAAAAAACAACAACTTTTATAAACGATATGATTTGCCCCTAACCCTAACCCTAACCCAAACCCTGCATAAACTTTCCGATGACTTAATTTATTTTCTTAGTGACAGACTTCCTGAACATCGCCGGACTGTCGGACCTGTCCGGTAAAATTTGGACTGATCTGATGTGATTTCCAATGTTGTAGGACCGAGTGTCCGGCAAAAATTTGATCTGCATATTCCAATTTTACTCGCTAAATTACAATTTTACTCGCTGTTTTGATTCGAGACTGTTCCGAGGGAAGTGAGTGAGGATATTCAAATGAAATATTTTACGTATTCGTCATAATGACAATTCGTACCACTGAAAAAAAAACAAAAAAACAAAAACACCCTTAATAATGTGTTTTGCTTATTTAATGTGTTAAATGTTTCAGTAAGACAGAATTTGTTTTGGTCAGACAGATTTTCACATCTTGTCTGACCACATGTCTGACACCTTTTTAAAAACTTTCGGGAAGTCTGTAGCGATCATTACACTCAAACATCTGGACCCAGGCATCTATACAAAAGCTCTACACAAACTATTGGACTGTGAAAACTAAATAAAATAAATAAATTTTCAAATTTATACCAATTAATTGAACTTGTAACAGTTACTTGTTTGACAGAGCAATTATTCCTAAAGTCTGAAATAAATAATTAGTGGTAAACACGGCTTCGCCGTTCTTCCTATTTAAATCATTTTACACTATGCCTCTTTTTTATGAAATGCAGCTCTAATAATTTTTATTTGTTGTAAATGAAGCATTATTCAGATAGCATTTGGTAAACACAACTTTACCATGCCTCAAATTTCAACTTATATTAGCAGAGTAGCTGTATGCTATATCTGAGAACCTTGGGTTCGAGTCCTGATCATGAATACACATCTTCAATGCCATTAGCTGGTCAGATTTCATTTGACCAGTTCTGTCCAGTCTACAATATCCAGAGTTAATTCAACGCAATACCTAATCGCTTTCCCACACCAAATTAAAACGAAAGCAATCGATATTACTATCTAAACTGCAATGTTAAACTTACTGTTGCAGTAAAAAACAATGTAAAAAACGTCGTAAATTTCCAATGTTTAGAATGTTGGGGAAACCGGTGTAATTGTCAGTTTGTCACTCTGTATTTTGATTAATTAACCAAAAAATTTTATGAAATGCAGCTCTAATAATTTTTATTTGTTGTAAATGAAGCATTATTCAGATAGCATTTGGTAAACACAGCTTTACCATGCCTCAAATTTCAACTTATATTAGCAGAGTAGCTGTATGCTATATCTGAGAACATTGGGTTCGAGTCCTGATCATGAATACACATCTTCAATGCCATTAGCTGGTCAGATTTCATTTGACCAGTTCTGTCCAGTCTACAATATCCAGAGTTAATTCAACGCAATACCTAATCGCTTTCCCACACCAAATTAAAACGAAAGCAATCGATATTACTATCTAAACTGCAATGTTAAACTTACTGTTCTTGTTGATGATTGCAGTAAAAAAAATATAAAAAACGTCGTAAATTTCCAATGTTTAGAATGTTGGGGAAACCGGTGTAATTGTCACTTTGTCACTCTGTATTTTAATTAATTAACCAAATCGAACAACTACCGTAATACGCATCGCTACGGTGGAGTCTACTGTTAGACCCTACCTCTGTGACAATATTAGGTTTTAATCAATGTAGAAACTTATTTACCTTAATTTTTTGGCGAGTTTAATCTTAATCGTTATCTAACATAGGGAAGAAGAACTTCTGAAAATGTGAATCGAGAAACAAAATGGCGGCTTTTCAGTTTTAAAATCCGGAAGCAAGCCATCTGGACTATTGAAATGTGATCGTCCAATCAGAAGCCTTATTTTGCGACACGGTTTCAAAGTTTCAAGGTACTCCTTTTTGCTCATGCGCAATACCGTAATCGGAATCGACACGATTTCGACGCGCGAAGTGTCGATTCCGTATTATCTACTTTTCTAACTACCGCAAACAATATTGTACAATTACATTTGCAATATGTTTCGTTAATTTACATAACTGCGCGCAAAACCTAACGCATTGTAAATATGTGAAACATCGGTGAAATGCATCTAGCTTCGAATTTGAAATTTCCGAAATGCAACGTGGTTTCAGTTTAAGGTATTTCTTTACAACAGTTCAGCTAGACGTTAAAATGTACACATCATGAACACAAACAAGAAGTTAGGACTTTGATGTAATTCAAAAGAATCAACAAAAGTTGTTTTATAACACATTTTATGACGGAATAATATTCTCAGATATAAACGATTGCCGTAAAACTTGAACTTGGTAAGTTAACGTCAAAATGACCAAGATACTTTGTGTGTTACGGTTATGGTTACAAATGCTATGTACTTAACGAATCACTCAAAATGCCAGTATCAGATAAACATCAATATATCAACCTAAAAATAGAACCTTGCCAAAGTTGAGAACAACGAACACTACGTCATCGGTATGTCATATGACATATTACGTAGTCACTTGGCCACATGCTGTATAAGCTTATATACTTTACAACTTTTCTACGTATACACCTTCGTACTGGGGCACTACTGGCTTGATAATTGAACTATAATTGCAATAAAAACTGACTGATTTATTAGTAAAACATTTTTAAAAATGACGTATAACTGACTGCTCACAATCATTTAGAGAACTGTCACCCACAGAATACAAATGGGGAGAAGCCAGCATTTGCCAATAGCTAAATAGGTTCAAAGTTTTGCTCTACTATTTCAAAAAATAAGGCAATGCATAGAGATCGCTTTGTCCCTGTATCGGGATGTCCATCCGTCACTAAAAACCGTAGTGTTGGTTTTAATATTGCCATTTTAGCAATCTTCATCAATCTAACAACTTATACTGCTTATTGCAACAGGGTAGCGATGAAGCAAAATTTTTTTCCAACGTCTCATTTTACGGAATTAAGCCCCTTTTTAGTATATTGATTTTGTAACAAAACCTAACACTGGCTATAACTTCGCAATTTCTTATTTTTCATCACACTGTCATTTTTTAAAATCATTCCTGAACTTTTGCAAAGTGTTATTTTTATCTGCAGTGAACACGATACGATTTTGCCCTTGAGACGATAAAACATGATTTTCCTAGTTTAGTCAAAGTCATTGCAATTCATGAATTTTTAAGCAAAAAATGCCACTTCATACAAAATCGCCAATTTGAAAGAAACACTGACATTTGATCCGCCCAAGACGGTGGTGTAACTCCGCACGAATGTTTCGTTTGTACAAATTATCGACAACTACGGTATATGAGAAATACAGAGACGTTTGTAGAAGACTATAATTATAAGTATTTAATTTCCAATTTCGCATTTCTGCGTTGCATCTGAAACTTCAGTTTTATGCATTTTCGGTTAAAACACCCAAGCAGTTCGTAGTTCGTATAACTTTTGTGTCAACTCTTTACCATCTTATTATCAGCACAAAAATATAAAAAAATACTTTCCAGTAAACCAGTTGCTTGTAACGCAATACTTATTAATAATAAAAAACAACATAATATTCGAAAATTTGAAAAACGTTTTCAAAACGTTGCGCTCTTTAAAGCAATTTAATATTATGACGTCATTAGCGCGATAGGTTAACTTCCGGTTTTAATAATTAAAAAAATTGCTGCAAATGTTGTTGTTTTTATTATTACATATTAAGAAATCATGGCCATGTTCCCTATATGCCAACATTTTACTGACAAGGTAGGATTAACAGTTTCTGGCTCATTATTTCGAACAACAGTCCTGTTAATTGAGTTTATTTGCATCGATCTTCACATAAAGCTGTTATATTTATTGTCTTTCGACACTTATAAACATGCGTCGCCATTACCATTAAGAATGTATGGCCAGAGATAACCATTATCCTTAAGAAAACACATGTCCATCGCAGATCTTGAGGCAGCAAACTATATGAAACGGTAAATTAATTAACGGTGGAAAGTACCAAAGTCTTAATTTCTTAGAGAAGAATGAAAAAAAAAACGATGCTTGTTTATGCAAATGGTATACGAATAGAAACACTGCGGGAAACAACGAAGTAATTTGTTTTCTACGTCAAACTAATTCATATCACATTCTTTCTACCTGTAAGAGAGTACGATTATTTGTAATATTAGGCTGTTTTAACATTAATTTGTGTTTATAATAAAATATATAATATCAGAGACGTAATCTTATATAACACATCGAGGACGTAATCTTTATACTCGGTACGATAAAAATTGTCAAGGCAGAATAATGTGTAAATATTGAGTACCGATCAACCCGGGACTAGTTTGCGTAGGCAGTAATACTAATCTCTATTACTGTCCATGAACAGGCTCAATCAATCCAAGCCTGCAATATTTACATAGTTTTTGTGTTCTGTGGTTTTCAAAGTCCGCTTTTCATCTATTTCATTCTGTTTTTGCCGTGTGGCGACTGTAAAAAGTCTCCACGTACATTCAATCAGTGATCTTATCAGTTACGTCATTTGAAGGTCGTATAGCTGGATACTTATATACGTTTATAATACATAAAAAATACCTTTGTTTCCTTATTTCGTACAGTTTAAAGATGAGTAATTTCAATATCCCAGCCAGTAAAGATTAAGATTTGTTTAATCAACCCTAGAATATAATTCCTGGTTTTTAATTTTTGTCTTTGTCGTTTTTGGGGTATGCAGAATTTTTATTTTTAGATTTCCTGTCATAAATCTATTTGATTCAATTCTGCCCATTGTTTTCTTGTTAAAGGAAAACCCATTTTTTAGTTTGGAGACCATATGCAGCTGATCATGGAATGGTGTTAATCTGAAAATACCGCATTGAGCGTTCAATGTTCACCGCCATATGAATGCCGTCGTTTGGGATGGAAAAAAATTGTACTAAATACTGGTGTAAATACTGAGTTGAGCTCAATCCAGGGCTTAGCGGCGTAGGCAGTTATACGCATTATCATCACTGCCCATGAACAGGCTTAATCAAACCGAACCTGCAATGTTTTCATATTTGTCGGGTTCGGTGGCTTTCGAAGTTCCCTTTACATCTTTGTAGTTTGCACAGGTTTTGTCATCACAAACCGCTGATGGAAAGAATTCCAATTTATTTCAAAGATTGACATTAGTTTTCCGAAGGCACCTTTTCCCGTGACGTGCCCCATATTACGGAGACGAAGCTTTCCATTTCGTTCGAAAACTAAATCCAAGGACTTGCAATTTGAGATTCAGTAATCAAATGTAATTATGTGTGGTGAATTCTAAGAAATAACATTATATTAAAATAATATCACAGTACTTTAACAGACTGGCAGACTGAATCCAGACTATCTTATAAAAAAAACAAAACAGATAGCAATGAGGATAAAAGAGAACATAATTGAATTATTCAAGAAACGGATAATATTGCTGCAAGAAACACCCGGTGCAGTTTCGAACATTCAGAACAAATTTTGACAATTATGTTTATTGCGTCTATCATTAGTGTTTGTTTATCCGGTCTTTGTATGTAAATTCTTGTGTAAATGGGGTCTTTGAAAGTAATTTGTTGCAGGTCCTCTGAACTAACTTTTTTACGCCTCTCACCGTTCGCGACAAACTATTTTGAATGACGCAGGAGTGCCCTCTGGTGAAAACTGAATGATGGCTTGTCTTTTTTTTTTTCTTTTTAAAGTTTTGTTAATGTTCCCTGATAGAACCTGTTGAACTATAATGAAATGAAATATGCAAATAAGAAACAGCCACATTCAGAAGACACAGCCTCCCCAAAACGTCTAACAGTATATAAGAAAAGAGTGCATGTGTTATAAAATGTTCAATTTCAAAGTAAGACACCAGAAACAAATAACGAAATCGAGAACCCAATGGGTTAACGCCTTGAAACGGTCAGTGATAAAACAATTTGCCACTAGGGTATTAGCCAGGTATGAACCAGGTTCAGGGTGCATAGCATTTTTTCAGTTTTTACACATTGTGTTATTATTTTATTTACTATTTCTATATCTGTTTTGTTGATATGACAATAATATTTGAAAATTACAACCCATGTTTTCATGTTAGTAAGTACATTAGTAGGTATTCTTTTTATAGGGACCTGTGTACAAATGGCATCTACGTGTATCACAACATTTCAAACTATATTCAACTCTCGAACCTTAGGTCTATAGTTACTTTTATAAATAGTAATTTGTAAATCTTCAAATGAATTCAAAAAATCAAAATACATATTAACCTTTTCACGTTTTGTTTTGAAATTTAGAAAAAAAATATTGCCTACTGATCATTATCATTTGAAGGTTTACATTGGCCCTTTGGAACTGACCAAGAGATCTACGGAAATATTGTTTTGGTATTAAATTATGAAAAGCTACTAGAACGACATTCTACAGTGGTTTGTATGATTTGTGATTTCATCACTGTCACTGCCTCTTCAATTGCACGACGGAAATAATATTGTAAAAGAACTTGGAAGCTTAATTGATTTCTTCTATTAGTGCCATCGAGATCAAGTTGTTCTGGTCTCGGAAAGGTCAATGAGTGCCTTCATTGTGCAGCTTTTGTTAGGAGTGTAGCATGTATGCATGCTTATATTTACATTCCTATTGATTTCTTCGTTTAAAAAAATTCGGTTCATTTTGCATGAACCGCATGACCCGTAATGACGTCAGTAACGTCATGGCTGTTACTATTGAAAACTCCCATGTATTACTCCCACTTTTCACTTAATACTAAGTTTTGGAAAGCGTTCGACTTAAGTTCATTTAAAGAAAAAAATGAATAAAATGTAAATATAAGGAATGATTCTTACTTTGGTGCGGTTCATGCAGATTTACCATAAAGCGCTAGCGCGCTTTATGGATTTGCCAGCTCTCGCGTGCACGTCCAATCTGCATGAACCACACCAAAATAAGAATCATTCCTTAATTGAATGTACCATGGCCGGGTAGTTTGATAGGTAGAAGTAATTTCAACAAGGTTAATTCGACAAAACCTAAGGTGCATACAATCAAACACCAGTGGCAAATGCATTTTGCCATTGAATATTCAAAGAAACAGTGGTGTTATCAGTAACTTTTTTTGAAGGCCGAGCATGTTATTTATATTGGTGAAATATTGAGTAGCTCCCAACACGAGCCTAGGCTGCGTGGCCAATAATAAAGATTTCCATTACTGCTCATGAACAGGCTCAATCAAACTGAACAAGCAATATTTTGATATTTGTCGTGTTCGGTGACTTTCAAAGTTTCTTTTCCAACTATTTTATATCTTATTATGTCTTTTTGTAAGAGTGCTATTTTTCCTCACGTTGTAAACTGCATGATGAGAATGGGATTCCCTCGCATTTTCTTTCCCGAAATGCTTCCTCTCGTTATGAATATCCATTTGTTTTATTTGACAATAGTAATCTGAATAAAAACCATTTAAAGAAAAAGTTATTAAACACTTGTTATCAGTTAATTATTTTATCCCATGAAACATGAAAATGGATTTAGACCGGTCCGCATGATGCATCTCAAGATGCATCTCAAAGCATTTTGTTATGTTGCATCAGAGCTTCAATGCATAAGAGAGAAAACTGACTTTATACGTGATCGTTTATAATTCACTGAAACACTTTTAGTGCAAATGCGTGAGATTTAAGATTGCGTGTAACGAGTTATATATCGCTCAAATGATCAACGCGTTTCCTTAGTTTGGACTTTTATTCTTATTGTGGACTGTGGCTTTTTCAAGGCAGAGTGGCGATTCCTCAAGAACGACCGACAGTAATTTAAATCAGAACTAAGCAAATCGTATTAAAGTTTAAAAAGAGAAGTGTGTCAGAACTCAACAACGACTGGAAAGTGGATCCACGTGGCGACCACAAATCAAACACCACAGAATTTAAACAAAAGCTAACTCTATAAAAAATAATACATATGCGCGAAATGTATCCCCACGCGAAAATTTCATTTATACATTTTGCGCAAAATTGGATACCCTCGAAATTAATGATACCACAGAACATTGTTTCAATTTCAGTAAAAGTCTTCAAAATCTTCGAAACTCCTGCCAAAAGCGCATGAACTGCTCATGAACAGGCTCAATCAAACCGAGTCTGCAATATGTTGGTATTTGTCGTGTTTAATGGCTTTCAAAGTTCCTGCATTTGTATTTTGGACTGTATCGTTGATAAACTTACAAAAATATTTTAAATTTGGAAAACCATTTCATCGAGCACAAATTTAATGAAAATTTCCAGAAAAAAAAACAGTTTCAGAAAACCAACTTAAATTCAGCCGGATACATATCCATTTATTACTTAACAGTGACAAACTTCACCCACTCAACCAATGTTCTATCTGCACTGATCATTTTTCTGAAAATTCTCAGCATGGAATAGGAGTGCTATCTTTAATTTTGACAAATTATAAGATACATCATTTTCACTTCTCCACATTCTCTTCAAAACATTGACATTTAATAAGGGGATAGGTAAAATAAAGGTCTCTCAATCGCCTGTAGCGAATATGTTGTCTGTTGTAATGTCTGTTTCGTTACTTAAATCAAGATTCTTAAAATTCTTTGAAAAATAAAAGTTTGATTTTATAATGAAAATGACACGATTACTTAGCAGTTAAAATTAAGGTTCGAGGAAACACAGCCTCCCCACGCTGCCAAATAATTGAGAAGAAAGACAGCACGGGTTTATGAGAATATCAAATTTCAAAAAAGACACCTCAAATATACTCAACCAAAATAAAAAGTATCCACTTTCCTATCTTAAATTTTGTAAAATTTGAAAACGAAAACTGAGAATTCTGTATGTGAACAACTTTGCATTTCTGTTATCATTGCAAACAGAAAAAGTGTTCATGGAAATCTGCAGTCACAACTTAGTTATCTTTCCCTTTGTTGTAATGAGGGTTCCAGGAAAGAGTCAGTATTCTTTAAAGAATTCACATTGGTTTGAATGAAATCAATCTTTCCACCTCTTGTGATCAATAAAATCACAAAACATTCATCAATAAAACATCTAGTCCTCGATAAACTACGCTAGAAATTCCAACCATTTCCAATTACCTCCCTTTAAATTGAATATGTAGTGTTTTGTAATCCATTAGTATTTGTTATTCGACTGGACGTTGCTTAAGACTTGGTGTGGAAGATTATGTTTATGAACAATTGAAATTAAAAACAACTAAGATTAACCACTTAAACACCATTCAAAGCGTTCCTCATTAAATGAAAATATGTTAATGAGAATATAAGCATAAAAAGTGGATACTTTTTTCAGTATAATTAACGACAAAAAGAACCTTTGCGGTGACCGCCTTGGATCGGTCAGTGACAAAACAAAGCCATGGATATCACAAATGGCCACATTCAGAGAACACAGCCCCATTATCATCATCCACCACCAACACAGCAAAAAGGAAATGAGGGTAAGAGAGAATGGGTTTATAAAATTACCAAAAAAAAAGGAAAAACACAGTGGAGTTAACAGTCTTGGAATGGTGGTAAACCAATTTGCCGATGAGAATTAAACACGTTTAGTGTGTAGAAACCGTTCATTTGTCCCTACAGCTTCTAATATAAACAAAAAACACAAGTTTTCTTGATGACTTAACTCCTACACACCTATGTACACGACTATGGTGAATGCAAAAAAAACAACAACACAAAAACATTCAAAACAAAAGACTCTAAAGGCACTGCAAGCAAAGACAAAACTCAAGAAGCTTATGGCATAGCGAAAACATACAAAAAAACACAAGAAGCTTATGGCATAGCCAAGCAAAATAGGTAAGCATTTGATAACCTTACTGATATTACACCGCTACGGAATTAGCAAGAACACTTCTACAGGAACAAACGAAACTGATCGAATTTTTACATTATTTTTCAAGATTCCCTTGAAACCATCATAAACGCTTTATCGCCTGCCATGGTCGTTCACAAAGCATTCAACTTATATCGGTTAACCACCAAGCATGCAGAGCGCTGTAGAATATCATGTTGGTAACATTTTGTAGTTTTAAGACTTAGTGATGGTTTTTATGAATAACATAGTGTAATAGTGTGAAAAATTGCCGAAGTCTTGTTGCACCTGTAGTATGTTCATGTAAACTATGCTAGTTAAAAGCAGATGCAGATCAAATCCTCCTTTGAATTTTGTGACCACGTTTATTGTCATTAAAAATCTCGATTGAAATTGAACGATTGCATTATTTACTTGTTACTCCCCATCTCCACGTCAGGTACTTTTCATTTCCTGAACACTGAATAATAAATACTGTGGAAACACTTATTTTCGTGGGCATAAAATTTTGTGGTTTTCCGTTTAACACTCATTTTCGTGGGTACTGCGATTCGTGGATCTTAATTTTCTAAACTACCTTTAAGTTTTATTCCTGATTTAGTGGTCGAATTTGTAATTCGTTAAATAAGAAAACATTGAAAAATAGTCCCCCGTGAATACTAATGATTTTACAGTATACTGTAAGGTAGCAGATGATAAATGGGAATGTTCAACCTTGCACAATTGATGCCAAATTAACAAAACATATGAACGCAATTTGTAAATTCGCTTTATGTTTCCGAACTATTCCAGTACGACCCGCTTATCTATTGAAGTACAGGTACCAAGATCATAAAACTAAGAATGGAGACCAGTCTAAAATCTCGAGAATCTGACTGGCTGAAATGGAGACTTGTCTCATCCAGAATAATACAAAACTAATCCAAAAAAATGGATTTTCTATGTTTTACACAAAAAGCAAATGTATAACAATTGTTGTCCTGCACCGGACGGACTTTATTTGGATATGCCAGACATTAGTTTGAACATACTTTTGTTTTAGCAATATTTAGCAAAAAGAAAATTATTTTACATAGACTCTAATGCAGTAAGAGCATTTGGGTTTTCGGATTTGAGTTGATTGTTTTTATTATAGTTATAGCAAAGGAAATTCTATCGTATGCAAGTACATTAATTGGGTTTGGGGTTTTTAGTTGATTGTAATTAATATTATTCTTATTCTTCATCTTTTTATTATTGTTCTTTTAATTATTATTATTATTATTATTATTATTATTATTATTATTATTATTATTATTATAAAATTAAGTTGATTTCTATATGGGATCTTTTTGTAGGTTAAGTAATTGATGGGCCTCTGATTTGGCTTTTTCAGACTATAATACTTAATGAAAAAATCTTTATGTTTCATATTGTAGATAACACAGACGTTACGACAAAAAATGTACAAGATTTTAACATCCGATAACATGTGTATATTATCTATGAAATTTGTGTTCATTATTTTAATTACTGAACTTCTGACTGCTATATGAACCCATTTTTTCACAGGTATACCACGATTACATTTTATTTTGAAAATATAAAAATGATTTATTCATTAACTGATGCAAACGACGTTCGCCGCGTAGCTGCAACATGTCTTAATGTTTTAAAAATGCATATTCCCAGTTCATGGTAGAAAACTTCAGTCATTGTCTAAGCTGTATTCAATATTAATGTACGATTTAATTATGTCTATTAATGACTAAAAAAAATCTTGATGTGATAATAATAATTTATTTAAAATTTGAACGAAAATAATATCTTAAAGACTCAAAACTATCATGTGACTAATACATGTAATATACTATGACCTTAAAAAGGGGAGCTGAACGCGTTTGAATCCAACCTCGCCTAACCATCAAGGATTTACATATAAATATTTGACTCTCTCAACTACGTACACCGCACCCTCCTTCTCCCCTTGTGGCTCCTACTTGCGTATAAGTCTGCAACCACCATTATTATTGAGTACATACCAAATACCCATAAAAGGTATAATTTGGCAATCTTTCTATGCCTTCTTACAACGCATGTGTTCTTTGAAAACCTGCGTATTTCCTAATATATTACATGTGCTTCGTGTTAAAGTTATTTTAGAATAATAAATAATTGGCCTAAGAGATTCGGTTCAAAAATAGGGTTTTAACCTTAACCCTTACCTTAACCCTTTACGTGTTATTCGATCAAAGTAAATTACCAATTAGTACGTGCAAGCTGTCGTAAAATATCGCGTTCGTGCAAGTTAACATATATATTTTTCCATTTTACGCCATTACGTTAATGTGGAAAAAATATGCTGATGATCATCGCACCGTGTTTAATGTCTTTAGGCAATATGAGGACCGTTTTACCGAAGCATTATTTACAAAAATAGCTTTACCCTTAAGATTGCATGTTGTCCTTTCGGAAAACAACGTTGAAAACAACGACAAATAAAGATTTAAAATAACTTATAGCTTGCGTTTCAATTATATTGTCATCGGATGGAGTTTCTGGTAGAAAACTCTATTGAGGCCTGGAACAAAACCGACAGCACAACTGATCCGACCCTCACCCAATGCCAGTTTTTAACTATTTAGTAAACCGTAGCATATCCAACGAATAAAAATGTCATACAACTCATTGAATGAGCGACAATGCTTGTGGAGACTTTGCTGTTTGCTAGGCTTGGCGCCAACAGTAAAATCCAAATCTACGTTTTGCCAACACCAGTTAATAGAAATAAATGCTTGAATGTTGTCTCATTTTTTTATAAGTCGCTAATAAAAAAATGAGACATAGTTGGTTGTCAGAATGCAAAGTGATTAACTATGAAACAACAACTGACCCCAAATGTTGCTAACGGTACAGTAACAAATATGTAATAAAAACATTTTATTAATGTTTCTTTTACTAAAAGGCAGATAACAGACAAAGCAAGTCAAATGGAAAATTTAAGATATGATTGTTCCACGACTTAAGGTCAAGTTTGTCGCTTTTATTGACCCGTTAATTGGAAATCCACAGTTCTGTTGCTAATTTAGCGCAAATTACCGAGTAAGCGATAGATTTACGACAATGTAGTTGTTTTCTCTAAGATTCATCGTTAGCTTGAGATATCGTTACCTGTTTTATTACTTTTTCAGAATTCTTAAATGTAAGGTAATCAGAACTATTGATAAATCAAATATCCATGTTGGGGTGAGAAATTTCATTCAATCATTGGCACAGTAAAGCATTAAAGTTTGGATTTACATACACTGTTCATTGAGTATTTCGATTACTGCCCATGTACTGGCTCAGTAAAACCGAGTATACAGTATTTTGATTATGTCGTGTTCTGTGGCTTTCAAAGCACCTTATTGATTTGTATCGGCCAATCCATTTTTCTCTTTCAAAAGCCACCACATGTCAATACAGATATTTAGAAATATTATTAACATGAATGCTTGCTACATTTTCCAAAAACCCTTTGTAATGAAAATGAATTATTTTGTTTTGCAAAAATAACCATTACATAAAAACTAATCTCAATGAATCCTCTCGCGGATCATTAGTGTTTGTAGTTCATATGTATATTATATGTTATTGGTAGAAATTAAGAACAGTATTGTTACAGTGTTAATTAGTCTCCAACATAAACATTTACAGAACATCTTCATCACAATAACGAACAAGATATTTTATATTTAACAACATGTCAAAATGTTTTCTTAAAAGCCTTACTGAATAAAGTTTTTTGTTTTATTGTGTCAAATGCTCTGAAATAATAACTATTGACTTGGCCAGTTAATGTATTTAAATAAGTTGTACTTTTCGACTTAAGTAAAAAGTATTACTGTAAAATAAAGCATGCTTTCATGTTCATATAAATTGAAGTTAAAATGTATTTAAAATATAAATGTATCTATTAAGCGGTATTTGTGTAACGATGTAAAAGATTTTATACATTACACAAAATATTTACTTAATTTTTCACACCGGAGATACGTTTATTTGTGCGTGTGTCTTAAACCTATTGGATATAATGAAACAAAACTCGAAACTTGAAAAATGTAGCAAGAAAGTGTGCAAACAGACAATACCGGTGCACTCAGAGACATGAATTAGGACAAAAAGCACGGAGGAAAACATTGCCGTGTCATTGTCTGGAACGGCTCCCAGACGTTTACCATTTGCTCGTAGTTAACCACATTCTAGTCAATCTTACAACTGGTAGATCAATCGCAATCGTATTTAGTTTTGTTCGGTCGGAAACCCGTGCTTATTCAGAAATTACAGAACATAAAATTGGCAGGGACTTGACAATAGCTGTGTGTCAAAATTACTTTGGAAACTGCATTTGTCTTCACCTGTAAAATTCAAAAACAGAAAACAGCGGCATAACGGAAGTAGTGGGTGCCAAACGCATGTTCCGCGTACTCAGAAAGAAAGTAGCGAATGTACATTATTTATATCAATTACAACCATTGAGGTAGGTCACAGGAACACAGCTGTTAATTATTTAACAAAACCACACTACCCCCGGTTTAAAAATAGCGCTTGTAAGGTAACACCTGAACTTATGAACTATCTGTTTCTATTCAGAAGTAAAATATGAATATCAGAGATAGCTACATTCAGAAAAAGTAGACTCCCCACATAGTAACAACTTAGTAAAGATGCAAAGGGATAATGTGTATATAATAAAAACCGAGTAGAGATGAAAAATGTGTGCTTATAATATTATCTGGTATAAAAAATTACACCACAAACGATTAGAAAACATAGAAATAAAAAAAGGAGAACCCGATGGGGCATTGCCTTGGAAAGGTCAGTGGCAAAACATTTTGCCACTCGTGGTCAATCATTTGATAAGGATATCTATTAAACTAACAAATAATTGTTAATCAAACTGGGTATAATGTTGTTAGATCTTAAATTTAAAGGTTATTATTTAATTTAACTATTATCGGAAACCGACAGTTAACTGATAACAGTACTGACGATATGTACGGGGAGACTTTCTTCGGCCGCCAAATAGCACTGCACAAATAGCGCTACTGTATATGAAAGTATAAAGGGCTCCATGATGAATCAGCAACAGAAGCGACAGATCGAGGCAAGGATCAAGGTCGCTAAAGTGGTCATGTCCTTTGTGGTTATATTCGTGTTGTGTTGGATACCAAGGCATATAAACAATCTTGTATTTGCTTATACGGACCCCCATTATAACATGTTTTGGCATTCTTTCAAAAGAACAGCATATTGTCTGTCATACGTTTACTCTTGCGTGAACCCTTATGCTCTCTACTTCCTGAGCAGCCAGTTCCGAAAGTACTACAATCGGTACTTGTTGTGTTGTTTTCCAAAGTTCAAGTATCGTAGCCTTGGAACGGAGCAGACGGCGATGTATAATTTTAACAGTACTTTGAGACGGGGTAGCACGACCTCGACCGGTGTTGTTCACTCACAATCCATGTGTTAGCCGATAACTATGTTGTTCTATAGTGTTGAGTATTATTGACTTCCTTAACGTACACACCATGTGACTGTTAACAGGTGTCGTATACTTTCAATCCATGTGTTAAGAATTATTGACGTTCATAACGTACACAACACATGACAGAAGTAAACAGGTGTGAAACACTTGAAATTCATGTGTTAGCTGACAACTGTGTTAAGAATAATTGACGTCCATAACGTTCTCAACATGTGACTTTTATCAGGTGTAATATACTTGAAATCAATGTCTTAGCTGACAACTTTGTTGAATAAGTGTCGAGTAATATTAACTTCCATAACGTACATATGTTTGAACGAATTTAACAGATCTAAGTCACTTAAAATTCATGTGTTAGCTGACAACTACATTGTTGTAGTGTTAAGTATCATTGATTTTGGTAACATAAGCAATATGACTGATTGGCTGATAATTTATTCAATATTTACGTAGTAGTGTGAAACATACACAATATGTGACTGATTGGCAGATTATTAACTGAATATTTACGTAGTATTGTGAAACATACACAATATGTGACTGATTGGCAGATTATTAACTGAATATTTACGTAGTATTGTGAAACATACACAATATGTAACTGATTGGCTGATAATTTATTGAATATTTACGTAGTAGTGTGAAATATACACAATATGTGACTGATTGGCAGATAATTACTTGAATTTTTACGTAGTAGTGTGAAACATACACAATATGTTACTGACTGGCGGACAATTTATTGAATATTTACGTAGTAGTGTGAAATATACACAATATGTGACTGACTGGCGGAAAATTTATTGAATATTTACGTAGAAGTGTGACTGAATAAACATAGACTGTGTTTAACAAAGAATGATTTAGTTGTTAATGTTTAATGCATTAAAGGGAACGGAAATTGTGTATGATTGCTAGGTAAAGTTTTTGGATGGTTATTAATGTTTCTTATATAGCGTTAGAATTTTAATTTATTATAAACAATGTGTTACAGTTACTTATTGAAGACATTTATGACACAAGACAGCTGTAACATTACATGGAGGGTTATAGATAACATAATACCGTGGCATCATTATATTTTCGCGGTGGTTTTATTTTCGCGTATTTGCGTATTAAACGCTATCGAAATTGCAAAAAAATCACACCATTGAAATTAAACCATGGAATATCTAGTCTTTACAATATTTCTTTGATGAAAAACGTAGCAAGAAACACTATGATGCTGAGCAGAAAGTTTGTTCAAATTATGAATTTGTTTTTTTGAAAAGGAAAATAATAAAGAATAAAAATCATGTATGTGATTGCAAAACGTTTGTGGCTATCAGTAAAATAGCATTTGCGTATTGTGCACTGTCATTACTGCCGATAAATAACCCAATCTAACCGAGCTTGCACTATTTTCATATTTACGCGATTGCTTGCATTTCAAAATTCCCTTTCATTTATCACAAGAAGCTAGAAAAAAACGAATATAGATAACTAATGTATGCTTTAGGAGGTGTGACCCGTGCATAAATCATAAATGACGTGGCAATGCTACCAGAGTGATTATGTGTGGGTTGTATAAATGATTATAGATTTGTAGACAGTCACGTGGTACTCTGTGTTTATAGTCAAGAATGATCTTATGACAGTATATTGGCGGGTTAAATATTTCACCTGTGATCATTACTCGTCAATTAAACATGGCGATACCAATTGTGTAAAACTGTGTGTAATACATATTTAAATTACATTCTAATATCACGTGATTGTCAAGTTATCGATAATGTACTATACTATATTGATTTATTGTGACAGTTGCAATGGCAAATACTATATTGATTTATTGTGATAGAATCAATGCCAAATACTACATTGATTCATTGTGACATGTTCAATGTCAAAACATTGGTATGTTTCTGGAAATTTAACCTTGATGATATACCGTATCGCTTATGCTTTAATCTGGTGTCTTTTTATTCGCTTAAA
Source organism: Corbicula japonica (assembly GCA_038501625.1). Taxonomy (NCBI): domain Eukaryota; kingdom Metazoa; phylum Mollusca; class Bivalvia; order Venerida; family Cyrenidae; genus Corbicula; species Corbicula japonica. The sequence goes on from JAZAYU010000041.1 coordinate 3,885,617, forward strand.
GTTATGAACGCTGGTCGTATGACATATTAATGACCTTACTAAAACCTAAGCAACTGGAAATAAAATTAAGGAAATAAAAAACCACCAAGGGATGTATGTACACATTACAGTCGTTCAAAACATTTGTTCTTAAATAAAAAAAAACATCCGTCTTTTATAAGACAAGCTCCAACACTGCTAGGAAATGCAAGAATAATGTAATTATGATCAAATTCAGAATAAGAAGGATAAAATATATGCGAAACCTCTAGAGGGAAAAACAACTCTGTAATATAAATATTTGGGGGGAGTTGTTATAGACGTTAAAATGGCTATCATTCTTTAGCAGATGTAAATATCATTCAGGGTTAATTGTATATAAAGCCTTAAATAAACTTGCACCTGATTATATCACAAACATATTGCCTGTAGCTAATAACGAATCATACAACTTGAGATCATCTTCTAGGAAAGACATACAACATATCCGTCCCCGAACTAATGTATTACGAAATTCTTTTAGATTTACGGGAATGAACATTTGGAACTCAACTCCTTTGCATATTCGATCTTCAAACAATATTGTTCTATTCAAAAAGAAACTTAAATCTTATCTTTTACAAAATGATCTTTTTTAAGCTACTTTTTTCTCAGGTTCATGGAATGCTCGCATACCTCAACCTTTGTTAGCATTCTTATTATTACTACGTGTATTTAATCTATATAAATGAACTGGGATACTAATACATGTAATCCGTTGTGGTTGAATTGTTCTACACTATACGTAACGTTTTTAATACCTTGGTTTTTGAATATGTTCACTTGATTATACATTGCCTGTGTAAGAACACCGCAACACAATATTTTGTATCATATGTCTTCACAGTTTATATTCTAATTTTCGATATATCTAACACCTACTATTGTCTGTCTGCTGTAATTTTTTTTTTATTATTTTTTTTTTATTTTTTTTTTTGAGTGTGTCTGTGTTTGTGTGTGCGAGCGTGTGTGCGTGTGTTTGTATGCGTGGATGTGTTATTTCTTTCATTGTTAATTGTTATAGAAGACCCAATTGAAAATAAGTTTACATTAAATTTTGTTTTATGTACACTTAATTGGAATTCTTCTTAAAATAAAGATTTTATTATTATTATTATTATAGACAAGAAAATGTCTGAACAAATAACTAAATCATTATCACTGACCATCACAGTTTTATTGCCCTAGAGAGATCATGTTGTTGTTTTTCTTTATAACTTACTCAGCAAAATAGAAACCTGGCACTATATATCTTTAAAAATCGTTTTTATAAGATACATATACAAAATCTATATTGTTGAACCCTTCCCTCAAAGCTACCGCCCAAAAACACTTTTGTCATGCACCGGAATTGTTAAAATGTAAATTCCTAAAAGAAAAAAATGCATATCGCCACACTCAGAAAACATTGCCTCTAAACTCTAAATAAGCCATGAACACTTTATGCAAAATAATTTAAACAATGGTCTATATTTAAGAAATAATCATAGCTTCCGGTGAATTATGGCAGGATAATTCACGGGCGGATTTCAGATGCGTAAGGATATATCACGAGGGCGTAGCCCCGAGTGATATATATCTACGCAGCTGAACGACGCCCCGTGAATTATCCTGCGATAATTCACCGGAAGCTATTGATTATTTCAATTCTAACACGATACATCTGACTGAATAAGCGAACTAATCATAACTCAATTTTAGCGCGTTGTAATAAACGCAAATGTGTTATAAGGTCGGCAGTTAGTGTTTACTCCCAAATAATTAATAAACTGATAATAAGTAAAAGATTGAATAACAAACTTAAATACATGTCCATCCAACCGCGCATCCAGCACGCTCCAGTCGTCGTTCGAACCGTATTTGTCATTATAACGGTTTAATACTGCACCAGGAAATAACATGTAAACAACGGAAATGACGTGACGTCGTTAAAATGGCGCGTAAACGTCACCTTAACGTTGCCGCAAAATAGCGGAAAATAATTATAGTATTTCATCTAAATATATAAAATAAACATTTTTCTATTACTGAGGTATCATCATATTACGCGAGGGTAAACATTTCGCGTATTATGTGCTTTCTTAAATGCGCGGAATTAAATTCCAGCGAAAAATACAATTGTCACGTGATAAGTTTATACTGACAGGTATTTAGTAATAGCCGCGCCCACGCGCGGTGAATTATCGTGTAATAATTCACAGCAAATTCAATGGGAAAAACATCAAGTCGTGTTAGAATATTTTATAATTCACTAATAAGGTGGTTAAAAATAAAGCAACAGATATGAACATAATATTTTTGGTGCTTTGCAAACTTTTTACATTAAAAACGTTACCTTAACGATAGATCTTTCGTGCCATAACCTTTATGTTCGGGTTCGCTCCCAGCTAGAGGCACTATCATTTGAAATTCACAGTAGCGCTATTTGTGCAGTGTGGCGGCCGTAAAAAGTCTCCCCGTACAAATAGTCATTACTGTTATCAGTAAAATAACCCGTCACCGATGTCATGCAGTGATTGTTACGTATATCAGGGCTATCCGATCAACCTTTTTTGGGGTTGTCCCGGCTAGCTCAGTTGGTTGTGTCGCAGGAATTGCAGGGCTAGGCGCTGTCGCCGTGACGATGCGGGTTCGCTCCCAGCTAGAGACACTAACATTTGATTAGTTTAGACAATAGCAGCTGCTTAATATCTACAGAAGGTTATTCATAAGTTTAACTTAGCACTTAAAACCTAAAACTCGAGCAGACGAAGCAGATAATACTAAAATTAGTATTTTGAAGCTTTATTACATCTTTGATTGATTTAGTTTGAAACACTTGTTATTTATCAAGTATATGTTCTAATAAACATATTTTGTAGATAAATTATGATTTTAAACTCGCTAAACTGATCACCTATTTTGTAATGGATGTCTAAATTAATAGATATTAGGCCCTTGTTGTATTTTCGACAATACAATTACATACTGACAATTTGCATGATAACTATATGATTAATTAAATTAAATTTAAAAAAAAAACAATCACACAGTGAAAGTAATTTAGGCATAAGAACATCGATTTTATTAATGTTCCATACATTATTATTTTGGCTATTTTTGAAGAATACAACAAATCTTAATATATGCTCAACAATATCACAGTAACATTGTTTGTGCCGTGTAGCGGCTGTAAAAGGTCTCCCCGTACATTCAATCAGTGCTGTTATCAGTTACGTCAAAAAATAAACCTGATACTGCTTATTTCAAATATTTACCCAGAATTAGATTGACGAACAAAATGACTTTTGGTTTAAAAAAATGGTTTGAACTTATATGTGCATTAAATTGTTGATATTTCTTGTGCATAAAACATGTGTATTAGAATAGATGAAAAGGGAACTTTGACAGCCAACGAACACGACAAATATGAAAATATTGCCGCCACAGGGCACAAACAACGCTATTGTGATATTGAAATAGATGAAAATGCAACTTTGAAACCCTCACAACACGACAAATATGAAAATATTGCAGGCTCGGTTTGATTGAGCATGTTCCTGGGCAGTAATGAAAATGCGAAAATATAGATTAGTTCATTTGCATGTCATAGTTATTCAAAATATTAAGTGAAATATGCATATCAGGAATCGCCACACTCACAAAACACAGCCTCTCCACGCAGAGAAAAAAGAAGAGAGTAAAAGACAGCATGTCGTTATAAGTTTGTCAATTTAAATAAGACGCCACAAACAATTAACGAAATAGAGAACCCTTGTAAAGTTGTAAAGTTTCAGGTTGTTTTTATTTTGCTAAGCATCTTTATTATTTATGTAGTGAACGTGTTTTTTCAACTATTAACGTTAAAAATATAAGTAAGTTTAAAATTATTGTTAAGATTTCAAGTTGTGGTTTATTTTTTATCTTCTAAGAAGTGATTGTTTTGTTTTAATATTTGGCAGAAACAACATGCTTGTGTTTGACAGGTTGAAAGATGTTAAATTGTAATATGCATGGGCAGTGATTCATAAAGAAATACTCGCTGCTGTTAAGAACTAAAACAAGTTCTGGTATGTATTTATATCTCTGGCTTTAGATTCTTTGTAACCGAAATAATTTTGGGACATGTAGATTTGGTCGGAGAATGATCAATTGGAGGGGGTAGTGGTACAGGTCTAGAAAAGATTTGCCACTCAATTATCTAATAAACCCATGCTCTTTACGCCTCTACTTTTTTGGCTGCGAGAGGAGGCTTTTTATTCTGGTTTTGGCATTCGATTTTAAAATCACATGTAGGGAAAACTGAGATTTATAATCGCTATAGATTCCAGAACTGGGATATTTGGACTTTAAACATCCCATGTTAAGACGTCAAAATACATTGCATTCAATCACTTCATTCGGAAAAATGCTTCTAAACCACAGTTAATGAAATTATACATGATAACGACTTTGCAGGAATGTATAATGTATTGTGTGTGTGTAGGCTTTTGAATGCAACATTGTCGAGAAATAGATGGGTTTAACTATTTATTTGGAATGAATTGTAGTTAGATTTACTAATCTTGGCTTTAACGATGCATTTATCACATCACTCAGACTTGCTTCTTGTGACGTACTTCAAGTTTCTCACACAATTTACTATCTTATATTTAATTTTGTACAGAACGTTAAATTTTTTTGTTTTAAATTATATATCTTCGATATGTTAAAATATTTATAAATGAAATACACAAACGCTGGTAATTTTCGCGATGTTAAAAATGTTTATAAATGACATAAGCATAACTAAGAACCGAGCCTCTACGGCGACAGGGCTTAGCCACATAATTCAGAACTACCGAATGAAGCTGGCCGAGAAGAGAGATCATTTTGAGACAATCACAACGAAGACCGCGACAGGACCAGACAGATGATAACACTAGGCGAATTTTGCATAAATTTATTGATTTGAAGTCATTGTTTGATTGTATTCCTTGTAAGACTTTGAAACCACAGTCTGGATTACACGCTAATTTAATCATCCTTAACGCCAAGTCAGTTTCAATTTCGTCTTATTTAATTTGTGGAAATAGTAGTGTCAGAAAACCATTATTTAAGTCAAGTCTACTGATCAAGGATATTTTAACATTTTAAAATATCCCAATGCATTTTTTAAAGCGCTCAGAGTAATTGGGTTAACACACACCATTTTAATGCCAATATAAAGTTTAATGCCGCTGAAGTAGCCATTTTCAATTTCCAAACCCAATTTCATAATTTCACCTCATGCCATTGTTTTCCAGTAACAAAGCTTGAACGTTAATAATATAAAACGTTATTTACGCGACGAAATAGCGGAACTTTATTGTATTCTTTTGTTTGAATTTATTAACTTTTTTAATGTCCTGAAATTGATCTCCATTTCTGCTTACAGAAATTCAAAGCTAAGGCGGTTATGATTTGAGAACAGTTTTATGTGTTTTACAAGTTTTCCTGGACTTACCATACGGTGATCATCAACACGAATTCACATTATCAAACAATATTATTCATATTCTAGTGAAAACTTTCATAAAGAATGAATTAAAGAAACAAAACTGTTATAAGGATTTTCTTCGCCGAAAAGGTTAGATTTGATTTAAAAAAAAAAACAACAATTAAATCTGTGAGCTAATGCTCACAAGTGATACCCCCGCTGAGAGAAATATGACTTTCAAAATGTAATTTGCATTTTTCAATAAAGATGCTCTTTGGTTTATGTAATGCACCTATATAGTGATAAAGATGCCTTTCGGATTGTGTACACACCTGTATAGTATCAAAATCTAAAAATAGTCGGTAAACAGGAAATAGATGAGCAATGAGCACGAAATCGCTTTACACCATATGGGACTATAAGATAATGCAATATGCAAAATATCGGGGTGCTGCATGTTAAAGTTGCTTAGAAAACTGCGACGGAAATTTTGTTACGGACGGACGGATGAACGGAGTCACGAACAAGGGTTAAACAGTATACCCTCACCTTTTCTTCGAAGCGGGGTTAAATTTGATGCCAAATCAACGTTCGGAAAATGCAAAGCAGTTAACCTCGTTTCAAATGGTACCGGGTATCAGTGTATGTATGGTTTGGGAGAAGTTAATATGGTTTATATAGATTAAACATTTACACGATTTAACCCTACAAGTAGTGATTGCAATAACATGCAGAAATCAATTTTAGACTGCCTGTCAATACCAAACGTCTTCTTGCTTTGACAGGCTGGAGTTTGTGATTATCAAACTCGACTTCTCTCTGACGACCACTACAGCCACAAACATGACAAAGACATCTCGTAACAAAAGAAGAACTACTGCCATAAATGGCAAAATATATGAAAATAAACACGAAAACTATGAAAATATTTGCATACTTAGTTCGTTTAATCTGTCCATGGGCAGTAAAGGAAATGAAATGCATATTACAGCCCACACCGACTAGTCCCGGGTTGAGCGCAATTAAATATTTACACTAATAAGGAGTATAATTTCGATCCATTCCAAACGATGGTGTGAATGAGATTGTTTCTTTCCAATCGAAGCTGTCAATCATTTAATTACCTTCGACAAGCATTTCATTAAATACTTTAAAACTTTCTGGAATAAGAAACACTTAAAACCCCAACTTAGCTTAAATTCAGCTATTTTGCGCTGGAAATGGCAGTGGTTACTCTAAAGAGGAAGTGACCGCTGCGAGGAGTTTGATTGATTATATGCCTTGATTGCTTTAATTTTTTATACATGTAAAACAGCTGAAGTAATTAAAGATATTCAGATAGGGTTTGAGTACCTGCCTTTCTTCGTTTGACAGTGCCACTAGCTTCTTTAGTGTACTTTGGCAAGCAAAACTGTAGAGTTGACAAGAGGGTTGGAGATAGTTCACCAATGCAAGTTTTACTTGTTTGTCCGATGGTAACCTGTTGAGGCAATGTAAATATTTTTATTATTTAACCACACGCAGCGAATATAACATTTTTCATAGTCATTAAAACTAAACTAAATAAAAATCTAAATAACATAGTGATTGCCACAATTTTACCCTTCAGCATCATAACTTGATATTCAATAACCAACTAATAGAAGGACACTTCTCAATGATTAAGTGTTTGAAGTGTACAGTTTTAACAGAAAAGAGGTGCAGATTATTTTTATTCTTGCTTACTGATTAGTTTACGAATCGGGGAAAACACTTATAAGTATTTTAAGTATCATAATCAACAAAAATAAAAAGTATCCACTTTCCTATTTTAAATTTTGTAAAATTTGAAAAAGAAAACTTAAAACTGTAAATGTGCACAAATTTGCTTTTCTGCAGCCACAACTTAGTTATCTTTCCCTTTTTTATAATATGGGTTTCTGTAAAATGTCAGCGATTCTTTGGCATATTCACATTTATTTTAATTAAATCACTTTCTCTATCTATTGTGGATAAATAAAATCACAAAATATTCATCAATAACACAACTGGCCCTCGACAAACAACGCTAGGATTTCTAACAATTTCCAATTACCTCCCTTTAAATTGAATATGTAGTGTTTTGTAATCCATGATTAATTGTTATTCGATTGGCAGTTCCTCCGGTCTTGGTGTGGAAGTTTTTATTCATGAACAATTTAACTTAAAACAACTAAGATTAAGTAACAAAACACCATTCAAAGTGTTCCTGTTTAAATGAAAATATGTTAATGAGAATATAAGCATAAAAAGTGGATACTTTTTATTTTTGTTCAGTATATATCCGTATAAACGGTTAATTTATATTTAAGTTAGGTTTTTTAGTGAATTCAATTTTTCAGTGAATCATAAATTGTATTTAACTGATCTGATATTGTGGAATACCATGTATATATTTATTGTTTTCGCCGAACTACTTTTTAAAACTCATTGCTTCCGGGGTTTTTTTTCGATTTTTTACATGAAAAAAATAAAAATAAAAAAATTGTTTCAGAGAAATATTGATTCTATTTCACTCGAAAACACCAAAAACTATAATCACTGGTCAAAATATCAGTTTCTGAAACAAAGATATGTCCTCTCTTTAGTTTTGTGCCTCGTCATATTGTTTTGTCATTTTGTCACTTTGAGAATTCGTCATGATTTAAAAAAAAAGTAATAGATATTTTAACAGGAAATGTTTGGAAAAGTGGCAGAAACCGCAATTTATAACAAAATAAAGCGATATCTATCCAGCCTTAGATTTTAGCATGTAATTCATAACGGAATACAAACTTAGCTAAATGTTCAATTTTTGTCAATACCTACTCTACGAAATCTGTTTTACAGTTACAAAATAATGAAAAGATGCATTTTTGTTGGATGACGACATGTATGCAAAGTGATGAAAATCTTACTTGTATAAACTTTTTTGCATTTTTTTACGAATGTTTTTTTTAAGTTTGGACAAATAACAGTAAAATATTTTATTATTAAAAGAGTCAGTAAAGAAGTGTTCATTGGAACACAATGTTAAGTTAAGCATGGTTTATCACGTTGAGACTTTAACTCTTTGTTGCAATTGTACTGGAATTAAGCAAACATGGTCTTTATCTCATCGCGGTGTAAAAGCACTTGAATTTTTCCAGTCCGGACATTATTGCTGAAGTCAATTCCGTCCACAAATTGTATATTATTACAACTCGTTAGCGAAATGACACAATTAGTTTAAGTTAAGATGGAGTGATCACGCAATGGAAATTACATCAATCTTTTCTAACGGCAATAATAGGAAATATCTTTCATGTAGCTTGATACAGCCTTTCCGGATCTGTACATGAAGGCTCGTTATGATAGATTGGTGCGAGTAACAGTGAACATGTCCATATGAAACAAAATCATGATAAACAAGCAGCGACCGAATCGCTGACATAGTAATAATTTTATTACCAGTGCACCAATATACACCATTTGCTTTATTTTTATTGACATATATCAAGCTTTCGATCAAGACTGTTACGTGTTTTATGAATTCGTTTTTTTTAACTTAAAATTTAATATACATCTTTTCACATATTCTATTAAAATGTAAGTAATGTTATCAGAAAAAAATCGGTTACGGAGTTCATGGACAGATGATTACGTTTATCATCGTCATTTGCGCAACTGTTTTGCGGGTTGTCCCGACTAGCTCAGTCGTTCGCGCAATCAAATTTGCATGGCCTGGCGCTTCGAGTTCGATTCCCCATATTGGCAATTTTAATACTTTACAATACTAAATTTGTTTACTGCTTTACTATGAAGGCCACAGCTTATACGTTTAGCTGAAAGAATGCAATGACGTGACTGTTTAGATACCGTCAAGTGACTGGAGAAATATCAAAAGCTATAACTTTATTATGTGAATCTATGAAACAGATGCCAAAATTATCATCTGCTACATCTATTACCCAATAATCTACACTTTAAAACTATGTACTCTTTTCGGTTAGTTCTCTCAAAATGACATCAGTTTTTCATCAGACTGTTTACATGTTTTGCATTCTTTTCCGATCTGTATAGGAAGTTTTCCTAGTCTGTATATTGCTATTTTTCCATTTCATATGGCGCTGTATTATTTTTAATGTCTAACGACTTGCTAATGCAAAGACATAAAACGAGTAATTGTTACCTGGGAAATATAAAGGGTGGAGAATTAAGCGTAAAATAAACAAATAATGTTTTATCTGCTATGTTACAGAGCGATTAGCTGTGTGTAATTCAAACAAATTCAATACCGCTATTAAAGCCCGAACGTATTCATGAAAAAAGCTCTAGGAAAATTAGCTGTCTAAATCTTCTAAATTCATTGTAAGTTAATTACCTTTGCACGAAATAATATTTTTCTCCTAAAATAAAAATGCTTTTTTTGCCCTGCCTAAGTACGACAACAAATTTAAGAAATTGACATAGATTAATTCGATAGCTCAACGACGAAGCCGTACCAATAATCGTTTTAACCTTTTATTGTCACTAACGAAAAGACATCATTTCACACTCATGTCAATAGTGCCCCGTTTTGTTTATGTTTGAGGTTTTATTTATTTTAAAAAGTAATTAGTTCATTACAATTAATATAGACTGAAGTGCTTTAATTTCAATTAAATTACATTACGTACTATTACTTTTGATGCATTAATTAATAACAAGTATTTTAAGAAAAATATTTTTCAATTATTTCGCAAATATACACTTTTACAAATAGCATCATGATGCCACAATTAAAGACAGATTTATGATGCAGATTCATAAATGTTTAATGTTTTTCAAAAGCCTTACTGTATGTCTAAGAACATTAGAGTTCATGTCTAAACAATGAACTGTTGGACATGAGGAATTGTGATATACGATAAAAATCGTGTATATCGAAAAAAACAGAAATTTGATTACAACTAATCGAAGGGCATTAACAATATATTATGCATACCACAGGAATTTATGTACCTAATAATACAAAGTCAAACACTTACGAACAAACATATTCCATCTCTTGATTGCTTAATGTGATTTAATAGTAAAATAGTTTCTTTTCAAACGAATCTGATCTGTAACTGCTTGCAAGGATTAAAGGGTAAATTCGGAATTTCCAAACCGACCAGTTTGCTGCTCGTAGGTGTTAAAGGTAAGATGGTGACATTCTATATTTGTCCGATGTTTTGCTTGCTTTCACCCGTTTGGTGCTTGTCATAATCTAAAGCATGTATGTCCAACTACATATAGATTATCGGAAAACGCATATTCAGTTTTTTTATAACTTTTCACCTTCACTGCCAGTGGCAACATTGTTTGCAACTGACCGTCCCAAGGCGGTAAACCTTCGGGTTCGCACTTTCGTAAATTGTGTATAGCGTCTATTTTGAAACAGATCATTACATACCCATGCTCTATATTCCTCTACGTATTGACTGTGTGGAGGCTGTTGTCTGCTGTATGTGGCAATTTTTATTTCACTTTTTTACCCATTAAGACATATAAAACAAATTAACCATGAAACTTGAATCATGCTTTTAATCTTTTGTGTGGAAGAATGGTTTAATGAAAATAACAAACTTTTTTAGTTACGATTTTTCTGCACTATAAACACAACTTAAAAAGATAAATAATCACCTGTTTCATTTATAATACAATCAGTGCTTTTATCCTGGAGCTTATTATACCAATCATTAACAAGTTCTTTTTTCCAGTGGCATCAGCACTTTCTGTTATCTACATTTAATTATGGTCTTATCGTTTGGAAGGTATCCCAAATATACTTCTTTTCATTTAAACAAGGAGCATTTATGCCTAATTTTAATATTTATTCAGTATTAATAAATACTTAAACTTCGGGATAAAAATTCTTATAATATTAAAACTCAAACAGCTTGCAATAAAACGCCAAAATTTATATAAACAGACTGAATATAACATGCAAGACTTTTTGTTATAATAAAATTACGTCCTAAAATGCATATCTCGTTATTTGCAATATAATCAATAGTTTTATACAATGTAATATCATAATGCATTATTTAAAAAGTACAATCTTTTCTGAAAATTTCTTAGCAGTGCATACCTAACTATTATAATTCCATATTTTCAAAAAATTATATGAATTGTTTTATTTCAGAATCGTTTGTTATCGAAATGTGTTGAAATTTTAAGAGGTATATTCTTTTATATTAGATCAATGTTTGCGAATGAAGTTGTGATTTCTAAATGTTGCCACGAGACAAACATACAAAAGAGATGTTCTTAATTAATAATCTGAAATTCGGTATCAAAAAGTGACATTTATTTGTTTATTGTACCGAGCTACGAAGTTACGTATTACCATCTGGACCTTCAAACAGTCAGTGTGTTTGAATGTGTCAAAATCTATTACAGTTTAAATTAGAGTTATGTATAAAAACGATAAAAATATCTAGAAAAATGTCATTCGTTCACCTTGATATTTTAGCATTTTTTTCTACAGCAAGTTGTGTTACACATTTCGACAAAATGATAAATTTGTTCCTGATAATGAGTTATACGTATTATCGATTATTGACGTCATTTATAGGAATGGCGTCAGCTTCCCATGCGGCTTATATCTGCCTCAGACATGTCAGAGGTTTCAACTTATGCATTTTCGGTTAAAACACCAATTGGCAAGCAGTTCGTAGTTCGCATACAAATGAAACGCAGAATAAATTTAAACTTTTGTGCCAACTCTTCACCATCTTATTTTCAGCACAAAAATATTTAAAAAAAATACTTTCTGGTAAAAATGTTGCTAGTAATGCAATACTTGTAAATAATTAAAAGCAAGAACATTATATTAGAAAATTTGAAAAACGTTTTCAAAACGTTGCGCTCATTATAGCAATAAAATATTATGACTTATGAGCGCGATCGGTTATCTTCCGGTTTAAACAATTAAATTGCTGCAAATGTTGTTTTTATTATAATTACATATTAAGAAATCATGGCCAGGTTCTCTACATGAAGTTAGAATTAAGTTTCTGACTCATTATTTCGAACAACAGTCCTGTTAATTTAGTTTATTTGCATCGATCTTCACATAAAGCAGTTATAATTATTGTCTTTCGACACTTATCGACACTTATAAACATGCGTCGCCATTACCATTAAGAATGTAAAGCCAGAGATAACCATTATCCTTAAAAAAAAACACATTTCCATCGCAGATCTTGAGGCAGCAAACTATATGAAACGGTAAATTAATTAACGGTGGAAAGTACCAAAGTCTTAATTTCTTAGAGAAGAATGAACTTAAAGAAAAACCGATGGTTGTTTTTGCATTTTTTGTGTTCTGTGGTTCTCAAAGTTCGCTTTTCATCTTTTTCAGTGTACCGGTAGCGTCGTTTTTGCCGTGTGGCGACTGTAAAGGTCTCCCCGTACATTTAATCAGTGTTTTTATCAAGTACGTCCTTTGGAGGTCTTTGAGCTGGATACTTATATACATACATGTATATTTTTATTACATTATTACTTGGTTTCCTTATTTCTTCCAAACCGAACCGAGCTTGCAATGTTTTATTTTTTCGTGTTCGGTGGCTTTCGAAGTTCATTTACATCTTAGTAGTCTGCACAGGTTTTGTCATCACAAACCGCTGATCAAAAGAATTCCAAGATATTTCGAAGATTGACATGAGCTGTCCGAAGGCACCTTTTCCCGTGAAGTTCCCCATAAAACGGAGACGAGGCTTTCTATATACTTCATTTGAAAACTAAATCCTCAGACTTGATATTGAAGATTTAGTAATCAAATGTAATTATGTGTGACGAATTCTACGAAAAACATAATTATATTAAAATAATATCACAGTACTTTTAACAGACTGGCAGACTGAATCTAAACTATCTTATGAAAAACAAAACAGAAAGCAATAAAGATAAAAGAGAAAGTAATTTTGTTTATTCAAAAACGTAGAATGTTGCTGCAAGACACATTCGGTGCAGTTTCGTTGAAACATTCGGAACAAATTTTGACAATTACGTTTATTACATTATCATTACTCTTGTACGTGTATCCGGCCCTTTTATGTAAACTGTTTATTGCGTTTATCATCATTATTTGTTTATCCGCTCTTTGAATGTAAATTCTTTTGTACGTAAATGGGCTCTTTGAAAGTTATTTGTTAAAGGTTTTCTGAACTAACTAACCAGCACAAATGTAATGAAAATCTCAAGAAAAACAACAGTTTCGGAAATTCAACTTAAATTCAGACAGATACATGTCCGTTGCGAATACGCTGTCCTTTGTAATGTCTGTTTCCTTATTTTAATCAAAATTCTTAAAATTATTTGGAAAATTCTTTTTTTCTAGTCTGCAATGCCAAGGAAGCGATCGCTTAGCAGTCAAAATAAAGGCCTTGCTCACACGTGTAAGGCCGTTTTCGGTTTATCCGCCTTCAAAAGCTACTGAGTATTTTGTGACTGAGTTTCAACCCTATTTTGTAAAAAAGGTTACGAAAGTTAGAGAGTTTTGATATATGTTGTACTATGGCTTTTATTTTTGAACATTCAAAAGTTTCTTTCTTAAGTTTATATCAACGATATGCAGTTGTGCATGGAGTTACTCTTGACCATTTTAACTTTGTTACACTCATTTAAACATTTGGCCTAAAAAAAGGCTACACGATACTTGTATACACATCCCCCAATTATCTTAAAATATATATAATTTTCTTACAAAAATTCCGAAAATCATCTCAAATAATAATTACTTATAATTTCAATTAATTATTAATTCAAAAATTAATTAAGGAAATAGCGCTTGGTATGCTCGAGTTAAAAAAAAGACATGTTCAATGCTAAGTGATTGTTTAAAATGCTAACAGAATTGATACATGTAAATTGCATTTTAATATTGTAAGTTGGTTTGTGTGTATGTTCATTCTCTGCTAGTTGGTTAATTGAACTAACTGTTTCTACAAGGTAAACTAATTAGACTTCTTGCATGTTTTTCCCTCAATCAAGAAGAGCCACAATCAGAAGCACATACCCCCCGCGCAGGCAAAAGTAGAGGAAAGGAGAGCATGAGTTTATAAGAATATCAATTTCAAATTAGACACCACAAACAATTAAACAAAAAGTGAACCTTTGGGGTTTACCGCCTTGGAACGGTCAGTGATAATCAAAGACATGAATATGAAAATGGCCACATTCAGAGAACACAGCCCCATCCCCACCATCCACTCCCAACACAGCCAAAAAGAAGGGTGAATTAACTCCAACAAATCCATCCACAGGACCATGCATACAAGCATACAAAACACAAAACACTATTTGAATTGCGATGCACATACAAAACACAAGAAGCTAATGGAATATCGAAGCGAAATGGGTAGGCACTCGATGACCTTAATAAGATTACAACACTTGGATTTAAATCAGCAAGAACACTACCACAGGAACAAATGAAACTGATCGAATTTTTACATTTTGTTTTCAAGATTTCCCTAGAAACCGTCATAAACGCTTTATCGCCTGCCACGGTCATTCACAAAGCGATCAACTGTATATCGGTTAACCACCAAGCATGTAGAGCGCTGTAGAATTTCTTGTTGGTAACCATTCATTTTGAATTGAATGTTTTTATGAATAATATTGTGTAATAGTATAGAAGTCTTGTTGCACCTGTAGTATTTTCAAGTTAACTAAGATAGTTGAAAGCAGGTGCAGATCAAATCCTCCTTTTTAATTTTTATAAGTGTGAACACGTGCATTGTCATTAAAAAGCTTGATTGAAATTGAACGATTCAGTTATTTACTGGTAACTCCCCATCTCCACGTCCATTCTTTTCCTAAACACTGATAAATAAATAGCGTAGATCCACTCATATTCGAGGGAATGAAATTTCGTGGTTTTCCGTTTAACCTCGTACTTTTCCGTTTAACCTCGTGGTTTTCAGTTTCACACTCATTTTCGTGGGGTTTTTGATTCGTGTATATATATTTTCTAAACTACCTTTGAGTTTAGTTCCTGTTGTTGTGGGCGAGTTTTTAATTCGAGGCCTAAATCTACAAACGAAATCCATGAAAAAAAACAACAAGTAAATCTGTTAGCGAATGCTCACTAGTGATACTTCGGCCTTGAGAAATATGACTTGCATTTTTCAATAAAAATGCCCATTGTTTAATGAAATGCATCTATTTAGTTATAAAGATGCCCGTAGGATTGTGTAGCACACCTGTATAGTTGCTTAGAAAACTGCGACGGAAAATAAAAATCCCCTTTGGTTGATGTAATGCACCTATATAGAAACAAAATCTTAAATAGTAGATGAGCAAGGAGCATACAATCATCGCTTTACACCATATGGACAGTAGGATAAAGTAATAGGCAAAATATTAGGCTGCTACATGTAAGACAACTACGACGGAAATTTTTTACGAACGAACGGAAGAACGGACAAGTGTTAAACAGTATACCCACCTATTCTTCGAAACGGGAATATTAATGATTTTAAAGTATAATGTTGAGCAGCAGATGATATATTTTGTTTGTAAATGGGAATGTTCAACCTTGCACAATTGATGCCAAATTAGCAAAACATATGAACGCAATTTGTAAAGTCGTTACTTGTTTCTGAACTATTCCAGTAAGACCCCATTATCTTTTAAAGTACAGATACCAAGATAATAAAACTAAGAATGGACACAAGTCTAAAATCTCAAGAATCAGATTGTCTGAAATAGAGACTTGTCTTATCCAAAATAATCCAAAACTAATGAAAACATGTAATTTCGACGTTTAACACTAAAAAGCAAATTTATGTATAGCAATTGTTTTCCTGCACCGGGCGTTTATTGTTCGGATATGCCAGTCATTTAGTTTAAACGTATTTTAAGTTATAGCAAAAAGTAAAATAAGTTTACGTTGACTCTAATGCATAAACTAGTACTTGAGTTTCCGGATTTGAGTTGATTGTGTTCATTTTTTAAGGTTAAAGCAAAAACTGAAATTCTATTACATAGATTCTTAATATCATTTACACCACTTGGATTTCCGATTTTCTGTTGATTGTATTTATTTTTATTATTAAGTTATAATATGCATCATGAACAGGCTCATTCAAACCAAGCCTGCAATATTTTCATATTTGTCTTGTTCGATGGCTTTCAAAGTTCTCTTTTCATCTATTACACAAATTTTTATGCATTAACAGTTCTAGGCCTTACGTGTTTCTCTTTTATTTATTCATTTATAAGTTTTAGCAAACATTTGAATTAATTAACATACATTCTTACAATTAACCAGTGTCTGTGATTTTGGTTTTCATTTAATTAATTAATTAAATTAATTAATTTATTATTATTATTATTATTATTATTATTATTATTATTATTATTATTATTATTATTATTATTATTCCGTTAAATTTGGTTTTTGTTGAGTTTTTTTTTTAATTACTTTTAAGTACAGTTCCGATTTTCAGTTTGTTTTATTATAATTATCATGCATGAGTGTGAAGTGAAGATGGAAAAATCTGTCACCGAGGGTTAACTGTTTTGCGGGAACGAGGCTCTGCCGAGTTCCCGCCAAAACAGTTCACCCGAGGTGACAGATTTTTCTATCTTTACCGAATGTCTCATGCAAGATACTTTTTCTTGCATACATTTTATTATTTATAACATTTCTATGTATGTATACAAACTTTTTAATTTTCCTTATGCTGAAATATTGACATTAACGCTAACCTTTTTTATAAATGACGTCAATAACTTGAATATATGACGTCACTCACGTGACTCATTCTACACGGGGGGGGGGGGGGGGGGGGTAGGATCGAAATTTCCTACACGGGTGAAATCACCGGATGTCCTGATCTGGTATGCAAGAATATTTATTATTTTTAAGTTATAACAAAAAAAAGAAATTATTTTACATAGATTACAATGCATTAACAGTAATGCTGTTTCCGGTTCCTTGAATCTATTCAAAATAATCTAAAAATCTTTAGATTTCCATTGAATTGCAATATAATTTCATTCTGATCTTCTTTAAAAGAAGAGAGTATTATTACCAATTTACCATATGGCACATGTCTTTTTGGAAACTTACGAGTGATAATGTTTTGGATTAATTCGAAGAAGATCATTTTATGATGCGGATCTGAGATGAGGTACTTGAAATTAGGCGGTAAATCAGATAACTTGCACGAACATCGACAGAAGAAAAATGCTGTTAAAATCACCTGTGCACCTGTAATATGCTGTTTACTAGTATATATAAAACAGAGGAAGTGTTCTTTTTGTGAGGCAATACCTATGTATATTACGCAACGGTATAGTGTTGTGTTTTTTTAGTCAACGAGACAACACAAGCGTACAATAAAACGAGCATATGGCTTTTGATAAACCCTCTTCTTTTGTTAATTGGAAACGTCTGAAGATAAAGGTTTCTATGGTGATGTTTTGTTTGTGTGCTTTTTTTTTTTTTTTTTTTTTCATAAATGTTTTTGCTAAATTCGCAAATAACTGGAAATTATCTATTATTTTCTCAAAATTAATTATCGATTTTGTTTTGACTTACTGATTTATTTTAAGTGCGAAATACATGAACAATGTCGTCTAATTACTTATCGAATTTTATTTTTTATAATGGAAAATGCTCGTTTTCTTTCCCTCTTCTACTTGGCTGTTTAAAAAGGCTGTGTCTTTTGAATTTGGCTATTCCTGTTATGCATATTTCTTTTTTAAGGTTATGTGATAAAAAGTGTTCAATCATGTTCATTTTTATACCGAAAAAAATATACCGGCAAAAGTCTCGTTTTTATCGATTAAGGTGACTCGTTAAATAATTTCAGTTTTAAATGATCACTCTGGTTGTATTCTCTATTAACACTTGAAAATTAAATTCATATTCATTCCAGGAATTCTGTGAAATCACAGACATTTGAATACATAATGTCTACAAAATATTATCTATACCAGACAACAAAAATGATCCGCCTGATTTCTATATTGGCTCGTTTTTAATTTTATTAATTGATTTGCTTCAAATTCGATTTTTTCAGACTATAATACTTCAAAAATATCTTAATGCTTCATAATGCAGATACTACAGACTTTACGACATAGATGTAAACGATTATAACAACCGATAACATGTTAATTTTATCTGTGAAATTTGTGTTCATTATTATTATTACTGAAGCTGATAGATGAGCGCATGTTCTGAAGGTATTCGAAGATGAAAGTTTACTTTACTTTTTAAGAATATGTTCATTCGTTTAATAACTGATACGGCACCCGATGCACAGCTGCAGTGAACATCTGCCTGAACGTTTTGTTGTTTTTTTTTTTGATAATAATGATCTTAATTTAAATTTCAAAGAATTATTTTAAGTACCTAAAACCATGAATCTTTTAACATACCACGACCCCATGACCGTAAAGGCAGAGCGATGATGTTGAGCGCATTTGCACCCAACTTTGCCCGACCAGCCAAGATTTACATATAATTATATGCCTCTCCTATATACATACCCCCGCCCTCCTTTACTTGTGGCTCCAATTCACTTAATTATCAGTCTGCAACTAAATTTATTAAAAGCTTTTAATACATTCAAACTACCTATAAATGGAAAAACAGGAAAAACCTTTACGCCTTCTTCAACGCCGGTTTTCTATGAAAAAAAATGTGTATTTCCTAATACATTACACGTGCTATGTGTTAAAGTTATTCTAGAATTAAAAATAAATGACGTAACAATTGATTTGATCAACGTTAAATACCAATTAGTGCGTGCAAGCTGTCGTAAAATATCGTGTACGTGCAAGTTAACATCTATATTTTTTCCATTGTGCGCCATTAAATTAATGTGGAAAAAATATAATGATGATCATTGCACCTTGTTTAATGTATTCAGGCAATGTAAGGACCATTCTACTGAACCATTTTTTACAAAAATAGCTTTACTCTGACGTGTGTTTGTTATCCTTTTAGAAAAGAACTTGGAATAACAACGACAAGTCAAGATTAAAAATTACTCATTATTTTGCGTTTCGATTAAATCGTCATCGGAAGGAAAACTCTAATGAGGCGTAGAACAAGACCAAAAGTACAACTGATCCCTCCGACCCCCACCCAAGTTAAAAACTGTCCTTGAGGAATCAGGAGTGTTATACTATAATATATTATAAGAGCAATAACAAGGTTCGAGTTCCCCTTGCCAGTTTTTTACTTTTATTAAACCATAGCATATCCAACGAATAAAAGTGTCATACAACTTATTGAATAAGCGACAATGCTTGTGCAGACTTTGATGTTTGCTAGGCCTGGCGTTAATTCCAAATCTAGGTTTTGCCAACACCATCATTCAACTCATTGAATAAGCGACAATTCTATGTTCGCTAGGCTTGGCATTAAATAGTTAATTCGAAATTTACGTTTTGCTAACACCCATTGATAAAGTGAATGCTTTAATGTAACCTGACAATTAAAACAATGTAGACACAGTTGATTGTCGGAATGTATCGTGATAAACTAGGAAACAACAACTGACCCAACTGTTGCTAACGGTACATGTAACAAATATGTTATATAAACATTTTATAATAATGTTTGTTTTACTAAAGGCAGATAACTGACGACGCAAGTCAAATGAGAACTTTAAGAAATGATTGTTCCACGACTTAACTTCAAGTTTGTCGCTTTTATTGACCCGTTAATTGGAAACCTACAGTTCTGTTGCTACTTTAGTGCAAATTACCGAGTAAGCGATAGATTTACAACAATGTAGTTGTTTTCTCTAAGATTCATCGTTAGCTTGAGATCTCGTTATCTGTTTTATTACTTTTTCAAAATTCTTAACTGTAAGGTAATAAGAAGTACTGAAAACTCAAATATCCATGTTGGTTTTAGAAATTACATTCAATCACTGGCACAAGCAAGCATTAAAAAACACTGTTCATTGGGTATTTCGATTAATGCCCATGTACAGGCTCAGTAAAACCGAGTATACAGTATTTTGATTATGTCGTGTTCTGTGGCTTTCAAAGAACCTTTTTGATTTTTATCGGCCAATCCATTTTTCTCTTTCAAAAGACACCACATGTCAATATAGATATTTAGAAATATTATTCGCAAGAATGCTTGCTACATTTTCCAAAAACCTTTTGTAATGAAAATGAATTAGTTTGTTTTGCCAAAGTAATTGGTACATAATAACTAATTTCCAAGAATCCTCTCGCGGATCATTAGTGTTTGTATATTATTAGTATGTTATATGATATAGGTATAAATTATGAACAGTATTAGCATAATGTTTAACAGTTTCCAACGTGTACACTTATAGATTCCATCTTCATCACCATAACGAAGACATTTGATATGTTTAACAACATGTCAAAATGTTTTCTAAAAAGCCTTACTAAATTTAGCTTTTTTATTGTGTTAAATACACTAAAATAATAATCATTGACTTGGCCAGTAGATATGTTTAAATAAACTTTGTACTTTTCGACGTAAGTAAAAAGTATTACTGTATAATTAAGCATGTTATCATGTTTATATAAATGTTTACATTAAGCATGAATTAGGAGAAAAAGAAGGAGGAAAACATTGCCGTGTCATGGTCTGGAACGGTGCCCATTCGTTTACTATTTGCTCGTAATTGTCCACATTCTAGTCGATCTTAAAACTGGTAAATCAATCGCAATCGTATTTAGTTTTGTTCTGTCGGAAGCTCGTGCTAATTCAGAAATTACAGAACATAAAACTGGCAGAGAATTGACAATAACTGTGTTTCAAGATGTTTTTGAAATTACTTTGGAAACTCTATTTGTCTTCACCTGTAAAATACAAAAACAGAAAACAGCGGCGTTACGGAAGGTACTAGGTGCCAAACGCATGTTCCGCGTAAACAGAAAGACAGTAGCGAATGTACATTATTTATGTCAATTACAACCATTGAGGTAGGCTACAGGAACACAGCTGTAAATTAATGTACAAAAACACGCTACCGCTGGTTTAAAAAATGACGCTTATAAGGTATCACATGGACTAAATAATTATCTGGTTCTATTCATTAGTAAAGTATGAATATTAGAGAAAGCCAAACTCAGAAAAATGACTACCTACGTAGTAAAAACTGAGTAGTGAGAAAAAGGGATCTTATGTTTATAATAGTATCTGGTTGTATTCAAAAGTAAAATATAAATGTCAGAGATATCCACATACAGAAAAAAAGACTCCCGACATAGTTAAAACTGAGTAGAGACGAAGAAAGATCATTTGTTTATAATAATATCTGGTTGTATTCAAACGTAATTTTTAAATATGCATATTAGAGATAGCCACTCTCAGAAAAAAGACTCCCCACATAGTAAAATCAGTGTAGCGAAGAGAAAATATGTTTATAATGCTATCATGTATCAAAAAAGACACCAGAAACGATTAAGAAACATGTGAACCTGATGGTTAAAAGCATCGGAACGGTCTATGACAAAGCATTTTGCCAATGGGGGTCAATCTAATTCTAAGAAATAATTTTAAATCAAATTGTTGGTTCTGGATATTGTGAGTACGTTTAAAAAGCTGTGTGGTCTTTTTCAATTCCTTGATAAAATATAGCATAGTAAACTAATTATTCTTGGTGTAGAAAAGAGGTACTAGGCTATATCAATGCAATAGCCAAGTATTTTCTAGATTATAAAAAAATTATCATCGGTAACTTAAATTGTATTGCCTATTCTGGGAAACGAACCCGTGCCGTAGGGCGACTGCGCCTAGGGCTCCATGCAAATCCGAACACGCAGCGCTACCAAGCTATATTTGACAAGCCTTAAAATGTTGCGCAGCTAACCCTAATAAACAACGTAACCATGATAATCTTTACATGACATCGGCAACTGATTATTTACTCTTAACAGTACTGACTATACGTACGAGGATACTTTAATTGATTCAAAAAATAAGAAAATATATTAGTCTTCTTTCAGGTACATATAACTGAATAAACATGGCAGGAATGAATACTACAACAAGCGCGATGACGACGAGTCTCCCAAACACCACGTTTGAATGGGATACAGACAATAACACGGTTATTCACGCATAATTAAACGCGGAAGAATATCCTGAAGCCGTTATTGTACCTATCGTATTTGCAATTATCTTTCTCGTTGGGGTAATTGGAAACACGGCTTTGATATTTATAGTGCTAAGAAACAAAACAATGCGAAACACACCTAACATATTTGTTTAAGTTTATCTGTTGGTGATTTATTGTTATTGTTTTGTTCGGTACACTTCTCGTCGACGTATAACACATTAACCTCGTGGGCATACGGCGAAGGAATGTGTAAGTTTAACGAGTACATGCAGACAGTCTCGCCTGGCGTTTCAGTGTTTACCTTGACAGCTCTGAGTGGGGACAGGTAAATTGCCATTGTTCACCCGATGAGTAAACACACCGGTAAACCGACACTTATCACCGTGGTAACGGTCATTGGCATTTGGATACTATCCATAGCACTAGCTATACCTGATGCTTATACCAGCAAACAGGAATATCCACCTGTTTTTTACGGGCAACTAGCAATATGCAGGCTGTACCCTTTCGACTACCCAGAATGGTACAAGAAAGCACACTCCATGTATAGGTTCGTGGTCTTCTTTCTTAACGCTGATTTATATCGGAATGTTCTATGCGCTGATGGCCCGGATCCTGATTCTGAGCGGCCCGGAGATGCCGTGTGAAAGTATAAAGGGCTCCATGATGAATCAGCAACAGAAGCGACAGGTCGAGGCAAGAGTCAAGGTCGCTAAAGTGGTCATGTCCTTTGTGGTTATATTCGTGTTGTGCTGGATACCAAGGCATATAAACAATCTTGTATTTGCTTATATGGACCCTCATTACAACATGTTTCGGCATGTATTCAAAACTACAGCATATTGTCTAGCATACGTTTACTCTTGCGTAAACCCTTATGCTCTTTACTTCCTGAGCAGTCAGTTGCGGAAGTACAACAACCGGTTCTTGTTGTGTTGTTGTCCAAAGTTCAAGTATCGAAGCCTTGTAAAGGAGCAGACGGCTATGTATCATTTTAACAGTACTGTGAGACGGGGTAGCACGACCTCGACCGGTGTTGTTCACTCACAATCCATGTGTTAGCCGATAACTATGTTGTTCTTTAGTCCTTTCCGATAAGTGTTGTTATCTCCCTTTGCTGATAATCCGGTCGCGGTTATTTCTACTTCCGGTAGGCAAGTATGGTCACCCGATTTACCGAAAGCGTCATTTTTCTGACAATTTATTTTTATTGCATGTGATAATATGATTAATGATTATTCGAATGTTGCTAATTTAATACAGAAATGTTCATTCAAATTGAAAACAATGATGTGATAATATACTCAACAAAAAAGTTTTGCAACTTTTGCATTTTTAAACAGTTAAAAACAACGAAAGTTAACAAGTGATACAAAACCATCCTAATATGAAAGAACTATTGTCACAGCATAATATCCTTTATGCAAATTGAAGCTTTATCAATAATGATTGAAAAAGAATGACGAAAATGATTGGATATATGCTGTAATTTTTTCACAAATCAGCAGATTTTTCCCAAATTAGTGTGAGAAGCGTCACTCCACGGACGGCGTACGAACATTCTACGTTGTCAAAAGCACATTAGAAATCTGTCCTACTACATAATTTTATGTTTACATTGTGTCTCTGTTATGGATTTAGTCAAAACATATGTTTTTGTACCATTTGTCTTTTTCATTTCCCTCCCATGCAAAACATAGAGAAAGTTGCAAAACATTTTTTGTTGAGTATATATGAATAATAATTCAAATGTTGCAGATTTAATACAAAAATGTTCTTTAAGATTGACAAAAAGATTATATTTAAGCATGCAGTAATTTTAGTTCTATAATATGATCATTTGAACACCGATTATTTTATGTTTATCATTTACTTAACGAATTAAGTTACTGGCTATTATCACACATTATTTACAAATTGCCAACAAGTTTGAATATACATAAGCTGATGACGATGTTCACTTCAATGAATTAGTGCAAATTGGCTGTCATAATTAGTAATGTCATGTCGGAACTAATGTTTCCTTTGTTTACAGATTCTTGAATAAGGCATCTGATGTAACAAACACATAGTATGACAGGAAACGGTTCATATCTTATTTTACTTATTATATATAAAAAAATAAATTTCCATTGAAGCATTAGTTAGCAACATGTCATCAAACAACGGGTTAGCGATATTCGACGACAATTATCTATGCCGTTGCCCACGAGTAAATAAAAACAACATTGAAACATATACACGATCGTTTTTCATTTTCTGAATCCCTGACGGAAGAAAATGTCCGCATTTAACTTTCTTCACTATAGTTCTCTTAGATATATATAAAAAGGAAATAATAAAACGCATCTTTTACAAAAACGTGCATGCAAAAACGTGTGCGAAAATTATGTTTGTGAATGATTTGTCCAATGAAAATTCGCAGATTCTGTTTTTCATTATTTGATTTGGATTTACGTATACTTAGTGTACATGCTTGTATCTCTTCACTAGCGTTCGGAAAAGATATTATTTAGGGGTATGAGAACATAACTGAAGCGGTCAATTAGACGGTCGTCATTTAAATTTTTGAATCTATTAGTGAAATTAACTAATAAAGAACATTTAATTAAATTAAAAGTTAACGATGCTGTTGCAAACACTCCAGTGGGATGAGATCTGCGATTTGCAATGATTGTTGTTGAGCAACTCTAATTGTTGTGAATTTGAATTAACACCTCTCTTAGTCGGACGCTCGTTTGTGAAGAACTTTTCGGTCATTTCAAAGACTCATTTTATTTTAGAAGGGAATGCCTTGAATCGAGTTAGTTTTTTAAATTACGACCTCAGCGTAATTTCCATACGATCAGGTATGTGTTACCTTTCATAATCAATTGCAATACTATTGTTCGTCAATTGATGATCATCACTATGATAATTAGCGATCCAACAAAGATGATTGTGGTTAATGAAATTATGAAATTCTGATCAAGATGGATATGAGCAAAATCAGCTAAGATTTAAATATTAGTAAACAGTTAAGACAGTTATTGGAAAAAAACGCTGAAATTACATTTTACATCTGTTTGCTAGAACATTCTGTTTAAAAAAACAACAACAAAGACTTGTTTTTTTCCATTTTATTATAATCTTTCATTTCATATACCAGTAAAGAAAAGTCCGAAATCTGACAAGAACAAACAAACATAAACAATCATTTTTTATTAATTAACGACATATTTTTCTCGCTTTCTCTAAATACTCCTTTGTTCGTTTTACTCTCCGACCGGAAGTAAACTGTCTCACTCCACGCTAAAGAGCGCTAAGGAACGATAATTTCCAAAGGGAGATAACAACCCTTATCGGAAAGGACTATAGTGTTGAGTATTATTGACTTCCTTAACGTGCACACCATGTGACTGTTAACAGGTGTCGTATACTTACAATCCATGCAAGCCTTGGAAAGGAGCAGACGGCTATGTATCATTTTAACAGTACTGGGAGACGGGGAAGCACGACCTTGACCGGTGTTGTACACTCACAATCAATGTGTTAGCTGACAACTAAGTTGTTGCAGTGTTGAGTATTATTGACTTCTTTAACATACACAACCAACAAGTGACTGTTTAACTGTTAAATAACCGACAACTATGTTGTTGAAGTATTGAGTGTTATTTACTTCTTTAACATACACAACAAGTGACTGTTTAAGGTGTTCTGCACTCACAATCAATCTGTTAGCTGACAACTATGTTGTTGCAGTGTTGAGTATTATTGACTTCTTTAGCATACACAACCAACAAGTGACAGTTTAAGGTGTTCTACACTGACAATCGATGTGTTAGGTAACAACTATGTTGTTGAAGTGTTGATTATTATTGACATCTTTAACATACACAACAAGTGACTGTTTAAGGTGTTCTACACTCACAATCAATCTGTTAGCTGACAACTATGTTGTTGCAGTGTTGAGTATTATTTACTTCTTTAACATACACAACAAGTGACTGTTTAAGGTGTTCTACACTCACAATCAATCTGTTAGCTGACAACTAAGTTGTTGAAGTGTTGAGTATTATTGATTTCTTTAAAATACACAACCAACAAGTGACTGTTTAAGGTGTTCTACACTCACAATCAATGTGTTAGCTGACAACTATGTTGTTGAAGTGTTGAGTATTATTGACATCTTTAACATACACAACCAACAAGTGACTGTTTAAAGGTGTTCTTCACTCACAATCCATATGCCGACAACTATGTTGTTGAAGTGATGTATGTATTCAATCGTCTTAAATCAATTTTATTTGCAATTAAATGATTCGGTGGATTTAAAATTCGTGTATCGACAAAGTCAACAGACTCGATTATAGATATGGAATTAAATCCTTTCGGAAGCAGTTTTTGTACATTATATAGCAGGTCTCAATATCGAGAAAAATATGATGACCCTATACAGTTAATCTGATATATTTAGATATATAAATACGATATATATAATAAATCGGTTAAAATTGCAGTTTTGAGATTCGACGTCTATATATTCCAATTCCAGAATTACCAAAACAAGTTTGACTATATACTTAAACATCTGAGTTTAAACTCAAATATATATTTTAGAATATCTAGGCAAAGCTCGGTTGTATAAAGCGAATTTCAATATGATAAAAATATATAATTTCAACTCCATCAATTATTCTAAGCAAATAAACTACCTGTACTCAGAATTTGAAAAAACAAACACTTTGTTGAGCGGAGCATGGAGGTTGAGCCTGGGAATGTTCGTGATATTGGTCTTCTTTAATCCTGAAACAGTCCATTGATGGGTAGGTATTTACACAGAAGAAACAATCATGTTTTCATGTTCAACATTTATATGTAAAGATTGTTGTTTCCTCTGTGTGCAGTAATCAGTATACAGTTTGTATTACCTCCCTTGATGGTAATATTCTAAATTCAAATCATGCAGAATGTCAATCATTATCAAATTGTTTCTCTAAAATAGTATTTTATACAGCGCATTTATTGTGTGTTTGAAATTTTTAGTTTTGTTAGAAACTGTAATGCTGTGTTAATTGTTGCTATATAAAATTGCTATATAAAACCGAATTAAGATGTATTTTCGTCAGGAGTCGTCAAAAAATTATTTTTGGTATATTTAATTTAACTTTCTTATTAAATTGCTTGTAATACTTTTACATTGTAACCGTTACACTTACATCTATTTTCTTTTTAAACAAGCCAGTGGAATACGGGGAATATATAAATATATTTATTGTTGTTGTTTCATTTGTATTTATACATGTCCTATAAATAGTAATTAAATGTTCATTGAATAATTGTATCACTATGTATTTATTTCTTGCTCTAAAGTTAAATTACTGGTAAGAGGAGCTTAGCTTATTAAAATGTTTTTCTTTGTACAGGACAAACAGGCGTTTGCAAGTGTTTAACGTCCACACGCCCCAAACCTTCCCACAACCACTCCAATGGTCATTTTTCTATATTTCAACTGACCGTTCTCAAGCGATACCTACTGTACCCCGATTTGATTGGTTTTACCGGCTTCGTCTCGGTGCTGTGTGCTACGTCGATTATCAGGTTTTATTAATACAGATGAAAATGAAACTTTGAATGCATCCGAATACAACAAATATGAAAATATTACAGGCTCGGTTTTATTGTGCCTGTTCAAGGGCAGTAACGGAAATCCATATAACTGACGGCTAGCCTAAAGCTGAGGCAATAAATTTGGTTTAGTGTATTACTGGCAACAACGGCTGAATGGGTTTAAGACGCAGTAAAAGTTTCAAGTGGATTCTTTAAAAAGAACATTGAAGCTCGATTAGTTTTCTAAAAGAAAACGTAGAGCTCGGTCAGTTTCTTTCTTTCCTGCTATGTGTTATTGCTTATTTAACTCCATGTGCTCAGTTCTCTCTAAAGTCATTTAGTAACTTAACTTTTTTTCTTGACAATGTCATTAGTTTCCAATGTTGTTTATGTTTTGTTTGCATTTGGATCTAACATCGTCTCATGCTCATAGAGGGGCAAGTGTGAGGTTGGTGCACTCTAGAACCTGGTTTAAACCCCATTGGCAAAATATTTTGCCACTGACCGTTCAAAGGCGGTAACACATTGTGTTTGCTTGATTTGAGTGAATTTCATTAAGCCGGGTTTGGAAATGGTTATTATCTATATATATTAAACAATAAGGTGAACTATGCATATCAGGAAACGCCACATTCAGAAAAAACAGCCTCCCCACACAGTCAAGAAGAGAGACGGAGAGAGCATGGTTAATAAAATTATCAGTTTCAAAAAAGACACCACAAACAATTAACAAAATGAGAACCACGAGGGGTTACCGCCTTGGAAAGGTCAGTGGCAAATCAAATTGCCACTTGGGGTTTTAACATGGTTTTAGGGTGCACCAACCTGACACTTGCCCCAACAGGTTCTCATATCACAAAACAAGTACAAGTTGTCTTGGTGAAATAACTCCAACCCACACATCGGCTCAACAATGTTGCATGCAAAAGCACACGAACATATAAAACATAAAAAGCTAATAGCATTGCAAAGCCAAAGGGCGGGTACTCAATGATCTTACCGAGAACAGAACACCTCAGCAAATCAGCAAGAACACGTTGATAGGTTTAAAAGAAACGAGGATAAAGTCAAGATACCTCGATACCTCGTTGTTAAAAGCTTTAAAAAGGTCATCTTGATGTTCGATTGAAATTGATAGCCAATATGTCGCTTTCTTGGCATACTATTGTTCTAGTAAAGTTTATTGAACTAAATTCTAAGACATTGTTAACCTTGATATAGACAACCTTCCTGTGACGGTAGTTTAATACTATAGTGGATAATTTGGAAGTTTGGACTCCCGGCAATAAGGCTACACTCAGTGAGAGAAATTGTTTCATATTTCTATTTTTTTATAATTATTGATTGACCTGTAACATTTATATGCCCTATAAATGATATCTGAAGTAATAAGAATATTTTTAATTATTAAATAACATGAAATTTTATGAAAATAGGAAACCACACTCCCCCCAACTTTAACAGTATATTGTGACAAATGATGCCACCTTAATTTGATTTTGTTTTTGAGTAATTATATTCAAATGCGATTGTTGATTGGAAGTTTGCAAAACTGAAATCAAATCTGATTGGAGAAATATGCTGTCAGTTGATATTAAGTAATATAGTAAATATACGCTATTTTAATGATGTGCAAATTTTACGGTGATGTTCTAGTTTGTGACACGTGCTTATTTATGATTGTATTGTTAACTTTTTTCAAAAAGTTGATGCTCGAAATGTATTGAATAATTGTCATTAAAGTGTGATTGTTTCCTGTTAATGTGCTGTTTATCTTCTTGAGTAATCGATTATGACAGGCAGTCTGGAATGTTCATACCCGGTAAGATCGTAAGAAGCTGATATTTCCTCCTACGTTAGAGGAAGGTTTCGAGTACCCGAGTACTCGATCGGAACAAGATACGAGTACCCGAGTACCGATTTTGCTACTCGTTCCCATCCCTAATAAAAACAAAGCACCAAATTTCCCTTACGGATGCATGTCATCGACTTAATTCAATAAAATAGAAAATGATCAGAAACTTGACAACCCCAGAAAACACAGAAGCTGTAAGTTGTAAAATGTTCAGTCTGCAATGATAGGTTTGTATCGCATTTAAAAACTGCCAGTTCTGTGAACTAATTAGGAACATGTGTATGCTTGGACACTCATCAATAAATGTAGGCAAAAATGAAAAACACAGAACAATGTTTAAAATAGCAATATGAGTAAATGATATTGACAACATTCTTGTGTTACGGTGTTAAATTGTGTTTGACCTTTAATTTTCTGGTCGCGTAAATATTTGACAAACAAGTTTCATGATCGCGAAAATATATGACAAAGGAAAGAAAAACGATGATTTCTCGATTCATATTTGAGTTCTTTAAAAGGACACCATATACTGTTGTCATAATCATCATGCTTTCATTAATAACGATTTTGATATTAAGTTGATGAGTTTGAATGTACCTGAGAATTTGAATTTGAACGTTTATTCATTATCGTAACATTGATTCGACTTCAAAAAATATTCCTTTTTATCATTAGACTGTTCAAAAACGACGCATCTTTCAAGCATGGAAAAAAGTGTACGTCTAAATTAGGTTGATTGAACGTTTTCAAGATTTTAGTTTTCCATCGCCGTTCACTCTGATACGTTGGAACTCTCTTCAGTACCAAATGGGGTAAAGACACTTTTTCGTTGTATTTGCATTCAATATACACATATGGGGCGCGTCACGGGAAAAGGTACCTTCGGACAATTGACGTCAATTATTGAAACGATGTCGTAAATTTGAGCAGACGACATTCATTATTATGCATTTCGCGTTAAAACTATCATTTTATTGTCAAAATGTATAAGAAAAGCGTTTGTTAGTTCTGAGAAATTTAAAGATAGTTGTAAGCTCTTTCTAAATAAAGTAACAATTAAAATGTCATAAAATTTGACCGAAGGTACCTTTTCCCGTGACGCGCCCCATATAACTGTTAATAAACGGACTCTTATAACATACTAGTATGATGTATATTGCAGGCATCGATAAACACATAGTTAGACTCTGTTACATAATCACATAAGTAATTACAAACTTTTTACATCTTCTTTCAGCTGGTTGCAAATAACTAGCCATCTGTGCCCAAGGTTATAAAACTGAGTAAGGAACCAGTCTCAAATCTCAAGCATCTGATTGGCTGAAATGGCGACTGGTCGCCATTTCAGCCAATCAGATGCTTGAGATTTGAGACTGGTTTCCAATCTCAGTTTTATAACCTTCAGGCCTGGGCGCCGTATAATGACAACAGTGCTTCGTGCGGTGAAGCGATGGTCCTGCAATTTAAAGACAGTTTATTTATTTTTTAATGCAGACTAATGGAAAAGATACATTTTTTTAACATAAAGTTAGTAGACGCCATCTTGGCGTCGTGTAGTTACAGCACTGTTTTCTTCGGTGAAGCACATGTCTAACAGTAACGAAAAATACAGTTTTTATTATTTTTTTAATGCAAACTAATTGAAAAAATACATGATATGTTTTTATCATAAGGTTTCATTTTCAACGGTACCGTACCAAACCAGGCAGACATTTATGTTTTTCGCCTGGTGATTTTATTAGCTTTACAGATACATCTAAGTTTAAACCTAAAGGTTCAAAATCAGCTTCAACGCTCTGTTGCAAAAATCGTAGTACATGACACGCTAAACGTCACGGAAATTGTACCTCTGGAATATTGACGTCAATGCTTGAAATAACGTCATCAAGCTAAGCAGACGACATCAGTTATTATGCATTTCGCGGCAGTAAAAATACTATAATATTGTCAAAATCTGTAACAAAATCACGTTTAGTTATGAAAAAATAATAGATAGCTACAAGTTCTTTCTAAATACAGTAATAACTAAAATGTTACAAAATATGACCGAAGGTACCTTTTCCCGTGGCGTGCCCAATATCATGGTGCAAATATACAGCGTACCTACGAATGTTTTGTTGGCAGTAATTTTGATCTTTAATGAAATATCCGCATGAACATTCCTTTCAAAATTAATACGAAGCCTCGGAACAAACCTCCGAAAATCACAATGTTTTACCTTGCGTAAACATAATGATTATATAATCTATGTATGCCGGGTAACATTTTTGACTGTCAAACGGCCTAATAGATTTCTGGATTCCTGCTAAATAATTATAAACCTGAATTATATAACTCTGGACATTGTGAGACACTCTACTAGAAAGGAAACATTCCAATGACTGCAGATAATGATCAAAACATGTATCGAATGTAACTGCAAGATGGAACTTAAACAGAATGGCCATACCACGTGACTTTTTAGATGCCTGCACACACAAAATCACTCGCTTCATGTAGGTTTTTGCTTATTTCTCATTAATTTCTGAACCGATTTCGATCGGATAAAGAGCACCGTACTATTCCTGTTAAAAAGCATTTTCATCGACATTTAACTTCAATTATCAATCGGCTGTCATTTTCTCAAACGATCAAAGACAAATTTTGTTTAAAAGTGTGAATTTGTCTTTGAATGTTTGAGAAAACGGCAGCCGATTGACAAAGGATGTTACATGTCGATGAAAATGTACTGAAAAAGTAACAGTCCAAAATCAATTAATCTTTTCCGGATTTTTTGTTCATCCGAACATCGCACTCTTAAATGCATTAATGAAACACACGTGCTAATTGACCTAAGAGCCGGTTTCTGCAATAAATCTTCCAGGTAACGTCAATCAGAAAAAGTACAACTTACTTTGACGTGGACTGAGTGATAAGTGACTTGGCAGACATAGCGATAAATAATTTAAGATAGACATTCAGGTAGGAATCCCCGCTGGTTTCCTTCTTTGTTAATTGAATATTGAATTAGAGCATGAATAAATCAAACGAACATTTACAATGGATACAGAGTTTCTTGACACGTATATTTCGCGGTAGGATTCTTGTTAAAGAGCCGGTAAAATTGTATCTAAGCATGCAGAATTTACACAGACAAGTAAGAACAAATAAACAATAAACACATTACGTTATTCTAATCAGTTCCCATATTGTTATGAATTAATATAGGAAAAGCGGCCAAAATCTTCGACTAAATGTCATCGAACGGTCAATAGCAAGCTAGGAACTTCTTCTAAAGCCGCGAAAACGTACCATTTGTCACACTGAGTTCTCAGCATCTGCATAATACTCAAATTCGCCAGGAACTTAACAAAAGCATTATAACGATTTTATCAATTCGACTGCTCAGAGTATCAGAATAGTCTTCTATAGATCGGATTATTTACCACTTCAACTAAAGTCAGAACTATAAAAATGTTAGGTCTGTTGACGGCACGATAATACCGTATATAAGCGGTTTTCCCAGATACATGTAGCTATTTTTAGAAATAGTCAATACAGGAAGCATGATTCATAAAGCTCGCAACATGATGTCTTAAGATGTCATTTCACATAAAGTCAATGTAATACCACATAAAAAGCACCTATCTACAGTAAAAGATGCCTTAACCGATGGGTCAACCTTTTTCCGTGGTGTATGCCACTAGAGGCAATATCATATGAAATTCACAGTAGCGCTATTTGTGCCGTGTGGAGGCCTTCTCCCCGAACATATAATCAGTATTGTTATAAGAAAATAATTGGCTTACGGAATTAAGTAGTGATAATTACGTTTATCAGATTTATTCGAACAACCTTTTTGGGGGTTGTCCCGGCTAGCGAAATAGGCAGTGTAATTGGAACTGAACGACAAGGTGCTGTCGCCGTACGGTTTCGTTCCCCAGTAGGGGAATTATCATTTTTAACACTGCGTATACATGGATAAAATATACAATATAAACGCTGCGATAACTACAATAATCATGTACTTTATTTTATAGGCGACAATCTGATTGGTTCGAAAGGTTGCTGATCAAAACAAGTTTTAGTGAATCTGATATCGTATCGGTTTTCAGGAGACGTATTTAATCAGATTAGAGTATCAACACGGTCTTCAATAAGGGGATCAAATCGGCCACAGATGAGAGTACCAGCAAACCATGGAGTGCAAAACAGCTGTAACTGTCTTCTTTTTCCATTTACAGATACGACTGTTTTGTACACATCCCACGAAGTGGTCTCGGAAAGTAGAAGCCTGTTAAGTAAGAAAGTATCAAAATGGCTTCCAGCGGCCAGATCTTCACAAATTGGATTACAATCAATGTAAGCCTATAAACAATGTAATCCGGCTTACAGGAAGATACTGCTATACGTATTCTTTTTATATTGAAAAATTATAAAGCTTTTCTTGATTTTACTTTCGGGATCAATGTAAGAATATTTTCGCTTTTCTGAAAAACTTTATATAATTTTGATAAATCTCTCTTAGAAATTCTAAATAAGTGATTATCTGGTATATGTCTCGGTTTTAAACCAGCTGTAGATTAATTAATTACTTCAGCATCCCCAAGAAGTACATCATAAATAACTAAAACTAACCCTATTCTAATATGTATTTTATTCAAAACATGTATTGTCTTCAATCCAATTAACCGAAATTATTAATTATGGGGTGCTTTGGCAATGAATAAGCAGAACCCCGGAAATGAACCTGAAGATTTTGCAGCAAGTGGAACCCCTGACCACTGTGATATCATTAAATTTCGCGGTGGTTTAATTTTCGCGTATTTCCCGCTACGGTAAGTTCGCGAAATCAAATCCTAGCGAAATCAAACAATTGAATATATAGTTTTATTAGAATAATGCAAGTGCGCGAATTCAAGGCCTCGCGAAAATGTCATTTAAGTCTTTTGCGCGAAATTCGATCCACACGAAATTAAATGATACAACAGTAATACGTATGATTCGGAATTCAACAATTGAATGTATTTTTGTATGATCGTGCTAATAAATTATCTTTGACAAAAGTTTTAGAGCGATATCTTCATTTAAGATTTAAAACTATCCTCGTCAAAGGCAGACGAAAATTTTCTAACCTAACATCATTAATAATTTATAAGACATAGCGGTGTTCGTTGACCCAGATGGCACGAGATTCTATGCACGTATTGAGGCTAAGTTAATTATCTACTATGTGACAGGAAGAAGTCAAGTGTATAATCTTATCTGTCAACCAACATTTACACCTCAAATTATGCAAATTTATTGAATTAAGACATAAGTAAAGTACATCAAGTTTGTTTCTGTTCAAGACTGACTGTGACATTGAATGCAGGTGCGGATATAACGGGGGGCTGTGCTGTTTCTTGAACGACATATTATAGGCCGGTGGCCAGGAACATGTTTGCTCCCCCCCCCCCCTTGGGGAATTTTGTAGACATGATTTTTCTGAAAGCCTGTTATGTCCTGGATATTTTGCAGTTTGTTTGTATTCTGGCGAGTGGGGCATAAGGGTGTTACGGAGGTTTTAATATGATACCCCTAAAATTTGTAGAAAAATATATGGATTTTGAACATTTAATTCTGCTCTATTCCAGATACGATTTAATAAAACTTATATTTTTATATAAGGATGATGTATTCTCTGTTAATTGATGTAGTTTTCATTTCAAACTTTTTGCACTAACGTAACATATTTAGTGTATAACATACATAACCCTAAAAAGATTAAATTTAAGTCAGAAACTTACCCGTAGGATTTTTATCTGTAATCAAACTTAGGCAATAATACATGTTTTTGAAAGCTGCATGATCAAACAATAAAAAACAGTGTGTTTTTCATAAAAATCACACTGGCAAATGTAACAATTTTACCATAATCTTATATATTACAATATGGCTAATTCAAACGTAATATTCATGTTTCGGGATAAACAAGCATAAAATATAAAGTTTAATTAAATTATTGAGCTTTATAAATGTAAATGTTCTTAAAACTTGCATGTCTTCAAATTTTCAACATACATAACATATGTTACTCATTAAAATAAGGCTTATTTCCTTGTTTTTATTTGTTTTTAATGGTGTTAGCTGATATCTATTTGAGGACATTAATTATGTGTGCTCTGTGGAATGTCCTGATGTTTGTTAGCCCTGTGTAGATTTCTAATTACATTGACAGTCGTTTTTTAACTAATATTACTGACTGAATGAAGTATTTTCTCTAAAACTGATAATTTTGTACAAAGAACTGAACACATTTACAAAACTGCAACACAACTATGCAATCATTTTAGATTAAACTATAAAATAATAATAGTAAGAAGTTTATAGTGTATACTATGTTATGTTATGTTATGTTATGTTATGTGGTTAAAATGTTAAAGTGTTTAAGCTTGTCCATTTTTAACCTTCAAATCTCCGTAACATACAATTCTGAAGCTACAATATTGATAAAGTACAATGCATTTATGAATTAAATGATTAGAGGGAAATTCTAAAAAAAATAATTTTTAGAATTGGTTCGAAAAAAGTAAAAAGACAAGAGATAAAAATATTGCTTTGAAAAGTGTTACAAACAAAACAAATTAAAATTAATTATATGTTACCTAATTATTTTATTAATGTTTTTAGAAAGATGACTTAGAATAAAGAAAACAAATTTCTAAACCGTGTTATAGTTTGTATCTAGATTACAGTAGAGTCATTCATAATGTGATAAACTATATTTACTAAAAACAAAGTTGAAAGCACCAGTTCTGGTCTTTTAAAGCAATAATAACTGACATTACTGTTAAATAAAACATGTGAAATAAGAAAAATAAATTGTCCTAAATGAAACATTATTTTTTCCATTGTTCAAAGAAAGCTTAAGAATTTGTTAAGAATTCCTTAAGATCTTTGTAGAATGTTATTTTTCTTAAAGAAAATAATTGTTAAAGAGAAACATCCTAATTTGAAAGACAATCTGTGCAATGCAGGTGATGGTAAGCTAATAGACAAGTTAACTTTGACTTATGTATAATAATTTTTAGGTAAAAATTCTTTTAATTGAGTTAAAAAAATTGCTATATAATGCTCATGCTGTTTCAATGTTTTACAAATTCTACACTGAACCTTAGTATTTTGATGAATAAAACTACTTTTAAAAACATTTCTAACATCAGATAATTGAATCAGCTAATGTGTGTAAAGTTTAAATTAAGTAGCTTTTAAATTTGTTTTAGATCAACTCTAACATAATATAATATTATATAAAAATTATTTATCAAAACGTTAACTTATTGTTTGCAGTTTCCTGCTTTTCTTTTCTTATTATTTTTACTGATTATTAAAGTAAAAATTGGTAACATATTAGAAGATAACGAAAGACATAAACAGAACAATAAAATGATAAAAAATTGGTAATTTTGTTCATTCTTTTTTTTCTACATTTTGTTAGAACAAATTAATGTTATCTGTCTCAATCGAGAGTATCTGGACTTAGCTTTAGACTGGATGCAACAGCCCATAATTAGTGCAAACGTACTACAATGTTGTCACTGAGCCATATTGATAGGTTTATTGTTAATTTAAAAGATTTTAAATATGACGATCATCTACATCATACACATTTATTTCAAGACATATTGAGCAGTACACAGATCATTAACCTCTAAAGTTTACTGTTTTATCACAGCAAGAGTCATATTACCTCATCTTACTTACGGTTATAACAGTGGCTACGCATCAATTACAGGTAATTTTAATGGAGACGTATATTGCTTCTCCTTGAATAAAATAAATAATTAAAAAAATCAAATGATATGAATAAAACACATTTTTTATTCATAATATTTTTGATAACACACTAATAGCTTATAAAACGCAAATAATTTTATAGCTTTTTATTACTAACTTGAATTTTATAATTTCTTAGTCACCTTTCTTTGAGAACAATTTATCACTAGAATATAAGTATCAAGCATGAGTGTGAGGTGAAGATGGAAAAATCTGTCACCGAGGGTGAACTGTTTTGGCGGGAACGAGGCTCTGCCGAGTTCCCGCCAAAACAGTTCACCCGAGGTGACAGATTTTTCTATCTGAACCGAATGTCTCATGCAAGATACTTTTTCTTGCATACATCTATTGCTTATAATATTTGTCTTCATTTATATTGTCTAGTTGTTTGTTTCAATTCGCTTAAACGCTGACGTTAACATACCTAATTATCTAAATGACGTCACTTATTTAAATACATGACGTCAAATACATGATGACGTGACGTCATTTATGTAAGCACGTAACTCATTCTACATGAGGGGTGTATGATCGAAATTTCCAACAAGGGTAAAAACACCGGATGACCGGATCTGGTATGCAAGAATCACTATTTCTTATGGATATAATTGTAACTTAAAACAGAAATTCATCTTAAAATGTCTCCTTTACTAACTAAGTGCAGGCTGATGTGTTGGTTCTTAAAATACATTATTGTCGCAATTTATCATGAAAGAATGTATGTAATTTATATTACTTTTGTGTAGTAACTAAATTGATTAATACGTTCTTTTGGGTAACATATTTAAAAATGGTGATTTATGATATGGTATTTATTTTTATTATGATATAAAGCTAACTTATCTTTAAAACTCATGAAAAGGTGTATTTAAACAAAAACAATTACACTAAAACTTCAAATTTATTAACCACAGCATGAAATTTTCTCAAAAGTTACATATTCAAACAGACGTTACGGTAAAACGCCCCACTCGCCAGAAAGCAAACAAATTGCAAAATGCGAAGAATGGGATAGGCTTTCAGAAAAACATACCCATTTAAATTCCCCCAGGGGTCTATTGGCAGCTCAAGGTTTAATACATTTATGGCCTGTTTTCCCATTTTCTTTTCTTTCGGTAACATATCTCAATATAGCATTACGGGCTTATGTCCCAATGTATGTCACTGTATTACATATGTCCTGAATTCTCATTTATCTTACTATATTTTACTTATAAGCACAAATTACTTGCTACTGCACGTAAGAAATGTTTCATACATCTTCTTTTACTAGGTTGTTATGTTACGTAACATAACCTAATCACTATTTTAGACCAATACCTTAGGTTACAGATATTTTTTTATTGCATTAGTAATGTAGATAAGAGCTTCATGGTGAAGAAAAAACAGGTTTATTTTAGAACTTTTATAATTGTCAAATATTTCATTCTTACACAAACTTTTTTCAAAGGTAACATATTCAAACAGGCGTTATGGAAAAACGCCCCACTCGCCAGAGTGCAAACAAATTGCAACATGCGTAGAATGGTATAGGCTTTCAGAAAAACATACCCTTCAAAATTCCCAAAGAGGGGGGGGGGGAGGGGGGGTCTATTGGCAGCTCAAGGTCTATTAGGGCAAAATAGGTAACAAAATGAACGTTTAGTCATGAGAAAATAATACAATGGTATCATAAAATTTCTCGGTGGTTTAATTTTCGCGTATTTTGCGTTACGATAAGTACGCAAAATCAAACCCTAGCGAAATCAAACAATTGAATATCTAGTCTTATTAGAATAATGCAAGTCCGCGAATTCAAGGCCTTGCGAAAATGTCACCTTAGTCTTTTGCGCGAAATTTGATCCCCGCGAAATTAAATGATACGAATGTAGTTAATTGTAAGTTCTCTATAAACAGTAACAACTTTAAATGTCAAAAAAAAACTATTAACAAAGACCCCTTTTGCCGTGGCGTGCCCCATATATTCTCTTCTTCATTTCATCTTATAGTAATTCAGTTTAAATTTTTGTTTCATGAAAATAAAGGCTTTGTTTTTTATGAAGAAACCAAAGTTTTAAAACACATACTTTACTTTTTTACTATGTAAATGTATTATTTTTCATTTAACCTAATTACGAACTGAACAATTAAAAATACTTTTTATTTCTTAAATATTATGATACTTTAACTGTACAGTTTCGAAGAAGACTAGTACTGTTTTTACTAGACGTAAGCATAAATGTTACTTTTATGATAATATTACTAATAATTAATAATGCAGATGATGATGATGAAGATGATGAAGATGATGATGATGATGATGATGATGATGATGATGACGATTATGATGATGATTATGATGATGATGATGATGATGAAAAACAAGAAGAAGAAGATGTTGATGATTATGATGATGAAGTCGATGATGATGCTGATGATGATGATGAGGAGGAGGAGGAGGAGGACGATGAAATTGCCAAATTGGCTGTTCCAAAATCCACTGAAAAAAAACGTGATGACAGAAGTAATTCTTATTATTTTGGTAAGAACTAAGAATATTTACTGGTCAAAAAAATAATTTGGCGATAATTTTGTTTTTTAAAAGAACGCCACCCTAAAGGTCAGCAAAGAATGGCATTGACTACAAATCGCGAGCTTGGCGCAAGGCTGGTCTAACTGATATAGAAATATGAAAGAGATAGCCCTGTTTTGCACTAAGACCTCAAATTGTTTGTACTATTCACGTGCACATACACTCTAGCAGTTTATCAGATATTCCGACACTTTTCACTATCAGCATGGGATCAATTAGGGGACTAATAAATCCCTCATCGAAGTGTGGCTTTTGACCAATGTTTATGATAATGTTTACTGATAAGCCCATTTCTACATTTATTTGTAGAATTGACCAGCCATTATTTTTCTGAGTTCTTCATTCAAGTTTGCATGTTTAATGTGCATTGAATTCATTACGAGGGTCTGCACTTGTCAAAATTTCTAAGTGCAAAACATTAGATTTTGAATATCTCAAAATAAAATTATCCTAATTAAAAAAACTTTAAATATGACCAAACCATAACAATTATTTGGAAACCATACGTATTTTTTACAAATTACGTCATCCACGTCAGCATAGGCTAATTATGCATAATTCCTGTGCGGCAATCAAATTCGATTTTTTTGCAATCATTTTTGTTCAGGGCTTTTTTCACTGTCTAGGGAGGGGCCCATGCCCTATAATTTAGGGGAAAATAGCGTGATTTCTTGTCTAAAGGTGAATCAAAAAACCTGATGTAAAGTTACTTTTGGGGGAAAACTGCATGATTCTAAAGAAATTTTCTCAGGGGAAGGCACCCATTAACGGCCCCTGTTAGAAATAGAAGGAAATTGTCCCATGTTCACCAACACAGGACAATCTAAAAACTCACACCAAAACTTTATAACTAAGTAACTTTTGATGACTGAATACTGCAAAAGTGCCGTCAACATGCTCTCAACTGGCAAAAATTTATTTTTTATAAAAACATTATGATGATATTCGTTATGCAAAAGAAATGCATATTTTATCATTATAAGAAAAAAATGAAATAATATTATTTTCTAGATTAATTACGTTGCTTAGGCCCTCTTCACGCTGTCCCGGTGTATGATCGGGTGTGTCCGGGCAATTTGTAGCCGGTGGACCGGGATGGACCGGGAAGAGTTCGTGAACCATAGTTCACATTGCCGCGGTATACAGCCCCGGTGGATCCCGGTTTGGACACTAATATAAAATCATGTTTTAAATATGGCTTCCGAAGTTGAATCGGCCTCCACTGGCTTGTACCGTAGCGATATCGTGGCTCCAACGTTACTTTATCGGCATTCACTGGCTGCTACCGTGCCAAACAGTAGTTTGACCGGCACGAGTTGGGGCTACGAACACTTTCCTCCGTGGCACACCATGGCCAAACAGGGAAGTCACCTAACTCCACCATGTACACAGCCGATGTCGGTTTTCTGCGGTTTCACCCGGTGGCAAGACAGATCATGCCGGAAGAGCTACAGTGATGTACCGGACCTTCCTGGAATAACCAGGCATTGGTTTCGCTCCCGGTGAGTCCCTATTGTATTAGAATTTTAAATACCACTGGGGTCGCTTCCCGGTGATCACCGGTTCAACACTGTTTATCCCGATTCAATGCGGTTCTTTCCGGCGTCGCTACAGTTGTGGTCCCGGGTTGCCCCGGTCTCCAAACTAGGACACACCAGAGCTGTATACCTGGACAGTGTGAACCAGGCTTTATGTTGAAAGTTACGCTCTAACGTAATTAAATATTTACGTAAACGAATGTAAACACGAAAATATTGGTATTACATTTGTTTCATAAATGTCACAAGTAATATTTTTATTGCTCTGCAAATATGGATTTTTAAACCAGGAATTATTGTCTCTAGAGTGTGGATTTTTGGCACAAATATTCATAAACTGGCACCCAATATGTTGCTGAAGTTTATATGTGTTTATGTTTTTGGAATTGTGAATTATTTTGAATTTTTGCAATTGC
Source organism: Corbicula japonica (assembly GCA_038501625.1). Taxonomy (NCBI): domain Eukaryota; kingdom Metazoa; phylum Mollusca; class Bivalvia; order Venerida; family Cyrenidae; genus Corbicula; species Corbicula japonica. Next base: position 3,927,923 of record JAZAYU010000041.1, read on the forward strand.
AATATTGGAATAATATAGCCATAAGTGGACAAGTATTGGTGAAAAACATCTCACCTGTAGTTATGGATTATCCATGTACAGTTAGTCAATACAGTAGACAGCAATTATTGGATTTAAGGTTTATGCCTAGAAGGTGGTCATTACCAAATAAAGAAACCTTAGCTGTGCTGAAGGATTGTGATATTTTGAAATACCGAGGTAAACGAGCTGGTCGCCCAAGGGTAAAATGCTGGTCGTCCAATGCCGGTGTTCATCTCTCCAATCTTACCAAAATCGAACTTGATCACACATATTTGTTAAATGCTAAAAGAAAGAATCAGTTAAAACTCGCTACTGTTAATAGCAGGTCGGTACGTGGAAAATCTGCTGAGCTGCTTCAACACATTATGGAAGAGAAAATTGACCTCTGTCTGATCACTGAAACGTGGCTTCGCGCAGATGGTGATGACGTATTTAGAGGCGAATTATCACAGGTGGCTACCGTTTTGATGATGTGCCTAGGCGCGATCGTAATGGAGGTGGTGTTGCGCTTCTATACAGGGATAATCTGAGAGTTTCAAAATGTGCCTCAAACACTTTTTCAGTCTTTTGAATGCGCTGAATGGAAAGTATGTAGCAAAACTTTCACTTTCTATGTGTTTGGTATATACAGGCCCCCATACTCAGAAAAACATCCAGTGACCACCGCTGTATTTATTACGGAATTCACTCAATTTCTTGAACAAACATCAAGGTCGGAATCACAAGTAATACTAGGTGACTTTAACATACATGTGGATAATAAATCAGATTGTTATTCGCGTCAGATGGGCCAATGCTTAAAATCATTCGGACTTGTTCAACATGTCAAGGTACCAACTCATGTTAACGGTCACATACTTGACTTAATTATCACTAAAATTGAAGACAAACGCATGATCATATCAGAGCCTTTGGTAGACTATTTTATCTCTGATCATTCTTTTGTAACCTGCTACATAGAACAATACCGCCCCCTCTTGTTGAAAAGCACATAAGTTCTAGAAATTGGAAATCTGTATCTAGTGAAATTTTACAGTCAGACCTCAGTGAGGTGAATAGTATTGTGAATAACTCGTCTAATGTAAATGATCTTGTGTATGAATTCACATCTACCGTAACAGATATTGTTCAGAAACATGCTCCTCTTAAGGAAAGAACCATTAGATGCAGACCAAATATCCCATGGTATTCTAGCTACCTTAAGCAGCTCAAACAGTACAATTGAAAAAATTTTTATGAGATCTGAACTTACAAAAACTGTGTATAATAATGTCAATAAAATATACAGTGCTGAGTTGTCTCGGGCAAAAGATGAGTACTACCAAACCAAAATAGCAGATGCTGACGGAAACGTTAAAAAGCTGTATGCTGCAACATCAAGTCTACTTGGAAGATCTAATGACAATCCTCTTCCTTTACACACAGATTCTGTATCTTTAGCAAATGACTTTTTGAGATTCTTTGCTGACAAAATCAGTAAGTTGAGGGATGATCTTGACAAAATAAAGACGATTGACAGTCAACCTGCAGGCTCTACTCCCCCGCTTGTTAATAGCACATTTACTGAGTTTAAACCTCTCTCCCTCAATGGCATCGTAAAGCTTGTTCATTCAGCAAAAGCCACAACATGTGAACTCGACATTATACCAACGTCAAAATTAAAGAAATATTTAATAAAGAAAGATTGCTCCAATTGTAACAGAAATAGTCAACAGATCTCTTTTAACTGGTGTATTCCCTGAAACTTGGAAAAGTGCTCTTGTAAAACCTTTGTTGAAGAAAAAGGGCATTCCCTTGGAATTGCAGAATTATCGCCCCGTGTCCAATTTGACATTCCTTTCAAAGATTCTTGAGAAGGCAGCATTAAGTCAAATCAATGAATACATTGAGAGCAACCATCTACTCCCAGCCTACTAAAGTGCCTACAGGAAACACTATAGTGTTGAAACGGCAATGCTCAAAATGTACAATGATCTTCTGGAATCAATAGATAATAATAAGGTTACAATAGTAGTTATGGTGGACTTGAGTGCGGCATTTGATACCATTGACATCGCAATATTGATACAAATGTTAAAAGATGAATTTGGCATAGACTGCACTCCCTTGAGGTGGATTGAATCATATCTGTCAAATAGGACCATGAAAGTTTTGATCAATCGGTCATCATCTGACTCTGAACCAGTTAGATTCGGTGTGCCACAGGGATCGTGTGCCGGACCGGTTATTTTCACCCTTTACATAGCGTCACTTAACCGAGTTATACAGAAATATCCGGCAGATCTTTATGGCTATGCTGATGACCATAAGATTGCATTCAAAATCCAGGCGGGAAATGTGCAAAATGAGGTAACTGTCCTTCGACAACTTAAAGGGTGTCTCAAAGATATCATTACATGGATGGAAAATTATAAATTGAAAATGAATCAATCTAAAACTGAAGTAATAGTATACGGAACTCGGCAACAACTAGCAAAACTGAACATCCAAACTGTAAATGTTGGTGAATGCAATATTAAATGCGTTGATCATGTTAGAGACCTGGGTGTGATAATGACCAACACCTTGAATTTTGACCAGCATATCCAGAAAAAAAGTCAAACTGCTCATATACAGTTGCGAAACCTGAAAGCTATAAGAAAACATCTCACTCAACAATCTACTGAAACCTTGATACATGGACTAGTCCATTCACACATTGACTTTTGTAATGGTTTATTTGTTGATATCCCGGATTATCAAATCAACAAATTACAACGAATCCAAAATTATGCCGCAAGAGTAACCTTGGATGTCTCATACGATAAGCCCAGTAGTGAACTTTTAAAACAGTTACATTGGTTACCTGTAAAAGCCAGAGTTATGTTTAAAATCCTGGTGACTGTCTTCCGTGTAATCAACGGAACGGCCCCAGCATATTTGAGAGAGATGTTTACTCTCCTTCAAGGGAGGTACCAGTTACGCTCCAAAAGTGAACTGTGTTTTACTGTGCCCAGACGTCGAACAAAACTGGCAGATAGGTCACTGGCAGTGGTCGGACCAAAGTGGTGGAATGCCCTTCCCAGCAGTTTAAAAAATATTCCGTCAGAAGCCAGCTTTAAATCAAAACTAAAATCACATCTTTTTAGACAGTTTCATGAGATTTGAATGTTTGACTCATGTGTAATATCAGACTGTGTCTAAGTCTATGTTCCAAGGACTATACTGTCCTGAATAGTACATTCAATTTGATTGGATGTATATGTTTTGATATCTATATTTGCTATATGTGTTTGTAAAGCGCAATAGAATATTTTAATTTTTGCGCTATAGAAATGTCATGTATTTGTATTTGTATTTAATCTAAAACTAAAATTATTCCAACTTTATTAAACTACAAATTCGAATGATTCAATCAAATAGTTTAATAGGAAAAAACAACATTAATCACTTGGAACTTTTGAGTATTGTATTAATTGTTATTTTAACATTTAAAAAATTGTAAAACTTGACTGGTATTAAGCTGAGCAAAATTAAAAGGTTATTTTTCTATTTAATCAACAAATAAGAGCAGAAGGACCTAGAACTTAATTATATATGTGCCAATTATTATTTCTAAGTTTTAAAACAGATTTAAGAAAGTTTAAGTGTACTTCCAATTTGTCAAAATACCATATACACCATGGCTCATACACATTGTATAAATTCAAGATCTGCTGTTCTCTTACAATAGAGCAACAAAAATTATGATATACAATTAGCTGGACATTGAAACCTCTAAACACTTGATAAGATCAGGTCAGTGGAGTTATAATAATATCTCACCCAGAGAGAATAACAGTGCAGCTTCAGATAAGATCCCTCAGACCTGAGGAAGGTAATGGGGAAAACTATAATACTGCATAGGATTTTTCGTGAATTTGGTTAATGGCGGAAATATCTTTAAAATTCAGTTTATCATTTTAAAATAAAAACAAATCGTTAATGTCGGAAATTATCTATCAATCAAGTGTATCATTTTATAATAAAAACAAATTTTTAATCAGTATATAAACATTTATAAGCTGGCTTTGCTTATCAGTAGACCGGTAAACTAAGCCATATTTTGAGTAATCCTTAGCAAGCATTGCATTTCAAAGTGGAATTACTTTTCTCGGAAATAAATCAATCGTAATAAGTGATATATAATCTCTTCTCAAATTACTGTAGTATCATTTAATTTCGCAGGAAATAAATTTCGCATAAGAGATATAAATTAGATTTTGGCGCGGGCATACCTTCGCGCAGTTGTATTATTTTCATAAGATTAGAAAAATATTTTTAAATGATTAAATAATTTCGCCGGGGTTTAATTTCGCGCACTTTCCACCGCGCTAAATACGCTTATACGCGAAAATTAAATCCCCGCAAAATATAATGAGTAACAGATGCCTGGCTGTGCTGACTTAAACAATTCGACATTTAGAAATAATATCTCAAACACAGCATCTTTTAATTAAGCGAGGATGCCTATAAATTAATGATTTCCCCACAGAAAGTCATAAATAAGACAAAACATGGAAATCTTCCCTGTGAAGTAATTGCGTTATCAATAGGGTATAAAATGGTCGGTCAAGTTTTATTAGAATCAAATAGAATTAACGTTGTCTGTCTCGGCTCACCACTGGCCACAAGAAGTCTCGTACAAATTACTATTGAGCAAATAAATAATAAAAAAACATAAAGATCAAGATCATTACGATAAAGTTACTTACAAATAACAAAAAAAGTTATGTCCATGATAAAATTCCGAATACTGATGAGTCGATCTATTTCGCGCGGGTTTAAATTTTGCGTATTTCGCGCTATGGTAAATGCACGAACTCGAACCCTAGAGACATCAAACTATTGAATTTCTAATCGTATGAGAATAATAAAACTGCGCGAATTTATTTCAGCTCGAAATGTCATTTATCGATTTTGCTCAAAATAAGATCCCGCGAAATAAAAGGATGGCACAGTATTTAAGGCGTGTTTAATTTTCGCGTTCTTCGCGCTTTTGGGTAAATGCATGAATATAAACTCCTGCGAAACAACGTGTAACTTATATCTTAATAGCAAAATATTCTCGTGCGAATACTAGAAAAGTATTTCAGGCTTTGGGGGAAATTCTTCTAAATGAAAAAAAAAAAACAACAGAAAATGAAAGTTGCCTACAGAAATGGTAGATCTACAGCGAAAAGAATATAAGTATCATGCATGAGTGTGAGGTGAAGATGGAAAAATCTGTCACCGAGGGTTAACTGTTTTGCGGGAACGAGGCTCTGCCGAGTTCCCGCCAAAACAGTTCACCCGAGGTGACAGATTTTTCCATCTTTACCGAATGTCTCATGCAAGATACTTTTTCTTGCATACCTTTTATTATTTATAACATTTCTATGTAGATCTATGTATGCAAACTTTTTTATTTTCCTTATGCTGAAATATTGACATTATAGCTAACCGTTTTTATAAATGACGTCAATAACTTGAATATATGACGTCATTCACCTGACTCATTCTACACGGGGGGATGTAGGATCGAAATTTCCTACACGGGTGAAATCACCGGATGACCTGATCTGGTATGCAAGAAAATAAGATATATATCACTGTCATTTAACACACTTTATAAACAAGATTGTGAACTCAAAAAAATCTATAAATTGCTTTGGAACAAATTCTCAGAATCGATTTACAGAAATTTAATCTTAAAAACGTCATACTGGATCACACGGTTGTCATATTATAAGTATCATGCATGAGTGTGAGGTGAAGATGGAAAAATCTGTCACCGAGGGTTAACTGTTTTGCGGGAACGAGGCTCTGCCGAGTTCCCGCCAAAACAGTTCACCCGAGGTGACAGATTTTTCTATCTTTACCGAATGTCTCATGCAAGATACTTTTTCTTGCATACCTTTTATTATCTATAACATTTCTATGTATGTATACAAACTTTTTTATTTTCCTTATGCTGAAATATTGACATTAACGCTAACCTTTTTTATAAATGACGTCAATAAATTGAATATATGACGTCACTCACGTGACTCATTCTACACGGGGGGGTGTAGGATCGAAATTTCCTACACGGGTGAAATCACCGGATGACCTGATCTGGTATGCAAGAAAAAAATTGTAATATTGTGAAATACGAACAGTTTGATAGTAAGAATTAATATATCATACGCAACATCTTTCAGTTAAGCGAGGATGCCTATAAATTAATGATTTCCCCACAGATATAATAGGGTATAAAATGGTCGGTCAAGTTTTATTAGAATCAAATAGAATTAACGATGTATGTCTCGGCTCGCCACTTGCTACAAGAAGTCTCTTACAAATTACTTTTGAGCAAATAAATAATAAATAACATTAAGATCACGGATAAAGTGACTTACAAATAACAAAAAAAGTCATTTCCATGACTCCGAATACTGGTAAGTCGATCTATTTCGCGCAAGGGTAAATGCTAGTCCTTCATAGAAAGACGTCGCATTTTTTTACATTTTTTTATCTGGCAAATGCGACGTCTTTCCCTTTCTTTTCAAAAACACGTAGCAAATTCCGATTGAAAACCACATCGGAATGTTTGACCGCGTTTTTTGCACATTTCCCGCTTGCATATGCATCAAATATGGTTGATTTGCGAAGAAAAATCTTAAATCTAGTAATATAGACCAAAAATCTAAAAGTTACTTACAGATAATGGCTATTTCTCGTCCGAGATTTCATCGACCCCTTTCCTACCGACCATTTATGTTGACTCGCATAGCGTCTATATTTAGCACTACGTACGTAATACGGATTCATTTGAACGAAAATTCTACTATTTCTCTCTAGAAGATGAGCAAGACAGTTCTTATTCACCAGATGATGCTTTATGTATTAGAAAGTTTTTAAAAGCAGTCAATTTGTTAAAAAATGTAGTTAATTGTCAGAGTCACGTTTCAAGTTCCATCACAACAACACAGAAAAACTAAGAAACTTCAGCACTTAATCCAATCCATTTACTTGAAAGTACTAGTGATATTTAGTAATTACTCACTTATTATGTTTAATGCAAATTGTTTTATCCTCAAAAGCCATAGTTTGGATATGTCTGCTGATGGATGAATACCGTCAGTATACAAGTCTTTAAAGTTGTTAAAGTATTTGTTTCTCTTTCCTTGTTTAGTTTTCGTATTTTTCAGTAAATCCAAAGAAAATTTAGGCCCTCTTGAAGTGTTGTAACTTAACTCTAACTGTATTAAATTAAATCGGTCTATACGTTCCTCTAAAACTTTATCATTTTCTTTGTCTGATGAATCATCTCTACCTTTACTTTTATTCCAGTTATAAATACTGTAATAAGGGCACTGCAGGAAATATATCTCAGAACTTTGATTAGCCTGTAAAATCGCATATTTCATAGCCTCCAAACGATGTTTAAATGTCTCTGGATTGAAATCATTTAATTCAATAAATCTTCTTCCAATCATTCGTGTCATGTCACAGGTGCCTAACCAGACAAAAATAACTGGCCTATTCTCGCCATCTATGTTTTGACCCAAACGCGTAATAAGCTCTTGTTCCCCAATTTTAGCTCCACCTTTGTGAATAATTGATATAAAATCCTGTCTTTCCAAATGATGACTTAAACACCTTCCTTTACTATCGGTTAATAAAAACACTTTTCGCGAAAGACGATCATGTAATTCCACTTCCCGAGAAAACCGCTGAATACTTCTTTTAACACTTTCGACACTCATGTTTACTTCTGAGGCCCAGTTGATGCTGTGTAGCTTGAGAACAGCATATAGGTCACGTGCTTCTTTTGGCGGGCTCTATTATGCGAGTTTCATTCATAGTATTTCTTGAATGAAATTCCTTGTGCGACTCGTTCTAGTACTGGCGGGTATTTCAAATATGCAAACATGTCAATAGCTCAAGTCCAAAACTTTTTATAGAACAATTAACTAAATGCGTAGATCTAACTCTTATATCTAAATAGTTAGATGTAGATTGAATCGCGAAACATTGTTATCCAGTGAGTTCTTTAGTGAGCGAAACAGTTTTCATTCACTAAATTATGCATCGATAACTACGTGTCGTCGTCTATCTAATCTTTTACACAGTTGTTTCATTTTGCCAGCGAATTTACCAGCTTGTTTTGGATTTTCTGAATACTGAAAGTCTTTAAAACCTTGATGGAATCTGCCAGATCTGACCTCAAAAAGTTTTTCTGTCTGAAGAAATTCGACGAGGTTTTGAACGTTGCTGTCCCTGTTTACAGTCCTCCGTCTGTGTCTGTAAATTTCATTCTCTACGATATTGACGTCAAATACGGAATCCAATGCCTCGCCGAATGGCCCAATGATTTGACTGCATCTGTCAATAGTTATGTCAGTGTATCGCCCCTTTGCAGAACTGAGAAGATCTTTGAAGAGCCTATTGAGAATCTCATTCATGAAATCATTGGGTAAGTTTCGACCAATACCACCTCCGTAATTGACAGTGCGGTTATGAATAAGATCATGTCTTACGTTTGCAGGAGCCCAGCCGTTAATAGATGAAATAAGACGGTGCGCTAGAATTACATACTTTGGGTGTTTTTTGGCAAAAAAGTAAACGAGGTCCAGTTTCCAGTAAGCCATCATAGCATCACCATCTGCCTCCCGAACAGCGTCACGTCGACATAAAAGGTTCAAACCCCTCCACAACAGTGCAACGGAGTAGTCGCGTTTTCTGTCGTTTTCGTAAGTGATGCTGGTATCTTGTCCCTTTTGTTTACGGCCTTTACCTTTCAAGCGCTTTTTACACTCAGAACTACAGAACCAGTCACCCTTTATTGTCTTGTCAGGATCTATACCTAAGCACTTCATATGATACCATTCTACTTTTGTACACAGATGTTCTGCGCTACAGCCTATCATTGGTTCGTCACTTCCCAAATCTGTTTTGCAAGTACAATATGAATAGGGAATTTGTTGTTGCCGGCATTCGTCACTGCAGAACCAATCACCTTTAATATTATCCGGATCCACGTTCACGCAAGAATAATGGAAATATTCGCCCTTCGTACAGCGGCTTCGAGCTTCACAACCAATAACAGCTTCATCTTTGTCTTCACCACAGCAAAACATTTCTAGACTTGTCCCGTCATCATGTTTCAGTAAATCTGTGTCCAATCTGTACCAGACGTGAGAGACAAGACTACTACAAACATTTTCAAAGTACTTAGACTTTTCCTCATCTGATGCGTTTTCGATACCATCTGGAGCTGAGTTGGGCCTGCTAGAACTGTCTTCCATTTTCTGCAGCTCCATCGCCAGTAAACATAAATATGCTTCTGTACATACGCACATAAGCTCCCAGGCATGTGAAAAATTATCAGAAATATCGGGCTTCACTTGTCTGAAATTAAACATGTTTCTGACCTGGCACATCGTTCCCCGGGCGGCACAGCTTTTAGATGAATACAGGTCATCATATAGATCTTGCAAGAGAATCATTTCCTTGTGAAACTCCTGGGCGGCAGGCTCTAGACCGTCTAATCTTTCAGTGGGGGTCAGGCCGTTCGTCCTGGCGCGCTGAGCATCATTTCCGCGCTCACAGCTTAAACCGTCTCCATACACTACTGTAGTGTATGGTTTGCCGTCCAGAACAGGTACGTATTGGTGAAGTTTTGAGTAAATCCCGATAGCCCCTTGTGTTGACGAAGGATCTTCCTTAAACACACCCAGATTGATTAGAACACTCTTGTATGTTGATTGTAATGTATGGTCATGTACAATGTGGCTTATCGTGCATTGGCTAAAGTAATCCTTATACCATTGTAAATGACGGGTCAATATCCGGCCTATAATTACAGCCATTCTGCTGGACAAATGTTGGAATTCTTGCTCACCTGGAACGTAAGTACTTATTGGGAGCGACGATGAATCGATCGTGTCAACTAAAGGTAAATTTGTTGATTGTACACGGTTAATAGAAACGTATCCTAAAGCCATATTGATATATTTATTTTTTAAGTTTTCAGTAGGTCTTCGAGTGATTACCTTCTTCCCAACATTGTCCCAACAGAACGTGTACCCAAACGAAACCGTTTTGTAGTCTGTGCTGGTATCACTTTCTTGTGCGGCTGAGTCACTTTCTTGTGCTGCTGTGTCCTCCTCCTCAGTTGATAACTCAGGCATGTCGACTTCAAATGGTGTATCTAAACGCTCCTCGCTTGAATCGGACGACACAGAGCTGTCGCTGTCATTTGTTTCACTACTCTGTGACGATTCGTCGGAAATAACGCTTTCATCACTGTCTCCAGCAATTTCATCTTCATCATCAGTTAATGCAACTTCTTCATCTTCGATGTTTGGGACACTTGTAGATAATGCAATAGATAAGTCAGCGGCATCTTCAGGCTCAGTTGGCGTTTCAATTGTTGCACAAGACCGCAAATAACTTTCAGTTGTATTTTTCAAATGAACTGCAGCATCGTCAAAACCATGTCTAATTTTGTCTATGGCATTCAGTGTTGCATTTGATCCCAGACACAAACCTAAGTGAGACAACTGGTTAATTGTTTCGCGCTTGAGATTACCCCGCCAGAACTGAATAGAGACGAGCGTTGGCAAGAATTTAAATGTTAGGGGATACTTGGCATTCAATAATATCGCCATTGACATTCCCAACCTCGGCTTCAGCTGCACTCGTTGCCCCCTGATCAAAGATGTTTCATTTTGCTTCGTTGTTATCGACGCTCTTAGAACACCGCTAAATAATGGAGCAGATTCATTTGCTACAGACAGAGTTTTATCCCAAGAGAAGTCGTGTATGCTCGGAACGTCTACGTCATTACTGAGTGGGAAGACTGATTGTTTTGTTTTTAGCTGACGGATTTCTTTCCTGACAATTTCAACCGCTACTGACACGAAAGCTCTTTTTGATGCTTTTGTGGCATTGTACAGACCTTTTATGGCACGTTTGTATTGCCTAGCTCTTATGGCGGTTACAACTGTATCCCACTTAGAAACAGTTGTAGCACTTCTACCCTTAGCAAAAATTGACCGGGCCACTTTCGTTTTACCCTGAAAAAAAAAAGTTTAAATCACTCATCTTCCCGATTAAGACTAAATAATTGTTTGTTCCGCCCATCAATCATTCAACATTGAACATGCCAATCGATTATCATCACTATCATATACGTCATTATTATCATCATTCTCACATGTCGTCATCACCAGCACCATCATCATCATCATCATCATCATCATTGACGATAATTTGTTGACTATATATGTTGACTATAATTTGATATGTTGACTATAATATCTATATATAAAGGTGATGATAAAAAGGGGTTAAATGATCATATCAGGAATTGTCACAACCAAAAAACACAGCCTCCCCACGCATCCAAAAAGATAAGAGGAAAGAGAGCGTATATTTATAAAATGATCAATTGATAGAGCATTAACGCCGAAAATAAGATTTATTGAAAATGCCACTTAACCCTTTACTTCATAGAAATACATGTACATATGTACCTTGATTACATGGGCGAACAGTGTAGATCCAGATCAGCCGGCACGTCTGTGCCATCTGATCAGGATCTGCACTGTTCGCTTTTTTGTCAGAAATAACCTAAAAAAACAAAACGCAAATAATGTTAATCCTGATCAGGCAACACAGATTGGCCAGCCGATCTGGATCTTCATTGATCGTAAATGCGTAAAAAGGTGTAGATTTGAGGAAAGGGTTAATATTGATCAGTTCCCAATAACCGAAATTGACCATTAAATATAATTACTTTATTTATTGTTATCCTACATAAAATGTACTCTGTAAGCCTTAATTTTCATATTTACCGGATTTCAGGAAGAGTTACAACATTTTTTGTGATTTTGTTTTTCTTGTTTTTTTTTGTTTTTTTTTTTTTCGTATCTTGGATGTACCTGAATAGGAGTACTGGTAAACATCGGTCTCTTTGTTGATGAACCGGGGGTGTCCATTTTCTGGCCGTGTGACATCTGTCGTTTCCGTCCAATATATGATGGCGTTGCAGTCTTTCCCATGAACTCTTTACATGACTGCCTATACTTGGCTGAAGTATTCAACAAACTCCAACATGATGGACATAGGAATTTGCCTTGCAGCAGTTTAGAAACAGGCGTTATAGGCTTGCCCGTTATGTTTTCCACTTCTGAACGCGCCTCCTTTCCCGTAGTTGGCAACGTCTTTTCCAACGAAAAACGGTAGTGTCCAGCATTACCAGGTTTTCTCTTAAATTCACTGTTGCAATTTGCGCACAAAGACATTTTGATTCCTAACGTTTAACTTACTTCATACGCATAATCCAAGGCATCGTGTGTACTCAATATGTCACGTGATACATAAAGGTGGTAAATTTCAATCCAGTCCGATTGCTGCCGCTGTTATCATGTCATTTTAAGGGCAACGTTCTATCTATTTACACATTACTAAGAAAATGGACGCTAAACAAATAATTGCGTTATTCAATGAAAGAAAACTGTTGCACAACATAAATTTCGAGCCGAAGTACGAACAAATGCTAATTGCAGAACATTTATTAAATGGCTACAACACTTTAGGATTTTTACCTACCGGGTTTGGTAAGACACTTTGTTTTTTGATGAAAGATATGCTCTCTGACCAAAAGACTATCACATTGATCATCTCACCTCTGTTGTCGCTGATGGACAATCAAATAGAAACTTTGAGTAAATGGGGATTTTCTTGTGCTAAAATTGCTCACGACACATCAATTGACATTTGTGACAGAATAGCCAATGGTGAGTTTTCGTTTGTGTTTGCATCCCCCGAATCTGTCTTGAAGCAAAACTGGCGGAAAAGGTTTTTAAACGATGTTTGGCAAAAACGGCTTTGTTGTTTAATATTTGATGAAGCACATTGTCTATCCGAGTGGGGAGAGGACTTCCGACCGGATTATGCCGAAATGGCTCAATTAAGGAGTTTGTTTAAGGTCCCGATTCTGGCCGTGACAGCGACATGTACGAACAAAGTGAAAGAAGGAATTATGTCTGTTCTTCAACTTGATCCCGACGATACTAAGGTCGTTTGGAAATCGCCAAATCGTGAGAACATAATGATTGTGTGTCGCAAACGCTCTTCTGGTGATATAGAGACAGAGTTTGATTGGCTTATTGAACACTTGAAACTGTACGGACGAAAATCAAAGAAAATTCTTATATACTGCCGGTCTATAGATACAGTTTCAGAGCTATTTCTTTCTTTAAAGGCTTCTCTTCGACAGTTCGCATACGCCGATTCAATCCAGGATTCTTCACATCTGCTACTTGAAATGTTTCATAAATGCACAGATGAGTCTTCTAAAACTAGAATACTGAATTTATTTACGAAACCAGATAGCAGCATCAGGTGCATTATCGCTACCGTGGCGTTAGGCATGGGCATTGACATCAGAGATGTAGACCTCGTAGTGCATTACGGGTGCCCGAAATCCGTTGTGTCATATTGGCAAGAAGCAGGGCGATGCGCAAGAGATGGGCGACAGGGTATGAGTTACATCTTATACGACAACTTCACTGCATCTTTGAAGACTACGGACGTAACCATGGCAAATATCGTTCGAAATTCTGAGAAGGAGTGCATTCGGCAAAATGTAATGAATGTGTTTGAAGTTTTAGAGAAAAACGATATAAAAAACAAATTGTGTGGTGGGTGTAATGATAAAAAATGTGCCTGCGAGTCTTGCAAATGTTGCTCATTTTGTTGTTCTAAATGTCCGTGTTATGGAAATGTACCTTTGATCAACAGTTTTATGCATATAGAGGATGAATGAGGACTGCCTCGCTCGTCCTTTCTCCATAACTTTCTAATATATTATCAGTTTTATTTCTAACAAACTATAATAAAAGACTGTCCACAGTCATAGAAAAATTCTAAACATCTCTGATTTTTCTAGTATGCAACAGCATATGATGAATAAACATGGTTAAAACAATCATTTTATAAACCATTAACTCTCCGTAACGACGACACTCTATACAATATATTTTCGTCCAAAAAAAGTTGTACTTATTGGACACGAACCTGATAGAACGCACATGTGCACATGTATGTGTATTGAAGTGGAAAATGTGTTTTAAAACGTGTTTTTAGGTAGAAATAGACCACAAATGTAAGTATTTGTATTTAATATTCTATTCTACAACGAATAAATGCAGTTTATTCAAGCTTCTCAAAGATTTTCACCAAAATGCATATTCTCGTATTTGCTACGTGTTTTGAAAGAGCTAAATTTAGACGTAGCGTGGATTTGACCTTTCAAAAAATTATCATCAAATCCACCGTTTACGTCTAAATTTTTGGACTAGGGTAAATGCACGAATTCGAAACCTAGCTAAATCAAACTATTGAATTTCTAATCGTATGAGAATAATAAAACTGTGCGAATTTATTTCCGCTCGAAACGTCATTTATCTTTTCTGCGCAAAAAAAGATCTCGCATAATAAAAAGATGGCACAGTATTTCACGCGAGTTTAATTTTTGCGTTTTTCGCGCTTTGGGGTAAATGCATGAACTTAAACTCATGCAAATACTAGTAAAGTATTCCAGGCTTTTAGCGAAAATTCGTCCCGCGAAATTAAATGAAACAACAGAAAATGAAAGTTGTCTACAGAAATGGTACAGCGAAAAGAAACCTAGATATCATACACTAAACACACTTCATGAACAAGATTGTGAACTAAAAAAATCTATAAATTGCTTTGCAACAAAATCTGAGAATCGATTTACAGAAATTTAATCTAATAAACGTCATACTGGATCACACGGTTGTCATATAAAAATATTGTGAAATACGAACAGTTTGATAGTAAGAATTAATATATCATACGCAACATCTTTCAGTTTAACGAGGATGCCTATAAATTAATTATTTCCCCACACAAAGCCATAAATAAGACAAAACATGGAAATCTTGCCTGTGAAGTAATTGTATTATCAATAGGGTATAAAATGGTCGATCAAGTTTTATTAGAATCAAATAGAATTAACGATGTATGTCTCGGCTCGCCACTTGCTACAAGAAGTCTCTTACAAATTACTTTTGAGCAAATAAATAATAAAATAACATTAGGAAAACGAATAAAGTTCCGGACAACAAACAATCATGTCATTTCCACGATAAAATCCCGAAAAATGATATGGGAGTCTATTTCGCGCGGGTTTAAACTTTGCGTAGTGCGCTCTAGGGTAAATGTAAGAAATCAAATCAGTGCGTTATCAAACTATCAAATATCTTATTGTATGAAAACAATAAAATTTAAAGATCATCGCGAAATTTAATAATACCACAATTTTCGCAAACGTTTATTTTCGCAGGTTTCGCGCTAAGGTAAATACGGTAAAAACAAAAATTTAAACCATGGCGAAATCACAACTTGAAATTATATCTCTTTACAGAAAATGAATTTCCGAACAAATCGGTATAGAATTTGGCGAAAATTCAACCCAGCGAATCAAATATCATACAACAGTAAAGTTGTGAAAGTTGTCTCCCGAAATGGTTCAGCGAAAGAAGATTTGTTTTGTTTGTTTGTTTGGGGTTTAACGCCTGGTTTCAACACTTTCTGGTTATATCCCGGCGGTCAGTCCACCTAACCGGTGTTCCTGGGTCTCTAACCAGTACTAACCAATTTCTCCGCAAGCGACTGACTGCTTCCTCACTTGAATCAGAGGTGAGGGACAAATGACTCTCAGACGCAATGTCCGAGTTCAATTGTCACGGAGAAATTTTTCCCGCCTCGGCCAGCGAAAAAAGAATCCAGAAATCTTAAATTTTACACATTGTATGAACAAGACGTGAAGTCAGAAAAAATATAGAAATTGCTTCCGAACAACAATTAAGAATCGATCTACCGAAATTTAATATAACGAACGTCATATGGATAGGTCGTCATATGTACGGAACAAAATAAAATATGTTATATGTGTAATACGAGCACAGAAGAGGATGAATTACACTTTCTTTCAGTCTGTCCTTACAGCAGAAGACCCCGACAAAACATTTAATTCCAAACTGCTGTAGTATTATTTAATTTCGGGGAACAAATTTTCGCGAAAAAAGCCGCAAAAGCTCTATAAATTCACGCTGATTTGTATTTTTCTACTCAGAAAAATAATTACATGGCGTAATTTCGCTTGGTTTTGAATTTGCGCGTTCAGTGGCGTAGCTACTTTAGGACATGTAGGCCCGGGCCTACAAGTTGGACAGGAAAATGACGTTTTCAAATGTCCCAAAAAGACAATAAAAAACAGAACCAATTTGTATGGTCGCAGGTTCAAGCAGTTTTTGTCGAATCAAATTTGTCTTTGGCTTCTGGTGAAAATGATTTTTTTTTTGCCAGATGTAAATGCAGATTTACGTTCTAATTCTCTGTGTTGTCACGCTTTATTTGCAGTTTGCTACATTTAATCTCCACTTCTTTACTGCTTTTTGTTGAGGGGGGCGGAGCTTTGCATCCCAGAGCCCCTTATCAAGAAGCAACCGCCATCTAGAACCCCTTATATGTGCATACAACTTGTAAAAAGCTGGCTACGCCCCTGGCGTTAACCCTCCGCAAAAGTTAAACCCGTTAGAAAATTGACATAATTCTTTCGTTCATCCTGTTCTTATAGCAAGATACCTTCGACAAATCAATAAGAACCAAGCAAATGTCATTATTCAAATATTCGAGTCGAAATATGAGACACAAATAACATACAAGTCAAAAGGGACAACGTTAGTCTTAGTACAATACCTTATAGAAATATCTTTGAGGAACGATGAAATAATATCGACTAAAACATTTGCATATTTTCCATCATAATATACCGGTATACATAAGATTATTTGATTAAACAACATTAAATTTGGTAAACTTACATATCTTCAATACTTCGTTTTCTCTGCAATTGTGCAATTCTAGTGACACGACCGTCCGATATTCTGAGGTCACACGATGAGCTCACACACCTGAAAAAGTAGACGTTATTTGTTTTATGTTGGTACGGCAGCCATGCTGCTTTCAGAACATACCTAGTTGCAATTCCAACTGATCGTGAGCTTTCCTTCACAGTCTAGATTGATTGTTCTCTAAAACCTGGTGAAAACATATCAGTGGCAAACATATGGTTTGCCACTCTCCAATTAAAGGCGGTAACCTCTCTGATTCTCTTTTCTATCTTATTTTTTAAAACTGAACTTTAAAATTCAACCGAGGAAAGTTGGTGAATTAAAATTCATATACTGAATGGAAAAAGTTTAGTCACTATTTTTGATTGCGTCCGAAATCTTCAATACTGCAAATATCGTGTTCAAACTGATAACACAAATTGTTTTTCTCTTACTAAACACATACCTATCGATCATGTCGAAAAACAAGCACGCGCTTCCACTGTTTTTGTAAAATCTGAAAATGCAAGAAGTGCACGAGCCGAGGTAAACCAACATGGTAATTGTGCAGTTGAATTTAGATATTTCAAGAGAATTGTGTACGTTGAAAATAACCGGAGTAAAATTTGTGTGACCTAGCCTGGGTAAACGTCCTAGTCTATCCGTAAATGATAGAAATGTTGCTATGGGAACGCTTACTGCGGGTGCACGTGTTATTGACGTCGCACGTCATTTTGGTTACCATAAACGGACAATTTATCGTCTCCGAGAACGTTTTCTACAAACAGGGAGTGATAAAGATAGGCCACGTTCTGGACGACCATTACAAACGACGCCACGAGAGGATCGGTATATAGTGACGTCATTCAGACGTAATGGATTCATGACCGCTAAAAACCTTGCTCAGGGACTTAGACAAGCCACAGGGACACGGATATCACATTACACGCCGCGAAACCGCCTGAGAGCTGCTAGGTTGACTGCTCGACGTCCCTATAAAGGTGTTCTATTGACAGTACGTCACCGAGCCGCACGTGAGAATTTGGCACATCAGCATAGTCGTTGGACACGGCAACGATTGAATAGGGTGGTTTTCACTGATGAATCGAAGTTAAACCTTCGAGGGGCTGATGGCAGATTTCGAGTTTGACGAGAGAGGATGGATCCCACCAACGTCATCGAATATGACCGTTAAGGTGGCGGAAGTGTCATGATTTAGGGTGGAATTTCAAATACTGGGAAGACAAAATTTTAAACTGTGCGTGGGACATTGAATGTCGTTCGTTATTGTGAAGAAATCATCGTTCCCATCATCGTTCCATGCATAGTCAATGACAATGCTGATGTTCTGCAGCATGATAATGCCCGATGCCACTCCGGTCGACACACAAGGAATGTTCTTGAAGTAAACAACATCAATACCATCGAGTGGCCGGCGAAATCTCCAGATCTCTTCCCAATCGAAAACATGTGGGACTACCTTGGTCGAAAAGTTCGTAATCGAAATGACGTCAATGACGTTGCTGACCTGGAGCGTGCATTGCACGAGGAGTGGGCACTGGCACCTTTGCATTTTATCAGAAGACTGATAAACAGCATGAGGCGTCGCTGTCTGGCTGTTCTTAGAGCCAGAGGTGGACATACTCGTTATTGACTGTTGTGTGATTTTTGTTTCTGACCCCTTTGTCACATTAGATGGCTAAACACTTGTTTGACATAAAGATTTTTTGTCAAAATTATTGAACTGAATTGGATATGTAATAAACTTCGCCCTAAGTACTTGTTTTGTCTTTTATATGTGTATTTAACAAATCTGTAGCAAAAGGAATTCGAAGTGACTAAACTTTTTCCATTCAATATATTTACTGGATCGGATGCAAGAAAAGAGGTTCGTCAGTCGCAGATTTAGGATAGTTACAATATAATTTCCAAATTCCTGACCAAAATCCCCATGAGAATTCTCTCTATCTAGTCTAGTCTCTTTACATTGTATCTCTACTATCTGGCTGCGTAGCAGTCTATGATTTCTGCGGGTGGCTTTTCAGATATGCATATTTTTTCTCTTTATACATTTTTGCATGACGGGGTCTTTTATTATTAAATACCTACGTTGTGTGATATAAAAGAGCGTACAGCTTAAATAACAGCAAGCACATACCCATAACAGAAGGATTGGTTAAATATGCGAACTGGTCAATTTTTCTCAAAATCACCAAGTAGAAATTCTAAAATAAATATTATTATGGAAATACTTTGGCAATTTTGAGGTCTTAAATAATTATAATTACAAGTTTTGTGTTTTGAGAGCTGCATGTTGTCAGTGTAATTAGGTGGAAAATCTTTACCATTTGTAACTATTGCCAATAAATAGTCTTTTCTTAATCTCGTATACAAGATAAATCAAAAGAATTGATTTTGTAGATAGAGTTACACACCACCAATTCAATTTCCATAGACTTCCATTATAACTTTTCATCAATTTCTGAATTTACTATTGAGTCAAGCCCTTAAAATCTAACAGTTCTCAAAAGAACCAACCTAGAGACACTGTCAAATATAAATTCTACCAAAGCATGACCAATAACCGTTTTCGGCATTTAAGCCAGAAGTGTATCACCCCAGCCTCTGCGGAACTTTTGTTTCCATTCTGTCAAAAATGATAAAGTTTTAATGCACTTTTTATTATCAATTTAATACTATTTGTATTCAAATTACTACAAAATCACTATATTTTATTAAAATAATTTTCATTTTAAAATATTTATTTTCATTTTCGAATTCCCTGCACAAAATTATTTAGAGGCCTGATCACCAATATTTAGTGGTCTATAACCTAGAGCTTTCCCTTGGGCGAAGATCTCAGATTTGGTTAATTTAGCCTCGGCCGACTACAAAAACGTGATGCTTAAGCTGATGTTAAATGTTCCTTGAATTTTTTTCAGGAGTTGTTGACAGCGTGAATTTTGTGTTTTCTTAGTAGCTGAACTCCATGTGTTATAATAAACAATGCTTCCTGGTTAAGGTATCTGCCGTAAGAAATATAAATTGACAAGTTATAAGGGAGGTAATTTGCGTGTCGACGACAGTGTACAGGGTGTTTACTGTCGCTGGCTGGCGTCCGCCACCATATCACTGTAGGGAGAAATACCAAGATCTGTAACATATTTTGTGGGTGGTTTGACCAATTTAATCACTATAAAAATTAATTTTGTTACTATGGTTTCATTTAATTTCGCGAGCGCTTATTTTCGCTCAGACGAGTTATTAAACGACATATTTCGCGCGGACATGGAATCGTGCAATATTCTTATTTTTCATAACATACGAGTACAGCCTTTTCATGCTAAATTGTCCGAGGGGTTAAATTGTGCGCTTTTCATCTAGTGCGAAATACATGATAATAAAACTTCGCGAAATATAATGGTACCACAGTAAATAGTTTTATCATATCAGATTTTAGTTTAAAAGATATTTACGATTAAAAAATAGGTTACTATTAATATATAAAAGACAGTATTGCATTGCAAATGTTTTTCATATGAAATTAGAAAACCTTAGGCTAGGCGGCGTGAGCATCAATATGCATTTCCGTTACTGCGCATGAACAATTTCAATAAAACCCGAGATTGCAATATTTTCATATCCGACTTGCTCGGTTGTTTTAAAAGTATTGGTTTGATCTATTATTTAAAGAAACACTACACATACCCGATCGAATGATAACATGCACGCATCTTAATTAAAAATAATAGACCGAGTAATGCAAAAAATTGTATCAATAGATTAAATATGCATAACCGAAAATAGTTAATAGTGCGGGACCTATAGTTCAGGTCCTTAGTATGTTGAGGTTTATCACTGTAAAAAATCTATCGATACTCTTTATAACACTTGAAAATATTGTTCATGTCTGTGCTTGGACAGAGGCAGACGACTTCACTCTAATGGCGGCGCAATGTTTTCCGATACGACGGCGCTCCTTGCTCAATTTAGTCAGATTGATAAAAAACAATAATAAGATTATAACTTGTATTTATGGATCTTTGACAAATTTGCTTATGTATTTCGAAATGATGGTACCTTATTATCCATTTGGAAAAGACTTTTGTTTTGGGGGGGGGGGGGGGGATATCCTCATAAAAATAACTGATCACAATCTAAATTGAAACAAGAAAAATGTTGATGCAAGGCATCAAAGTGGGCGGGAGAAGGATTTTCTTGTTATTATAACAATGTAATCTCACTGCTCTGACGAAATCGGAATGACTGAGATTATTACGTTCTATTACTAGAAAAATCAGAACATACGCAGTGAAACAGTCAACATCCCGATAGTACGGGCTTCTGTCGTTTTCAAAAATCGCCTCATGAAAAAAAATCAAAGTACTGAAAGGGCTTTAAAGCCAGCGGAGCGTAAACATAATCAAAATAAAACAAACGCATAATATTCAATGTAACAGAAATTCCAGTATTATTCCACTTATAAAGATTTATAATAACTATACAGAATGAAGAAACTCCTATAGAAGACATGTTATGTGCTTGCAACATTGTGGGTTGCCTATGTTGAATGACATATAGATACAATGTATGTGATATTAGTTAAATTGCAGTAAAATTTTCACTGTAAATAAACAAAACAAAAAAAAAACACACAAAAAAGAAGCTGTGTTTGGAAAACACATATGCCCCGGTGGCGAAGATTGTCATGATACAAATTTAAAATGATAGCACAATGTTAAAACAGCAAAAAATCACAAGTTGGTTCTAAATAATGGAAAAAAGAACTTTCTCTTGCTCCAGAACCTGAGCATAAAAAGAATTTTACATGAAAATCAATTAATGTAACATATTTATAACCTAATATTATAATGTAAAGATAATTCATTACAAAATTGGGAAAGTTACAGAACTTAATGTAATTAATGCTTAGGCATTATTACAAACACTGATGATGCAAGTATTTGGAGGGTGGGTATTAATTAGAGGCACATGATTGGAATTGAAAAATATTCAACATGCTGAAACAGATAAACCATTTCTCTAAGTACACAATTGGAAGATAACCTCAGAAATAAGGTAGCTGGAGTTATTTAACTTGTCAGGGTCATGACCTGTGCACTGTTAAGTACGTGTGTTAAATTTATTTTACTGTTCTTTGCAGACAATGAGAAATATCCAACTTTCAGAAACAGGTTAACCATTTATCTCTTAGTGTAAAATGGGGAGATAACCCCAGGAATTAGCTAGCCAGAAATAAGTAACTTGTAAGCGTCATAAACTATGCACTGTTAAGTGAGTGTGAAAACTTTCATGCCAATGCCCTTAGTAGAAATTGAGAAATATCCAACTTGCCGAAACAGGTTAATCATTTATCTCCAAGTACAAAACGGGGAGATAATCCCAAAAAAAGGTACACAGAGTTATGTTTCTTGCTAATGCTCTTTGTAGAAATTGAGGGGGAATTGCATATAAATACCAATAATTCAGATACAACAATCATTGAAAATTATCCAATACAATAGTTGCTAGAAATGGGAATATTCAACAAAATAAAACTTGTCAAAATATTGACAAAGGTAATTTTTTGGGAACTGTTTAAATAAATGAGAAAGGAGACATTAAAAGCAATTGAACAGGATATTAAATAAATACAAAAACATTACAGGATACATGTATGTTTGATCCAGCAATACCAGGATCAAATACATCACTGCCCAGAATGCCTAGCCCTGGTTTTATGCAACTCAATATTTACACAAAAAACAATTTTGGTGATAATTTTATATTCATGCTTTATAGCAACACATCACAACTTAAAACAATGCCATTAGCCTTATAAATGTCATTTAGTAAATAAAAGAGGAACAACAAATTTTTTTGTGTTAGTCATACAGTTTGGAAATTGTTGGGTTAACAAAATTGTATTTATTTCATATATTGTTATAGCTTATTTCTTTACCTTGTACTATGTCTCTTGAATATTTTCACTTTCAACGTAAATACACAGGGACCTAGTGAAAGGCTGTTTGATCTTGGTTTCATGTATAATAATGTGTCAGAGGGAGCCAGAGTTATGTTAATGTAACCATATTTTTAGGAAGTGTCCAACCTTATAAATCAGATAAAGGGGCTCTTTAAATTCATTTCATTAGCTAAAGCCTTTTACAGACACCCTTTCCCCACTGTTATCTGTCAATTTTATTTAGACCCTTTTAATGCATGCATCTCATCTATCTGATTTATATATACATTCTTTGAATCTTGACCAGGAAGTACATGTACCTAAAAGATCTAAACATTAACAGACTCTGATTAGCCAAACTGATATGCATGTTGATATGGTCTAATCTTATGGTCTAATATTGTCACACATGGAATAAAAGCTGCATGGAAAGAGTAGACACAAAACATGGAATACTTGACTTTTGCACAGAAAATCCATTTCTAACTTCAACCCTTAACATATGCAAACAGTGTAGATCTAGATCACCCTGCCTCTCTTTGCTGTTTAGTTAGAATCTGCACTATTCACTTTCAGATTCATATTTAGTTATTTCTGAACAAGACATGACCAATGTAGATCTGATCAGATGGCACAAATGTTCAGTCTGATCTGGATCAACACTAGTAACACATGCAATGAAAGGCACATTTTTATAGCAGAAAGGTGCACTTGATCAATAATTTTTAGTTTTGCCCCTTAGAATGACCTGAACAATATTTCTTAGTGAATATTATCATCTTCAACTAAAAATTTAGAAATTACTCTACATGTACATCATAAAGCTATTACAGTTACTATAACTATTAAAGTTAATACATAGGTAATTATAATATATATAATTATTCTTAGTTTGTCATCAGAAATATTAATACATCTATGTTCTTTCAATGCCATTTAATGATTTAGTTTAATGATTTTCATTAGAAGATATCATTTAGGGATTTCAAAAGATGCAGGTTCTTGCATTTTTATGCAAGCATATTTGATTTTTTTTTCACTTTTGACCCCCAGGCTAAGTTTGATATGTTCTTTTAAAAATGTTTTTTATTCACAAATTTATCACATCTAATGAGCCAACAACAGTGTTCTTTGCTCGTGAAAAGTCTCTTCAGAGGTTCAGGGATTTCGGATTTCAATAGCTTTTGAAAACCAGGGGTTGTTTGTCCCTGTTGAGAGTTTTTAAGGGCTCGTAATCAAATAGTTGCAAGTTACATGTATATCTTGTGTTCAACTTGAACTTAACTACTTATAAAAGTGCTTTAACTTCGTTTAAATATATGTTCAGTGGTCTAATATAAGTATTGATTTTATAATTAAAATGCAGACACAATATTTATCTTTATTCTTGCAATATTCGACCATGATTTCTTCATCAAAAGAACCCAAGCTGAAAATCAGGAACGGTCAAATGTAGAAAAACTAATTTGTTTGCATCAAAATGCTAGAACCTGCATCTATTGAAATCCCTGGGGTAGGAAAATTAAGTCTGACATGGTTAACTTTCAAGTTTAATCCAAACTGATCGTCATAATTTTTTCCTGTTGTTGCGATAATTACCTGGCAAAAACTAGATAATATAAAAATTAAAAATACCAGTTTCTTTAATCCATGTGTGAAGTGGTCATATTGAAAAAACAAATATTATATCATTGAAACTTAGGAAACTAGTATAAGCTATTCTAGTAAAAAATACAACTATTTACCTTGTTAAGACTTGTAAACCTGGACGGTGTTTAACTGCCAGTGTGATACAGAACTTTGTTGTCCAAAGTGCTTGAAGAGTCTATCTTTAGTAAGACTACATCCTCACCAGTAAATGTAATTGTAAACAATAATCAGATGTGTTTCCATGCAGCTGGTTTTATACAAATCATTATATGCAAAATATGCCAAACTGTTTTAGTAAAGTTGATTGCACATTTATGCATACAATGACTGCACACTATTTGGGATAGTTTCAAACAGTTAAAACCGTTATGCCGTGACCTCTTAAAATCACAGTAATAATTTTTTTATCCATGTCTGTATTTATTTGAAATCCTTTCAGGATTTCACGTACTATCTGTGATGTTAGTTCCACTTCCGAAAAACTCAGTTTGCATCATTTTTATAACTTTAACAATTTAAATTCGCACAAAACATTAGAAATTTGTTCTAACGAAAGTGTTCAATACTTTTGGGTAACACAATCAAGGGGAGACACCGGAGTTGTGTGTAGTTTGGGCTAAACGCCGTCTGTGTTACGTAACAATGTCAAACCCGAAAAACAATCGACGCGGTATATAACAAACATTAACAAACAGACCATTGCACGATTAAACAAGCAACGTACCATAATTTAATAGTATAATTACGTTTTGTCCCGAAAAAACAATCTCACCATTTATGTTCCACAAGATCACAATAGGTATAAACGCAGTGCAAAGGTCAGCATCCCTGATCGATTATACGGAAACTACGTCTTGCAATGTACAATTAAAACAATGGATGACCACTATCGCAATTGTACAATTATTCAAACCTTTGTTTCCGAGCAAAACTCTTACGAATTATGCTCCACAACTTCCAGCAGGTACACCTACAGTGCAACAGTCAACATCCCTGACCGATTATACGGAAGGATCGGCTTCCGTTGTTTTCAAAAAATAGTCACGTGCTCAGGAGAACTTATTATTTTAAAATTTAAGAAAAATAAAAAAAAATCCTACAAAGCGATGTCAATTAGTTCCTATGATACGATTCGTTAACCATTTGTTAATAAGTTCTTTTGCACATAAACTCTCATTAATATATATATATCAGAACAAAAATATAAACATTTCTGAAATTATGCTATTATCCCCACAAAAAATAGTCACGTGCTCAGGAGAACTTATTATTTGAAAATTTTTAAAAAACCACTGAAATCCTACAAAGCGATGTCAACCAGTTCCAATGGTGCAAATCGTTAACAATTTGTGACTACTTTATTTTGCAAAACATCTCTCATTAATATATATCTGAACGAAAATACAAACATTTCTGAGATTATGCTAGTCTCCTTCTACATCAAATTCTCAGAGTAAGCACAAATATAGTGGGCGGCTTCTGCCGCCCACTAATTAATCTATTTGCTTTTAAACCCAGACCAATACTCGTTTAAGATACCGTTTCTTGCAGTCCAAATTTGCAATTTTTTTTCGTTTGACACCATTCTTGTGGGTTCTAAAATTCGTGTGATCCTATTTTTTCTAATCTACATTTATGTTCAATTCTGTATTTCGCGGTGGTTTTAAATTCGTGAATCAAGCTCCCCAAAAGTCTACGAAATTTAATACAAAACGAATATTAGGAAATTTACAGTATATGACTTAATAAAAAATGTAAAAAACATTTTTGTGGCGAGAGATTTTGCCGATTATGATTCATTTCTTTCGAACATTACACCACGATCTGAGAATACACGTAAATTATTTTTAAAAGTAACTGAATACACGTTTTTCATATTCTAAGATATAATTATATTTCGCGTCGAATAATATTCGCGTATTTCGCACTTGGGAAAAGTGTGCGCAAAAAACACAGCGATATTAAGCCACTGAATATCTTATCCTAAGAGAAATTACAACTATAATTATGTCCGCGCGAAAAACATTTGTGCCTTCTGCGCGAAATTGCAAACCCGCAAGTTTTATTGATACTACAGTAATAATGGTGAAAAAAGATCTTTCTACTGAATAAAACCCGCAGGTATCAACTGATAAGCCAAGCATTTTACCACGCTTCAATGACACAAGTTCTTTATTTGATTCAGCAATTTTAATTCAGCAATCTAATTGCTCAACTAACGTAATATTTAAATTAGACCTCACAAAATCTTCAACAATATCGTTTTCTAATGATTCAAAGATATTACGTACGTTTCTTAATTGCCCAAATAAAATTTTAATAAATGCACGCATGTTTTTCCTTGTTATCCTTAAATTCTGTCTAAAAAGTCTAGGACCTTGCTAAAGAGCCAGTTTTATCTTTCTGTCTGCATTAAAAAAACTCATTGCGTATCGGTTCTGTACGTATAAATAATTTTGCTCTTTTAATTCTTTTTTTAAATAACAATTGTAAAACTACATAAGTGCTAGCGACCCTTTTTGTCAAAGGTAATAAACACAAATTCATTTTCAATTTTCACATTTAGTAAGGCAATTTTAATAAGCGATCCTTTAAACTTGGTAAAACAAATGTCATTATAATAATCGTACGTTTTTTATATATATTTATTATTCTAAAAAAAGTACTTTCTGACAGTTTTACATATACGTAGGTGGTTTTAATATTGCAGCTTTTATAGTTCCAGGTTTTTGGATTTCCTTCATTCATTTTAATACAGGTATCTGGCATTTTTCTTTAAAGCTGCCAAGTTTATGCTGTGCCCAAGGTTATAAAACTGAGATTGGAAACCAGTCTAAATCTCAAGCATCTGATTGGCTGAAATGGCGACCAGTCGCCATTTCAGCCAATCAGATCCTTGAGATTCGAGACTGGTTTCCAAACTCAGTTTTATAACCTTCAGCCCAAGAATACGTCAATGTCTCGGATGTGGTTAATAATAACTTCACTACTTTGCAAGGCCTATAAATACTGTAGTATCATCAAATTTCGCGTGGGTTTAAATTATGCGTATTTCGCGCTACGGTAAATGCGCGAATTTTAACCCTAGCGTAATTAGACCATAATATTATAACAATATATTTCATTTTTAAAAAATGAATAGCGCGAATTTATGCCCGCGCGAATATATTTTTGCGGCTTTTGCGCGAAAATTCGTTCCCGCGAAATGAAATGATACCACAGTAAATGAAAATGAACGATTCTCGCCGAAATTTTGTATTAATTAGTACATTTTAGGACCTGCTATGAGTGATTTTTACTTCCTTTGACCTCACAGACTTTTGTACAAGTAAACAACAAAGACATACTTTTCAAATAATGTATATATTGTATTGAGCACTTGGGCAAAGCTTACGGAACGTTCTTCACCGTATCCTATACATAAAAACATCAAACATACGTCATACAACTTGCACTGTTATCTTAAAACATCGGTAATCATATCATTAATGCTGTTTATATACATGTACATGTATACACCATATAGTTTCCCCGTACTGTAAAAAAAAATGTCTGTAAGCGTTGAATGCCCAAAGCTGAATGACCATACATAAACGAACATTACCCACGACAACTCGTGCATAAAACCAGTGAACAAAACAACTTTTGATTGGTACATTCAAAAGGTCTTACCCAATCAAAGGAAAATATTTTCCGCCTAATTCGCTTCACTCAACCGGCAGAAAATACATTTCCTTTGACCTCACAGACTTTTGTACAAGTAAACAACAAAGACATACTTTTCAAATAATGTATATATTGTATTGAGCACTTGGGCAACGCTGAACTAAAAGAACGGGAAAACTATACGCTGTTATACTATCTAAGCAATTATATCTTATTCATATTCAAATCAAGCTTAGATATATCTAAAATCGGTATTTCAAAACTATTAAGAAACACCACAAAGTATTTCAAAGCTTGATACAATCTAAATATTCGGCCATTTGAAAATAAATGTTCTAAATTAACAACTGGACATATAGATGTAACAGTTCTAACATGTGTAATGCGAACAATTTTCGCTCATTCTACGTCTATATGAACGCCTGTCTTACTAACTCAAAAATATTGATGTAATGTAAAATGAAATACACAGTCCGAATCCCTTCTATTCAGTCGTTCCTCACTTCTAAGCGCGATACCAAACATGCACAACCATCATTCTAGATATCACTGGCTCTTTCATTGCAATCGTTTAAGGAGATTCAACGTTGAAGCCTTTCTAATATAACTCTGACCAACATTGAATCAGTTGGGGATCACATTCCAAGTAAATCGTGGATCGATTTAACACAGTTTTAAATGATTAAAAAACAACAATAGATGAATTCGAATATTGCACAATTGTCCGTAAATACCAAATATAAAAGCTTTAGTTGGTAAGATGTCCTTTTCACCCAAAGAATTGCTCGATACCCATCTATTCCACCTGATAAAACTTCTTCAATAGCATTTGGTGGTACTGTATGGACGAGCGTCTTTCAGTAGTTCTGGGATCCAAGGCACCTTGCCGACCATAATATTTGACAAACTATGCACATCGTCCAGATAACACTGAAAAAACAGAATTGCATGAAACGATTGTCAGCATTAAATATAGCGTAAATTTATACAGATTCTATTATGTATGCTTGTCAAAGCTTACTTTTGAACAACAACTTGCCATTCGATCTGCACCATATGCGTCTAACAAAACACATATCTTTACAAACACTCAGCAAACAGTCTGCCGACCCTAACCTCAGACAAAAGGCAATCGCTCCAGAAAAATTTCATAGTTACTAAGAAGTCGCTTATTAAACAACACATGCTTTCAATTCTTTACCGCATGAAAAGACTATGTATTACGTCTAGCAGTAATTAAGTCAGCTACGCCTTTACCATAAACTGTTTAAATATTATTAATGCTCGTCTGTCTGAAAGACCTTGTTTAACGTCCAACAACGACAGAGGCAGCAAGACGTTCATCGTAAATAGTTTAAAGACGAGTGCATGTTAAAGCATATCATCAAGGCTTGTCCGCCTAAAAATACTATATATTACGCCCAAAACCCATACAAACTCGTCTTCTTCTGTACTATAATTTAAACAGCAATGCATGAAAACCAATTGCTAGTGTTATTAAATATTCTAATGCAAATTTGTACCAATGCTATAATGCGTTTTACAGCTTACATCTCAACAATTTACCGTTCAATCTGCAACATAACCGTCTAACAAAACACCTATCTTTAAACACAAGCGGCGAATATCCCTGTCTGCCCAAATCTCGCCTCAGACAGTCACCAAGACAATTACCCCAGACCTAACCACAACAACAAACCTCCAATACAACAACACATGCTTTCAATGCTTACTCGCATTAATGACTAACGTCTAGCAGTTATTAAAGCAGCTACGCCTTTACCGTAAACTGTTTAAAAATTATCAAGGCTTGTCTGACTTAAAAAGACATGAATGTTTGTCTGCCTATAAAAGACCATGCATTACAATTTTAGAGACATCTATATCGTTACTATTAAAATTTAAAGCATATTTGCAAAACTCGCACGTCTAAAAGACCATCCTATTATGTCATATAACCACAACTGTATCTACCAATGTATTGTATGTATTTCAAACATTAAAGCTGGTCCGCCTCTTTAGACCGTGCCTTAAGTCCAGCAGCAAATATAAAGACAGTTAGGCATGCGCCATACATAGTATAAATCATATTTTCAAGACGTGTAAGCCTATAAAAACTACCTATTACGCCTAGCAGTTATAAAAACAGCCAGCACCTACCATACATAGTACAAACATATCAAAGCTTGCCAGCCTATATACTATTACGTCTAGCAATTATAAAGGCAGCCAGCCCCAACCATACATAGTACAAACATATTATCAAAGCTTGCAAGCCTATATAATATTACATCTAGCAATTATAAAGGCAATCACGCCCACACACATACAGTACACATTTTATCAAGGCTTGCCAGCCTATATACTATCACGTCTAACAATTATCAAGGCAGCCAAGCCCACAACACACGTAGTTCACATATTATCAAGGCTTGCCAGCCTATAGACTACTACGTCAAGCGATTATTAAGGCAGCCACGCCCACACCACACATGACACACATTATCATTGCTAACTAGCATATAAACTGCAAAATATATCTAGCAATTATAAAAGCACCCAGCCTAAACCATATACAGTACTCATAATCCAGGCTTGTCAGTCTATAGACTATTACATCTAGCAATTATAAAGGCAGCCACGCCCAACCACATTTAGTACACATATTATCAAGGCTTGCCAGCCTATAGACTATTACGTCTAGCAATTATAAAGGCAGCCACGCCCAACCACACATAGTACACATATTATCAAGGCTTGCCAGCCTATAGACTATTACGTCTAGCAATTATAAAGGCAGCCACGCCCAACCACACATAGTACACATATTATCAAGGCTTGCCAGCCTATAGACTATTACGTCTAGCAATTATAAACCAAACATAGTACACATATTATGAATTCTTGAAAGTCTATAAAGACCAGGTATTATGTCTAGCAATTATCAAGACAGCAAGAACCACGCCCAGACCACACATAGAAGACACACTATCAAACCTATATAGACTATGTATAATACGTCTAGCAGTTATAAAGGCAGCTACGCCTTCATTACACACAGTGTCGATAAATTATCAAGTCTTGTCAGCCAAAACGAATTACGTGTATTGCATGTAACAGTTATAAAACAATAATGTTTGTACTTTACTAGGTTAATTATTTAAAACCGCTTAGAACATTACGATTCTAGCATTCTAGATTAAATATTTTCATTTCCGAATATGCCTATTCCATGCTTACAAAATGTAGTTTTCTTTATTGTTCATAGATCAGTCATATCGATAACTAAAAATCTGCTGCCTTGACTCAATTATGGTCAGACATATGAAGAATCCCCAAATGGCACTATCAAAACACCATTAGCCCTTTTTCAATTGCACTTTTTGTAAATCGCGCCTGCATAACAACCGACAGGACATGAAACTTTTCGCGCCAAATTAAGTAAAAGCATCTGTGCTCGAGTATATGTCGCTCCAAAATTGGAAAAAGAATATGACTTACTTAAATATTGTGACTGAATTAAAGTCAGCCCAAACAGTTTCTGTTCAGCCACATTCAAAATATTGAATAAAGGTCCCTAATCAAGTTATAAACTATCTTGGAAGATAATTACTCATCCATTTACTTCGGAATCCATGGCAAGTCTAAACAATGACCTGTCGAAAACAAATTTTAAAATTATCTATAGCAATCTTTTGCAAATCAAACATAATTTAGCCATTTTATTTTGCAACACATTAAGGCAAAAACATCGGTGCAACTCTCAATATCATGATCGAAAATTATTCATTACTATTCTGCTTTCTTCGTACTTAACAGATTGATTCCGCAATTTTTCCGCATTGTTTATTCACATGCACTTATTAAAAAATAAACGTGTCTGTTTCTTTTGGAAAATATAAGACCATGGCAAAGTGCAAAACTGAATTATATACCAATTTCAATTGCATCTAAAATGCAATAACGGGCTCTGATCTTTTAGCCAAAAGCATTACTCTGCTTAAGCCTGTCAACAATAACACGCTTTTTATCCTACTCATATTCCGTATTATACCGTTATCTCTGAACAGTAAAATCTATAAATAGAATACTCATCTGTCAAAGCGACACTTTCACTTTCTGTAAAGTGTGACATCAGATGTCTGATTCTGTTTGTTGAAGATCCACGACATAGGACATTCCTGTAGTATGACAATCTGCACAAGTAAAACCACTTCCGAACGACTCCGTGATGTATAGCCGAAACGATAAGGCACCTGTCGCCATCTGGAATCCGGTCGCACACTGTTGAACACCCCATGGTTGAAATGGACGATTCCCAGCAGAAAGATTTGAAATAATTGTCTCGTCTTCTGAATCGCCAGCAACTAGTTTGACTGGTTTTGATGCACAGTTTACCGGCCCCTTTATAAAATTTGTATCCGGTTTCTTCCAATAATTCGAAGTGTAGTCCAACTTTTTATCGCCAAGTTAGCTAATAAGTCTCGAAATTCAAATCTTCTTGTTGATAATTTGGTCCAGTAATTATTGTACAATATGAAGGTTGTGTAACTTCGTGTATCCACCATAGAAAAAAAAATGTCTGTAAGCGTTGAATGCCCAAAGCTGAATGACCATACATAAACGAACATTACCCACGACAACTCGTGCATAAAACCAGTGAACAAAACAACTTTTGATTGGTACATTCAAAAGGTCTTACCCAATCAAAGGAAAATATTTTCCGCCTAATTCGCTTCACTCAACCGGCAGAAAATACATTGCTTTAGTAATGCTATATTGATATTGGCTTTACATATATTCACTTGTATGTTGACCACACCGTTCAACCCGATAAGATGAATGCCGTGGGTAAGACGACGGCAGTTGCTTGTGTACATGAACGTTTTTCGGCGAAACTGAGTATTGGCCTGATTTTTACATTTTCCGGCTATATCTTAGCAGACAAAAATATACATATTGATTCCCTGTTTGTTAAGGACTCTACTGACGAAATCTTGACGCACACATGATATTATTTACAGAGAAATTGCAGAAAAAGTGTGCAATTTTTTGACAAAATATGTCATTTGACGAATCGGTCGCAAATATCCTTTTTAATTACCAAATCTGAAATATTTGAAATATACCATGATAAAGTTCAATTATTTCCCTGTAATTATTTGAAACCACAGCTTCCAATTCGCTTTCTCTAGAAAGATATTTACTTTTAAACTTGGTACGTCGTAGTGATTTTGGTAATGACAACGGCCGTTAACACTAAAATATTGGTACAGTTGAATGCAGTTTCGTCAGTGGATTGGATAACGTTAACGGCCGTCAAGTGAACTTATTTTCAACGTCGCTGTTGTCTGCTTTATGAATAAAGTGTATCAGACTCTAGTGTTAACAAATCTAGGCTACTCCTTGTTGTGTATAAATCAAGATAATTATTGAAAAGTATGTTTACCTAAAGAAAAACATTTATAACAAAACACCTGATTTCCAGGTTGAATAATATTACCTAACGTTTTGTTGTTGATGCAATTTTAGAATTGTAATAATTTTAAGTATTCAATTATTTCGTACACTTGTCAAAAGAGAAGTACAAGCGTGTGTACTCATTCCAATGAAAACAATATAATATTTTATCTAACCTTGTACAAATTCTTATATTATTTACTATATATACTTTACGAACTTGAAATTTAATGCACTTGCACAGCCGCCTGCAGACGAGAAAAAATGTTGCACCGCATATTATTTCAGCTCGAACTTTATCTGGGAACGAACCATACCGAGTACGTAATATTATAGTTTTAAAATTCGGAAATAAATGTTATTATTCTTTATTTTCATTTGGTAGCCATTACTCTTTAAGAATATTCGAAGCGCAGGCGGTCTTGATTTACTTCTGATTAATAAATAAAATTATATAGACAACGAAAGTAAGTAAAATTCAACTCAGAATGAAGTATTTGAAGTTCTTTTGCTTCATATTTGTAACAGACGAAAAACAACTATTTTTATGCGACTAAGTTTTGCCGTCGGACCGTTCCAAGGCGGCAACCCCTCGGGTTCTCACTTTCGTTAATTGTTTGTGGCGTCTATATTGAAATTGATTATTGTAATACCATGTTCTCTTTTCATCTCTGCTGTTTGGCTGTATGGGGAAGCTGTGTCTGCTGGATGTGGCCATCCCTGATATGCATATTTCACTGTTTTATATATCATTGTCGTCACCTTTGCTTCGCTGACAATACGGCTAAGACGTCATGGTCATATCTCTAGAATATAGTTTAAATACAAGGAATCGTAATCTCTGTCAGATCAAACTCAATTTGTAAAACAGTATTTTATAAACTTTCATAAATATGTCATTTTCAACAGCTGTTTAAGGAAAAATTATACAGCAAAATTGGCAATGTGCGCGTTAAAAAAACATCGGTCAAATCACGATGCAATAAAAACATTTAATTATGTTCTCGGGTCCAGTGTTAATCATTGTAAATACAAAGCTAATTTTCGCTTGACGGCCGTTTACGTTATCTAATCCACAGACGAAACTGCATTCAACTGTACCAGTATTTTAGTGTTAACGGCCGTTGTCGTTACCAAAATCTCCACGACGTACCAAGTTTAAAAGTAAATATCTTTCTAGAGAAAGCGAATTGGAAGCTGTGGTTTCAAATAATTACAGGGAAATAATTGAACTTTATCATGGTATATTTCAAATATTTCAGATTTGGTAATGAAAAAGAATATTTGCGACCGATTCGTCAAATGACATATTTTGTCAAAAAATTGCACACTTTTTCTGAAATTTCTTTGTAAATAATATCCTGTGTGCGTCAAGATTTCGTCAGTAGAGTCCTTAACAAACAGGGAATCAATATGTATATTTTTGTCTGCTTAGATATTGCCGGAAAATGTAAAAATCAGGCCAATACTCAGTTTCGCCGAAAAACGTTCATGTACACAAGCAACTGCCGTCGTCTTACCCACGGCATTCATCTTATCGGGTTGAACGGTGTGTTGACTTTGTAAGAATAATACATCATATTTACTTTGTTTACATGTATTCTACGGTTAAAATAATAAATTTTATAAGACTTGATAATTATCCTTTAAATTATCCTGGCAGGGATAAAAAATATATTAACAGAATAAATTTATATATTATCTAATATAATTTTATATAATTTGTCGCCATTGCGTTAAATATACATCCAGTTTAAAACACACTCGGAACAGGTCCTTAAATGAACTGATTCGTACAAAATGTAGAAGTGAAGTGTTGTTACTTTTAACAACTGAAGAAGGTCAATGGCCGAGCCGTATTATTAAAGAGTGTGTTGTAAACTGGCACTTAATAATTATTCAATATTGATACCGGACCAGGCATCTTTAATACTCGGCGACTTGTATTTTCAGACCCTTTAAAAATTCTGATTAGTTACACATGTACGCACATTGTTTCTCGTTCAATGAAAACAGATTCTTTCATCTGGGGTGCTTCTTTCATCTGGAATCAACTGATCTGGTTATCAAATGCTATAGTTTCATATAAAAAGAATACCCCTCACTGCAGGTTCCTCCATTCCGCACACGATTTACTTGTATTTATATTTAGTTGCGGTCAATGCAGGGATAGATAGCGTGCGCTGAAATGTGGTTTTCCATTATTGTCCATTAACTGATCCTGCAAATGTTCATATCTGTCGTTCAGTACTTACTTATTTTTCGAAGCCCCATTTTCGTTTATCATATTTAATGAAGTGGCTCGCGCTTAATATTTCCTGGAATTTATATCAATTTTCGAGTTCGTTTTTACCTGTTCTACGCTACACTACTGACATATATAATAAAGGTGACATATTTTACATTAACACCCTCTTTGCTCCCCTTCAAAATGTGTGGTGCATTTTTTTTGTAAGAATCACTGAGATGATTGATCGTAAAACCAGAAACAGCATCAAAAATGTAAATTTCTTGAACATGAAACACGAAAAGTTTATATTATGTGACGTTTTTATTGTATTACAATGGTTTAATTCACAGAAATAAAAGCAAAAAAAAAATAAACATTTTTAATACTGAAGTGTAAACTTTATTTAAGAGTTGGTTCATTTTCAGGGTTAAAACAGGTAATCACATAAACTCGAATGTGACACTGATTCCCCTGCTGCACTGATTGACACTGCTGCAAAAAAAATGTTATAACAAAGAGCCATAACTCTAGTAAAATGGTCTAAGGTAAAAATCCTTTGTTGCCGATTATCTACACATCCTGCTCGATCATCTGTGGAAGTTTGAAAGAAATCCGCCTGATAGTTTAGGAGGAGTTGATGCCACAAGATTTGGGACGTAATTACCTGCTCTATTTGATGTCTCCATTATCCCGGACGTGGAGCTGCGACGAAAAATTCCACAG
The DNA here is from genome assembly GCA_038501625.1 of Corbicula japonica. Taxonomy (NCBI): domain Eukaryota; kingdom Metazoa; phylum Mollusca; class Bivalvia; order Venerida; family Cyrenidae; genus Corbicula; species Corbicula japonica. The sequence continues at coordinate 3,964,554 of JAZAYU010000041.1, forward strand.
TTTGAAAGAGCCACAGAGCGCCATGAACTGCGCCTTAATTAATACGCACAGGTCTATCCGCAGTAACGTCAATAGTTACTGCGTCATCAGCGGAGTGAGGTGCATACTTTGAGACTCAATGTAGTTAGGACGCATCGTCTTTGGCGTTAACCTCGCCAGCAGGATGACGTCGTCCTGGACCCGGTCCGATAGCGGTTTTATGTATGCAGTAGCTCTCGTTTACAGAAACGAACTATTGCATACACGTCAATAATGTTTACAATGTTAAGTAATGAAATTGTTTTTATTAATATTGCGTACTCATTGATTAAATTACAAAACTAGTTTTTGTAATTTTTAATCAACCTTTCGTACATACATATGTTTAGACCTCTATATAGCTCTTGGAGGGTACGCTGGCGATACGTTCACCGGATCTCTCTAGTATGCCGGTCTAGGACTAGTAATCTTACCGCCAGCTTCTACCATCACTGATGTAAAATCCGCAAGACATTAAACAAGCGAAAAAAACTCGAAATAAACGTAAAAGGGGGATGGATTGGACGACAAAAGTGAAAGTAGTAAAACGTTTCAAATCTAAATCCAGAAGGACTATATACATGTATTAAGTATAATTACTGCGAACAATACATTTTAGTTTCTCTAAACTACTTGACCAGCGAAATAACTGAGTCAAGGCTATAGTTAAAAGAAAAATCATTGTAACGTGTTAGGGGGCGGGGTACTACTTCGTTGAATTCCTTGTGCATACATATCATATAGGGTCAAACGTCATATATGTGGAATTGGGATTTGTTTGTTGAAGGTTCCTGTGCATTATACATAAACAAATACCCATTGGATTAACTGTCTTTTGCTGAAATGCTGTCACGTTGAAAGTACAAATATCTACCAGACTACTAAATACTTACTAACCGCCCCTCTCGCGAGTGTTGCCCAATGATAGCCATTGACAAATCCATTTACTCTTCTCCTCTTCCTCGTGCCTTTCCTAAGAAATTATACATGGTTTTAGCAGATTTGGTAATAATGTCAGCCTTCCACAACACATAATCTCTAGGTAATCTTTCCAGCTGTCAAATTTCGTACCATATTTTGATCAGGTGACCAAAAAAGTGTAAATACAAAATATAAAGAGCGGAAAGAGTTACATGTGTGAAAATTAGACTGTAACCATGGTCCTGTACCTGTATAAACAGTTTGTCGTTTTTCCTATTCAGTCTGAAGTTCAGGTCATTTTTGCATTTTTCGTATATTCTATTAATTCATTCATTTAAAATAATAATAATAATAATAATAATAATAATAATAATATTTTGAGACCTTTATTATTATTATTATTATTATTATCATTATTATTATTATTATTATTATTATTATTATTATTATTATTATTATTATTATTATTTGTATCCGTATTTTTTTGGTTTTCGTTATAGTTTGCGTTATTTTAAGTTTACTTACTACTAAAAATTGATCAAGTCAACTATCACACGGTTTGGGACCGGACACCCATTATTTTGAGTCAAAAGAAAGTTTTTAGAAGTTACCAGAGGTAAGAAAAATACGATTTTTTAGCTCATAGAACACTAATCTGACCTGGGTTTGATTTTGTGTTTTCCTAAATAAGGTAAGATGTCATATAAGTACAAGTATCAACCACAAAAAAGGGTTTTTTTTAATATCTGTAAAAATTCTTCGTTGCTCACTGGAGAAATTGATGCCTAAGTACCGAAAATCTAGTTTCATTATTAGATCCGTTCAAAAATAAAAATTCTGATTCGGCAGTTTTCTTATACTTCTTCTCATGTACTCACATTCCAAATTTTAGCAAGATAGACAGAAAATTGACTTCTACAGAGACAAAAAATGCACGCGCCTAGTGTACTGGGAATACAAAACCTTTGCTCAAAAGTGTCCGGGGAATAATGAGCAACTGTACTGAGTATGAGCAATTGTATTGATAAAATGTTATCATTACCTTCATTTTTATTATAGTCGTGGCCATAGTCATTATTTGTATCATCATTTTGATTTTCACATGTTCCATGTCTTTCCGGCTTTGGGCCTTGGTTTGCTAATGAGGCTGATGAGGCTTATGACATGATAATAAGTTTTGACACCATACAATTGTGTTACTATATTTAGTTACACATGTAATAAGCAAGAATAAATAATTCCTCACACTTAACTTTTCAGAAAAGCTGGAAAATAAGCAAAATTTTTACTTACCTTTATGCTGCAGTAAGGCTTTAAGTTATAATTTGATATTATTAAGTGATACCGTTTGCCATTTGGTTACACAATGAACACAAACACGTATTTTCTAAGATGTTGATATCAAGGATAAATATGTAAATTTTAATAGTATATTCTAAACAATAATATAAATCCTAAATGTCTTTCATATGGCGTATAAACATGCATTTACAAATCATGATACATGTATTTGCATTTGATAATTATCGATTACAAGAATCAAGTTTATTTATCATATTATACGTACTGTGTAGTGAAATGTTTGGGTTTTTCGAATGCAAGATCTTAATCACTTATTTCGCGTCATATCAAAGACTTTAATTTAATCATGATTTAATTATAATAATTTTAATGATATGATATTAAATAAAAAACACCAGAAACCTTCGTCGTGAGTTTTTTTAGTTATACTCAGTACAGTAAGCTTCAAAGTGCACAGTATATCCAGTACACTAAAATAGTATACCCTGTACACTAAGCGCGTGCATTTTTTTTGTCTCAGTAGAAGTCAATTTTCTGTCGATCTTTCTAAAAATTTGAATGTGAGTACATGAGGATGAGTATAAGAAAACTGCCGATTCAGAATTTTTATTTTTGGAAGAAACTAATAATGAAACTAGATTTTCGGTACCTGGGCATTAATTTCTTCCGTGAGCAATAGTGAACTTTTTCAGATAGTTTAACAAATCTTGATTCTGTAGTTGATGCTTGTACGTTTGTGATATCTGACCTTTATTAAGGGAAACACAAAATCAAACCCAGTTCAGATTAGTATCATAATTATGAGCTGAGAAATCGAATTCTTCTTACCCCTGGTAAATTTTAAAACTTGTTTTTGACTCAAAAACGCGGTTATATCCGGTGTCCGGTCCCATACCGTGTATCATATAAACTATAAACTTGTTAACTTGACACAGGGAATTTGTGACACTTTCACTTTTATTCCGCCTAAGTAAATACTATTTACAACTCGTGTTGACGTTTCAGATCAACCTTTCTCACTTACTAGACAGATAAATCTCTATTTTAGCCGCGTGAGATTTACGTATCTCGCATGGCCTTATCTAACACTCCGCGTGCTCGCGTACTTTCGTTTATTGCGCACCATATTATACGTCATCTAAATTTGTAAAGTGACGTAAATAAACGAGTGTTTACTTTTTCAAACAGAGCAATCTGTTGATTTTGTTTTATCAGGATTTGTTCAAAAAGCATTTGGAAAGGATACACTCGGAGGTTGCTAAATTCTTAACGCTGGAACTTGGAAGTGTTAATCGTGGTATGAGTCTGAAATTGCTACTTTTTTAAGTGTTTCATTCTTATACCGCTGTTGCGAGCTTCGTTAAACATCAGGATTTATGAAGAAAGTGAACGGAAAATAAAATAGGAAACATACTGCTGTTTAATCGGGATATTTCGACTGGTATGTACAATTCAATTTTTTTTTAATTGTGACGAAATTACGGATAACCTTAGAAATCGCAGATCCGTTATCCGTTCTCAACTGATGAACCAGCTGTTTTCATGCAATGAAAAAAAAACGATTATTTTCCTTTCTTTTATTTGAAACGATATTGTTGAAGGCCTACATGTTAGGGGTGTTTAACTTTGACAGGACCGTGTTTTCGTGGCTGATTTACCGTTCCTACTGGAAGTTACGCGAAAGAAATAGTTCTCTAAAATTCTTGCGTTTTTTTTTATTTTAAAGTATTTTGTTTGAATCTTTAAGAAGTAAGTGAGAAAAATAATCAATCCATGGTATTCGACGAAGATCGCGGTATCTCAACCCTTGGTCAATGCTTTCCAGACGGAAACTCGGCACAGCCTCGGGTTGAGATACCTTGATCTTCGCGGAATGCCAATGATAGATTCTCTTTATCAACAATGTCCTTAGAAGAGACACCAGGGCCCAATACCATACAACTAAGATTGGAGACAAGTCGCCATTTCAGCCAATCAGAAGCTTGAGATTTGACACTGGTCTCCAGATTTAGTTTTAAGACCTTGGGCACAACAAAATCAATGTAGCGTCACGAAGAAGCAGACAAACTGCATAGTTGTTTATTTTTTTATTTTCGTTAGAGATGCAAACCTTTCAACAAAATGTTCTTAGAAGAAATACTTTCTTAGATCAAAGTTGCGTATACATAGTCACGAGGCAACAGCCAATTTCAGAGGATTTGTTGTTGTTGTTGCTTTTGTTTAGAGATGTAAACCTGATTTATCATGAAACCAATTGTTCAAACGACAAATGTTTTATAACATTTGTATAATCATCCCATCCAAAAACGTACATCAAACGTTTCTCGTTGAAATATGTTTAATGTTTTTTTCAGGCATTATTGTATGAAATAACAAGTTAAAAATATCAGACTAAATTGATAAAACATAAAATTATTTTGGACAAGTTGAAATGTTTACAATATTAAAAAAATAAGACAGGCCTTGTATTTAATTAAGAATGGATTACTAAATAAAATAACTAGTATTTGCATATCAAATACAATTTAAAACATTCAAAGGTAAGACGTTTCGAAAACAGCAAATAGCTAACAGGTCGGGCAAAACGTTCTGACAACGTAAATAATAGCTCTTCTGAAGAATAGATTGTTACAAAACAAATAAATTTAGAAAAGAAGAAAATAATCTTAAACGAAAGGACGTGTTACATTTACTTTCACTGCTTTCTCCTAACTGAAAAATATGTACTTATAATATGAGTTTATTGTCGTTTAAAAGCATATGTGACCAGTATTACGGTGGTATCATTATATTTCGCGATGGTTTAATTTTCGCGTATTTTGTGCAATGAAAAGTGCTCAAAATCAAACCCTAGCGAAATGGAGCCATCGAATACCTCTCACCGTAAGAGAATAATACAAGTCCGTGAATTACCTGTGCAAAAATATCATTTATGTCTTCTACACAAAATATGGTCCCCGCGAAATTCAACGATACCACATTATCCTATCATATTTTTAAACAATTAAATGAACGGAAACAGGGGAAATTCGTGCACTTGTAAGTGTCTGGTGTGATGAAACGCTTACAAATCTTCGGGAAAACATTATACCTGATTCTTAAAATACTCCTTAGGATTTACTGTAAAATAATTTGTAAGAACCGATTCAGGTTAATAATGCACCTTTAACATTTTCCAAATAACAAACTTGACTTAATCTCGGGTTTACAACAAAAAGAGCTAGGAATATAATTATCATTCTGTTTATTTCATTTTGGACACATGTTAAAGTTGATTTATTATATAGGCATGCCACTTTTTGTATTAACTGAATAATATGAACAAAGTGGTGCCTCTTAAAGAGCTCAAGAGATGCATATTTACCTTTGATCGTTCTCATAAATGCAGATGTAAATAGCTATAAATAAAACAAATGTTTTTGATGGTGTCAGTCATTTACTCGTAAAATCATCAGTAAATCATTTCCCCTATTACTGTTGTATTATTAAATTTTGGGAGTTAAAATTTCATGTGGAAATTACAAATGAAATTTCAGCACGGACTTAAATTTGCGCACCTGTATTATACTTATATTAAATACATTACAAACATGTGAATATTCAAATTGGTTATTTTTCTCCGGGGTTTACGTTTTTGCACTTTTCCTAGCGCGAAATACGCGAAAATTAAACGATCGCAAAACATATAATGATACCAAGGTGATACTACAATAAACTGAAGTATTTCAATTCTCTCTCTCTCTCTCTCTCTCTCTCTCTCTCTCTCTCTCTCTCTCTCTCTCTCTCTCTCTCTCTCTCTCTCTCTCTCTCTCTCTCTCGCTCGCTCTCTCTCTCTCTCTCCACCCTCTCCCTCATATAACCTTGTAACTTCTTTCACCAAGTTGTGGCGAACTTCCTATAGTTTTTCTGCAGTGAATGCGTCGAAAATCCCCACGATTCTTCCAAAATACCGTTTACTACGAAGTAACTAGACGTATTTAAAGGTGAAATCTTAAGAGCTGTAAGTGCTGTAATTATTGCGGATGTTAGAGAGTAATCAACTGTTAATGGGTAACACAGTTGACTGACAAAGTAATGATAATTGCTATGTTGTAACTCACGAGATTTCAGTATGTTGAAACATATTGATAGTTTACATTTAGAAAAAGAAGCGGCGCAATGCGACGAAACCAGAATTTCAACGACCTAGTATAGATAATAGGTCAACGCAAACTCAAGTTATTGAGGGAAACTGAATTTCTATTTTTAGCGACAGTGGCATTGACCTTGATCAAAGACACCTGGTAGCAATCCCAAGCTGCCTCTTGATATATGCTACCCATACTCCAGTTTGAAGTCAACAGGCCACAGCTAACTAAAGTTTTTGAGCGGAATCTGAATTTCTTTTTTTTAGCAACAGTGGCCTTGACCTTGATCAGAGGCACCTGCTAGAAATTCAAGCTGCCTATTGATATAAGCTACCCGTACTCCAGTTTGGGTTCAAAAGGCCACAGCAAACTCAAGTTATTGAGCCGAAACTGAATTTCTATTCTTTTCAACAGTGACCTTAACCATGATCAGGGACACCTGGGTAGTAATTCCAAGCTGCTTCTTGATATAAGCTACCCATTCACCAAGTTGAAAGTCAGTAGACCAAAGCAAACTTAATTAAACAGCGGAAAATGAATTTCTATTTTTAGCAAAAGTGACATGGACCTTGACCCGACCGGCACCAAATGCAATCTTAAGCTAGGTCTTCAAGCAAGCTTGCTGTGTATTTAAAGTTTCATCAAGATGGCCAAAAGCCACATGAAAATTTAATAATTCTAACCAAAAAATGGTGTTCGCCTATATCCGCCCATATGAGGATAGTGGAGAAGACTGAAGTATGGAATATGTCACTTGAGGGGGCTCCGTTGTACGGTGCTGAACCCTTTATTCATCATCTTCATCAACATGAATCATTTCGCACGACGTAGCACCTTTTAGGCTCAAATAGTCCTCAAATGTTTCAAACACTCTGAGAACACTCCCAAAAAGGGGGGTTCGCCTTTATCCGCCCATATGAGGATAATTTAGAAGACAGACTGAGGGATTCCGTTGTACGGTGCTTAACCCTTTATTCATTATCTTCATAATGGGATCATTCACAGGACGTCACATTTTTTTTTTTGGGGGGGGGGGGGGCTTCTCTTTTCCATAGGTAACAGAGTCACTGAGGCCATAGCTTTATATTTGTTATTGTCGAATAAATAAAACAACCCGATGTAGCGTGGTAAGCTTTTGCGGTAAAGATAAATATCACATTAATTTGCGCATATTAAAGCGCTATAAGCAAGAAATAAGGAATGAATCTAAAGTTCATAACGTCTGGGGCTTTCATCCTAAATAGAAATTTAGTGGTACAAAGCCTAGACTATGGCCTACAATAATATGGGAAAAAGTGCTTCCCAACATTTTGAGGTTCAACGTTTTGTTTCTTATTCAACGGCTTGCACGGACTGATTACAAATTGCCTAAATCATTCGTTTCAACATGAACAATTAAAAAAATAAACTCCAAAGTGTTGATATGATTTTATTACAGTCAAACAGAAGATCAAATTTGCCAATTATGGTTTCTCGAAATTAACAATTTCAAGTCACCAGCAATATTATATTTATATAATAATAGAAATATATAAAAACACTAAGCAGTAAGAACCATTCTGTAGGCTGTCGAAATTGCTTTGACAATTCCAAAATTGTTGCATGGCTAATTTAACAAACAAAGCAAATATCACTACATACATTTTCAATTATACAAATATACAATAATTGTAGCCACTTTGTCCTGCAAACAAAGGGAAACAACTTAAACATACTTATCATCTGCACCTACAACAGTTAGGTACCTTACTAGTACAATGTAGTAGGTCTGTTTTCTTTAAACTCGAAAATATCCTACTCAAAATTTGATAAGAATCACTTAAGACAACTTGTACTTGTTTTGTGATGCGAGAACCTGTTGGGGCAAGTGTAAGGTTGGTGCACATTGTTTTGTCACTGACCGTTCCAAGGTGGTAACCCCTGGGGTTCTCACTTTCGTTTATTATTTGTGGCGTCCATATTGAAATCGATTATTGTAATACCATGCTCTCTTTTCCTCTCTACTGTCTGGCTGTGTGGGCAGGGTGTGTCTGCTGGATGTGGCCATCCCTGATTTCACTTTTTTGAAAGACTGTGTTAATTCTGAATATGTGTTAATTTGACATCAGCTTTGTGCCAGAAAAGGAAAAAAAAGCCCATAAACTGTTGATAAGAAGTGGAACAGCGGTTGAAACTTGGTAGGAAAAATAATTCGGGATAACACGGAAAGCGATCCCTATCAAATTTTGAGTAGTATATTCAGTCATCAAAGCACTTTCAAAGATTAAAAAAGAAAATTATTAGATCTTTCATAAGACAAAATTCAATTCTGTTATCAATGTATCTTTCTTCAAAATACGTTAACAAGTTAAAACAGTACAGATAAAAGCTGGACCAATAATTTCATTACATAATTGTATCTTTATTTAAAATACGTTAAAAAGTTAAAACAGTACAGAAAATAGCTTGATCAATAAATTCCCTAAAATTATATTTAAATCCAAAACGCGAACCTGAGAGACGGAAAACTTTATATTACAGCTAGGCTTCAAAATAAAATCAAAAATCGAAAAATCTCTGCTTTATAATGTTCAAGTTTCAAGTTTTTATTTCAGCTAATCGACAATACAAGTGTCTTTGGCCAAAACAATCATATAAAAAACATGCAATGAAAATGGCAACACTACGGTGGCATAGATGTGACATGCGCGTTTTTTTATTTATTTTCGTTTTATACGTTTTTTTTTATGTTCAAAATAAAAAATCTCATCAAATTATTGCGTTCCCACGAGATAAATTTAAAAGATTTTTTTATTTTCAAAATAAAAAAATCTCATCAAATTATTGCGTTCCCACGAGATATATTTAAAAGATTTTCTTATTTTCTCTAAAAAAGGAAAAACAAATAATTGCGTTCCCACCACTTATTTTATTGCGTTCGCACGAGATAACTAGCCAATCAGAAATTACCTTAAATAACGTCGAAATTACTTCCCTTTGATTGCCTCGCGCCATTTATGTGTTTTGTAATCTAGTTTTTGTACTTTGCAAAATGAAACACCGTGAATGGCATTGTACAGAACATAACGAGGCAGAAAGCAAACAAACACAATCATATGTCTAAATGTCCGACCCTCAATGCAAACCCAATACCTGCCTTAATATTATTTTCCTATATTGATGGCAGAAAACTATGAAGAGGAATTAACTTGGGAGTTTACTAACGGTCATTTCTGATTGGTTAACTATCTCGTGGGAACGCAATGAAAAAAGGCGTGGGAATGCAATAATTTGATGCGGTTTTTTTTATTTTGGAAAAAAAACACTTTAAATTTATCTCGTGGGAACGCAATAATTTGATGTGTTTTTTTTTTATTTTGAAAATAAAAAAAATCCTTTAAATTTATCTCGTGGGAACGCAATAATTTGAAGATGTTTTTATTTTGAAAAAAAAAGTTTAAATATATCTCGTGGGAACGCAATAATTTGATGAGGTTTTTATTATTTGAAATAAAAAAACCTTAAAAACCAAAATAAATAAAAAGCACACATGTCACATCTATGCCACCGTACAACACATTCAAAATGTACAAACACAAAGTTTAAAAAATAACAATTAAGGAACAGTTTGTAAAGTAACGAAGACATTAGTTAGTACTGAAAACTTACATAAATCTAATCAATTTACTTTTTTTTCGGAGGACATGATATTAACAAATGTGTTCATGGATGGCCATATTATTTTTATACCTCAATTTCATTATCAGTATTAATCTTCCGTAGGACACCGTGATATATAAATAATGTCTAAAAAATTTACTGTTGGAAAAATACTGTCACCAGCTACCATAGGTACGGAATGTTCGAAAATTTTACTGTACCATTCGCGCATGCATAATATCAATTTTTACATTTCCATTGTAAACAGACGACAATAATGTCAAGCAACACTTGAATAGTTTTTCGGTATAATTAAATAAATGTTACATGTCTGAAAGGGTGACAGTAAAATTGTCATCTTTCGAAAATATTGTCAACCTCGGCTTCGCCTCGGTTGACAGTATTTCCTCAAGTTGACAATTTTACTGTCACCCTGTCAGACATGTAATATTTATATAATATTCCGTGGCACTGAGGGTGTAAAACACGTTCTAGGGTGCAGTGCAGTTTGAGATATATAAAGCTGGAATAAATTTTTAATCATAAATTGTAAGAGAAAAAGACAAACTAAAGCGATACTAACATTAAACGATTTTGCTCTTAAGGATGATTTCTGATGATCTATGACAAATATAAAGACACTATACACAATCATTTCTACAAAACTTGCTTAATATTGGATTAATATTATGCATATATACGGTATTTTACACTTAACAACTTGTCTAAGTATACTCATTACTGGCTTGTTAAGGCATCGCAAAGATTGCAAATGGCGAAGACAGGCTAAAATTTCAAAAAATGAATTTTGGGGGAAATACTTATTGCCACCTAGATTTTAGTAAATAAATGGATTTAGCTATGGATGCAGTAAATGTTTGCAAGCTCAGTTTAGTCTAATTCATGTTCTAATTACCCAGCACATAATAAAACAAAAGAAAAACCATTTGCATGAGAACTCTGAATTTCATGAACAATATACCAAAGCAACTCATACCTGAAATAAGTATATGCTGGTCTACAATAATTAGTGCCAATTTGTCAAAATAATGTTAGGGGTTTCAAGAAATTCAAGGAAAACTTACTTCCTACTTTCACTTTTACTTTCACTTCAAAGCAGGAAGTAAGATTTCCTTGAATTTCTTGAAACCCCTAACATTATTTTGACAAATTGGCACTAATTATTGTAGACCAGCATATACTTATTTCAGGTATGAGTTGCTTTGGTATATTGTTCATGAATTTCAGAGTTCTCATGCAAACGGTTTTTCTTTTGTTTTAGTATGTGTTCGGTAATTAGAAAATGAATTACACTAAACTGAGCTTGCAAACATTTACAGCATCCATAGTTTCCTACATTTATTTACTAAAATCTAGGTGGCAATAAGTATTTCCCCCAAAATTCATTTTTGAAATTTTAGCCTGTCTTCGCCATTTGCAATGTTTGCGACCTCTTAATTGAGTTTTTGCTCTGAAACTTACAATACACATGACATAAATACTCACTGATTTATTAGTAAAACAAATCTTCAAAACGACAGACAAGGGATTGCTCACAATCATTTAGAATACTGGCACCCACAGAATACAAATTAACATCATCAGTCAAGAACGCGTAAGACCACCATCATTTCATGGAGGTAGTGCAGTTCTGAACGACACTTGGGAAATCCTAGCCCATTTCGTACGCGTCTTCCAAGTTCAGACCAAACACAGATTTAAATTGTTTGAAGGTGTGAAACGACAACCGGAAAAGGATTTGTCGCAGATATCACTCAAAATTAGAGTTCCATTGGTTTAGAACTGATGCAGTCTTCGAAATGCACGTGCATTTTGGAAGTCAATAACTAAACAGTTTAAAATAAAGACTTGACTATGATAGGTATTGCAATTTCGTTCTGACAAATATGAAAAATATCGGGAGGAAAATAGTGTATACTCACCGAGTGAGCTCCGGAACTCGTTTATTCATAATTGCTAAAGCCACGAGTGAAAATACCTAATTCCGGAGTTCACGAGTGAAATATATTTTTATTCAATGGTAAAGACAAATTTTCTTTTTATTGTATGCTTTTGTGCCCAATTTGCGTGAATACGAACAAAAAAATGCATGAAATGGCTCCAAAACGTTTGTGTATGACGTTACTTTATGACATCATACACAAACTTAAACCAATTTTCTAAACGTTCTCATTCGAAATAATATTTATTTATTTCAGTCTCCATTACATACATGGCATACAAACAAATATACAGTAATATACAATGGTGTTCCAGTATGTAACCACTCTGAGAAGAGCTATTAGAGACTATTAAAAAAATTATAATATATTAAAATTCACCAAGCTTTCTACAAAGTTAGCTTTAAACATTGCTAATCTTATAGCCCAGCACTATTAGCAATAGTCATTCATCACAGTAACATAATACCTGATTGCAATAAAATACAGTTAAACTTCTACAATGACTATTTATAAACATGTACATTTATAAAAACATTAAGTATAGTGTGTGATACAAACTGGCGCCTTTTGTCGAGTATTAGATAGCAGGTCTTTGCAGTTAAATTAACATTTGTTTCCTCGTGAAGTAATAATTTAAGCTTTTCAATATCATTTAAACTATCGAATGCCTCAAATATGCTTTCTGCTTTTCGCACTTCACTATACAACGGACATTCAAGTAGCACATGCTTCTCATCTTCTACAACATTAACAATACCTATGTTCTTGCAGTAAATACAATGTCTCTGGTCATATGGTACATTATTATATCTACCTATCTCTACACTGATTGGTGCTGTACCGCTTCTGAATTTGGCTATTGCACCTCTATGTGTTCTATTTAATAATGTTTTACAATAAGGTTCGACTTCGAAGGTGTGTTTAAAACATTTATAAAATCTAAGTTTATTTTTCCCATTTCCTCGATTGGAGTTAATCCTAAGTACTTCACTTCTCCAATTTTCAACATATTGTTCATTTAACTTGTAATTAAGGTTATGACATATTACTGTTTTATTTGAATACAGTGTTATATCACAATGTTCTACCATTTCAAACTTTCTAAACATTTCACTAACTTTAAAATTCCATTTTTTACAGCTTCTACCTTTTACTCAATGTGCCCACCCAAAAAATTTTTTATTCAGTCTATTATCAGACATATTTACAAGTCTAGACCATTGGTTTATTATGGCTTTTTTGGTTTTACATATCATTGGTTGCCAACCAATATCACCATTGACGGCAGCATTTGGTGTATATTTTCCAACATTTAAGAAGTAGCGTGCCGCTCTATCTTGAACTGCATTTATACAACTAAAGTCTTCATGTGCCCAAATGCTAGCACCATATGTGACAATTGGAGCTATTGTAGATTCAAACAACTATGTAAATGCTTGATATGGGAATCCACCAACTGACCTGGCTCTCACGATAAGCAGTCCAAGGGCCCTGCTGGCCGCTTGGGCAACAGCTTTTGCAGTCACAGAATAATCCAGATGTTCAGATAAAACAAGCCCAAGATATTTATATTGAGAGACATACTCAATTTGTGCATTTCCTCATTTAAACGCTTATATGATCGTTTAGCTACCAACGCTAAACTAGATGGGTGTTCAGTTCAAAACTGGTTTCGCCCTCTGCTACAATGTCAGAAATAAATGCTAACAAATAAGTAAAGTTTAAAAAGCGGCATAACCGAAACAACTTGTCATCATCATGAGTGTGTTGCCTTGAGCAACTACTACTACTACTACTACTACTACTACTACTACTACTACTACTACTACTACTACTACGAATAATAATAATAATAATAATAATAATAATAATAATAATAATAATAATAATAATGTCTTTAGGTTTATAAGGTTACATATTAAGTTTGAACAAAAGGATGCCAATCGTATTTAAAATATGGCCTTTTTTTAACAAAATAACAATTACAAAACATTAAATGTTAATTAAAACAAAACATATGACATTCAATACAGAGAGATACTCATTAAAAATATGGGAAATAGTATATGAATTAATTACATCAAGATTGCGACAGATTAAATAGATATTGTTTCAAAAGATGCTAAAAGGAACTGAATGACTTAAGGCCAGAGAAAATAAGTTATTAGATTCTCATCCGGATTTTGGGGAAATAAAGGGCGGTTGGACACTTTTTAATTTTTATTTTTTATTAACGAAAAACCGGAGAACAGAAGTATAAACTCACTTAAACTTTTGAGAAAATGGCATTTATAGTTACCAGAACCTTTGGTGAAGAATATTCGTCCAACTTTTCAATTTCTTCCAAAAATTCATGATAACAACTAACAAAAGTAGCAGGTTGATGCCTATTCTTGCTTGAAAAGCCATACCATTCTTCAATAGTGACACTATCACCTTAGGTATGCTTTGAAAAGAGGAACATTTTATTTTATTATTGTCGGCCATGTTTTATTCGTGATGGTCTAAAACCCGTTCTGTCCGGAACAGAATATGCGCCGATTATTTTACCAATAATTTTTTTTTTTTTTTGGGGGGGGGGGGGGGCGGGTGGTTTTGGAGAGGGGAGGGGATGAGAATCTAAAATTATTGTTTTTTGTTATTGCCTAACTGAACGTATTGTTATTGGTATATTATTCTACACTTCTCTACTATAGTAACTGAAAATGTCTTTTAAGTAATTTGTTCGTGGAGTCAATGGTGAGAGATTTTTCCAAGTCGAAGAGCGAAGATTGTATTTATCATTTGTAGTCTGATATAATGCTAAGTGTTTGATTGTTTATGAATTTGAAAACTAGAAGTGCAATGTGATATTTATATCTGTATTGAAAAGGAAGCCATTTCAGTTCTTTGAAAAGGGCGGATGACGGGTTTGGTAAGATTTGCATAAAACGATACAAGCAGCTCTTTTCTGAATATTTACTATTTCACTATTCCTAGACTGGTTTCTTTTGCCCCAGACAGTACAACAATAATCAAAAATGGACATAATGTAAGCATTTTAATACATAATGTTTGTGTCTTGTGTGAGATAATTTGAAATTCTTCTCAAAAGAGCAATCTTAGAGTTACATCAAGACATTCAAAGACATTTTGTTTGAGTTTTCCAAGACATATTATTTTCCATGTTAACACCCAATTCTTTTTGGTTTTATGACATTCTTAATATATTTTCCCGATACTATGAGATGAAGTGGGACTGACTTTTTCAGTTTTTGTCTTGTACCAATAACCATACATTTAGTTTCATCAGGATGTAAAAGAATATTGTTGATGGAACACCATTTTTCAACAAAAACTAAATTATTCTGCAGATCTGCTTTAATTAAGGATTGAATCGATAGTTGATGGTTTCCATTTGGGTATGGGAAAGTACAAAAAGGGGCATAACTCCGTCAAAGGTGATATTGACCTAAAGAATTCGGCAACATTATGAGCGTGTTGTCATAAGCAATATAATTTAAAAGTTTTGTGAAGAAAATATTAGAAATGGCAAAGTTATAGTCAACGATAAATTTTCGTGTCAAAATCCAAGTACAAAAAGGGGCTTAACTCAATCAGATGTGACCTTGACCTAAAGAATTTGGCATCATCATGAGCATATTGTCATAAGCAATAAAATTTGAAAGTTTCATTAAGGTAAGGCCTTCCTAACTGGCACTATTTAGAATCCAACATCTGATTATATTTTCATCAACTGCTTCATACCACTGACTTGTATGCAGAATTTTAATGATTTTCACTGTGTAGTCTTTGAGATTTTTAGCTTTTTTTATTTAAAAAATTGAGAAAAAACGTGAAATTATCCAAATTCTTTAATCGGTGACAAAATTTTTTGTTATTGATAAATTCCACCCTAATTTTTTACAGTTTATCCAAAATATGTTATATTTTACTAAACCAATTTAAGATATACTATATAAATACAGAATTTATTTTAAATTGACATTTTTTTGACCAAATAAATTTAAAAAATGCATTTTTTATATTTCACGAGACTAAATTTATAAAAATTGTGCAAAATCCTGATTGGTGCAATATACAAAAAAATTATCATTTTTTAACTATATACCTTAAACAAAATTTAAACAAAATTTCAGAGAAGTTTACCGTCCAGTTTGAGAAATTTTCAAATTGATGACTTGAATAAACACTATTCTGATAGCGAAAACCCCTTTAATCTTGATTATTTTGCTTATTTTAGTTTAAATCATGAGAATTCTATATTCAATGACAGAATTACACAGGAAAACAAAGAAATATGCCAATTATTTATTATAAGCTCTAGGCTTACAAAAAATAGCTTCCAGTGGGATTTGAACCCTGGTCCTCTTGAATGACAGAATTCTACCCTAATTTACTACTATAGTTACCTCCCTTGGATACTCTTCTTGATATAGGTATTCATTAGGAAGGCCTTACCTTAAGAAATATTAAGAAATGGCAAAATTATAGCCAACGTTATGTTTTCGTGACGGTTAGAAAACAGTGAAATACCGCTTTAATTTCACTGAAAAAATGCTTTGATTCACTGAAAAGCCTAAAATAAATAAGGGTCTCATGTGGCTTGTTGGCAAGCTGGTGTTGGTTTATCCATTTAGAACCAATATGGTCCAAATAAGAAATAGTCTACATTTAAATGAAACGAGTTTAAATAATCACTTTGATAATATTGTTTAAAGTACTTCTGTTTTTGTATTTTTGTTTTTCCTTTAGAATAACAGATTTACTTCAACTTATCACAAAATATTTAGTATAAGTTGTGCAATACAGGGCAAAATATTTGTTTTTAAAATATTTCTGTATAAGGGGTGCCCATATGGGTCCTATAAGAAACCCGGTTGCCCTCCTCAGCTGGTACCCATGTTGGGAGCCCACATAGATTGCCAGCTGGGTAGCTCTAATCTAGCACACTTATAATTGGGGCACGTCACAGGAAAAGGTACATTCGGTCAATTTTATTGATATTTTAGTGTTTACTAAATTCAGAAAGAACTTACAACTATAAATCAATTTCTTATTATTAAAATGTGATTTTGTTACACATTTTGAAAATGAAATGGTATTTTTACCACGAAATGCATAATAAATAATGTTGTCTGCTCAAATTCATGACATCATATCAAAGAATTACGTCAACTCTCCAAAGATACCTTTTCCCGCGACGCGTCCCATATAAAACATACAATATATGGTTACGAAGAGTTTATACTGTACTTTATTTTTAAGCATTAGATTGTAAACATTTAGCCTCCCGAATGTCTTTTTAGACTATTTTTCTACATGTAGGTTTGATATCGGAACGGCTCTGAAAAACAGCTGCTATAGTTGTGTTTCCGAACAAATCTTCGGTCACCAAGGAAACACAAAGTTGGTATTGCTAAACTTAGTGTAAAAATAAACTATATGAAAATTAATTACAAAATAAAACTTTAAAAACGCAATGTTATCCAAAGCTTTTCCAGAAACACTGTGGATGGTGAAATCGGTTCTTTAAGAAACGGCAAATATTAATATTGTTCCATAATAAGGTCTTTCAAAAGCATAATGAAAAAAAAACATTCATGATCAATAAACTTCACTATAACTATCTCTCCCAATATTCTATTGCGTAGTCAGTACTCTTTTGACGGCTTAATCACAAACAAAGCCTGAAGAGCGATGGAATACCAAACAGTTACACGGTGTTTGTGCCAATGATCATCGTTCTCAACTATAAAATTAGAGTTAACAAGGTAGTCGGTTTATTCTACATTCCTCTTAGCGTCTTTTGATATATTTTTCTGAGCTTGCACTATACAGTTTATGTCTAAATTAAATTTGAAGAAGATAACAGTTCAGTCGATGTGATTATTTAATGTTATTTTTATCTAATGTTAGCCCTATTTCTTCTAAATCGTTTAACGTTGCAACTATTTTCTTACGGACTTCCCGATAACGAAGTATTTGCTTCCAACTGTTCTTGAGTACACAGCGCAGACATATCGCGCATATAAGGGCACCTAAAATAAAGCATTATTTTAGTACACAAGGATTGCATAAAGTTTAAAAATAAAAAATAAAAAACAGATGTTTATTGATTAGGCAAATAATAAGAATAAGGAACAAATCATGTTAAGTCAATTACACCATGAGGTGGCTTAGATCAAATTATGTGTTTTCAGTGCAGATACAGATCAGTCTGCACATCCTAGCAATTCGTTCTGGATCTGTATAGTTCACTTTTTGATAAGAAATAATATAAAGAATCTTACAGCGAACCGTATAGATTCTAGTAACACAGATGTACATGATGATATTTGATGTACACTGGTTGCTTGTGGGAAAGAAGACACGTCCATGGAGTAAAGGGTTGAGTGTTTTTAAGACGCTACTACCATGGTCTGAATCGATATTTAATTGCTTACAGTTGGTTGTTTAAAGTGTATGAATCCCGAAGGGCTTCATGTGTACTTTAAACAATCCATCTGTTTTTCCTATCAAAATGGAAACAATTAAATATCGATTCAATCATTTTATTGACACACATAAATACTCTCAATTACTCAGAAATTTCTCGAAGAAAGTAATAAGTGATATTACGGATTTTTCGAATCGCTGTTGGAAAAACTACGTTGACGACAAAGTGAATGACGGCAAGCTTTTTCGCAGCAACTCGTTGCAAAGCGTGCGTGCTAGGCGACGTCACACGTCAAACCATTGTGCAACATCCAATAAACTGTTTCTACTGTGGCCACGCCTTTTTAAGTAATACGCCACACTGTTTACCATCAGAAATAATCATTCGTTGGAACAATAAGACTTCATCGAAGAGGATGAAGAGCAAAAGCTTATCTCGTTTTGCATACGTTTCCTAACTTATAAAACTTTAATGAATAAACACTAACTTCATTTATAACGTAGAAATCCTTCAAAACATTGAAGTAAGAAGCACATTACTAATATGAATTTAAAATATTGAAAGTTTAGCATCTCGTTCTGGAAGTGTAATCGGCGGCTGTAATCTACTAAAATCAAATAATGGTATGGATAGCCTTAACCCAAAACATTACTGAAATATCAAGAACATTTTTTTCGGACTGTCAAATGCAGTTTACAATTCTATCCACCGAGATATCGGCCTACTTTTATTATTAAACATACTATGTTAATCATTTCACTATTTAAAAAAAAAGTCTCAACCCGAGGGTAATGTTTTCCAGACGGAAACGAGGCTTTGCCGAATTTCCGTCTGGAAAGCATTGCCCGAGGATTTTCGCCGAATACCAATGATTGTTTATTTTTCTCCATTACTTCTTAAAGATTCAAACACAATTCTTTAAAATTAAAAAAAAATGCAACAATTTCGGAGAACTATTCCTTTCGCGTAACTTCTATAAGGAAAGCTTAATCAGCCAAGAATTAACAGTCCTGTCAAAGTTTAACACTCCTAACATGTATTGTCAAAAATTAAAGAAAGGAAAAAATAATCTTTCTTTAATGGAATGAATCGGCAGCTGGTTCATCCGTTGATAACGGATGTGCGATTTTTAAGGTTACCCGTGATTTTATATTTCGAATTGAATTGTACATACCAGCTGAAATATCCTGATATTAAAGCAGTACATTTCCTATTTTATTTTCTATTCATTTTCTTTATAGATTCTGATGTTTAACGAAGCTCCGACAGCGGTATGAGAATGAAACACTTTAAAAAGTAGCATTTTCAGACTCATACCACGACAAACTCTTCCAAGTTCCAGTGTTAAGAAGTTAGCAACCTCCGAGTGTAACTTTTCCAAATGATTTTTGAACAAAATCCTGATAAATCAAAATCAACAGCTTTCTCTGTTTGAAAAAGTAAACATTCGTCTAATTACGTCACATTTCAAATTTAAATGTAGTTATTAGCGTAGTTATTAGCATCATGACGTAGTCTAAATCAATAATGAAAGTGCTCAATTAATCAATCTCCTTCGCAGAGTTGTCGTTCCTTACACTCACTTAACATCTCTGCGAAAGGCTCAATGTCAAGATTTTTGACCAAACTAAGAAGGTTCGTTGTATACAGTCATAATTATGAAATTGAAAGCTTGAGGTAAAACAAATGACTGAAATATTCACTATCTTTCATTAAAATCGAAGACACCTAAGCTATTGTGAATGTAAATGTTGAACTATTTCTTTGAGCTGAAGTAAAAGTAGTTGAGCCGATAGTGTGAGAGAGTGCTCAATTAATATGGTGCGCAATAATACTAAAGTACGCGAGCACGCGGAGTTAAAGATAAGGCCATGAAGGATAAGGAAATCTCACACGGCTAAAAATAGAGATTTTTCTGTCTAGTAAGTGAGACATGTTGTTAGCTTTTAACAATTTACATTATATAGTGTTGTATCTACAGTGTGATAGCTGGGCGCGGCGCCCCGCCCTTTTTAAAGAACGCCCCTCTGCCCTAAATCTCGAACACTCTGCCCTTTTCCCCATTACCGCCCTTTGTGTTCAATAATTAATGTCAACCACCACAAATTCTATATACAAACTACCTACATAAAACAGCAAAAAATAGTGATGAAAACGCAGGTGAAATTTCTTCCCAGAGAAATGATCTTTTTCTCTCAGTCAGCATCAAGCAGCAACAATCGATCTGAAGAATAGAAAAGTATATGTATTGTGCGTACTTAATCTTTCCATGTTCTTGGCTGTGTGAAGCAGATATGTAATACTCCTACAGTCTAAAGGTTTGTTCGTTGGTTTCCTATTGTAAGTAATAAGTCAAGTTGTAAGTGATCATTTTATGCCCCAACGAAGTGGAGGGAATATAGAGTTGCATTCGTACATACGTCCGTCCGTACGAACGTGCCCCAAATATTGTGGCATAAACTCCTCATTAACTATCAGGCGGAACTTGCAAATGTGATCAAACAGGATTTGTAGATAATCGTTAAGAAATTATTTTATTTGTGAGCTTTTTCCCGAGAGTTATGGCCCTTTGTTTCAAATGTTGTTGTAGCAGTGGGGGCATCAATATCTAACAGTATAGTTTTCTCGTAATTTTCCCATTATTCCGTTTCGGCTTTGAGATGCATAGCTACATTTTAAAAATGTCCCGAAAAAAACCGTGTAAATAGAAACGTCAAAAACTGACTATTGATTTCAAAATAACAGTGATATATATAATAAGCCTTGCTATGTCGACAATGAGATTTTTATTTAATTCAATTATTTTTTAAGTAAATGGACACTTGTGTCTTCTAAAATTGCATTTGAAAGGGGCATACTGTCAAAGTCATAGGCAACAATAAGTTTCGTGTTAAAGCTGCATTTAAAAGGGACATAACTAAAAAAAGTAGTGAAACAGGAATAATCATTCTTGATGCCACAAATTGCTTTGTTGACAGAGGTAATTTGGCAATGTTTACATTGGTTTGTTTACATAAGCGTTACTTAATACAAAGCGCAAATATCCCAGTACTTGCACAATTAGCCGAGTGGTCCAAGACGCAGTCAATAAAATACTTTGAAATGCAAGTTTAGCAACGCTGCAAGGTTGTAGGTTCGAAACATTTTTTTACGTTTTGTTTTATTTTTACGAGGGGTGTTCGGGAAGTTTAAGGACTTTTGCTGTATTTTAATAAATTATATGAATTTAAAGATAAGAAAAACACAGTTACAAAATTTAATTCTTTTACAGCCAGCTGTAAAAATTACAAAAATGTACATAAAACAGTAAGTAAATTACAAAAAAAAAAAACGTACACAAAAGCATACCTGGAGCACGCCAACGTCATTTCGGTGCTAAAATGTTAACGTTATCATTCATAAAACGTCATATTGGCTCATTTTTCAACATAATCGCCGTTAACCGCGATGCACTTTCTTTGTCGATTGACCCATTTGTCGTATGTGTCTTCATACCAGGCAGTGTTGAATGTCGAAACTATTTTCTGTGTTTTGATTTGAAGATCCATTCCGGAATCAAAACGTTTACCGCGCTGCTGGGCTTTGATTTCCGGAAAAACGCGGAAATCCATGGGCGTGAGGTCCGGGCGGTAGGGCGGATGTATCAGCGTCTCCAATCCCAGGAGGCTGATTTCTAACTGAGTAGACTGAGCACGGTGACCTGGTTCATTTTATAGGTCTCCGTGGGCGTCTTTTCAATCCCGACACAAAACTTAATTATCGCCCTGACTTCAACGTCGCCAATTGACGTCATTTTTTGTTGAATTGCAAAATCATTGTTGTGCTAGAATAGTTGACATTCAAACTATTCTGATGATATGCGCGTAAAAATTGCAGGAAATTACGTTGACGTTGTATATGACGCTCGTGCGTTTTTGCGAAATTATCGACTGTATTTCAAGTAATGTATTAGCAATTAAATATGTTGATAGCATAAATATAATAACAAAAAAAAAACGGAGTGCTCCGGGTATGCGTTATGCGGTTACTATAGACACGAGTTGTAAGCGGGATTTACACATTTTTTTAATGAGCGTGATATTTAACATAAAGCCTATATTGAAATATATTTTTGTGAAATATGGAGACAAATGCATCATAAATAACACATATATAGCAAAAGTCCTTAAACTTCCCGAACACCCCTCGTATACACAATAATTATTTTCGCGATAAAATAAACTGACGCAAAATACATTCAACACCTTGAAATAACTGCAATAAAACTTAAAAATATAAATCTAAAAGATTTCCTGGGTGCGGGTTCGCTCCCAGCTGGAGACACTATCATTTAAAAGCCGCTTGTCAGTGTGATTCGAACCCGTGTCGAAAAAAGTTAGAACCTATGCAAGCCGGACATGTAAACCACTACGCTACCGAGGCGATTTGACATATATATATATATATATATATATATATATATATATATATATATATATATATATATATATATATATATATATATATATATATATATATATATATATATATATATATATATATATATATATATATATATAGGAAAAATAGTACTTTTAACGCGCAAGTTTGCCCTAACCCGTGTTTACATTCTATTAATAATTTTAAACATCGCCAATTTAGCTTGGTCGACCTATAGGTAGAAAACATTAAGTTTCATGTTAAAGTTTGTATCCATCTGGACGCCGCCAATGCCGCCGAACAATAGGATCCCTATGTGTCTACCATCTATCACAGGCGACAAAAAATGAGCTAGTGTACAAATGAAATTGTGACACAGTGACCTAAGTCATATTCTCCCTGACAACTGTTGCTTTGCCTAATCCACAACACCATTAATAGTTCGCAAAAGTTCTTCAACAGTTTTAAATTAGGCCTAATTGGAAACTATAGTTTGTGATTACTTACAACACAAGACATGAGATCACGTACCGAAGTATTCGTTCCAAGCACTAGTTTACACATCATCATGTAAATCACAAACGCGCATTGGAAGATGTTAACAGACAAAATGTTTATGAAACAAACATGTTATCAACATACCTTGTTATCTCTGTAATTTGCCCGAAAGATCGATAATGGTACAGGTAACCCTTCGTCCTCTCCCATGGACACATTGACTTTCGACTGGTAAATATAAATATAAAAAACAACACAAGCAGTTCGTTGAATTGATATTGCCAATTACGGCAAATCGATTTAAAATAAGTTAGTTGTGAAGTTTTACTATCCATACCTGTGATAAGGCTCTTTGAAGATGGAATACTTGAAATGAATTTTTAATTACAATAAATAACTTCATATTTACAGATTATTGAAAATACACCAAAATCTTGAGATTGTTCAAATTAAGTTAATTTAATTCAAAATATTGCGTTTAACCTAACGGTTTTATCGTTAATACTTGTTTTGTAGAAATTGCACAATCTTTAAGCTTATTCTGCAAAATATAACATGCTTAGCCTGATGCAGAAATAGTTGACACTCGCAAATCTATTATAAAAGAAACTTTATTACTACCTTGGCCTCTTATAAACTTTCGTCATTTGCAAAAAAAGGGAATTCAAGACTTTCATAAAAGATTTGTATTAACACCTGCCGATCAGGCTTCTAATTAATTTTATTTATTATAGTGTGACGGATAAACTATTTTCATATTTAAACTGCAGGGCTTAATTTAGCACTTACTCTTATACACTGTATTCTTTATCTGAGCGTGATATTGTTTCTACACACATTTGTAGAAAACAATTTGGAAAAGATGTTAAAGTTTGAGAAGAAAGCACGTGGGAGAGGTAGGTTGCTGATGAGAGCTGTTCAGTTGCCAATAACCGAAAAATCTACATTATAATAAAATATTTTTGGGATGTTGCTTTAAAAACTATCAAGACCAATGTGGACATCATGTTCTCGACTCGTAAGCAAGCAGGGTTTAGTATTATTTTCGTCAATTATCAATAAAGCACTAACCTTAAATTATAACTAGTCATTGATTAAAAACATTAAATTTGTGAGTTTCTTATGCGAGTATGATTTCATTGATACAGTTATGAAGTATCTTTCTAAAAGCTGAAAAAAGAACTCTGAAAGCCACCGATATATATATATTGCAGGGATGGTTTACACAATTATGAAAAATATCCTAATCTATATTGAATGTGATATTAAAACCGAAACATTAAAACAACCGTTATTTTTGGAGTACTAATAACAGCACTGATTTAATGTACGTAGTAGACTTCTTACAGCCGCCACACGGCACAAACAACGCCACTGTGATATAGTTCCATAGTTTTTGCATTGCCATTTTTAATGTATACCATGTTTCGCTTAGAGAACTTGAGTACTTATTTACTTATTGCAAGATCAAGTTGTTGTATTTTACTTCTTTTTAAAAACAATCATCTGACTTAAACTCTGTTTAAAAAGTCGTGCATAATTATCAGACTGCTTTTTTTTAAATAAGTTTTCGAAATACATCTTAAATAATTCTTCAGGTTTCGCAGGATCCAGTTCTGGGGGTACGAAAGGATGATGGCTGGTCGGAGGTACCCACGAGCAACTATAAAGTCCCCTTTGATACACCAGTAGGGTCCATACTTGCTGATAATATACGTGAAGTTTCACAAAAAGGTTTCGTTTGAATTTAAAATGAAGGTTGCTTAGAAATAGTTCCACAAATCATAATTTATGCTAATACGTATATACTTAAAAATTCGAATGGCCATAATTCTGCTAAACACAAGAGCCATGTTACACATGGTTAAATACCACCGCCGGAAAAAAGTAACCTGAAGGTTGTACCTTCGCATAATTTACCTGTAGAGGAAATCCTTTTAAATTTAGAGTTGAAATTTGTAAACAAAATTTATCAAGTAAATCTGACAAAGGGGAATAACTCTAAAAAAAGGCAAGGTAGAGTAACTGGACTTGCACACTGCACTACCTACTGTGCTCTGTCAGTATATGAAATTTGAATACAATCCCTCAAGTTGTTTTTGAATTATGCTCCTGACAAAATGTATTAAGTAATTCTGATAAAGAGCAATAACTCTAAAAAAGGCAAGGTAGAGTTATTGGACTTGCACACTGCACTACATACCAACGTGCTCTGTCTGTGTATGAAGTTTGAATAAATCCCTCAAGTAGTTTTGGAGTTATGCTCTGGAAAAAATGTATCAAGTAAATGTGATAAAAGCAAATAACTCTAAAAAAGGCAAAGAAGAGTTATTGTACTTGCACACTGCACTACATACTAATGTGCTCTGCCAGTGTATGAAGTTTGAATAAAGGCCCTCAAGTAGTTTTAGAGTTGTGCTCTGGACAGAATATATCAAGTAAATATGATAAAGAGGAATAACTTATAAAAAAGGCAAGGTAGAGTTATTGTTCTTGCACTCTGTACTACCTACTAATGTGCTCTGTCAGTGTATGACGTTTGAATAAAATCCCTCAAGATGTTTTGGAGTTATGCTCCGGACAACAAAATTTATCAAGTAAATACGATAAAGGTGAATAACTCTGATAAATAGACAAGGTAGAGTTATCGTTCTTGCACACTGCACTACCTACAAATTTGCTCTGTTAGTGTATGAATTTTGAAAAAAATCCCTCCAGTAGTTTTAGTATTATGCTCCGGGCAAAATATATCAAGTAAATATGATAAAGGGGAATAACTCTAAAAATAGAAAATGTAGAGTTATTGTTCTTGCACACTGCACTACCTACCAATGTGCTCTGTCAGTGTATGAAGTTTGAATAGAATCCCTCCAGCAGTTTTGGACTTATGCTCCGGACAAAATTTATCAAGTAAATATGATAAAGGGGAATAACTCTAAAATAGGCAAAATAGAGTTAATGTTCTTGCACACTGCACGACCTACCAATGAGCTCTGTCAGTGTTTTAGTTTGAATAAAATCCCTCCAGTAGTTTTGGACTTATGCTCCGGACAAAATTTATCAAGTTAATATGATAAAGGGGAATAACTCTAAAAATAGGCAAACTAGAGTTATTGTTCTTGCACACTGTTACATACCAACAAAATCCCTCTAGTAGTTTTGGACTTATGCTCCGGACAAAATTGTTTCGGCGGACGGACGGACGCACAGACGCACGGACGCACGGACGAAGCGCATTTCTAATATCCCCCTCGCCTTCTGCGGGGGAATAAATAATCCAACCAAAGCATGTTGATTACTTAAGAAATGTTACTTTCGGGCTTCACCTCTTTCGGGCTTTCATGACAAACAAAAATTACTGTTTGTGTTTCTTCCAATGAAGTACTACATATTTCGATTTCAGTTAGAATTTGAATTGAAACCAAAACATTAAATGAGTTGCGCGGCGACATATATTATCTTTGAGAAGTAGCGGGAAAGTTTAATTGACGGAAGGTTGTTAATAGTTCATCACGCCTTCAGGTTGCTTAAAGCCATATCTTTTGTTATTGTTTCAACATACGCAAGGAGAATGAACCCGCAGCGACAACAATGATTCACAGCAAAACCTAATTTGGAAAGAAAATACAGCGTCTTTTGATTGACAAAAATCATGATCGGCTTCTTGTGAAGTGTTTCAGTGCAACAGATGTTTTTCGATGGGTCAAATTCTAATAAATTCGAACTTTGTAGTATCATTGAGCTGGTGATTGCTGAGAAATAGCACAGACAAAATGGACTAAAATGTATATCATAAACGAACAAGAAAAATTTGGATGCAAGGCATCAAGTCGGCGGGAGAAGGATTTCCATGTAATTACAACACTCGTTATCACACTGCTCTGACGAAATCTGAACGATTGAGACTATTACGTTCTACAACTACAAAAATCGGAACATATATATGTATGCAATGAAACAGGGAACATTCCTGACCGATAGCACGGGCTTCTGTTGTTTTAAAAAATCGTCACATAAATATAATCAAAATAAAACAAACACATAATGTTCAATGTACGAGAAATTCCAGTTTTATTTAAGTTATAAAGATTTATTTAAACAAAACAGAATGAAGAAACTCCTATGGAAGACATGTTACATGTTATATGCTTGCAAAACTGTGGGTTGCCTATGTTGAATAACAAATATATATTTGTAATGTTAGTTAAATTGCATAAAAATTTTCACTGTAAATAAAAAAGCAACAAGAAGCTGTGTTTGGACAACACGTATATGCGGTAGCGAAGTTTGTCATGATACAAAATTAAAATGATAGCACAATGTTAAAACAGCAAAAAAAACAAGTTAGTTCTAAAAAATGATAAAAAAAACTTTCTGGTGCCAAAAAAAGAAGTGTACAGATTATTCATGACAAAATCGGGAAAGTGTTATAAAGTACAGATTATTCATGACAAAATTGGAAAAGTGACAGAATTTAATGTAATAAATGCCTAGCCATTTAGTACAAACACTGATGATCCAAGTATTGGGAGGGTTGGCATTTATTAGAGGCACATGATTAAAATTGTGAAATATCCAACTTGCTGAAACAGATAAACCATTTTTCTAAGTACAAAATGCGGAGATAACCCCAGAAAAAAGGTAGCTGGAGTAATGTAACTTGTCAGGGTCATGACCTATGCACTGTTAAGTGTGTTAAATTCATTTTACTGTTCTTTGCAGAAAACGAGAAATATCCAACTTGCAGAAACAGGTTAACCATTTATCTCTTAGTATAAAATGGGGAGATAACCCTGGGAATAAGATAGCCAGATTTATGTGACTTGTAAGCGTCATATCCTATTCACTGTTAAGAGAGTGTAAGAACTTTCATGCCAATGCCCAATGCCCTTAGTAGAAATTGAGAAATATCCAACTTGCCGAAGCGGGTTAACCATTTATCTCCAAGTACAAAAAGGGGAGATAATCTCAGAAAAAGGTACATAGAGTTATGTTTCTAAATCTTGTTAGGGTCATGATCTGTGCACAGCAAAGTAAGTGTGTAAACTTTCAGGAAATGCTCTTTCTAGAAACTAAGTAATATCTAACTTGCCAAAATAGGTTATCCAAATTTATCCCCAACTACAAAATAGGGAAATAAAACCAGAATTAAGATTACCAGAGTAATGTAAGGGTTAAGATCTATGCGCTCTTAAGGAAGTATGTTTACTTTTTATGCCAATTCTATGTGAGGAAAATGAGAAATATCCAACTTGCCAAAACAGTTTAAATATTTATCTAAGTACAAAGGGGAGATAATCTCAGAAAAAAGGTAACCAGTGTTGTGGAACTTGTCAGGGTCATGACCTGTGAACTGTTAAGTAAGTATATAAACTTTCATGCCAATGCTCTTTGTAGAAATTGAGAAATATCCATCGTGCTGAAAAGGTTTACCGGACGGACGTACGGGCAGATGGACAGACAGATGGTTCAATCACTAGATGCCGGGGGCATAAAAACAACAATAACTCAGATAGAACAATCATTGAAAATCATCCTATTCAATAGTTGCTAGAAAAGGGAATATTCAGACCACCCAAAATAAAACTGGTCAAAATATTAACACAAAAGCCATTTTTGAGAACTATTTAAAGAAATGAGAAAGGGAACATCAGAAGCAATTGACTAGGACAAATACAAAAACATTACAGGATATATGTAAGTTTGATAGAGCAATACCAGGATCAAAATACATTGCCTAGCCCTGGGTGTATGCAACTCAATATCTACACAAGTACCAATTTTGATTCATTCCAAACAATGGAGTGCAGGTCAGGTTGCTTAGCAGTAGTTGAACTTGATGATGATAATTTTATATTCATTCTTTATAGCAATACATCACAACTTAAAGCAATGTCAATGGCCTTATAAATGTCATTTAGTAAACGAAAGAGGCACAACAATTCTTTTGTGTTAGTCATATAGTATGGAAATTGTTGGATTAGCAAAATTATATTTATTTCTTATATTATTATATCTTATTTCTTTACCTGAAAGGCTGTTTGATCTTGGTATCATGTATAACAATGTGTCCGAGGGAGCCAGCATTATGTTAATGTAACCATATTTTAAGGAAGTGTCCAATCTTATAAATCAAGATAAAGGGGCTCTTTATATTCATTTTATTAGCTAGAGCCTTTAACAGACACCCTTTCCGCACTGTTATCTGTCAACTCTATCTAGACCCTTTTAATGCATGCAACGCATCCATCTGATCTATATCTACTCTCTTTGAATTTTGATCAGGAAGTACACGTACCTGACAGACATGGGGTGAATTAAATTTTAATGCTAATGCATTAATAATGCATTACTTTTTGTCAGTAATGCAAGGTAATGATTAATGCAACAGATTTAGCATTATTTTAATGCTAATTTAATGCATTACCTATGCCAAAATGCTGTAATGTATTGCATTATTGAGCATTAATTGGATTTTGTTTACTATTGGATTTTGTTGATTCATTTTATTAAATAGTATTTATATTAACAGTAACCTTTTTATGCAATGATACTCGAAATATTTAATATGTTGTAAGTCTATTACATATCTTATGTATAGCAAGAGAAAAACATTTATATGACAGTTAAGTATTTTGATATGTGTTTACTATTAGTAAAACAAGATACAGACTATAAGTGAAGTCTTTTCATCAGAATGTTGTAAAGTTTGAACATTTTTATGATTAAGCAATGAGATATTAAGCTAAGTTGTCTTAAGAAAATGCTAAATTTAAAACAAATCAACAGCCAGTGATCTATAAAGCTCTGTCTACAAATACAGCACTTTTATTTTAAATTGTTTTAATGTACACATTCATTGGGACAAGATATTTCCCACCAAATGTCAAACACTTAAATATTCCTGAAAATGTTACTGATAGAAATTTGAAGTTCAGTGCATAATACCAAAAATGTTGTTCCGAAATAAAATAGCATGGAAATTAAATTAATCCTTCAGCAAAAAACTCATACTTTCACAATCAAATGAAGTTATTTTTCTAACCTACTTACTGAATCAGCGTCATTGTAAAATATTAGAGGCTATGTCAGATTTTAGGAAATCAGCATATAATGCAGATGCAGGTGACATAATGATTTAATTAGATAAGTTGACAGTGTAGTCCTTTGTCAATACAATCCTCTAAATGTGTGAAAACAGCAATAAGTCAAAGATAACAAAAGTGTGTAAAAAAGCTAAACCTGTATTAATCTATATGTACTGAGAATAATTTTGTTGAGGTGTCACTTTAGATCTTGACACTTTCAGGCTGATACTTTGTATTTTTATTATACTTTGGGGTGATTTTTTGGGAGATGATCCATTTTGTACATATACTGACAGTTGACTTTTATTTTTTTGTCAGTTGACTTGTAAAATAATGCTTAATTTAATGCATTACTTTTTGAAATAATATTAATTTAATGCATTACTTTCTCAAAATATAGTAATTCTAATTTAATTTAATGCACACATTTGGCAAATAATGCTAATTTAATGCTTTACTTTTAAAAGTAATTCGCCCCTTGTCTGGTACCTGAAAGATCTAAACATTAACAGACTCTGATTAGCAACACTGATATGCAAGTTGATATGGTCTAACCTTGTCACACATGGAATACAAGCTGTATGGAAAAAGTAGACATAAAACATGGAATACTTGAGGTTTGCACAGAAAATCCATTTCTAACCTCAACCTTTAACGGCATATATACACCTTTATGGTATGGGCAAACAGTGTAGATCTAGATCACACTGCATCTCTTTGCTGTTTGGTCAGGATCTGTACTATTCACTTTTAGATTCATAAAGTTATTTCTGAACAAGACATGACCAATGTAGATATGATCAGATGGCACAAATGTTCAGTCTGATCTGGATCTACACTAGAAGCACATGCGATGAAAGGAACATTTACATAGCAGAAAGGTGCCCTTGATCAACCATTTTTAGTTATGCCCCTTAGAATGACATGAACAATCTTTCTTAATGAATACTATCATCTTCAACTTAAATTTCTGAAATTTAACTGTACATCATAAAGCTATTTCAGTTACTATAACTAAGTCAATGCATATAATTATTCCTAGTTTGTCGTCAGAAATATTAATACATCTTCGGTCTTCCAATGCCATTTAACTCATAATTGACATAATTGCCCTGTTTATTAATATAAATATTGAGTTACGCTCAATTTGGGCCTAGGCGGCGTGGACAGCAATTTGCATTTCCATTATTGTCTATGAACAGGCTCGATCAAACCGAGCCTGCAATATTTTCATATTTGTTGTGTTCGATGGCTTTCAAAGTTCCCTTTTCATTTATCACAAATAATTTTATAAGAAGATATCATTCAGGGATTTCAATAGATGCAGGTTCTTGCATTTTGATGCAAGCATATTTTATTGTTTTCACTTTTGGACCCCTGGTTACATTAAGTTTACAATGTTCTTTTAAATATCTTTTTTTTTCTTTACAAATTTATCACATCTAATAAGCTGGGGACTGTTCTTTGCTCGTGAAAAGCCTTTTCAGAGGTGCATGGATTTCAATAGCTTTTGAAAACCTGGAGTTGTTTGTCCCCGTTGAAAGACTTTAAGGGGTCATAATCAAATAGTTGCACGTCATATCTTGTGTTCATTGAACTTAACTACTTGTAAAAGTGCTTTAACTTCATTTTAATATATATTCAGTGGTCTAATTCTTTCATTAATATATATCTGAAAAAATACAATCATTTCTGAAATTATGCTAGGATCCTCCCGCATTAAATTCCAAAAGTAAGCACTAAATTAATATAGTCGGCGGCTCCTTGCCGCCGACTAACAAGCGGGTCGTAAACTCTGTTAAAATTTCATCTAGCTAAAACATTCCGGCAATATGAACAGGTTCTATTGTTAGTGAATGCTACGCATGTTAGCGAAGCTCTCTATACAAAGCCTTCTTGTGATGCTTTATAAAATTGTTCTCATTCGCATGTAGAACATTTTTGATTACTTACTGAATTTGAGGTAAATCTTGAGGTGCACATAAATACATTGCATACGTTTCTGCTGTCATTGAAGGAGGCGATCAAAGTCGAATTTGCATCACAGCTCAGATGGAACTGTAAAGTCGGAGAATATGCAGACATAAACTAAATTACCTATACATACACATTCTCGAAACAGTTGATTCACATTTATTTAGATAAAAGACCGATTTCATGTTCGTTTTTATTGCGAAATAAAAAGAAGTTAGTACTTATATTGACTATTTTTAAAATTCCTTTAAGTACAATTATATTGTAGAAACGGTAAAACGGTTAGTTGTATACCCATTAAGGTGAATTTTAAAAATGGTGTAGTGATATAAAATCAGACAATTTTAAATCCAACTGTGAACAACAAAGTTATGGACGGATCTTATTTGATTTTGCTTCAAGGTCATGCTGTGACCTTGACCTTTAAGGTAGTGACCCAAATGTTGCATTACACGTCGCCTCGATATGGTAATCATTTCCGTGCAATAATTTTTAAATCCATCTATAAATAACAGAGTTACGGACAGGACACGATTTTGCTTCAAAGTAATGATGTGATCTTTACCTTCAAGGTAGCGACCAAAATTTCAGTAAAATAATTTAAAAATCCTAATTCAAATAACAAAGTTATGAGCCGGACACGATGTTGCTTCAAGGTCATGCTATGACATTGACCTTCAAGGTAGCGACCCAAATTTTGCACACGACATGTCGTCTTAAGAAGGTGATCATTTCTGTGGAATTATTTTTACATCCGACTTCAAATAACAAAGTTATAGGCCGGACACCATTTTCTAAAAGGTCATGATGTGACCTTGACCTTCAAGGTAGCGACCCAAACGTTACGGTCGACAAGTTGTCTCAATATGGTGATCATTTCAGTGAAAAAAAGTTTAAGGTAAGAGGGGCCTAAATAGACAATCCTGTCTGAAACGGCGATGTTTGGCGACGTCCAGTTCGGAAATGTCTTCGGCAGAAGCCGAAAAGTTCTCCGGCACTAATAGGCCGGTGGCCAGGAACATGTTTGCTCCCCCCTTAGGGAATTTTGTAGACATGATTTTTCTGAAAGCCTGTTATGTCCTGGATATTTTGCAGTTTGTTTGCACTCTGGCGAGTGGGGCATAAGGGTGTTACGGAGGTTTTAATATGTTACCCCTAAAATTTGTAGAAAAAATATATGGATTTTGAATCTTTAATTCTGCTCTATTCCAGATACGATTTAATAAAACTTGTAATTTTATATAAGGATGATGTATTATCTGTTGATTGATGTAGTTTTCATTTCAAAATATTTGCACTTAAGTAACATATTTAGTGTATAACATACATAACCCTAAAAAGATGAAATTTAAGTCAGAAACTTACCCGTAGGATTTTTATTTGTAATCAAACTTAGGCAATAATACATGTTTTTGAAAGCTGCATGATCAAACAATATAAAACAATGTGATTTTCATAAAAATCACACTGGCAATTGTAATAATTTTTCCACAATCTTATATGTTACCATATCGCTAATTCAAACATTATATTCATGTTTTGGGATAAACAAGTATAAAATATAGAGTTTAATTAAATTATTGAGCTTTATAAATGTAAGTGTTCTTGAAACTTGCATGACTTCAAATTTTCAACATACATAACATATGTTACTTATTAAAATAAGGCGTATTTCCTTGTTTTTATTTATTTTTAATGGTGTTAGCTGATATCTATTTGAAGAAATTAACTATGTTAGCTCTGTGCAATGTCCTGATGTTTGTTAGCCCTGTGTAGAACTCTAATTACATTCACAGACGTTTTTTAACTAATATTACTGATTGAATGAAGTATTTTCTCTAAAACTGATATAGTTGTACAAAGAACTGACTACATTTACAAAACTGTATCACGACTATGCAATCATTTTAGTTTCAACTGTAAAATAATAATAGCAAGAAGTTTCTAGTGTATACTATGTTATGTTATGTGGTTAAAATGTTAAAGTGTTTAAGCTTGTCCATTGTAAACCTTCAAATCTCCGTAACATACAATTCCGAAGTTACAATATTGACAAAGTACAATGCATTTATGAATTAAATTCTAAAAAAAATAATTTTTAGAATTGGTACCAAAATAGTAAAAATACAAGAGATAAAATATTGCTTTGAAAATATTACAAACAAAAATTATTAAAATTAATTATATGTTACCTAATTATTTAGATAATGTTCTTCAGAAAGATCACTTAGAATAAAGAAAATACATTTCAAAACCGTGTTTTACCCGGTAGTTTGTATCTAGATTACCGTAGAGTCATTACTAATGTGAAAATGAACTTTCTATAAACTATATTTACTAAAAACAAGGTTGGAAGCACTAGTTCTGGTCTTTTAGAGCAATAATAACTGACATTGCTGTTAAATAAAACATGTGAAATAAGAAAAATAAATTGTTCTAAATGAAACTGTTTAACATTATTTTTCCATTGTTAAAAGAAAGCTTAAGAATTTGTTAAGAATTCCGTAAGATCTTTGTAGAATGTTATCTATTGTTAAAGAGAAACATCCTTATTTGAAAGACAATCTGTGTAATGCAGGTGATGATAAGCTAATAGACAAGTTAACGTTGACTTATGTATAATAATTTTTTAAGGTAAAAATTGCTATATAATGCTCATGCTGTTTCAATGTTTTACAAATTCTACACCGAACCTTAGTATCGGTATATTAGATGAATAAAACTACTTTTAAAAACATTTCGAACATCAGATAATTTAATCAGCTTATTTGTGTAGTTTAAATTAAGTAGCTTTTAAATTTGTTATAGATCAACTTTAACATAACATAATATTATATAAAAATATTTATCAAAATGTTAATTAACTAATCATTTGCAGTTTCTTGCTTTTCTTTTCTTATTATTTTTGCTGATTATAAAAGTAAAAATTGGTAACATATTATAGGATGACTAAAGACATAAATAGAACAATAAAATGTTCTTTGTTAGAACAAATTAATGTGCAAAAGTAAGCTGTATTACAATGTTGTCACTGAGCCATATTGATAGGTTTATTGTTAATTTAAAAAGATTTAAAATAGGACGAACTTGAACCATCTACATCATACAAATTTATTTCAAGACATATTAAGCAGTACACAGATCAATAACCTCTAAAGTTTAACTAAATTTAAATTAAAAATTCATTACTGTTTAATATCACCAGCATCAATACCTTAATTTCCTTTTGTAACAAATTCTTAATATATATTACCTATTTTAATATAAGATACATAAAGTGCAGGAAGGTTGGTAACTAAAATACGTTCTTTTGGGTAACATATTTAAAAATGGTGATTTATGATATGGTATTTATTTTTATTTTGATATAAAGCTAACTTATCTTTAAAACTCATGAAGAGGTGTATTTAAACAAAAACAATTACACCAAAACTTCAAATTTATTAACCATAGGCATTAGTATATGATATAGCATAATACTAAAGTCACATATAACTAAAGTTATAGATAATATTAACAAAGTGTTTAACACAGTTTACCTTTAAATCACACAATATGTCTTTCAGAGTTTATTTCTTTATATTTTTTTTATTTATAAATATTTTATTTGCTATCTTTGAGATGTTTTTTCCATTTTTTTTTTCAGATATTTTGGTTGGTTATAATTTACAAATATATGTATTTATTTACATACATAAAACAAGAAGTGTGTCTCAATGTGACTTTATTACATTTAAATACTGCATTCTTATTTATATTAATGAATTAAGCATATAAATCAGAAATTACTTGCTAATGTTAGTAAGAAATGTTTTATACAACTTTTTAAACTAGGTTTTGATGTTAAGTAACATACACATGTATCTTAATGACTATTTATAGAACTTTACCTTAGGTTGCAGATGTTTTATTGCATTTAAAATTTAAAAAAAAAACACCATCTTCCTTGTGTGGAAAAATAGGTTTTTTTCAGAACTTTTATAATTGCCAATTAATTGCCTATTATTTCTTCAACGCATAAAATTTTGTCAAAGGTCACATATTCAAACAGGCGTTACGGTAAAACGCCCCACTTGCCAGAAAGCAAACAAATTGCAAAATGCGAAGAATGGGATAGGCTTTCAGAAAAACATACTCTTCAAAATTCCCCACGGGGGAGTGTGTCTATTGGCAGCTCAAGGTCTAATACTTTTATGGCATATTTTCCCATTTTCTTTTCTTTCGGTAACATATTTCAATATAGCGTTACAGGCTTATGTCCCAATCTATATCACTGTATTACATTTGTCCTGAATTCTCATTTATCTTACTATATTTTACTTATAAGCACAAATTACTTGCTACTGCACGTAAGAAATGTTTCATACATCGTATTTTACTAGGTTTTTATGTTAAGTAACATAACTTAATCACTATTTTAGACCAATACCTTAGGTTACAGATGTTTTATTACATAAGAATGTAGTTTAGAGCTTCCTGGTGTAGAATAAATAGGTTTATTTTAGAACTTTTACAATTGTCAAATATTTCATTCTTACACAAACTTTTTTTCAGAGGTAACATATTCAAACAGTCGTTACGGAAAAACGCCCCACTCGCCAGAGTGCAAACAACTTGCAAAATGCGTAGAATGGTATAGGCTTTCAGAAAAACATACCCTTCAAAATCCCCTTAGGGGGGGGGGGGGGGGGGGGAGGGGGGTCTATTGGCAGCTCAAGGTCTATAAGGCACTAATCGGAATTGATTGTAGCAAACATTTTTAATCGTTATTTTTTACATTACTCTAAACTATTGTTATCTTTTTCTTCAAAGAAGAAACATTTTTTTACAAAAAGTAACTTATATTTGTTTTAAATAAAAAAATATTTGCCAAAAGTCTGTTATCCCAAAGGGTGACGTCATTTTCCCGGTAATACCAAAATGGCGGACAAAGCTATCAATAGTAGATTTGTGAAAAAAAATTATTAAAACCAACCATTAAACGTAAACAAAATTATCATTATTACTCTTTGATCAATTTTCAACAATTTTGTTATAAACACCGACACTCTTCCAAAAACTGCAAGCCGTACATCGTGGAAAGATGGACGAAGAATAATTGACCTTGGATTTCTAATGAATCAGTTGGAGTAAAACTGCATTAAAACATTTAAAGTACATATTTAAGTTATATAGTCAACAGATACACATTCAGAAGTAAGTTTAAATCGGATCTATAAAAGATTTGTAAAACAAAAAAGTATTGTGCAAAATTGTGATGGAAAATATGTTCACCTGTTTTTGTTGTTGTTGTTGTTTTTCTTTAGAAAAACATGGAATATGACAATTTAAAAGCTTATATTTAAAATACTACATGGTGAAAGTCTGTAAAAATTTGCATTTTATAAATGTACTGGTATGATTAAATTTTTTTGAGACTCTGACAGTGTGTGTATGTTATTGTGTCAAGGAAATTTTCCGAGGGGGTATAGATGTATTTTCAAAGTAAAATCATCTAAATGTTAGTAATTAAGTAATATAAATGGTTTCTTTTAAATGTTTAGGCTTATGCCTAACAAGTAACACCATTGGTGCTAAAATATATTATAGTTTTTAATCCCAAAATAAGATTTTTTAGCAATAACCACTTGTAAAAAATGGACCTGGGACGAGGCGAGGGGTCACCCTATTCATATGCGCTTTTTTCCAAAATGGGATGGTGGAATTGTTTCAAACATTGTATTTCATTTTTTCATTTGATATATGATGTTAATCACTATGGAAATGCTTATTTAAGGAATAATAATAACATTATTTAGGCCCCTCTTACCTTAAATCCAACTTCAGATAAAAAACCGGTTATGTGCCGGACACGAATTCGCTATAAAGTCATGCTGTGACCTTGACCTTAAAGGTAGCGAACCAAATGTTTCAGGCGACACGTCGTCTCATTATGGTGATCATTTCTATGAAATAATTTAAAAATTCGAATTCAAATATCAAAGTTATGGGCCGGACACGATGTTGCGTCAAGGAAATGCTGTGATCTTGACCTTCAAGGTAGCGCACCAAATGTTGTACACAACACGTCGTATGGTGATCATTTGGTATGGTGATGGTGATCATTTCTGTGAAATTATTTAAAAATCCGACTTCAAATAGCAAAGTAATGGGCGAGACAGGATTTTCTAAAAGGTCATGCTGTGGCCTTGACCTTCTTTTATCCATGCCATCGTGTTCTTGCTGATTTTACTCCAGGTGCTCTGGTCTCGGTAAGATCATTGAGTACCCGCCCTTTGGCTTTGCAATGCTTTTAAATTCTTATGTTTATATGTTTAAATGCTTTTTCATGCAACATTGTTGAGCTGATGGGTGGGTTGGAGTTATTTCACCAAGACAATTTGTACTTGTTTTGTGATACGAGAACCTGTTGGGGCAAGTGTGTGGTTGGTGCACCCTAGAACCTGGTTTAAACCCCCAGTGGCAATTTGTTTTGCCACTGACCTTTCCAAGGCGGTAACACCTCTGGTTCTCACTTTTGTTATTTGTTTGTGGCGTCCATTTTAAAACTGATTATTGTAATACCATGCTCTCTTTTCATCTCTACTTTTTGGCTGTGTGGGGAGGCTGTGTATGCTGGATGTGGCCATTCCTGATATGCATATTTCTTTTTTTTTCAAGGCAGCGACCCAAACGTTGCGGTTGACAAGTTGTCTCATTATGGTGATCATTTCATTGAATAATAATTTAAATCTAACTTCAGATAACAAAATATGGGTCGGACACGAATTTGCTATAAAGTCATGCTGTGACCTTGACCTTAAAGGTAGTGACCCAAACGTTTCAGACGACACGTCGTCTCATTATGGTGATCATTTCTATAAAATAATTTAAAAATCCGAATTCAAATAACAAAGTTATGGGCCGGACACGATGTTGCTTCAATACCATTTTGTGACCTTGACCTTCAAGATAGCGACCCAAATGATGCACACGACACGTCGTCTAGTGATCATTTGGTCCGGTGATTGTGATCATTTCTGTGAAATTATTTTATAATCCGACTTCAAATAGCAGAGTTATGGGCCTGAGACGATTTTCTAAAAGGTCATGCTGTGACCTTGACCTCCAAGGTAGCGACCCAAATAATGCGGCCGACAAGTTGTCTCAATACGATGATCATTTCAGTGAAATAATTTTAATATCCAACTTCAGATAAAAAAAGTTATGGGCCGGACACGCTTTTTGCTTTAAGGTCATGCTGTGACCTTGATCTTCAAGGTAGCGACACAACTGTTTCACGTGACACGTCGTCTCATTATGGTGATCATTTTTGTAAAATAATTTTCAAAATCCGACTTTTAATTAAAAACGAATTACGTCGGGGAACATGCAAACTATGGGTAATGTTACCTATTAATAATCATTCTATACCATTATATCACATTGCAATCAACACGTCTAGAATCCATGATTTTGAGACCCCACTAATAAACCACTTTTTAATGAAGGGGTACTAGTGTAATTAGCAGGTTTCAACAGTATACCAAAATTATTGTTCCTTAACATCATAATTATGTACTTTTTACGGACCTACAGACATGGGTATCGTACGCAACACACCGCCTTGCCATGGTGAACATTTGCGCAAGTAATTTTAAATCCCTTCATTCGTAAAGAAGTCATAGCCCGAACATGAACTGATTTAAAATAATTTTATTTTGCAAAAAGAATTTTAAAAGTTGTTTAGTCGAACCTACGACCATATGTGCATTTTAAATCAAAGCAACAGCGATTCTGACCTCTCGGCTAATGGCATATAACGTTTTTCATGTCCACTTTATGATATAAGACGATATTAAAAAGAATATCTTTTACATGTAACGCCAATGTAAACAGTGCCAACTTGTGTCTGTAAATAATAAGTTTATTACTTACGTTTACAGAATTTTAAAATAAATTTGAATATTGTTTACCTTGTTCTTGATTTCTTCCAAGTCTGAATAAAGTTGTTCTGGAAAACAGTAGTATGTCTTACAAGGCAAACTACACGAGCTAGTCTCTTTTGATGAAAAACATTCAGTAGAGTTATGTCCGGTGTCAAAATATGAAAGGTTACTGTGCGGAGCCTCAGCATTGGTTTGTTGATCAATTCCAGTTTTAGATTCTTTTCCGATTATCAAAGACATTATCATAAACAACGAACCCAAAAAGAGCATAAAAATTAAGATTCCACTTAATATTCTGATTACCTTTTTTTCAAATAAATAATATATCTCCAGGCTTTTTTTTGTTCTGCTCGACAGACTGATATGTTCAGTTTTTTCATGTTCGCTTTCTTTGCCTATTCTTAGTCGATTTATCATATCTGAGACTTCAACAGCAATATCGGTAGCTTTTTTAAAATCATCGGCTACTTCTAAAGAATCTCCAAATACCTTCTCAACGCGAATTAAATGTTTATCGTCGTAAACATTGCAGTTGGACATATGATCAATCTCAACTTGAAAACTCTCCAAAAAGTGCCCCAATACTTGTAAGATGCAGTCAGAAACACGACATGTGTTATTTTTGCAGCACTGCTCATGCAAAAATACCAAGCATTTAATGGCATAAGAAGGACAATCAATCACGATCGACCGGAACGTGGTCTTTCTCACTAAACGTCTGACTTGGTCGTTTCCATCGTTGCCATTAATCAACAATTTTAACAGTCTGTACACCTTTCTATGTTTTTCTGACATAATTGTCAGCATGTAGTTCATTTCTGACTCCGTTACGGTGGAATCAACAAATATTCTTTGTTTCGGATGACTCTGATGTATTTGCATTTTGAGAAAACTTCCAGTACTTCCGATGAGTTGCTCCCATTCACGGAAACGAACATTCAGATCATCCAATCGAAAATCGTTTTGCAGTAGAAATCTATATGCCGGAGAAATGTCAATGCTTACTTTATCTAGTTCTTCGTTGCTAACACTCGTTGGAATATGCAGTTCCAGTTTAGATGCTGGCCCATGCAGACGAATATACTCACACGATTGACCTGGCACATCATGGTTTTGAACGATATCCTCTAAGCGTTTATGAAACTTGTTAGAGAGCGTCATAAGTTGGCGCTCTTCACGTTTGTCACTTGAACTGTTGATCTCTTTCAACACATAAATAAAATCAAACTCGTCTGGTTGTGTATTTTTGGTCCCTTCATAGAAACTTCCGACTTTTAAAAGACGTGTTTCTGTATAAGCATCTTTGGTGTTGATAGATGCAACAACACGCTGAATCAAAGTCTGAACGGATGATTCTACGTACTGTTGAATTAGGTCGACTTTTTCCTGACTGATTCTGAACTCGCACTCGGTCCGATACAGTTCTTGTAAGTATGATTCAGCCATGTCAGGATTGTAAGCATTGTAAGACTGATCATGAAAGCCTTGCAATAATTCAATCGATTCATCACATTCGATATCTACACTCGTATCTGTATTGGTGGCCATATTGACGAAAGGTCATCAAAGTTGGCTGAACTACATGTATATGTATGTTTATACATTCTGAAAAAAACAACAACATAAATATCAGTTTATCAAACATAAACAGTAGCCACATTTCACTGTACAGACACTGTACATATCATCCCTCTTCCCCAAAAGGATAGTTCAAATATGCATATATCAATGGTATCATACTACGTCACGAGCACCTACCAAAAAAATCCATCCCGGACATTTTTTGTAAACAAACCCGTCGCTTCAAAGGTAAACTCTATTTTTTCTGTTTGAAATCTTCGTAGCTGAAAATTGTTTTTCATACTGGATGCATCCGTATCTATAACATACATTATAACTGAAGTATGTAACATATCGTTCATATGTTTTCATAGAAATAATAAAGTTAGATCGAGTGTCAGGCCCGAGGAATGCATATAATTGACAGTAAAGGGATAAACTTTGAGTTTCTTTAAAATTAAAGCATTAAAGTTGCAATTCACTACACCATTTATGGACCGTCTTTAGTCGCCAATGCACTGTCATCGGTAAAAAAATTAATTTCACAATCTCTGTTACGGCAAAATAGAACTTTGCAGAAATAATCGTTTTTGTAACCACTGCTTGCAGTGGTTAGAGTGTTAACAGACCGAATTTCTGAGCCTGGCAACTTCGCTATATATACTAGGATTAATTGATTTACCGCCAGGAAACCCATCATCCACAGAGTAAGTAGTTCCTTAGTCTATCGTGGAACCGTCTTTACTGGTTGCAATGTAATGATATAAAATAAAGATATTAAGTTAAAAAAAAAAAAAACATTTTGTATGTGATACCGAATAAATACTTCCACAGCATGGCAAAAATTATTATTTGTTTTTATAATGCAAATAACGCGGAGAAACACAAGATTTCGTGTTTTTTCCAATC
This sequence comes from Corbicula japonica, assembly GCA_038501625.1. Lineage (NCBI taxonomy): Eukaryota > Metazoa > Mollusca > Bivalvia > Venerida > Cyrenidae > Corbicula > Corbicula japonica. The sequence goes on from JAZAYU010000041.1 coordinate 4,007,340, forward strand.
TAAAAATAATCCTATAGGAGATATTTTCGTGACGTCATAGCGTAGTCACATGTTGGGGTTTTCCGCTGTGGTTTGCAAAAGCATCAATCGACAACCATTGATTATAAAAAGTAACCTGGCAGTTGCATGTAAACAAAAATAAAAAATGGTCGTTTCTAATCTTGTTGTTTTATGGGATGCAGTCAAAGGTACGAAGCTGGAGTATAATTCTACAGATTTCCTAAGAATACTACACGGAGAACTAAGTGGTTAGCGGCCGTAAAATGATGTAAATTTGGACAGTAATTTGAGTAAAATTCACCGTGGGAACCAAGACTGCAAGAGTCGACGATCGCATTTGTGGACGCCACTTTGTCAAAGGCGAGTTTCTTAGTTGATTGAATAAATATTTTGACATTGTAGTAGTTATTTTAATAGAATTATCAATGCTTTCGTTTTGAAATCAAATAAAAAGTACAAATTTCCGGAGCTCAACGATTACCCCACCCACATCCTTTATACCAAGAAATTATCGTGGCCGACATTTACAATGGTAACGTTGTTTGTGATAAGAGTACTAAATGAAGGGTCCAGAATATTTTTATTATTTCTGTTTATCACTTTATATTTGTGTGTGTTGTAGGAAAGTGTGATGGTCCCCGTGATCCAGATTATGTACCAAGTGTAAACATGGGTAATCAATATGAGAGAACAGTGTTGCGGGATCCAAGAAGCAGCTAGCCTTCTTCACCCCAGATGTAAAGAAACATGAGAAAAGTTCAGAATGTGATGCTGCAGAAGCCCTACTTGACCTGGCCCAGCTTACAGTAAGTTACTCCCAGTAGAGACACCAGTCCAGAAAAATCAGACCTGTATATTACTCAAAATCTTCTCAGGTTAATTACTTGCATGACATAAAATCATGTTATGTATTTAATGGGTGCCGATGAATTTAGAAAAACTCTGCAGAATTTTGCTCACTGTAAAATTCTTCAGAGTTTTTCTAAATTCATCATAAAACAGTGTATGTACAAGTTTTAACGCTTTTGTGTACCTGGTTGATCAATTGACAAACCCATATTGTCCGATCATAATCTAAGATAAGTTGGCATCTTGGTAAAAAATAACCTTAAAGAGAACAGTTTAGATCCTGATCAGATGGAACAAACAAGCCAGCTGATCTGGAGCTGCACTGTTAGTCTAAGGAGATTAGTACCTTATTTTTCTGCTTTATATTGTGTTTTTCATATTTCATATTATTTCAGATATCCATGACCGATGCATTAAATCACCAGAAAGCAATGGAGGAGATTGGGCAGCTTCAGCAAGAGAACCATCGGCTGAAAGAGGAGATTATGCTTATAAAGTTCTCCGACAATATTCTGGAGGGAGAAAGAAAAGACGCTTAAACTTTATTTACACTGGATACCAAATCATGCTGTGTTTTTAATGGTTGGTGAATTTTACACAGGCAGTTCTACCAAAGTCCAATATAGTTTGAAACTGAGACTAAACTTACAGAATGACGATCTTGCATTCAGGTTTTAAGTCCCGGACTGTAATATCCAACACATTAAATGAAGGACTGCAAAAGCTTGCAAACAAAATTGGCTTTCTGGTACTGTGGCCAGATAAAGAATCTGTGTTGGGGAATCTTCCGGATGTTTTCCGAGAAACATACCGTAAATGTAGGGTAATAATTGACTGTTGTGAAGTTTTCATTGAAATAGCAGGGAACTTGACATTACGGGCATCAACATGGTCGAATTACAAGCATCACAATGCTGTGAAATTTTTAGTTGCCATTACCCCAACAGTGGTGCGATTAGTTTCGTTTCACATGCATTTGGTGGCAGAACATCAGAGAAGGTCATAACTGTTCGCTTAGGATTTCTGGATTTGATTGAAAGAGATGACCAAATACTGGCTGATCGTGGCTTTCTTATTTCGGAGGAAATAGCATCGCATTATGCAACTTTAATTATGCCAGATTTTACTAGAGAAAAAAAAACAGTTAAGTGCCAGAGAAGTGGAACGAAGAAGGAAAATAGCCCGTGTCAGAATACATGTGGAGCGAGCCATAGAGAGGCTGAAAACTTTAAAATTTTAAGTTCAAAAATGAATCTGCAGACGATTCCACATGCCGACATCATAATGACAATTTGCTCTGCAGTATCTAACTTGCACCCTAGGCTTTTTAATTAAGGTAGCTTTTAATACTTAACCGGCAGAGTTACCAACAAGTTTATTTATTAAGAAAGTTGTGGGAATCAGCTAAATAAAAAATGTAACAAAGAATTTAGTTTTATTCACTTTAAAGAGACAGTGACATGTTGTATTTTTCTGTTCTGAGTGGACATTTAGCAAGGTTGACAAACATTAGCCTTCACCTTCTATGCTTTGTTGTTAAAATTGAAAACACATATAAATTGTCAGATACATTTTTAAAAAGTTCAGTAAAATCTCAAACTGTGATTCAAACCTACACAACCATGAATTGCTACAGAAAGTGAAATAAAAGCTCTGCACTCCTTCCGTCACAACTATCTCAGCAATGCTGAAAGAATGATTAAGTTTTTGTAACCGATAGGCTGTCCCTAATCTGGGATTGCAGGCTGCACATACTGTAAGGATCAAAGTAATCTTTATTATGTGGAAGTGACATCACTTTCTTGAAATACATTCAATCCTTTTTGTGTCGCCTGCGATAGCAGGTAGACACATAGGGATCCTATTGTCCGGCGGTGGCGATGTCGTCCGGTAGTCCCCCAACTTTAACCTGAAACTTAATGTTGCCTATAACTTTGAAAGTACTTGTCCTTTTCACTTCATACTTGGAATATATCATCAGCACGAACAATGCCATCTGTGACGACAAGAATGATAACTCCAGTTTCAATATTTGTTTAGTTATGCCCCTTTCAAATGCAACTTTAACCTGAAACTTAATGTTGCCTATAACTTTCAAAGAACTTGTCCTAGTCACTTCGTACTTGGAATATGTCATCAGCACGAACAATGCCATCTGTGACGACAAGAATGATAACTCCTGTTTCAATATTTTTTTAGTTATGCCCCTTTCAAGTGCAACTTTAACATGAAATTTAATGTTGACTTTAACTTTGAATGTACTTGTCCTATTCACTTCATACTTGAAATATACTGAGAGAAAAAAGTTTAGCAAGTTTGGAAATATTTCACTGGTTTATTGAAACTATACCAATTTGACTTAAACCAAGTACATAATTGGATAAAGCATTTAGTTTTCAATTGGTTTGTAACAATAAATTGTCAAAAAAAAAAACACTGTTGCCTTAGCTTACTGTACAGCCTGAAAGACGTTAGGGGTAAGGCGTCAAAAATCACAAGGAGTTCAGTATCTACAGTTCTGAGGCACACCCTAGTCCCTGTAGTATTCATGAGATCTCGGGCTATCTTCCCGCTGGACATAAACCGGTTACGTCGAGAAAGCGTCGTGATGTGACGGTCTTCGCGTGGCGTTGTTTTCCGTGGTCTGCCTGATCTGGGTCTGTCGTCGACTCGTCCTGTCTCCCTCAGACAGTTTCTAAGGCTACTAATTGTAGATTCATAGCGATTGAAATGCCGAGCGGCAGCTCTTGCCGTTATACCGGCGTGGAGCATACCTACAGCTCTTTGACGTTCTTCTAACGTCATTCCTGGGCGACGCCCCATTGGAATTTCTTCGAGTTTTAAACTGGTTATTTTGTTTGTGGTAACATCTCAAAACAATGAGGTACATTACTCGACTCTACACACTACCGAAATTGCAGTGCTTACATTGCACGTGATTTTTTTATTTTCTTACGCTTCGCCGATAAAATACACGGTTTTCGAACAAACACAATAGATGTGTAAAGAGCATCGATAAGTACATCATTTACATATAAAAACGTCTTCATTCGAAAGCTCAAAAAGAAAAAATAAAATGTGTGAAAAACTTGCTAAACTTTTTTCTTTCAGTATATATTATCAGCATGAACAATTCCATCTGTGACAACACGAATGATAACTCCAGTTTCAATATTGTATGAGTTATATCCCTTTCAAATTTAACTTTAACATGAAAATGAGTAAAATGCCTGTAAAATGGAAATTACTTGTTCAATTAATTCACTTAATACTTTGAATAACTCATCTGCATTTACAAACCAATTTTTGAAGATGATAACTCAGGTTTCACCATTATTTTAGTTATTCCCCTTTTAATTGCAATTTAGATGACACGTGTTCTGTTGTGTAGTATTGAAATCAACTTCAATAAAATATTTTTATTATATATGATTAAACATAGGCCCACATTTCAACGTTTTCCATGCAGGCGACACATGTGTTCCGCGGAACACAACATTCTAGTTTAATGTAATCTGAGCATTTATAATGAATGTTCAACCCTTCATGCCCGTTGCTATTCTTAATAAAAAATATGCATTATACAATATATATGTATATATATATATAAACTAAAATATGTCAAAGAATAGTTTCTTTCACTTTGACAAATAGTTGCTCTGTTAAATTAGAAATCCAATTTCATTTAACAAACAGAAATAAGTCTGCAATGTCTTATTATTTCAACTTATTCCATTCCATTTCATATCGTCAACATTGTACATGCACCACCCATTTGTTTTGTAAATTTTATGCTGATGGTACAGGCAGTGGTTACTCCAGCGCCTGCAGCGCTTTGATTAATTTATCGTCATTTTACATTCGTTAGGGAAAAGGTAGAACACTCTCGAAAAATAGCAAGACATAAACGTTCACTAAAATACTAATCTCATAAATTCGCAAACCCTAAACAACATAAAAAAGTTTTCGAAATGCCCACATAACTATAATGATCATGACAACGATATTATGTGTCCTTTTAAAGATCTTGCAATTATGTAGAGATACATCAACGTTTGTAACCGATTAACGCGACCAGGAAGCATCCAGGAAGTTCAAGGTTAAACTCACATATATCTCATATTGTTTACATATGTGTTAGTCAAAAAGACTGGAAAGATCTAAAGTTTGCATGACACGTTGCGAAACAGAAAATAAATAACATACATTAATAATTTGACATAACATAAAGAAACTAGAAATGTGTCCAAAGGACACGGATGCCCCCGCTATGGGTTTTTCATAAAGCTCCCAGCAGTAGTGTAGGACAAGTTGTGTTCACGAGATATATTCCTATTACAAGAAAATTCTATTTTTAGTAACAGTGACCTTGACCTTGGATCTACAGGCATGGGTTTTGTGCGGACACACCACCCTGTCATGGTGAACATTTGTGCCAAGTTATTTTGAAATCCCTCCATTCACAACAAAGTTACAGCCTGGAGAAGAAAATTCTATTTTTAGTAACATTGACCTTGACCTTGGACCTACAGGCTTGGGAATGTATGTGACACACAGTCTTAATATGGTGATCAATTAAACCAAGTTATTTAAAAATCCAATAACAAATAACAAAGTTACAGAGCCGACACAATTTTGCAAGAAATTTTCTAATTTTAGTAACAGTGACCTTGACCTTGGACCTACAGGCATGGGTGTTGTATGCGACACACCACCTTGTCTTGGTGAACAATTGTGCCAAGTTATTTTGAAATCCCTCCATTTATAACAAAGTTAAGGGCCAAGTGTATATTTTGCTTAACACAAAATGTAAGTGAAGAAGGGGCATAATTTGAAAAAATATTGGAAGCAGGGTTATGGGTCTTGTTGGTTATGATGTAGATTTTGATGGTGAAAACATATTTTAAGTTTCAAGGCAATATCTCAAGTAGTTTTAAAGTTATGGGCAAAATGCATATTTTGCCTAACACAAAATATAAGAATAAAACTAATGTAAATGAAATTATCAAAGGGCCATAACTTTTGAACAGAACATGTAAGAGCAAAACCCCACCTTTATGCACAACAACATATCAGGCCAAGCATTGTGGTAAAGTTTCATTAAATTCCCACCAGTAGTGTAGGAGGAGTTGCGTTCACAAGATATATTCCTATTAAAACTAATGTAAATGGAAGTATCAAAGGGCCATAACTTCTGAACGGAATATGTAAGAGCAAAACCCCACCTTCATGCACAACTACATATCAAGCCAAGCATTGTGGTAAAGTTTCATTAAATTCCCACCAATAGTGTAGGAGGAGTTGCGTTCACGAGATATATTCCTATTAAAACTAATGTAAATGGAAGTATCAAAGGGCCATAAGTTCTGAACGGAACATGTAAGAGCGAAACCCCACCTTCATGCACAACTACATATCAAGCCAAGCATTGTGGTAAAGTTTCATTAAATTCCCACCAGTAGTTTAGGAGAAGTTGCGTTCACGAGATATATTCCTATTAAAACTAATGTAAATGGAAGTATCAAAGGGCCATAACTTCTGAACGGAATATGTAAGAGCAAAACCCCACCTTCATGCACAACTACATATCAAGCCAAGCATTGTGGTAAAGTTTCATTAAATTCCCACCAATAGTGTAGGAGGAGTTGCGTTCACGAGATATATTCCTATTAAAACTAATGTAAATGGAAGTATCAAAGGGCCATAACTTCTGAACGAAACATGTAAGAGCGAAACCCCACCTTCATGCACAACTACATATCAAGCCAAGCATTGTGGTAAAGTTTCATGAAATTCCCACCAGTAGTTTAGGTGGAGTTGCGTTCACGAGAATATCGGACGGACGGACGGACGGACGGAAGGACGGACGGACGGACGGACGGACAGAAGCAAATCTTAATGCCCGTCGCCATTTCATGGCGGGGGCATAAAAAGTGAAATATGCATATCAGGAATGGACACATCCAGCAGACACAGCCTCCCCACACAGCCAAAAAGTAGAGAAGAAAATAGAGCATGGGTTCACAATAATCATTTTCAAAATGGACGCCACAAACAATTAACGAAAGTGAGAACCCGATGGGTTACCGCCTTGGACGGTCAGTGGCAAAACAATTTGCCACTGGGGGTTTTAAACAAGGTTCTTGGGTGCACAAACCTCACACTTGCCCCAACAGGTTCTTAACTCACGAAACAAGTACACGTTGTCTTGGTGAAATATCTTTAACTCAACCAACTGCTTAACAATTTTGCATGCCAAAGCACACAAACATATAAAACATATGAAGCTAATAGCATTGAAAAGCCATAAGGACGAGTACTCAATGATCTTACCGAGACCAGAGCATCTGGAGTCAAATTCGCAAGAACACGATGACATGGATAAAAGAAACAAATCGAGCTTCTATGTTCTTAAAAGAAAATATTTCCACATAAAACCTTGATAAACTCTTAAACCCCCTGCCAACGTCGTGCAACCAAAGAGGTAAGCAAAATGATCAACTGTAGAATGGTTAATCACCCGGCCTGCAGAGCGCTGCAGAATATCATATTGGTAACCTTTTTTTGGATTAACAGATGGTTTTTACGAATAACTGGGAGAAATTAACATTGCCTTTATTTTTCTTAAGTTTATAAATAAAATCTCCATAAAAAAACTGGCTGTGAAATACCTTATTGCAAAAGAGATTTTAAACTGCGCCTGTATTTTTGAATTAAATCTGGGTATCGGCGAAAAACCTTGCAAAAGGTTTTCCTTAATTTGTGATACCGATAACCTTGTTTTAAAAGTGTTTCTGTTATACAAAGATTACGTCAACAAAAACAACAACAACAACAAACTTTTATTAGCAAAATCGGCAACCAAATGCCTTTGGCTAACAATGAACAGCAATTTTTAAAACATATTTTACGCATTCAGAGTGACAAGAAAATACAATCAAATACAAATGCAAATACAAATGAGGTACAATATCAAAGTGACTAGAAATAACCATACACAAAACAGATTGAAGTTATAATCACTAACTCAATTTATATAACACCATACAAGAATTGGGAAAAAGACATACAATATAGGGATAATTACGATGTAAAATGTATTACCCATCTCGTGTTTCATATGCTTTCTTTAAATATTTACTTATACCAATTAAAGTTTTTCTATTTTTTGACGACATCAAATTTTCGAATTTCCGCAAGTCTGGCCAAGATATCTTTGGCAAAAAAAACATTTCTTAAAGGTGTATATTTAGTACAAATCAGTTAAAAATGGTATTCTGATTCTACACCATGCATGTTACAATTTTGACACAAGCGATTTTCTCTTTGTATACCAGTAAACCGACCAGTTTCAATTGCTAATTTGTGAGAGGATAGTCTAAAACATGTGAATAATTTTCTTAAATAGTCATTTTCAATGAGGTCAAAATACCGTTCAAATTCAAAGACTTTTTTGAACTTCGCATAATATTGTAATTTTGGCGATTCGTTTATAGAAGCATTCCAGTGTTGGTGAAATTGTTCTCTCAAACGAGTTTTAAGTTGAGGAAAGTAATTGAACGTCAAAGGGGTGATATTACCCCATAAATAACTGTAACCTAATTCATCTATAATAGTTTTAACTTTCTTTGCCCAGAAATTATACTGTGGGTCATCTATACCGTTACATTGAGATTGAAAAATACTGTACATAATTGAATTTGGATTGGCTAAGATTTTAAGCCAATATTTGATTACTCGTTCTTTACATATGAGAGTTAACGGATACCGTTCAATTTCACCAAGAACTGCCATATTAGGAGTTTGCGTTTTAACACCAAGTATCTTTTTGCAAAATTTCATATGCACTTGATCAATTATGCTTGTATCATATACACCAAATACTTCAGAGCAATACAACAATATTGGAGAAACCATGCGGTCAAAAAGCAAAAGTTTGGTTTTAACATCAAATTTAATTCTAGAAAAAACAGTGTATAAACCATTTACCGCTTTGAGCGCTTGCTCAGTAAGCGTTTTCATAGCCTCTTTTAGAGAACCATTACTTGAAAAATTGACTCCAAGATAGCAAAAAGAATCGACAATTTCTAGATTTTCATTATTAATACTCCAGTGAAATGTCTCATTTTTTCTACGCTTTCTAAAAATACAGATTTTAGTTTTGTTTATATTGATTTTTAATCCCCACTTTATAGAGTAAGCATATAAACTATCAAGTTGAGCTTGAAGGCTCATTTGATCTGTTGTAAACAAAACCATGTCATCAGCAAATAAGAGCATAAAAATATTAAGGTGAAATAAATCTCTGTCTGTTAAAGCGTTAAATTTATATTAATAGATACGTCATTTACGAACAGGATAAAGAGTAGAGGCGAGAGTGGCTCCCCTTGTTTCAAGCCGAGTGAGATTTCGAAAATATCGGATATATTTGCATTTACCCTAACACTTGCTGAGACATGTTCGTATATAGCCTGTAGGATTTTAAGCATTTTACTACTAATTCCAATTTCAAACAGTTAGACCATAAAGCATCTTTTAAAATCGTGTCAAAAGCCTGTTCACAATCAATAAATGCACAAAAAAGTGAGATATTATTTTCAATCACCCTATTAATAATACTATGTAGGATAAAACACAATCCACAGTGCTTTTGTTACAACGAAAACCGAATTGAGTATCACTGAAAATATCACTATTTTCACACCAAGTGTTTAATCTATTTCTAAGTGCAAGCGAGAATATTTTTGCAATAGTGTTGATCAGAGTTATTCCTCTATAGTTCGAAGGGTCATTTTTGTCCCCCTTTTTATGTATTGGTACAATAATACCCTGCGTCCAACAATGAGGGTATCTACCTTTATTAAATATTTTGTTATTTATTTTAACTAGATATGGTGAAATGAAATTTTTAGCATCAATGAAAAAGTCAGATACTACATTATCGCAGCCTGGGGCTTTATTTCTAACTAATGATGAAATAGTCTTAGTTATTTCATCTACATCAAAGGGTTTATCTAAAAAATGTATGTAGTTATTATTTTCTATATTAATTTCTATATTTGGAGTTTGCTCTAATCGTATACTATTATCTCCCGGAGGTGTATTTAAAAGATCAGAAAAATAAGTACCAAACTGATTTGCATCAACACACACAGAGTTTGAACGTTTAGAACGTCTATATTGATTTACTTTATTCCAAAATTTTTTGGGTGCTTTTTTACTCATTTCAGACATTTCTCTTTTTTCTTTAGTATTGAAAATATTTTTTGCTTTTCGTTTTACGTTACAAAAGTGTTTGCGACTTTCTAAAACGTCATTGAAGTCACTGACATCACTGCAAGCTATAGAAAAGCGAACAAGCTGTTGGATATTAACTCCGTGAGATGTTGCACGAGGAACATCGCCGTCTAAAAACGGAAAATTTACTATATTAAAATTAGAATCATATCTTTTATCATATATTTTAGTAGAGACGTGTCCGTTGTAAATAGAAAGATTAAGATCAAGAAAGTTTCTTGCTTATCTGAAGTGTTTGCTTTATTAAGTTGTAGTTCTTAAGGATAAATTTTATTAACCAGAGATGGAAAATTGTTATTATCTATATCCAACAAATCATCAAGGTACCTCGAGGTGTTGTTAGAGGCTGTAATAATGTCAACCTGATGTTCGGTAGAAAGAGACAACATAAAATCTCTTACATAACAGTATAAAAACAGATCAGCGACAACGTGTATTTTTCACTAAACTCTACATTTCAAACCCTCCAGGAGGAATTTCGGTAATTTGTTTCCATTTTATCGGACCTGAAAACAATCCGCTGAAGAAATCACTATACAAAAATACATTCTATATTTAGCGATCATGGGAATGTCACGCTTACTATTCGTGATGGCCCAGGCATTTTGAAACAAATGGCGACGTCGATAGTTGGTAAGGTACAACGAATGCGTATTTTGGTTAAAGTGATCACAAATAGCTTACCTATGTGCGTCGCATAGGATAGGAAACACCATTTATATATCTTTTTTATATAAAATATTGGTTTGAAATATTTGGGTGTAAATCAATATTTTAGCTTCAAATAATGATTTTCAACTGGTTAATAACCCTTTTCGCAAATCTGTTCCATTCATCCATCCTGCACATCTCCCTTTAAAGTGTGTGAAGCCCAAAAGGCTTCTCGCGTACTTTAAACAATCAAACTGTTTTTCATGCGCAAATGAAAACTATCAAATATCAATTTAATCCTTTTATTTTACACTTATAAATAATCTTATTAATACAAAATTTATTTGAAGAATTCACGATATTTCCGCTTTTTCACATGGCTGTTGGAACAGCCACGTTTACGACAAAGTAAATGACTGCATACCTTTTCGCAGCAACTCCTGGCAAAACGTGCGTGCTCGTTGACGTCACACGTCAAACATTGTGCACGGTCCAATATATTGTGATCGGCTTTTACTGCAGCCACGCTTGTTCATGTAATACGTCACACTGCATACCATTTAAGGATTGAATCGATAGTTGATGGTTTTCATTTGGGTAGGGAAAACAGTTGGTTTGTTTAAAGTGTGTAAAGCCTCGCGCGTACTTTTAACAATCCAACTGTTTTTCAAACCCAAATGAACACCATCATATTTCGATTCAATCCTTATATTTACTTAAATGAATACTGAAATAATGAGAAGAATTTGTGACTTAACGGCTTTTTCTCATGGCTGTTGGAACAGCAACGTTGACGACAAAGTGAATGACGGCACGCTTTTTCGCAGCTACTCGTGGCCAAACGTGCGTGCTCGCCGACGTCAATCCCAAAACATTGTGCAACGTCAAAAAATGATAAATAGTTCTACTGTAGCCACGCCTTTTTAAGAAATACGTCACACTCTTTAGTCTTTACCATTAGAAATTATGATAATTTAGTTGAATAAGACTTCATCAAAAACGACGAAGTTGGAGTGTAAATATTATAATCTGATAATTATGTGCGTGTCAAATATAATATATATTGTACGATAAATCACCAATAAATATTAAATGTTTCAAAATATCATTTCCAAACAAACATAAAACTGGGAGAGAGAGAGAGAGAGAGAGAGAGAGAGAGAGAGAGAGAGAGAGAGAGAGAGAGAGAATTTAAAGAACGATTCACTTAGTCAGATATTTCCACTATACGGTCATATATGGTCGGTTTTATAGCCGAAGTGGCACAGTACTCTGAATACGACAGAAGGAACATTATCATTGTTTTCCTGTTTAATCTTACAGTATCTTCCTGTTTTATGCTAACTTATCTCAAAACACATCAACACAAGTGTCTTCTCAATTAAACTACTTTAGAATTACTATTGTTCTTTAAAACTTATATCAAGTAACTCAATGGTTCTCTTTACAGATGCTAAGAAGACGGAAGTTCGAAAACATCGCTTAACTACCAAGAAAAGCGCATTTTGATGTCTTGGCTTCTACGAAACTCACGGTTAGGCCAGAGAAAATAAATTATTAGATTCTCATCCGGATTTCGGGAAAAAAGAAGGCGGGTGGGCACCTTTTAATGTTTATTAACGAAATACCTTAAGAAGGTATTTCGGGATTGTCTAAAACCCGTTCTGACGGAACAGAATATGTTTCGATTTTTACCAATAAATGTTTTGGGAGTGAGTGGTTTTGGACAGGGGCGGGCGGGGATGAGAATCTAAAATATGTTTTTTCAAGCCTTAATAAAGATTTCTTAATTAGTTCATCGTGTTAATTTCTCTAGCTTAAATACTGATGACGTCTTTAGAAACGCCTTTATCTTGTCGTTGTCATGCCATGACGTACCGTATATGATATAAATGTTGTTTTTAGATTTATAATATGTCTACATTTTATTCATTATCATAATGCGTTATATTATCCATTTTCAAGATGAGAGATTGAATTTAATATTTAGAAAATATGTGATTTTGTGAAATAATTACCGTAACGGACGTTTTTGCCTGGCGGCCCTCATGTTTTTATGTATGCATTATAGATATTTTCAGATTTCTACGTAAGCGTACAAAGCAAGTTGTTTTTTTTCCACAGATGAGAAACCAAAGTCAAAGCACTTGCTCTCTTATACACTGCCTACCCATACTGACAAAAGTGTATGAGGAAAAGAGAGCAAGTGGGCCCAAGATCATAAACTTCAACTAGAGACCAGTCTCAAATCGTAAGCATCTGATTGGCTAAAATGGCGACTAATCACGTGTTAACTCAATAAACAGATATCTTCACGAGAGGCGTAGTTTCTGGTGTTCACAAGTGAAAAAAAATCGATATTTCACTGAAACAAATTTTCTTTTATGATATGTTTTCTTTACAAAGAAATCGGTAAAGAACTGGAAACTCAGAGTTTCTTGTTCCCCGTGGAGGGCCCGCAAATCAATGGCCGCTTAACTTTCAATAATAAATTATCAAACAATAGAAAATAGTTATGAAATTCATATCTGATTTAAGTATGTCAAACAGCTTTTCTATCACTAGTATCGAAAGAAACTGAAAAAAAACAAAATCAAATTTTATTTAAATTTACATCTTTTCAAAAGAAACATCATGCCATCAATGACTTACTAAAGAGAGATCATAAGCTAAAAAAAGTAGTTCGGCAAAATCAAGGAAAATGAAAATGGTATTCCGCAGTTTCAAAAAAGTGGAATACCATTTTTATTTTACTAAGAAAACTCTATTATTCAATGGAAAACATAAATTTAACTAAAATCTGGAAGAGAAGACACCAATCAGAGAGCTTCATATGGTTTTCAATAGGTGGAAAGGTGACAATAAAGCCACAGCCCTAAACTTAAGTAAGAAAATACTATTGAAAAATCATATTTGTCAATATATACTCCAATATATAAACTCTCTAACAGAACACAAAAGGTCCGATCGAATTCTTTCTTATAGAGGGGATTTTCAATAATATTGTAAAATGATCGTTAACGAACTTTTAAGAAGCTAAATATATACAAGGTATATTTAGCACCGACTTTTGACGAAGAGACCACTTCATGCGCGATCTCGATTTCTGTGACGTTTCGGAAATCCTACTTTCGCTTTTAGTCGCGCGGGCCAAATTTATTTTTGTAAATTAAAATTTTATTAGCCCGAACTAATGCTGCAAATTTGTGCCTATAGTTATAAATACATGTAATATTTCTTACAAGAACGGGTTAAATTGAAGCAAAGACGCTTTCAGAACTTTGCCTCAGCTGGACTTCAAAGAATGTTATATTATTCTTTATAACTTAATGATATTATTGGATACACAAACAATCCATTTCATGCAATTAGTGTAATAGTTACATGAAATGTGTTATTTAAGCATGACTTCGTTGATTAGAAAAACATGAAGTTTTGAAGAAAAAAAAGAAGAAAAATGAATTGACATGTGTAAGGTCTTTTTTCCAATAAAGCAAGCTTACTTTTTTTGAGGTTTACTTTTATTTAAAAAATATTTAATCAACATTTTTTTATTTTGAGTAAGTTTTTGTAGGATATTTATTTTTAAAATAGTTTGGAAAAAAAGAGGTTTCTCACATCACATTAACTTTTTCCCAACGAAAACCAATGTCAGATTGAAAGTGTTTTCTCCTTTTTCTTAAATGGGGCAAGTCACGGGAAAAGGTAGCTTTGGTCATTTTAGTGATATTTTAGTTTTTAATAAATTTAAAAAAAACTTTCAACTATAAATCAAGTTCGTATAAATAAAAAGTGATTTTGTTACACATTTCGAGAATAAAATGGTATTTTTTTGCCGCGAAATGCAAACCAAATAATAATACCACAAAGAATGAAATCAAAACAAACTTACATTCGTATTTGGACCTTTATCCTTATTGCTGTATGTATAACTGTGTGAACTGTTAACTATTAACTGTAAGTACTTAAATAAGCTGAGAGATGAAGAGTCAGTGTTGAAGTGGAAAGAACGGAAAAAAAACAAATGTCACGGTAAAAAATACAGAATAAAATTCGTAGAATCGTTGTTTCGCCCTGTTGACCTGTTGGATGTTTACGGCGATAATTCGAGAACATGATGCGAGGTCGCGAGATCACGATGCGATGGCTCGAAAACACGATACAAAGGGATGCGAAAGAATCTGAAAAAAAACGATGCAAGATATAAAAAAAATGGGGTGACTGTAAATGCCGTTTAAATCATGAAAGATTGGTTCTGTAGAACAGTTGGTTGTGGTTTGCTTAAAGCTAGACCCTTGCAACACAGAAAGTACAACAACACAATTTCAGCTGTACAAAGTTTTTTTAATTTTCAGTCAAAGTAAGCTTGCACGGGGTCCCAGACTCTGGGGGCATCCCCATTTAATTATCGGTGACAACAGTTGAACATCCCGAAATAATTACATGAATATCAAATATTTGAAGTATAATCATTAGTGTGTGTTATACAGAACCACTTAAAAAACAAGCTAACAGAATCAAGTGCCGACTTGTTAAGTAGTTATTTACATCTTTTTCAAACAGTATTAAAATACATTATTACATAGAAGTGACTGAAATCGTCTATGGAAGCCGAAAGGGGACAATCAGACATAAAACTCATCTATATTAGAAAATAAAAGTTAATGAATATTTTGCACACATATACACATAGATGAAAAGGGAACTTTGAAACCTTCGACCACGACAAATATGAAAATATTGCTGGTTCGGTTTGATTGAGCATGTACATGGGCAGTGATGGAAATGCCTATTACTCCCCACGCCGCCTAGCCCCGGGTTGACCGCAGCTTAATAATACGCCTCGACAACCGTCGAAAATATGAATAAAACATTAAATTTTACTATAACAATTTTATATTGGTAATAATTTTATCCCTCATTTATGGTGTTGTCAATAATTTAAACCTTTTGATTCATAAAAAGCTGTTTTTTGTTGATTTGTTTGAGTTAACGCCTAGTTTTAACAGCTCTCTGGGGTAAATCTTCAGAGTCTTATCATCTAATCGCCGTTTCTGGTTACCCCAACAATACTAGATTATTTCTCCAAGAGCTTTCTCACTTGAAAGAGTAGTTACGGACAAAATTTTAATGACCTTGAGACACAATGTCTGAATTTAAATAATGAAGAACATTTCCCGTTTCTACTTGGGAATAAAACATCGACCTCTGGTAAATTAAGAATTGAATCGATATTTGATGGTTTTCACAAATGGGTTGTTTAAAGTGTGTGTAGCCCGAAGGGCTTCACGCGTACTTTAAACAATCCAACTGTTTTTCATATCCAAATGAAAACTATCAAATATCGATTCAATCCTTATATTTACACTCATAAGTATTCTCATTAATACAGAAATTTTAGAAGAAATCGTGTTATTACGGCTTTTTCGAATGGCTGTTGGAACAGCAACCTTGACTACAAAGTGAATGACGGCACGCTTTTTCGCATCAACTCTTTGCAAAACGTGCGAGCTCGGCGACGTCACACGTCAAAACATCGCGCAACGTCCATTTAATTTCCACAGGTGCTTGGAAGACGGACCCAGTATTCTCCAAACAGGCCGCCCCCCCAAAAAAAAACAACAACAACAACAACAAAACAATAGGGTCTACACAGGGTCTATACTACGTAAACTCATCTTTTTTGTTTTGTTTTGATAGATTGGGATCGATATCAGTCGATATCAGTCTATCCACACCGAATTACTATCAAATACCAAGTTCTCTCAAAATTCGTGTCCCGACTATATAAGCCATAGTAGTTTACCTCGTCTCTTCAGACCACAATGCACTCGATGACCCCTTCTTTATTCTATATAAATCCGCCATCTTGGATTTGGTGGAGTCAATTTTTAGAAATCTATTTATATTTTTTTCAGATATAGGTCATATTCTTTATAAATCGCCATCTTTGATCGGGAGGGAATTTTTGAGTTCACTCGGGCGGAACTCTAGTGGGCAATTCGATAACAGACGATGACGTGTATAGTTAAGAGGGTTTAAACTTCATTAAGGTCATTGGGTAATCGTTATACGACTTTCTCTCTCTCCTGAAGAGACGAGGTAAACTACTAGCCATTGCAATGGCATTACACAAGCACCTGTGTAAATTTCTAAAGATTCTATTGTAGCAAATTGTTTTGCCACTGACCGTTCCAGATCGGTAACCCTCGAGTTCTCATTTTTGTAATTGTTTGTGGTTTCTTTTTTGAAACTGACTTCATATAAACCACGCTGTCTTCTCCTCTCTACTTTTTGTGTGGGGAAGCTGTGTCTGCTGGATGTGGCCATTCCTGATACGCATATTTAACTTTTTTAGGTTTGCATACAAGTGACGTTTTCAGACTCTCCAGAACTTTAAAGGCTACATCTAGTTCATTTGAAGTCTCAAATTATTTACGCCAGTCATGATTAAAATTATTTAGGTAACAGCTTTAATCAAACTGCTGACCACCACAGACCGGTAGAGGTATCAAATACCTAGAACATTTCTTCACATAGTATTAACTTGCATCTCTGTTATTAAGCTTTTGGAAGAATTCTGAATATATATTCATGGCCGTAAAATGCTGCGCTGTTAGCTTTCATTAGGAGCAATTGTACTTAACAGCTAATGACTGGCTACAGTGAAATTTGATAACCGTAATACCTTGGGGATATCTGTTAAGTAATATTTTTCACTCCCTTGAAATAAAGGAACTTTTCCAAAACGGCCATATTTATGTTTTCTACAACCATTTATAAAAGACATTTACCCCATGGGAAAAGACAATAGTTCACAAACATGTGAAAATCACGCGTATATTTTTTCTTTCCAGCATGCCACTTTACAGGTAACCCCATTAATTAATTGATTTAATGTTACAAAGGCAATAAGACAATGATAATATTAAATAACAATCATTTAAATCAACTTCAAATCAATTCAATTCATTCAATTTATTCAATTCAAATTCAAATCCAAGCGATTGATTGATTGATTGATTGATTGATTCCTTCCTTCCTTCCTTCCTTCCTTCCTTCCTTCCTTCCTTCCTTCCTTCATTCATTCATTCATTCATTCATTCATTCATTCATTCATTCATTCATTCATTCATTCAATCATTAATTCATTCACTTTTTAACAAACTGGCTGCTCTTTTAGGTAAATATATGGAGGCAGTTGAGAGCATTTAGCATTATTGAATCGTTATGTCAGTTACCAAATGCAATTAATTGATTTCATCATTTTAACCATATTTTTGAAAGAAAAAGTGAAATATGCCTATCAGGAATTGCCATGGATACGCAGAGACAAAAAAGACAAAAACATACAAACACGTAAAAAAAGAAACTAATAGCATTGTCAAAGGGACGGTTACTCAATGACCTTACCAAGCCAAAGCCTCTGGATTTAATTCAACAACAACACGGTGGCAGTGAAAATGCGATTTTCTCGGTTGTTCAAGCGATGTTTACGAACTTCCGTTCTGTTTGTACAGATAAGAGAAACCCTTAAGTTATTTGATACACTCTTTAAAGAACAATAGATATTCTAAATTAGTTTAAGTGAGATGACAATATCTGTTTTGTGATAAGGGAGAAATAATGTAAGATTCAACAGGAAAATAATTCTGGGATAATGTTCCTTCTTTCGTATATAGAGTACTGTACCTAGAATTCTCTACCCTACGAGAACTCTAGTCTGGTCAGAACTGGTCAGATGTTCCTTCTTTCGTATATAGAGTACTGTACCTAGAATTCTCTACCCTACGAGAACTCTAGTCTGGTCAGAACTGGTCAGATGTACTCTCTCTCTCTCTCTGTCTGTCTCTCTCTCTCTCTCTCTCTCTCTCTCTCTCTGGTTTTGAGTCCCCGCAGTTACGGTATCTTAGAACTCTCTCGCATTCTGGGGACACCTCTCTCGATTTCCTATATGATATATGGAGTCAGATTAAGTTTTCATTACTCACATTTTTGTGGGGACATAGCTATTAATACATTTTATGACCTCACCATGACGTAAGGATTTTAATGTACTACCGTAACAGTGGGGACCCACACAATGTCCTCAGAATTACGATAGGTCCCCAAGAGTCCGGTAAAAAATGGTAAAAATGTCCACACAATTACGGTTTTACCAGTTCTCTCTCTCTCTCTCTCTCTCTCTCTCTCTCTCTCTCTCTCTCTCTCTCTCTCATTAGTCGTAATTTTCAAAATAAGAAAAAAATAAGAAAAAAAAGAAAATAAATGGCAATATTAATTTTCCCCGGTTATCAACATGATATTCTATAGGAGCTCTGGTCTCGGTAAGATCATCGATTACTCGCCAATTTGGCTTAGCAGTGCTATTAGCTTCTTATGTTTTATATGTTTGTTTGCTTTTGCATGCAACATTGTTGAGCCGATGGGTGAGTTGGAGTCATTTCACAAAGACAACTTGTTTGTTGATATGAGAACCTGTTGGTACAAGTGTGAGGTTGCTGCACCCTAGAACCTTGTTTAAACCCCTAGTGGCAATTTGTTTTGCCACTGACCTTTCCAAGGCGGTATCCCCAAAGGTTCTCTATTTCGTTAATTGTTTGCGGCGTCCTATTTGAATTGACATACTTATATCAAACATGCTCTCTCTCTCTCTTCCTCTCTTTTTTCGCTGCGTGGGGCATGACTCTGACCGTGGTTCAATAATACAAAAAAAATCTTGCTGCTGATAAGAATAGATATTTTATGACAAGTTACAATTTATTTCTTTAACTTATTTTTTTCTTTTTTTAAACGTTTACCAATATAAAACAACATAAAACAAGTTTACATTAATTTTACAATTATTGTACCCGTGACCGAAATACGTTCTGTACCGGTAAACCGGAATTTAGACCCGATAGATATATACTGTTACTTTAGAACACCAAAACCTATATTAGTGCGGTTAAAATTTAACCTTAAGGCCCGGTCACACCGGCCGAGCGTTGCTGGAGCGTCCCTGGAGCGGTGAAAAAAATTCATCACCGCTCGTAACCGTTCACCACCGTTAAAAAAAAGTTGGCCTCCGTTAAAGCAACGCCGTATACGCTCGGCCACCGCTGATGTCTCTCGAAGGGCCCTCCAACCGCTCCGAAAGTTTTGAGCTGCACAAAATATTGCGAGCGGTGAGAAGTGAAAAAATTTCCGCCCAGGCAAAGTTCACCACCGCTCCACCAACGCCCAGGCAAAGTTTGGCACCGCTAGACACAAGTTCGTGGACGCTTGGGTACGCTAGGCCAACGCCGAGTTTTTTTAACGCTGCACCACCGCTGCTTCGCCAGCGTTGCCCGGGCGGCGATTAAACGTTGCAAAAACGTTGGTGCAGCGCTTATAACCGTTTTACGAGCGGACACGGGGTTGTTGGAACGGTGTCGGGCGCCGCTGTACCAAACGCTCGCGTCACCGCTATACCAACGCTTGCTATCGCTAAACCAACGCTAAAGCAACGCCGGCTTCAGCGGTGCACCGCTAAACCAACGCCCGTGTTTTCGATTTTTTTTCCATTTTGTGAGCGGTGACGAGCGTTTGGTCCACTTTCCTACCGTTCAAGGAACGCTCCAGCAACGTTTGGGCGGTGTGACCGGGCCTTTAAATAAATCAATTTGCGGAGAAACCGTCTGTAGAAAAGCATGTTGTTGTATAACTTTTTCTTGTTACTGAATCATTTGTAGGACGTTGCGGAGTTGAGGAACAAAAAGTCCGTAGAATTTTGTTTCTAAAAGTCCTATCAAATGTTATGAACATTCTGAAATTTGCCAACATCATTTGTTTCAACATGAATAATCAAATAAATAGACTCCGATGTGTAGATTTGATTTGATTAAAGTCAACCAGAAGATTAAATTCACCAATTGTGGTTCCCGAAATTGACAATTTAATGACACGATCAATATCGAGCAACTGTTAAAATAACAGAAACACCCTAGCACTTGGTCAGATGAACCTCTCACAGCGTAGTTTTATACGTTTAAACGAATCTGAATATGAATTAGAGGTGTAAGCCCTTTTAGACTCTTTCCATTTTATATAAATCTTAAGAAAATCTCCCTTAAAGCTAACATCTTATCATAGTACACAATTTTATAAGTTGTGGTAACCAAATAAAACAATGCATTAATTTTAACAAAGAACATCTTCTACCAGACTTACTTAAAGCATTCTTTGGGGGCATTTTAACCACGCTTTTTGGTCATTCTGCCAACATGTGACACAAACGTAACCGTATAAAATGGAATTTGAAAACAAAACTGGTCCATTTCTGAAAGTTAGGCCAATACACTTTAGAAGTTGTTATATTATGATGTGGTTAACATTAATTGCGTTGCTTAATTAATTAATTAATTAATTAATTAATTAAATAAATAATTAATTAATTTTTTATAGTTGTCGAAATTAAGATTAATTTTCTAGATTATTTTTAAGTTTATACATGACGATATTTTTAATTAAAAAATTAAAATACATGTATCTTTAATATGCACAATATTTTTTTTAAAGTGCATTTCGTTTAACAGATTTTAAACTATCACCTCACAGTAGATATAATCTTTGAGCAATGAATATACAGTTGAAGCGGCATTAAAACCACTTGCATTCATCAGCCACCTACCCATATGAGTAATATGATACTGGCAACAATTTAATGTGTCCTCGTGACTTACATATGTAAACTTTTTGAGATATTAGTAAAAGTGTGTTTGACCTTCAATTTCCTGGTCGCTTCCTGGTCGCGTAAACGAATGACAATCATTGATTCCTCTTTAAGAAGTTGAAAGTTCTTTCCAAAGTATACAACATTTTCTTGTCAGTATCATTAGTGGGGAATTTAAAATAATGTTTTTTATTGCTAAGTTGTCTCATTCAGAAGACCATACAGCCAAACAGCACGGGTTTTCCAAAATAAGACACCACAAACAATCAACGTAAGTGAGCACTCCAGAGACAGAAAGAAAAACTTTACAATACAGTCAAGATACAACGAATATAAATGGTAAGTAGCACTGGGGGTGGGAGAGGTAAACCAAATTATTGGGTGCAGTCGAGTTTGAGACATATGAAGCTGCAACAAAAATGTATTGATCAATTATTGATCAATTATTGTACAAATATAGATGAAAATGGAACTTTGAAAGCTATCGAACACGAAAAATATGAAAATACTACAGGCTCGGTTTAATTGAGCCTGTTCATGGGCAGTAATGGAAATGCATATTACTGCCCACGCCGACTAGCCCCGTGTTGAGCACAACTTAATATTTACACCAATAAACAATGCAACTTCGATCCATCCTAAACGATGGTATGCATATGGCGGTAAACATGGAACCTTCAATGCGGTATTTTCAGATTAATACCAGTCCATGTTTAGCGGCGTATGGTCCCCATATAAAAGAATCGGTTTGCCCTAAACGAGAGAAAAATGAACGGAACTTAACCGAATGGAATTTTGACAGGGGATCCGAGAATATAAATCCTGCATATCACAGAAAACGCAAAAGGCAAAGTTTAAAAAAGCAGGAAATATATCTTTGGGGTGATTGAACAATATCCAAATCTATATTGGCTGGGATCATATAGAAATCACCCATCTATAAACAGCGGAAATATCAAAACAAACGTAATTTTAGAAGTGCTATTAACATAGTACATAAATATCATGCTCAACGACCTTCAAAGGACAAAGGACAAATTACTAGTAAATCGTATCTTTAGGCTTATTCTTGTTACAGGAGATAAACTCAAGAAGTATATCATAATCCGACGAACAAGTGTCCTCGTTTAAGCAAATAACTAATTGTGAAGCTTACACTCTCGGCTTTACAGCAGTATTATTCCAATGATCAAATTATAATTAGCAAAATTACACTACTAGTAATACTACTTTTAGTTTCATCTTTTCGCCAAGTGTTTAAAGCTTCTTGGTCATGTATCGGGATGAAAGTATGAAGTGTTGCAGATATCAAAATTTATCATTTCAACAGTAGAAGACCTTTATATATAAAACAAATGTGATATAGCGGATATTTGTTTGTTTTGAGTGAATATGGAATATATCACATCGAGAAGTGATACAATTAAATATTTCACGAGCGCGTAGCGCGAGTGAAAATATAAAAATTGTATCACTTCGAGATGTGATATATTCCATATCCACTCAAAACAAACAAATTTTCTATTTATTTTATGCTAACTTCAATAAAAATAACAGTACTATTTTTTGACTTACCAATATGTTGCGTATGAATACATTGACAGTATGTCAGGCAATACACAATCCGCTATTGACAATAATACATCTGAACCAGGTTCTCAAGTAGTTCGGCACAGTGACTGATATAGAAAGTAGTTCGGCACAGTGACTGATATAGAATCTATATCAGTCACACTGTGAGTGATATAGAATATATTTCACTGATAGAACTCAGTATTTCATTGGTTAGCATAAAATAAATAGTATTCCTTAACCGGTTTTAGCTGTTATAGTAAAATTCACTCTCAATAGATCCAACAATGTACGTCCAGCTATTTCGGTAAAATTCGTCTTTTACATGCATTATACAGCAACGCAATTAATGTTAACCAAATCTGAGAAATTGAAGTATTCGACTCTGAACTGTGAACAGGCAGCCTTATCTGACTTCAAACACATGAGGCATCAAAAGCTTTCACATCTTAAATGATTTACTCTTTGACAATGCACTCCTGTTTGAATACGCAATATGAACTCGTTCGCAATTTTCTGCAAAGGTTCGATTAAAACTTTGGCTGTTATTATCGAACCGTAGCACTTCTGCTTCTGGATTTGCGAAGAATTCTTCAAGTTCACTATCCGAATCATCGAAATCACCTCTCTCGTCGGGTATAAGATTTGGCATTGTTGTATTTAGTTTCGGCATTGTGGTTTGGCTACTCTTTGAATAAGATCGGCTCTGGACATTTCCTGAAATTGGCAACTTTTGAAAACTGGATTTTTCTTTCTTATCTTTTCTTTCGGAATAATTCGGGATAATCGTTAGACTTTCATCTTCAGCCTTTGCTCTCGAAGAACGAACCGACATTGCAGATTTAGGTCGCGGTCGATCGGAAGGTATGGCTGACTTTGCTCTCCCAGGCAAAACATTTTCATCCTTGAACCTCCTGGTTAGGATTGGTCTTGATTTGGAAGTTCCTAACGGAATAGGCAAGCTTGCATCTAACGCAGTATCATAAGTCTTTATATTTTCTTGAACATTCCTGGAAAAGGAGTCGATATGACGGCTACCTTTTAACTGATTAATTGTTGCAATTTGGTGTTTAGGCTTTAACTCTAAAATTAAATTGTCCAAAACTAACTGCTCAGTTTTTGTTATTTCCGACCTTTTAAAATTTGTAGGCGTTTTAGAGCGTAATGTACCCATTATCATATTACTTTTGTCATATTTAGTCGCTGCTGACGTCGGATCGGGTGTCTTCGATCTTGCTGAAAATTTGAAATCTTGGTTTTTCGATTTATTTATTTCTGATAACTCTGATTTGTTCTCCAAGTAAGTTTGTTGCGTCTTTAGTTGTACGTCTTTTGGTTGTTTCGTCAGATACGGTTCAGGTGTTTTCGATCTTGAAAAGGAAAAACGATCTGTACTTATTATGCTGTTAGATTGTTTCGGTCTTGGCGCTTCAAACATGTTTTGTCTTTCTGATCGTGGTATTAGGTTTGGATCAGGCGTCTTGGGTCTTCCAGCTAAATACGGACCAGTTGCCATCGATATTAGGTTTGGATCAGGCGTCTTGGGTCTTCCAGCTGAATACGGACCAGTTGTCATCGATATTTCATTTGGATCAGGCGTCTTGGGTCCTGGAGCTGTATACGGACCAGTTGTCATCGATATTAGATTTGGATCAGGTGTCTTGGGTCTTGCAGCAAAATACGGACCAGTTGTAATCGATATTAATTTTGGATCAGGCGTCTTGGGTCTTTTTGCTGAATACGGACCTGTTGTCATCGACCTATTAGGATCGTGTTTAGACTTTTTAGGTGTATAAAATCTTTCCGTCAAATCTTGAATCTTCGACTCTGTTTCAAGGAATGGATTAGGCGTTGTGGATCTAGTCGACTTATCTTCATCGTAAAACCCATAGGAATTTGCGGCTGGTAATTGTCTGTTATTGTTATCTTCTCTCCAATCAGTTTTCAACTGAATTCCTTTTGGTTGACTTAAACTGACAAGATTCTCTGATTTATCAACGTAACCACTAGTAAATCCTGCCGCAGTATCTCCTTTTAAACTTTGATTAGTTGTCTGCTCGATGTTATTTTGTTTCGAATTAATAATGTACATTTGCTTATTTGACCAATCAGTTTTTGCAAATGTGTTTTGGCTCATTTCTAACACATCAGCACTACGTACTTCTTTGTCTTCGACATTTTTATTGAAATACTCAGCATTCCTAGCATGACTGACAGGTGTCAATGAACGAACGACTGTGTTATTTTTTGAATAATCAGATTTGTCTTGGGTTCCAACTAGGTGTCCAAGTGCTGACTTTGGTCTGACAGTTGACTTACTTTGGCGTTTACCAACTGCTGTCTGATCAAAACTATCATTTCGTCCGCACTGCTCTTCTGTGTTCACTATTGGTGATTTTGAGAGCTGCATTGTTTGATCGTTTGATTGTAATGGATGTCCGAACGGTGATTTTACTTCATCGACGCGTGTTTTCCAATGTTCGTCCTCTGATACAGATTTTTCAATTAAATTCCTCTGTAGTTCGGGAGGAGGCTTGAACATTTCTGATGGTGTTTTTGTTCGTTCTGTAGGAAAATGTTCTCGCTCAAAGGGTGACATTGATCTTTCTAAAGGAGTTTTGGGTCTTTCAGCAAGCGGTTTATATCCTTCTGTATACATACTCTGTCTTTCTACCACCTTGTCTAAAGCCGGAAATGATCCTCCACCTGTTGTTTTAGGATACGAAAAAGTAAATTCATGTTGATTATCATTTATTCTGTACACGGTTTCATTGGATTCCGTCGTCATTTGATTTGTTAAATTGGCCTTATAATCAGCCATTTCAATTGAATCTTCATCAGTTGCACAAATAAGGCTATCTCTGCGTCCTCTTGATTCTGTGTGAGTCAAATGTCTTTCTTTCATTGCTCCAGAGGAAAACTCAAAACAAGGTTGAAATTTCTTAAACTTCTGCCCCACATTGGTCGGGTTGGGTCCATTAGTTACTATGTTTCTATCAATCACAACACTTTGATCGGTATCTTCTTCCCAAGAAGAAGGTTTCATGTGCGAAGCTTTCGTTTGTAAAACATCATTTTTCTGTGGGCTTTCTCTGAAAATGGGCGATAATTGTTCAATGTCAGGAAAATGTGCACATTCAATTTCTGATAAACTTTCTTTTGAATCTTCTTCGCTGTCCCAAGGATTACTTTCAATGTTACGAGAAGGGGGGCGCACATGAAAGTTTGATGAGAGAATTTCTGCCGAATGTGTCGTTTGACCGGTGACACAGATATTATCAGAACTGTTCATCACTGTGGATTTTGTTGTTTCACATTCAAGATTATGCGCTGTGGTAGCCAGGACCGTTTGCGATCGCTTTGATTTTGACAATTGTTTAGTCGATTCATATTCCGCCGAATCAGGATTTCCTTTCATAGTGTCAAGATCACAACGTTTTGTTCCGCTATATGGTGACTTGGAACAAGTTTGAATGTGTACTTCGTCTTTGTTTGTTTTGCTCAGTGTTTGATACGGTGTGCCGCGATTCTGTTGTTCAGAGTCTTCGTCGCGAAGCACTTGAAGGGAATACATTTCTGATCTGTCTGTTACCAATGGCGGGCTTTCAAGTTCCGTGGGAGTATTCACGTTTTTCTTCATGTTGTCCTTTATACTTAGATTTTTCTGGCCATTAACCTTTGCTATTAAAGGTTTTATAGGTAGCGTAACTGTTTTATCTTGAAACGGTTTCGGCGTAGAGGGACGATGAGGAATATGAAACGTAGTTTGATAAATATTATCTGCGTCTAGTTTCAATATATTGTTTTTATTTTCGGAAATGTCTGATTCTGTTTCTTGATCGTCACTATTTCTTTTATTGCTTACAGGTAATGTGGACGTTTCGGGGTCGTGCCTAACGAAGGTTTTAAAATGTAAACTTTTCGATTTCTTGAGAATGCTTTTCTTCGGCTCGGAGTCAAGTTTCTGAATAACATCAAATACAGTAGCTTGTCTCGCTTGACGTAGAGATTGGTACTTCCTTTTGCGTCGGCGTGATTGCATTTCCTCCTGGTATTTATCTATTTCACTTAAAGACATTGATCTGTTTAGATTTACTCTTCCACGTTTTACAACGGCTTCCTCAAACTGCTCATAATTTTGTTGTATTCTATCCAATTGTATTCCATTTTGCTTGTGATCGTGCCATGCATCGTACTTAGCAGAGCCTTTACTTACTTCGTGAGTTTCATTTCGTTTGCTTGACTCTTTGGCTTTCTGAAATGCGGCGTGTTGTTGCTTTTCCTCGGTTGCTTTGAAGGACGAAGTTGCGATTGGTCCTTGTCGTGGCACATGTGCAATCTTTTCTAACAATTTCTGCTTTTTCTTCTTAAACAACTTTGGAGACGGTTCAGGTGTGCAAAGATCTGCACTTTCGCACTCGTTTGGTTCTGATTTATTTTTAGACCGGGAATGATCTGAAACAGTTTCTCGTTGGATCGCCTTTCTAAACTCTTCGCTCTTGGAATCGGTTATGTTTTCGTAACACATTTTCTCAACCCATTCTTCCTCTTGATTCATTAGACTACTTTTTAATTTGTTACTATTCGCTACACCACTGTGTTCATGTCGACTTAAATGATTGTTGTCTTCTTTGTATTTTGATTGATGACAGCCATTGTGAATATTTGATGTTGTTGCTTCGTTTCTGGATACTTCACGCTTCTTTCTTTTCTGCTCATTCACACTGACATCAAATGTTTTGTCTGTTTCGGACATTACGAACGAATTATTAGTTTTGTGCCTCTTTCCTTCTTTTTCATAAATTTTCATCTTGTGTTTTTGTCTAGCATCGGAAACAGATTCTTCGTCGTCAGTAGTTGCCTCATCGTAACTTCTTACATCACTTGAGTCTAATTCGCTCTCTGGATTGTTCGCATCTGTAGATAAGGTTGTGCTGTCTTCAGCAGAGGTAGTTGATCCGTCTTTGTCAAAATCACCGTTTTGTAGATTACTTTTTATCCCTCTCTGCATAACTATATCCGTTTCTTTAGATTTCTTTTGTTTGCTTTTTGATTTTACTCTGTCCATTTTATCACTCAGTAGATTTGTATTAGGATGAATTACAGCTTTTGGGATTTTCCTTCGCATCTCATCTTTGATTTTTAGTTTATTAACCATACTTTCACTTCTAACAACGGTCCGTTTATCTGTATTCATACTTTCTTCCTCTTTCAACTGATTACATTTATTTTCAGATAATGTGCCATCTTCTCCGTCTGCTCTTTCTTGGGCAACGGATTCTAACACTGCATTTAATTTTTCGACACCCGAAGGTAATTTGTTTGGCGGAAGATGTACAATTAACTTTTTCTTTGAACAGTTTACTGCTTTCTTTGGCTTTTTAGAGATTTCTTTCGGTTGTTGTGATGCCAGAAAGTTGTCATACGCCGGCGTGTCTTCTCTTTGCTCTTGTTGTAATTGTTCATTGTTAAGGTCATTAACGATTCGTTCGTTTTCTGGATCACTTGTTGGAAGGATAGAACCTTGTCGTTTACTGAAACGCACATTTAGATTTTAATTCGCAATGTTGGCGTTTTAAAATGGGCCTTTTGTATCAATCATGTATGTCATTGTAAATGTCTCTCTTGTTTTTACTTGTTTTTGTTGTTCACTAAATAAAACTAATTAATGACATCATAACAGGTGTTTTAGATTATTTTAGTTTTATTTTCATTGCTGTTTTTGTGTAGGTTCGTGCCTGAATGTTGAACAATTAGATATAATACACTACTAGAGGTTGTAAAAAAGGGTTGGATTCATGAAATAGTGTGTATAAAAGACTAATGTCTTACTTGCAAAGCCATTTACAAAGGCAGATGAGTACTACGACTCCAGCAATTCCCAAAACAGAGAATACAACAACATATATCAGCCATACAGGAATGGTAACTGTTCCATCGGGTTGTGTAGGTGCAACTGCTGTTGTTTTCGTTGTTGTGACTGTAGTTGTGGTAACTGGAATTGTAGAATTCTTGCCCAATAAGACTTTAATGTTTAAAACAAAATTGGAAAGAGCTGCTCGCACAAATGTAAATACTTTATGAGAAAGACATTTTAAAATATTGGCAAACAAGGGAACTACGAAAGAGAATACAGCTGTTCGCTGGCATTGAAGGTTGCTTTGTAAACAGTATACACGTACTTATAAATGTACTTACGTGAGATTGTGTGACAAAATGTATGTACAGGAATGTGTTTACAACAAAGTCTATTAGAGAAATGAAACATATTATGTCAAACCAATCAGGAATACAACTTCGATGTGAGTTACAAAATGTCAAGTAGTTTACAAGTACCCATTATAAGAAACTAAGAGTGGGAACTAGTCTCAGATCTCAGCAATGTGATTAGTTGGAAATGAGCGCATTCTTAAAGCTGAAAAGTGGGAAATGTCATACCCAAGACTTTAATAATGCTGAAGCCAGGATACATATAAAATGAGATTAAAGGGGAAATTTGAAAGCCACCGAACACAACAAATATGAAAATATTCCAGGCTCAGTTTGATTGAGCCTGTTTATGAGCAATGATGGAAATGCATATTAATGCCTACATCATTGAAGTGACAATCTCACTAAAGTCACATCTAACAAACTGTTAGATCTGATGACGGCCCACAGATACCGTACATAAGCTATAGCGGTTTTCCCCGATTACTATTTTTAGAAATTGTCAACACGGGAAGCATGATTTATAAGGTTCACAAACTGATCTGAAGATGTCATTACATAAGAAATAAATGCAATACTACATAAATACATGTGTCTTCAGTAAATATGTATTAAACAGGCTGTAAACACTTTCCGTGGTTTTAAATACTATGTTTACTTTCACTTTTGCGATTTTGTAGGCGACAATCTGATTGGTTCAAAGGGTTAGTGATAAAAGCAAGTTTTAGTTACTCGTCGTCAGATCCTGATAGCGTAGCGGTTTTGGGGATATGATTTTAATCAGATTGTTGAAGTGATAACATCTCACTACTTGAAAAATGCTGAAATATGCAAATCAGGAATTACCACATTCAGAAAAAAAACTGCCTCCCAACACAGTCAAAAAGAAGAGAGAGGGAGAGCATGGTTAATAAAATTATCGGTTTCAAAAAGGACACCACAAACAATTAAGAAGAATGAGAACTCTTGGGGTTACCGCCTTGGAACGGTGAGTGGCAAAACAAATTGCCACTGGGGGTTTAAACCAGGTTCTAGGGTGCACCAACCTTACAATGTCCCAACAGGTTCTCATATCACAAAACAAGTACAATTTGTCTTTGTGAAATAACTCTAACCCACCCATCGGCTCAACAATGTTGCATGCAAAAGCATACAAACATATAAAACATTAGTAGCCAGTAGCATCGATAATTATCAGTAGTAAACTTGTATATGAGCAAGTATATATACTCACCTGGTGTACAGGAAAATACGATGAGAACATAGGCTGATCCTTGAGAAGGCGGTTGAAGGTTATTGAAAGGTGTGCAAGATTTCTGAAGATGGCATACTTGGTAAACCTTTGAGAACAGTTCACTGACAACATTTAGAGTTTTAACTTGGTTATCTGTAGAGTTAAAACTGCAACACGATGTACAATTGCTTTTCACTGAAAATATACACAAAAATTACAAAAGGTGTTGTTTTGTTGTTGTAAATTTTGGACATTTACACGTTACTTGAAAACTGATATTGCTTGAATAGCCATTAACCAAAACAATCAATTCAACAGTAATCATCGCTGTCGGATGGAAACCATGGATTGTTATATTTTACTTAAATCAGACTCACAAACGCCGTCAAACACTGCGCATGGCTCGGTTTATTGAGTCTGTTCGTAATGCCAGTGCCACGGTTTGAGCACAATTAACATATTAACGCTGGTAAAAAGACTACATAAAGTGAACTTAAAGCAAGCGATTTACACTACGTACCGGCGACACAGCTGTCTTTGGTGTACCATCCGAAATCTGTGACATTAATGATGGCGCCATCGTGACATTCTGGAACCACACTCGTGCACAGTTTCTTATCGTAGAAGCATCCTATACTTTCGTCTGCTCGTGTTACGTAAGACACTAAAATTTCAAAAAAAAGTCAAGGTTATCATTGTTAACAAAAGATCACAATTCAGAACAACAATAGCTAGTTGATGAATGTACGACAATACGAATTGCGACAACGTGACATTGTGTATGACTATCGGTAAACTTTTGCTATCTACGTTACGCTGCAAGACCAGCACAGCCAGCACCACGATAAGTTGTACTTTACGAATCTTTATGCCTTTAGGATTTCAATAATAAATATTTAATACAATATTTATTTGAACTTATATTTTGCCAAACAATTTACTATTTTCCTCATTGTTTATATTTTTACTCTTAAGTCGACTTATCTTACGGCGAACTTCATTTGGGGCACGTCACGGGAAATTTAATTATTATTATTATCTTTCCTCAATTTAAGTCGATTTAGTCTCGGTTCAAGATGGCGTTAATGACCAGAAATTAACATACAAAAATAAGATATTTTAAACTGGATTGGTAGGGTTTTTTTTTTAATCTTTACACTTAAAAATAATAAACATCTGGAAATGATTTTATATAAATATCACATACCAACAAAGGTCGCAAATATTACATATAAACATTGTCCATCCATTTTTAAAATACATTATCTTTTTGAAACACAGTGTTGTTCTTTCTACTTTCATTTGGTTAAAAGTTAAAACCTAACTTTAAATTTAATTGTAAATCTTAAAAAGGAACTTTCATACAAACTAACCAATTAGAAATTTGAACAATAATCAGATACAATAATTGCCAATTATTATTATTTCAGGTGAAAGTAAAAGAAAAGAATTGTTACATGGTAATGTTTGAAAGCACGCAATTATTCATCGATAAGTATTTACATATAGGTCCGACTTTTTAAGTGGTCGAATTTAAGTAGACTTTTGTTAAATATGGAATAAACAATAAAAATCGTTCAATAATAATTTCTTTTAAATTATAGGGTAAACTTACTGCACACTTGCCCCTACAGATTCTCTTATCAACAAACAAGTAAAGGTTGTCTTGGTGTAAAAACTTCAACCCACCCATCAGCTCAACAAAGCTGCAAGCAAAAGCACACATACATACAAAACATATAAAAGTTAATAAAATTGTCAAGCAAACCGGCGGGAACTCAATTATCTTACCGAGACCAGAGCCTCTACGATCAATTCAGCAAGAAAACATGTTCAAAGCAAGCGTAGAGGCATCGTGGCCAACAAGAATCGGGGTAAAGTCGTAAAAAGGCGTAGTAAAAGCGCCGTAATAGTACAAGCAGCGCGGACGCATCGTGGAAAACTTTTTCAGATCGTGGTTTGATCGGGGATCGTCTCAGCTCTGTGTCAACGCGGGGTTTTCAAGATTTCCCTTTGAACCTTCATAAACTCTCATACCCCTGCCGCCGTGGTGCAAAGAGGTAAGCATATCGATCAACTGTAGATGGGGTTAATCACCATGCAGCCAGAGCACTGTAAAATACCATGTTGGTAACTTTTCTTTTTAAATTTACAGATGTTCTTTTTTTTAATGAAAAACTTGGACAACTTAATATTGCCTTTTATTTTCTTTAGTTTATAAATTTAATCTCCATAAAAAAGCTGGCTGAAAAATATCTTGATGCAATAGTGATTTTAAACTGCACAATGGAAGAACAGACGACGCATGAAGAACATTCTTATTTCCCACTACTGCTATGCGACGGGGGATAAAAAGGTCTTTGCTCTGATTGATTTCAGTTACCTGGACTTTGAGTAAAAATTTAATTGGCCCTTGTTCAGATGAAGACCATTGTCTTCAATCAGTGCTGTTATCAATAACGTCCATTGAATGTCGTTTAGCACGATACATGAGTACTATGTTAATAGTACTTCTAAAATTAACATTGTTTTAATATTTGGGCCAGTTTTGAGATGGGTGGTTTCAATTTCCCAGCCAATATAGATTTGGATATTGTTCAATATCCCCTAAGGATATACTTCCTGCTTTTTAAATTTTGCCTTTGGCGTTGTCTGCGATATGCAGGATTTATATTCTAAGATCCCCTGTCAAAATTCTATTCTGTTTAGTTCCGCCAAATTATTTCTCGTTTAGGGCAAACTCATTCTTTTATCTGGGGATCATACGCTGCTGAATATGGAATGGTATTAATCTGAAAATACCGCAAAAAAGGTTCCATGTTCACCGCCATATGCACACCATCGTTTGGGATGGTCAAAATTGTACTGTTTACTGGTGCAAGTATTGAGATGCGCTCAACCCGGGGCTAGGCGGCGTGGACAGTAATATGCATTACCATAACTGTCCATGAACAGGCTCAATCAAACTGAGCCTGCAATATTTTCATATTTGTCGTGTTCGATGGCTTTTTCATCTTTTTCAACTTAGTCTTTGGTAGATGCAAACTACAAAGCAAAAAGGCCAACAGGCTTTGGCAAATTTTGTGGTCATTCTAGGATCCAGTATCATAAAACTAAGATTGGAAACCAGCTCAAATCCCAAGGATCTGATTAGCTGAAATGACGACTGGTTGCCATTTCAGCCAACCAGATGCTTGAGATTTGAGACTGGTTTCCATTCTCAGGTTTATAACCTTGCATGACCTTGGGCACAGTAGATAAAAAATACATCTGTAAAGTTTATTGCACATTTTATTACTTATATAATAGATATTTACTTAACAACCTTTCAAATAACAAAACATATTTAACATTCTATACATGTATATATACAGAGACATTAAAAATGTATTTTTAAGTAAGATTCATCATGCATGATAAAAACAATCAAAGCATTCAAAAGATGGTCTGTAAAATATTGATTTAAAAGGAGAAAGTTGTCAGTGAAATAATAATATAAAGTGACATTCAAAATTCTAATAAAAGTTAACACACCTAAGAAGTGGAGTCACCACTGCTTCTGATGTGTTGCCTTTAACAATATAACTTCCTTTCATTGTGTTTGAATATTTTTTAAAGATTATTATATAATTGAAATTTTTGTGTTAGTGTGAAAAATATATATAGGTAGCTTCTTTTGTAAAAATATAAGATTTTATCAATCATGCAAGAGAAATTATTTAACAGAGATCCGTTAACAAGTTTATGCTATTAGAAATTCTTTGGTATTTATTTGAAATTTAAAAAAAAATTATTTGAATTTAGGTATTTATCTGAAATTTAAAAAAAAATATTTTAAACTTTTGATATTTGATTGAAATAAAAAAATATTAAAACATTTAAATGTTTTTGTATATATCTGAATTTAAAAAAAAAATAAAATTATGTAATGTAATTCTTTTGTTATTTATCTGAAATTAAAAATAATAATTAAAATTATTTAAAACTTTTGGTATTTATCTGAAAAAAAAAATTATTTGAAAATATATCCAAACTTTGGTTGAAAAGCAAATCAAACATATGCTTGCAATAAAAATCTTGATGATGATGATGGTGATGATGATGATGATGACATTGATGATGATGCTGACTTGGTGATAAAAGTAGTTGTAACATACAAATCAGGAAAATGTGAGGTCTACAACAATATATCTGTGCTCTTAAATATCTTTACCCATTATTTTCAACCAAATAAAACAGGCCAAAACAATCCCTGTTACTCCGACAAAATTGCTTAAGTAAATGGATGACAGTGGAGATAAATCGCAACTTCTAGTTCAATCTGCGAGTCTCTACAAGGCCATGGATTAACCCTTCACTACATATGTGAACAATTGAATGTACAGTTTTTCTTTGAAAAATAATAAATAAAAGGGATTTAACTCTGTCGCCTTTTTTCCACTTGATTTCATTTAGCGCTCACTGCCTTCATTGTTTTAA
Organism: Corbicula japonica; assembly: GCA_038501625.1. NCBI lineage: Eukaryota > Metazoa > Mollusca > Bivalvia > Venerida > Cyrenidae > Corbicula > Corbicula japonica. Next base: position 4,042,325 of record JAZAYU010000041.1, read on the forward strand.
TTCTTGTCATGATGAGTGGTTGTCTTAAGATATTTCATTTTATAACTTGTTTGTTTTTCAGAGAAACTCGCTGATTGGCTGAGAAGTTGCAATCATGTGGAGATACAAACAAATGGAATGAATACCCGTGTTATTCCTTTGAACAATGCAATATTGGATGAAATCAATGACTTGGTGCAAAACAGAACTATTTTTTATATAATTCTTTATGAGTTAGACCAGTATTGACCCTAGCCCCAAATTGTAAACATACAATTCTTACAACTACTACTAAACATAAATTTGTCAACTTCGTACAAAACTGAGATAATTATTGAAATCAGAAGGAGTTATACCATTTTTAGACTAAGATAAAAATTGTATAAAATTGTCAATCTCATCCATGCTTTTAAACTCAAAGTGAAGATATCTGCAATTATACTGTTGTATGTAAATATAAATAACCAGTTTTACTTTGTGAATTGTCAATGTCTAAAACAGTTAATGTCTGATTTCAAGAACATTTAAAAATAAAAGCCCTTTTTTTGCATTCACAACTTTTGGTTACAGTTATTATTATTGCCATTTTTTGTTTCTTTTAAATAAATCTCGAAAAAATATTTATCAAGGTGAAAAATAAAATAAGAACAGACCAATCTTATTTTTCCATGCAACAACTTATATTTAGTGGACCAATCAGAAACATGCAAAAATTACACAATCCACCTAAGCCAATCACATTAAATTGATTATTCTATTTTAAGAAAAAATACTATAAATAGCTTAATTTTTTTAGAAGTGGCAAACTCTAACAAAGTTACCATTCAAAAGTCACTGTTACAGTTCAGTTTACATTTAACTCGACATATTTTGTAGCCTTAGGCAAAGCAAGAGAAAAAAACAAATGAGTGAATATGCCATTAAAAAGTTTTACAATTTGCTGCCAAACCAAATTTCAGAAGACTATTCTTGCCCTACAAATAATTTCTATTTTATAACCAGGGCTGTGAATTTTCGGCGGATTCACGGATTTCCGCGATTTTTGATCCGCCAGGACCAATTTTGAGATTGATGTAAATTCGAGGAGAAATTTGGGGGGTGGGGGTGGGTATACCACTTTCAATGGTTCAATGCGATTTCCAATTTCACGTGTATGTATTCGTTTACTTTTATACTGAACGTGATGGATTTTATCGTTATCTACGTACAAATGTTACCTGTCGTTCTATTGGTCGATTCAACCAAGGGGCCAAAGGCGGCCCCATGCACCCCCTGCCGCAATTTTCAGCTGATTTTGAAATTTGGTGTTCACAGCCCTGTATAACGAGCAAATGAATTTGAAGTAAAATAAATATAATGAAGAGAATTTGAAAATTGTCATTTAAATGTGCACACAGGCTGGTTCATGCTCAACACTAGCTGTTTTAGGTATAAATAAAGTAACATTATAACATACCAGTATTCACAACCTTAAAATTGTTTACAATAGCACCATTCTTTACTGGACTTTTCTCTATATAACAAATAATTATTAAGGTTATTTATAAGTTGTCATCTTTAAAATTATCTCTATTTTTATTTGGAGCCATATGTCACATGAAAGAAATACAAACATGTATTTCAAGAAATACAAACATGTATTTCATATTGGGACAGTATGTTACATATTTGAGAACAAAATTTTACTCGGAGAAAAATTGTCATTTGAAACAAGTAATTTAGTATAGAACTGCATGTTTCATATTTGATAATAATAATTATTTTATGTTCTCAAATAAGTAACATAATGTCCAACAGAAAATTATTGGTTCAAAGTACTGTTCCCAAATAAAATATAATTCTTAAAGAACTTACAGTTCTTATGTAACAAACTTTTCTAATGTAAAATACTGTTCTCCAAGAACATAATGTTTTCATTAAACAATTCATTCACAATAAATAAACAATTCCAACACTACATAATGATGATGTCATTTTCAATAAAGTTATACGCAGCATTTAATTCTTGGGGAAAAAATGTTATGATGTAATGTTATGTTCTTATATCAAAATATATAAATAAAAGGAAGAAATGGAGATGGCATGTAAATAAGTGATCAATGAGGAAAGCTGGTGAAAAATGAATTAAACCATCATCTCATACATTTAAACATTTTTTATCCATTCAGTGTTGTTAATAATTTAAATATACAACAAAAATGATAACATTTATTTAAATTTCAAGGCAATATTCTAAATGTCTACACCATAGGTCTCAAACTATATCTCTTGCTTATTTTTTTTCATTAAATGCAAAACAGTAAATCAAAATTCTCTTCAAAAAGCTCAAACCTAATTTAATGAAATTTTATAAAATTTCAAAATGCTTACAGTTTTACCAGACCTTTTTCAATATCATTGTCGAACAATTTGTAAACAATTGTAACACATAAACATATTGAAAATATAATAGAAAGTAGAGTTTTTTTTCTCCAAAATTTTTAAAACTTTTGTTCATTATACAACCATTAAAATTTACATTTTCATTGGAGAAAACAATAATATATCTGAAATTTAAAGCAACCATTGTAACCAGCATTTAAAGTCACAAAAATTTTCCAGCTATAATAAACATATTGGTGTTTATTTAATTGGTACACATGCAATATTTAATTCAAAAGACTTATTTAATACATAACAAATAGACGATCATCTAGTAAACATGTATAAGGGTTGATGGGTAAAAATGCCATTTATATAAATGATATGTATTGCAGATCTACACCAATAATAACAAGATATTTTGCCATTTTTACTAGACTGCCCTATGTCACCATAATGATGCCATTTTAAGGTGCATTTAACTATTAGTGTGCTAAAACAGATCTTTTTTGTTCATTATAATCTCACTTTTTGTCACTATTTGGCTGTGAAGAGATCTTCGCTGTTTTTCCTGCTAGGCATATTTACATGTATCATGCATGAGTGTGAGGTGAAGATGGAAAAATCTGTCACCGAGGGTTAACTGTTTTTGTGGGAACGAGGCTCTTACCAAATGTCTCATGCAAGATACTTTTTCTTGCATACCTTTTATTATTTATAACATTTTTGTGTAAGTATACAAAATTATTTATTTTCATTATGCTAAAATATTGACGTTAAAGCAATCTTTTTTATAAATGACGTCACTAACTTGAATATATTACGTCATATTTGAAGACATGACGTCACTCATGCGACTCATTCTACATGGGGGGTGTAGGATCGAAATTTCCTACACAGGTGAAAACACCGGATTACCTGATCTGGTATGCAAGAATAACTTTTCTTTAACCCTTTACTAATTAGATAATAAAAGTTTATCTATGGAGTAAAGGGTTAAAATGAACAAAGAAAGTGGGCAAAGTGTAGATCCAGATCAGCTGGCACATCTATGCTGCCTGATCAGGATCTAAAATGTTTGCTATTAGATTCATTAGGTTATTTTTGTCCAAGAAGCCAACAGTGTAGATCCTGATCAAACAACACAGACATGCTGGCTGATCAGGATCTACACTCTTTGCACATGCAATAAAACCTGTACATATAGAGCAACGTGTAAATAATGACATAAATATAAATGGTAATCATAATGAAAGATCATCAACATATTATTTAAGCTGAATAAAAAAACTGCTTAACTCCAGAAAAAGTGCAAAACTATTGTAACTCCTTCTTTATTTTAATGTAGTTACAATAGTTTTGCACTGACCCCTCGAGATACTGTTTTAACCCTTTTCCTCCATATATACGCATTTTTACACATTTGCCACCAGTGTAGATCCAGATCAGCCAGCACTTTCGTGCTATCTGATCAGGATCTGCACTGGTCACATTTTGGTCAGAAATAACCTAATGAATCAAAAAGCGAACAGTGCAGATCCTGATCAGATGGCACGGATGTGCTGGCTGATCTGAATTTAAACTGTTCGCCCAGGCAATGAAGGTGTGTCTATGGAGGAAAGGGTTAATAAAAAAATTAAATTCATTGAATGAAATTGGTTGCATGCAAAACAGTCATAACTACATTGAAGTAAAGTGGGAGTTACGACAATCTTGTAGGCAACCCTTATTGAATGTCTAATAGCGAGATACAGTAAATATTCTGTCCGAGTTAGCAAAATTATCATACCATAAAATTCCTTTTCAATCCCCTCGGGAAGTTACAATTTCTGAGGACAATATATATTTATATTAATTATTTTTATTTTATTATTATATTCTGAAGGATATTGGATAATAAATATAGATTTACTCATTTTTTCCTTAAAAATTAACATGAGAATTAGGGGAGAGGGTGTTTAATGGGATGAAGACAACCCTGTTTTCAAAAAAAGAGGTATTTCTCCTGGTAAAACTGGTCAATACCAATTAAACAATAAATCTTTTCTTCTGTTACTGCCGTTGAACCATTCAATCTATATAATATACCTTTAATGTATGAGCGAACAGTGTAGCTCCTGACACATTTGTATATTCTGATCAGGATCTACTGTTCGCTTTATGATACATTCGGTTCTTTCTGACCAATAATATTATGCAACCTATGGATAGATTGCAGTTTACCGGTACGAGTTCTTGTACAAACGTTTTCATCCGAACCCGATTGTACCCAGCTTATTGTTTACCGGATTTTCGGTGGCCATTTTCTTTCTCGCTTAAAACATAAAAACGGGGGTTCGGGGGTGGTAGCCCCCGATATAACATAAAACAGGAACACGAAACGAAAGAAAAAACTGGATTTTACCATTAATCGAACAAGTCGGTAAGTTACTTAGTTACTCAAAAATACTAAGATATAGCGGATTTTTTTACGTACCGGTAAACTGCAATTGTCCCCAACCTATGCAGATCCGGATCAGATGGCACAGATATGCCTGCTAATCTGGATCTGGTTGCACATACGTTACAATTCGCATATATGGTGGAAAGGGTTGACCATCGAATTCACCTTACAAAAAGTATAAGAACAGCACTTATTCCGGTGAATTTCATCACAGATTTAAGGGTCAATTCACAGTTTTCCGACTAAATCAAATCATTTATGATGACTTCTTTGAATTGTAAGTCTTTATAACAATCAGAAATACAGCATATGGCATGTTAGCTGAATACCACATAAACTGTTACACTCGCATACTATTTCATTAATCTTAAAGCTTAACCTTGTAAAATGTGACATCATTTAATATCACTGGGATAAATTTCCATGCACTAGCTTCAAAATGACAGTTTCGTGCAGGTACAATATCTATAAGGCAAATAATGGATGGTTTTATTTGCTCAGGTTTTAAATCCACGTATATTCCAAATGTTACGTACACAAAAATTAAACCTGCTTGAATTTAACTGACTACACAGTATTTACCGTATTATCTCCAAAAGTAAGTATTGTGTCATCTGTACTTTACACTGGATTTAAATGATTCAATAAACATCGCATCTATATGAACACCATAGGGCTCCGTTTTCACTTTATTTTCATTTATAAATGTATCACCCGTAATAATTTGTTAAACTCCTATTTCCTACATCACTTCTTAAAGTACACGTCGCAAAATCTCTACTCCGCATAGGGTTAAATCTCACAACTTCAATACGATCAACGGAGTCCGATCGCTCTAAAGTAGGAGCCTCAATATGGTTTGACGGAGCCGGATGGTCCGCATGCGCTGGTTCCGACACGTCTAATTTTGCTCTTGATTTACGCTTGTTTATTATTGCAAGTCTTATTATCACAAGAAATAAAAGGGAAATCACTCCGAAAGCAACCCCTAGCACTAAATATAACACAGCTTTTTCTTTATTTTCTGAAATAGAAAATATATTTGGGATGATATACTTATTCAACCTGAAGAATAAATTAACAATAAAACAAACATGATTACATTTGTGCCATCTGATTAGGATAGAATTTGGCAATTTTGATGGCCTGTTATCAAATGGCTTAAACAGGTCAGTAACACCAATCACCAAATTATTTTTGGAGACTCAAGGTTATAAAAAACTCCTGTTATTCAGCAAAAAGTATGATGAACAGAGCATAAACACCATTGCCCAAGGTTATAAAACTGAGCATGGAAACCAGTTTCAAATCTCAAGCGTCTGATTGGCTGAAATGATAACCAGTTGTCATTTCAGCCAATCAGATGCTTGAGATTTAAGATTGGTTTCCATGCTCAGTTTTATAATCTTGGGCACATGTCTCACTCGGAGGGAGGCATAAAAAACACAGTGAAAGAATTGGTTCACATTCATAGATTCACTACATAGATTCAATAGGCGTCACCATAGTACAATAACATTATGACTCCATATTTCTATTTTACTTATACTGTTATTGCACTAAGGTGATGATATATCTGTATTACAATAAATATAGATAAATAGGTGTTTAACTTACCTCTGATAAAATTAAATGCATTTAACCAGTCTGTAAGTAAGCCGGTAGCAGACGGCCCAGTCTGACTCCGCGTATAGTTCATACATGGAGTTGTGTTTCCTGAAATGACAAATACCTCCAATTAATCAACGGATACTGTAGAAGCAATATAGTGATTATCCTTTACTTCATATATACGCATTTCATTACATGTGTGAACAGCATTGATCTAGATCAGCCAGCATATTTGTGCCATCTGATCAGGATCTACACTGTTTGCTTTGTCATTGTAGTGTAGATCCTGATCAGATGTCATGAATATGCTGGCTAAGCAAGATCTACAGTACAATAAAACACATATATATGGTGTAAAGGGTTAACCCTCTACTTCATGAACATAGGCAACCAGTGAAGATCCAGATCAGACTGAATAACAGATCAGTCTAATCTGGACCTCCTTTGTTTGGTTTTAAGTCTAAAATGATCTTATGAATCTTAAACCAATAAGGTTAGATCCTGATCAAACTGCAAGGATGTGCAAGCTGATCTAAATCTACACTTTTCGCACATGGCATGGGATAACAGATTGAGATATATTCCGCGCAGCAAAGGAATAATAAATTATGGCTTAACAGCTAATCATGAATATTATGTCATATGGGGCATGTCACGGAAAAAGGTACCTTCAATTTTAGTGATATTTTAGTTTTTAATAAATTTAGAAAGAACTTACAACTATAAATCAATTTCTTATAACTAAAATGTGATTTTGTTACACATTTTGACAATAAAATGGTATTTTTTCTGTGAAATGCATAATAAATAATTACGTCCGCTCAAATTTATGATGTCATTTTGAAGATTGACGTCAACTGTCCGAAGGTACCTTTTCCCGTGACGCACCCAATATAAAGCCAGAACTTGCATATTCAGTCCAAGCATGCCATCTCAGAATAGCTTAGCTTAATAAACTGTTTAAACCTTTCCTCCATTATATTAGTGATCAGGTTCTGCCCTGTTTGCTTTCTGAACACAAAATAAATTTGGACATAAATAAATTAATTAGTCAAAAAGCGAACATTGCAGATCCTGATATGACAGCGCGGATGTGTATCTACACTGTTTACTCATGCTATAAAGGCATACATGTATATATGGAGGAAAGGGTTGAGACAATAATTTTTGATACAACAAATTTCGATTTCAATAAGATTTTGACACAGCGAGCAACCTTCGTAAACACCTGTGCACAGCAGCACTTCAAAAGACACCGTCCATGTTTTTAGTCATGCCACAACTGTTAGGACTGCCACTCTAATCAAAAGGCGCTGTATTTTACTTCCAAATTAGGTTTTGCTGTCAATCAAATTTTTTCGCTGTTTGTTCATTCCCCTTGTGGATGTTGAAACAATAACAAAAGGTGTGGCTTAAAGTAAAGCAACCTGAAGGCATGATTAACAATGAACACCGTTTTGTCGACTACACTTCCAGCGCTAATTCTCAATGAAAATATCAGTCGCCGCGCATCATGTTTGATGTTTTTGGTTGCTAGCCAAAATCTAACTGAAATAAATATTTGTAGTAAATCCTCTTCAATCCTCATGTTCATTGAATTTCAAAGATCCTTTTTCATCTATTTAAATATCACAATAGTATTGTTTGTGGCATGTGTGGGCCGTAAAATGATGCCATGTACATCCATAATGTTATCAATTACCGGGTATGCCCCTTGAAAACTACTGAGCACAATATGTGAACATTTTAATTTGTACTGAACCCTGGCCTAGGTGGTGTGGACAGTAATATGCATTTCAATTACTGCACATGAACAGGCTCAATCAAATAGAGCCTGCAATATTTTTATATTTGTCGTGTTTGGTGGCTTTCAAAGTTCCTTTTTTTAACTATTTGATTTTATTATAAATTAATGTTGAATAACTTCCATTTAACATTTTCCTCCATGAACACACCTTTATGGCAAGGGTGAACAGTGTAGATCCAGATCAGCCAGCACATCCATGACATCTGATCAGGATCTACAATGTCTGATGATTTTTCATTTATAAGGTTATTTCTGATCAAAATGCAAACAGTGCAGATTCTGAGCAGACAGCATGGATGAGCCTAGATCAGGATCTACAATGTTCACCCATGTTGTTTAAAAGGCATATATGGAGTAAAGGTATAACAAGAGGGTCCATGGGACCCTGGGTCGCTCACCAGCTAACATCTGTTCAATGGTTCGGACAAAAATTAAGACCACTAGAGTGCGGACAAGCTTTTTCTAAAATTTGACCTAGTGACCTAGATTTCAAGGTCACATGACCCAGTTTCGAACTTGACTTAGATATCATTGAGATAAACATTCTGACCAAGTTTGAAGAAGATCACATCAAAATTAAGACCGCTAGAGTGCATACAAGCTTTTTCTATAATTTGACCTAGTGACCTAAATTTCAAGGCTACATGACCCAGTTTCGAACATGACCTAGATATTATTGGGATAAACATTCTGACCAAGTTTGAAGAAGATCTGACCAAAATAACGATCACTAGAGTGCAGACAAGCTTTTTCTATAATTTGACCTAGTGACCTAGATTTCAAGGTCACATGACCCAGTTTCGAACTTGACCTAGATATCATTGGGATAAACATTCTGACCAAGTTTGAAGAAGATCGGACCAAAATTACGACCACTAGAGTGCAGACAAGCTTTTTCTATAATTTGACCTAGAGACCTAAATTTCAAGGCTACATGACCCAGTTTCGAAAATGACCTAGATATTATTGGGATAAACATTCTGATTAAGTTTAAAGAAGAACATGCCAATATTACAACCGCTAGAGTGCAGACAAGCTTTTTCTTTAATTTGACCTAGTGACCTAGATTTCAAGGTCACATGACCCAGTTACGAACTTGACCTAGATATCATTAAGATAAACATTCTGTTCAAGTTTAAAGAAGATCTGACCAAAATTACGAACACTAGAGTGTGGACAAGCTTTTTCTATAATTTGACCTAGTGACCTAGATTTCAAGGTCACATGACCCAGTTTCGAACTTGACCTAGATATCATTGGGATAAACATTCTGACCAAGTTTGAAGAAGATCGGACCAAAATTATGACCACTAGAGTGCGGACAAGCTTTTTCTTTAATTTGACCTAGTGACCTACACTTAAGTGTCACATGACCCAGTTATGAACTTGACCTAGATATCATTAAGATAAACATTCTGTTCAAGTTTAAAGAAGATCGCACCATAATTAAGGCTGCTAGAGTGCGGACAAGCTTTTTCTACAATTTGACCCAGTGACCTAGATTTCAAGGTCACATGACCCAGTTTCGAACTTGACCTAGATATCATTGATATAAACATTCTGACCAAGTTTGAAGAAGATCGGATAAAAATTATGACCGCTAGAGTGCGGACAACAATTGTGGACGGACGGACGGACGGACGAACCCCCCTCACAAAAGCTCACCCTGTCACTACGTGACAGGTGAGCTAAAAATAGTTCCCACTACATACCTATATGTAAGATAGTATCTTTGTTAAGCTTGGAGGCTGGCTTGTTAGAATCGGGGACATCTTTACTCTGCCCTATCACAGGATCACTGGGATGTTGTTGCGAAGTGTCGGGAAAATCTGAAACACAAGACAACAGCATCGTGTTTAGTACAAGAAGACACCACAATGTGCTAAAACTATGTTTATCTCAATCTGATTAAAATCATCTCCTGAAAACTGCTACACTATCAGGATCTGACGACGAGTAACTAAAACATGCTTTTATCAATAACCATTTGAACCAATCAGATTGTCGCCTACAAAATTACAAAAGTGGAAGTTAAAATAGTATTTTAAACCAAGGAAAGTGTTGACAGCCTACATAAGACATAGACATAAGACTTGAGATATATGTGTTTATGTAGTATTGCATTTATTTCTAATGTAATGACATCTTCAGATCATTTTGCGAGTGTTATAAATCATGCTTCCTGTGTTGACAATTTCTAAAAATAGTAATCGGGAAAAAAGACTATTACTTTGTACGGTGTCTGTGGGCCGTCATCAGATCTAGCATATTGTTAGATCTGACTAAAGTGAGATCGTGTTTATCTTCTAGTGTCAATATGGATTTGTATTGATGAATGGTTTCAGAGCAAAAACAGTCTTAACCCTTTACTACATAATAATTTATACACCTTTTTCGCGCATGTGTGACCAGTGTAGATCAAGATCATGAAGCACATCCATGCCATTTATCAGGATCTGCACTGTTCACTTTTTGGTCAGAAATAACCAAATAAACAAGAGGGCCAATTGGCCCTAAATCACTCACCTGTCAAACTTGACCTAGATGTTATATAGATAAACATTCTGACCAAGTTTGAAGAAGATCGGACCAAAATTAAGACCGCTAGAGTGCAGACAAGATTTTAATATAATTTGACCTAGTGACCTAGATTTCAAGGTCACATGACCCAGTTTCAAACTTGACCTAGATATCATCGAAATATACTTTCTGACCAAGCTTGAAGAAGATCCAATCAAAATGAAGACTTCTAGAGTGCAGACAAGATTTTTCTATAATTTGACCTACTGACCTAGTTTTAAGGGTCACATGACCCAGTTACGAACTTGATCTAGATATCATTGAGATAAACATTCTGACCAAGTTTAAAGAAGATTGCACCAAAATGAAGACCGCTAGAGTGCAGACAAGATTTTTATATAATTTGACCTAGTGACCTAGATTTCAAGGTCACATGACCCAGTTTCAAACTTGACCTAGATATCAATGAGATAAACATTCTGACAAAGTTTCAGAAAGATCGGACCAAAATTAAGACCTCTACAGTGCAGACAAGCTTTTTCTTTAAATTGACCTACTGACCTAGATTTAAGGGTCACATGACCCAGGTACGAACTTGATCTAGATATCATTGAGATAAACATTCTGACCAAGTTTAAAGAAGATCACACCAAAATTGAAACTGCTAGAGTGCGGACAAGATTTTTCTATAATTTGACCTAGTGACCTAGATTTCAAGGTCACATAACCCAGTTTCAAACTTGATCTAGATATCAATGAGATAAACATTCTGACCAAGTTTGAAGAAGATCGGATAAAAATTATGACCGCTAGAGTGCGGACAACAATTGTGAACGGACGACGGACGGAGGGACGACAGACGAAGGGTGATCACAAAAGCTCACCCTGTAACTATGTGACAGGTGAGCTAATAAAAAACCGAACTGTGAAGATCCTGATAAATGGCATGGATGTGCTTCATGACCTGGATCTACACTGGTCACACATGCGTAAATGGATTAAAGGTTTAAGACCACTTTTGCTCTGAAACCATTCATACATTCACTGTTCACTTTTTGATTCTTTTTGATTTTTCACCAAAATGTGACCAGTGCAGATCCTGATCAGACGGCATGGATGTGCTGGCTGATCTAGATCTACACTAGTCGCTCATGCTTAAATATGCCTATATATGGAGGCAAGGGTTAAATGTTATCTGCACATAAAATGGTGGAAAGTCCAATGTAGGGTCGGTAACTTCAGGTTAGATTAAAGTAATTCAGGTGGCTCAAGAACCAACAATTTTGTCTAAGATTTGTGCAGACTTATATTCAAAGTAGCCCAGTGATTGGTTGAAAATGATAAAGCAGATTTTAAAAAAAAAAACCTGACCAAATACAGTGAAACCTGCCTTAGCAGCCACTTGCGAATAGCAACCACCTGTCTTAAACAGCCAGTTTGAATACGACTATTTTTGTTCTATTTTTTATTGTCTTTAACAGCCACCTGTCTTCAGCAGCCACTTTTCGTCACTCCCTTGGGTGGCTGCTATAGACAGGTTTGACTGTAGTAAATTCAGGATCTTAGAAATAGCTATAATGGGATTCTTGGCATTTATATTGCCATAGTCCTTCAGATTCTTTGAAAACTACCTATATCTATGATGAATCTATACCTGCAGAGGGTATTTCTGGGGCATGTGTTGTGTGTGGCAGAACCTTATTCTGTGGAGGGGTAGACTGTACAGGGGAGGGGGGAATGTTGTTGTGTTCGTTCTCATCCGTTTTGTCCGGCTTTTGTTTCTCGTGTTTTCTGTGATTGTGACGTCGAACTTGCTTTAGCACCTTTTTTGGAACTGGAAGAGCAAACAAGGGAGATAAGTATTTATTAATGAGTGTGCCAACCCTTTCCTCAATATATATGCATTTTTATGCATCTGCAACCAGTGTAGATCCAGATTAGCTGGCACATTCTGTGCGATCTGATCAGGATCTTCTGGTTGCATCTTGGTCAAAGAAAACCTAACGAATTAAAAAGCAAACAGTGTAGATCCTGAACAGATGGCACAGATGGATCGGTCTGATCTGGATCTACACTGTTTGCCGATGAGATAAAGATCTTTGGAGGAATGAGTTAATAAACAGTTTATGAAGTTAGAAGTACTGCAGCAATAGAACAGCAGGGGGTACAACTCCAATTCACTGGACCAATCTTCCAAATGTAAGTTACTTCCCCTTACACTTTGTTTATTGTCTGGTCCTGTGCTTTCAAAATGAAATCACTTCTAATAAATAAGTCTTTTTTCAGCATTAAACACATTGTGAACAATGAAAATAATGTCCAACAAAAAGTCTCAGCCATAGTCACTTATGTTAAATTATGACCTCTGTAAACTCAGATCAGCTTATAAATATGTAAAATCTGATCTGAGTCTACACTGTTTGATGTTAAGTAAAAAAAACACCTTTATCAACCAAGCCATATCCAGGTTAACCCTTTACTCCAAAGATACACTTTTATTATGTGGGCGAACAGTTTAGATCCAGGACAGCCGGCACATCCATGCCATCTGATCAGGATCTAACTGTTCGCTTTTTGATTTGTTAGGTTATTTCTGACAAAAATGCGACCAGTGCAGATCCTGATCAGATGGCATGGATGTGCCAGCTAATCTGGATCTACAGTGGTCGTGAATGCGAGCTTCAAAGCTGTCAGAGGAGACAGCGTGCTCGACTATTCGAATCATTTGAAACAAATGCAATTTAAAGATTAAAACAATAACAACTATGGCCATACATTCATGTTCAATCAGCAAAAATATTAACAAGTGAATGGTAAGAGAGAAATTCATTTCAAATAACAGAAATAATTTCTGTGACCTTGACCTTGGACATACTGGCATGGGTAATATACCCAACACACTGCCTTGTCATGGTGAACATTTGTGCCAAGTTATTTTGAAAACCCTCCATTCAAAACAAAGTTATAGCCCGGACAAGAAAATTCTATTTTTAGTTACAGTGACCTTGACATTGGACCTACAGGCATGGGCATGGTAAGCAACACACCACATTGTCATGATGAACATTTGTGTCAAGTTATTTTGAAATCACTCTATTCCTAATGAAGTTACAGCCCTGACAAGAGAATTCTATTTTTAGTAACAGTGACCTTGACCTACAGGCATGGGCATGGTACGCAATACACCACCCTGTCATGGTTAACTTTTGTGTCAAGTTATTTTGAAATCCCTTCCATTTTTAATAAAGTTATAGCCAGACAAGAAAATTCTATTTTTAGTAACAGTGACCTTGACCTTGGACCTTCAGGCCTGGGTATGTGCAGACACACTGCCTTGTCATAGTGAACCTTTGTGTAAAGTTATTTTGAAATCCCTCCATTCATAACAAAGTAACAGCCCAGACAAGAGAATTCTATTTTTAGTAAAACTGACCTTGACCTTTGACCTACAGGCATGGTATGTGACACACTGCCCTGTCATAGTTAACATTTGTGTAAAGTTATTTTGAAATCCCTCCATTCATAACAAAGTTACAGCCTGGACAAGAAAATTCTATTTTTAGTAACAGTGACCTTGACCTTGGATCTACAGAAATGGGTATAGCGTGGACATACCGCCTTGTCATAGTGAACCTTTGCGCCAAGTTATTTTGAAATCCCTCCATTCATAACGAAGTAACAGCTCGGACAAGAGAATTCTATTTTTAGTAACAGTGACCTTTACCTTGGACCTACAGGCCTGGGCATGTACGTGACACACCGTCTTGATATGGTGAACAATAATACTAAGTTATTAAAAAATCCAATAGAAAACAACAAAGTTACAGAGCGGGCACGTTTTTGCAAGAAAATTCTATTTTTAGTAACAGTGACCTTGACCTTGGACCTACAAGCATGGATATTGTACGCGACACACCGCCTTGTCAAGGTAAACATTTATGCCAAGTTATTTTGAAATCCCTCCATTCATAATGAAGTTAAGGCCCAAGTGTATATTTTGCTTTACACAAAATGTAAGTGAAAAAGGGGCATAATTTAAAAAATATTGGATGCAGGGTTATGGGTCTTGTTGGTTATGATGTAGATTTTGATAGTGAAAATATATTTCAAGTTTCAAGGCAATATCTTAAGTAGTATTAAAGTTATGGGCAAATTGCTTAACACAAAATATAAGATAAAGGGGCATAACTTGAAACATATTGACAGCAGAGTTGTGGGTCTTGTTGGTAATGATGTAGAATTTGATGGTGAATATATATTCCAAGTTTCAAGTTGATATCTCAAGTAGTTTACAA
Organism: Corbicula japonica; assembly: GCA_038501625.1. Lineage (NCBI taxonomy): Eukaryota > Metazoa > Mollusca > Bivalvia > Venerida > Cyrenidae > Corbicula > Corbicula japonica. Next base: position 4,057,341 of record JAZAYU010000041.1, read on the forward strand.
GTTATGGACCAAGTGCATATTTTGCTTAACGCAAAATTTAAGTAAAAAAGGGGCATAACTTAAAAAGTATTTGTAGCAGAGTTATGGGTGTTGTTGGTAATGATGTAGAATTTGATGGTGTATATATATTTCAAGTTTCAAGTTGATATCGTAAGTAGTTTTCAAGTGATGGACCAAAGTGCATTTTTTGTTTAACGCATTTGTTTAACGGACGCCAACGGGAACGCCGACGCCGACGCCGACACCGGGGCGAGTAGGATAGCTCCCCTATTCTTCGAATAGTCGAGCTAAAAATGGGTATTTATGGAGGAAAGGGTTAAACTGTTTATCATTTGTTACAATTTTACTGATAAGTCTTACAAAAAAAAAGACAAGAGCTGTCAGAGGAGACAGCGTGCTCGACTATTCGAATCATTTGAAACAAATGCAATTTAAAGATTAAAACAATAACAACTATGGCCATACATTCATGTTCAATCAGCAAAAATATTAACAAGTGAATGGTAAGAGAGAAATTCATTTCAAATAACAGAAATAATTTCTGTGACCTTGACCTTGGACATACTGGCATGGGTAATATACCCAACACACTGCCTTGTCATGGTGAACATTTGTGCCAAGTTATTTTGAAAACCCTCCATTCAAAACAAAGTTATAGCCCGGACAAGAAAATTCTATTTTTAGTTACAGTGACCTTGACATTGGACCTACAGGCATGGGCATGGTAAGCAACACACCACATTGTCATGATGAACATTTGTGTCAAGTTATTTTGAAATCACTCTATTCCTAATGAAGTTACAGCCCTGACAAGAGAATTCTATTTTTAGTAACAGTGACCTTGACCTACAGGCATGGGCATGGTACGCAATACACCACCCTGTCATGGTTAACTTTTGTGTCAAGTTATTTTGAAATCCCTTCCATTTTTAATAAAGTTATAGCCCAGACAAGAAAATTCTATTTTTAGTAACAGTGACCTTGACCTTGGACCTTCAGGCCTGGGTATGTGCAGACACACTGCCTTGTCATAGTGATCCTTGGTGTAAAGTTATTTTGAAATCCCTCCATTCATAACAAAGTAACAGCCCAGACAAGAGAATTCTATTTTTAGTAAAAGTGACCTTGACCTTTGACCTACAGGCATGGTATGTGACACACTGCCCTGTCATAGTTAACATTTGTGTAAAGTTATTTTGAAATCCCTCCATTCATAACAAAGTTACAGCCTGGACAAGAAAATTCTATTTTTAGTAACAGTGACCTTGACCTTGGATCTACAGAAATGGGTATAGCGTGGACATACCACCTTGTCATAGTGAACCTTTGTGCCAAGTTATTTTGAAATCCCTCCATTCATAACGAAGTAACAGCTCGGACAAGAGAATTCTATTTTTAGTAACAGTGACCTTGGCCTTGGACCTACAGGCCTGGGCATGTACGTGACACACCGTCTTGATATGGTGAACAATAATACTAAGTTATTAAAAAATCCAATAGAAAACAACAAAGTTACAGAGCGGACACGATTTTGCAAGAAAATTCTATTTTTAGTAACAGTGACCTTGACCTTGGACCTACAAGCATGGATATTGTACGCGACACACCGCCTTGTCAAGGTAAACATTTATGCCAAGTTATTTTGAAATCCCTCCATTCATAATGAAGTTAAGGCCCAAGTGTATATTTTGCTTTACACAAAATGTAAGTGAAAAAGGGGCATAATTTAAAAAATATTGGATGCAGGGTTATGGGTCTTGTTGGTTATGATGTAGATTTTGATAGTGAAAATATATTTCAAGTTTCAAGGCAATATCTTAAGTAGTATTAAAGTTATGGGCAAATTGCTTAACACAAAATATAAGATAAAGGGGCATAACTTGAAACATATTGACAGCAGAGTTGTGGGTCTTGTTGGTAATGATGTAGAATTTGATGGTGAATATATATTCCAAGTTTCAAGTTGATAACTCAAGTAGTTTACAAGTTATGGACCAAGTGCATATTTTGCTTAACGCAAAATTTAAGTAAAAAAGGGGCATAACTTAAAAAGTATTTGTAGCAGAGTTATGGGTGTTGTTGGTAATGATGTAGAATTTGATGGTGAATATATATTTCAAGTTTCAAGTTGATATCATAAGTAGTTTTCAAGTGATGGACCAAAGTGCATTTTTTGTTTAACGCATTTGTTTAACGGACGCCGACGGGAACGCCGACGCCGACGCCGACACCGGGGCGAGTAGGATAGCTCCACTATTCTTCGAATAGTCGAGCTAAAAACTGATTCATTAAATTTTCACCCATAAGTCAGTCACATAAAAATATGAAAAGCTTATGACTCTATGCTTTTTGGAACTTTTGAGAAAGGCCAAGGACCTGGATTGAAAGGTTTGTAAGTGAGTGAATCAACAGTGTTCAATACTTTGAAGACCCTTTAGATAGTACAACAATGGGTACTTATTGGGGGATCATTTGGAAACAAGGAAACAAACAAGTAAATCGGTTAACAGAACAGGTCAATGTAAGAGTTGGGCTTAGTGTTAAACCTTTACGTGACAATATTATACAGTTGAACCTGCCTTAGCAACCACCTGCACTCAGCAACCACCTGTATTAAACATTCAGCACAAACCAACTATTTTTGCCTTTCTTGAACAGCCACCTGTGTTAAGCAGCCACTTTGTGTCGCTCCATTGGGTGGCTGCTTAACACAGGTTTGACTGTATATAGGTTTTATGGCATGAGCGAATAGTGGAGATGCAGATCAACATCTGTGCCATTTGATAGGGATCTACACTGTTTTCTTCTTGGGCAGAAATAACCTTAGGCATCAAAAAGTGAACAGTGAAGATCCTGATTAGAAGGCATCTTTGTGCTAACTGAACTGGATCTACACTGTTCACCCATGGATAACAGCCATACCCCATGGATAACAGCCATACCCCATGGATAACAGCCATACCCCATGGATAAAAGCCGTTCCCCATGGATAACAGCCATACCCCATGGATAACAGCCATACCGCATGGATAACAGCCATACCCCATGGATAACAGCCATATCCCATGGATAAAAGCCATACCCCATGGATAACAGCCATACCCCATGGATAACAGCCATACCGCATGGATAACAGCCATACCCCATGGATAACAGCCATATCCCATGGATAACAGCCATACCCCATGGATAACAGCCACATCCCGTGGATAACAGCCATATCCCATGGATAACAGCCATACCCCATGGATAACAGCCATACCCCATGGATAACAGCCATACCCCATGGATAACAGCCATATCCCATGGATAACAGCCATACTCCATGGATAACAGCCATACCCCATGGATAACAGCCATACCCCATGGGGTTTAGGTTTAAAATGTATATTAAAGAACCAACCTGAAACCAGAAAGTAAATTCTTTCCCCTATGGTCAATGAACCAACCATCAATCATGTTATTTATTGGGTTAAATACCTGTGAACAGGCCTATCAGTAAACATCATTGTTTACATTCTCTCTCACAGCTTCTAGAATTTATAAGGTGCTTAACCTTGCCATGCGGACTTCAGAACAATGTACAAAAATAATTTGCAGGAGATATGAAATCCAAACATGGCTGTTAAACCTCTGCTTTATTGCTTTAACCCCTGGATTATCTGAACTATGCATATTAATGGCTCATTAGGGCTTGTTCATAAACAAACATTTAGTTAGGAACACAGTGTAATTAAGGTTATCTAGGAAATTTGACCTTTTTGAACTGGAGTGTAGAAAGATGAAACAGAACTAGAAGTTTTCTTGCTAATGAAGCATTTAAATGAATTTGATGTACTTTTAACTAGTTGGCCAAACATTTCAGGTTTTTATAACAATGGCAGGTGGACTGTGCTATGCATAGGGCCAACAGATGCTTTTCTTTGAATTTTTCTTTTCAAGAAATGTATGTACTGAATAGCTAACAGTATAGATCTTGATTGGAATGTGTGGCTGTGTATGCTTTACAGAAAAAATCCATCCCCCCCACCCCCATCCACCCTCCGCCCACTCCCCACACCAAATGCATTCAGAGAAGTTTACATTGGCAGACGTAGAGAAGGCTGAATTTTTCAGATCCCCTTTCATCCCATGGGTAACCTATGTATATCTAGATCAGCCAGTACATGTGTGCCATCTGATCAGGATCTACAAAGTTCTGCCATCTGATCAGGGATTGCTCAGTTCCCTTTTAGATTCATTACGTTACACCTAACCATTGAGCGAACTGTGTAGATCCAGAGATCTGGCCCCGTGATTATAAAACCTTTTTCATGCTCAACTCAATTCTGTGCTCAAACTTAAAATGTCTAAAACATTAACAGTCTTCATAAATAATGAATAACTATCTCTTCAACAGTTGTTGTTCAGAGCAATTGTGTCATATATTCAGTTTAAAATGTTTTATTTTATATTATAAACAGAAACGAAGCCATCAAATTTTCATGCTCAAATTGAGTCGAGCATGAAAAATTTTTTATAATCACGGGGCCAGATGTCACAGACTTACCGTCTGATCTGAACCTACACAGGTTTCCCATCTGATAAAAGGTGTATCCATGGAATAAAGGGTTAACAAATTAGGGCTGAAGGTTATATACCTGAGTTTGGAAACCAGTCTCAAATCTCAAGCATCTGATTGGCTGAAATGGCGACTGGTCGCTATTTCAGCCAATCAGATGCTTGAGATTTGAGACTGGTTTCCATGCTCAGTTTTGTAACCTTGGGCACTGATTCCTACAAAATATACTATTGTAATACATACCACAAGTATATACAATGTTGAGGTATTTGTTGACTCCACGCGGACATGGATTTCCGAACACATATTCCTCTGCCTCTATCGTACATCGCTTCCTGCCATGGCACTGCTTCATGAGTTCTTCTATTACCACTTTAGACTGGCAGGCTGTCAAAATAAAATAATTACATTGTTTTCAGAAAAGTTTAACTACCGAGACCTACCAAATAAGTATTTTTTATTGGATAATCTTGAATTCAGGACAAAAAATGACTCCAATATCTCACTCCAAAATTCAGCCACACAAAAGTCAGCTCTATACTGCAATCAAACATTTCACTCCCAGACTCAACATCATTCTGAATTTTTGATAACATGATTAAAAAGTGGAAATGTAACTTGTTGTGTGGGCTTAATTTCAGCTGGTTAGACCCATAACTCCATTGGATATGGCTGTTATCCTTTGAGGAACAGTGTAGATCCAGATCAGCCAACACATCTGGGATGTCTGATCAGGATCTTCTCTGTTCACTTTTGACTAATTAAGATATTTCTTGCTAATGGTAAATCCAGATTAGACAGTACAGATGTGCTGGTTGATCTAGATTGACACTCAGGTCCCCCATGTGACAAACTGCATATCCATGAAGTAAAGGGTTCAGCTGTTTTTAAAGAGTTTTTTTTTTTACTGAATTCCAATCAAATAAGTGAGAGTCTAAACTATGGTTTAGGTCGGACAGCAATTTTAAAATAAAATAATTACATTGTTTTCAGAAAAGTTTAACTACTGAGACCTACCAAATAAGTATTTTTTATTGGATGATCTTTAATGCAGGACAAAAAATGACTCCAATATCTCACTCCAAAATTCAGAAGTGAGAGTCTAAACTAGGGTTTAGGTTGGACAGCAATTTTAACTAGCCAGCAATTGTAACACTTCACCACCATTTATCATGGCACACAGGCAGTTTGAGTGGCACTTGTGAAATCAAAGGATTTGTAAAGTATCCACTTGATCCATGCACAAATCCTCCCCAGTTATGTTAGTGGCTGACCGATCAGTTCCTTAATTCTTGGGATATCAGCTGTCGGTTTTCAAACTGATAGATTGGCATTTCTCAACACTTCTCAAATTAACCGAAGGATCAGATATAAGCTGTACAACAGATCTGACCGTAGTTGTCAAGTAATACAAGAAAAATTTTAAAAATAAATAAGTTCTGGAAAGTTTTTTATTCGCCCTTTACTCCTTATAAACGCCTATACGGCATAGGCTAACAGTGTAGATCCTGATCAGCAAGCACATCTGTGTCAACTGATCAGGTGCCATTAGAATAGACCAAGATCAGCTGAAACATTTGTGCCATCTGATCAGGATCTACACTGTTTCCTTAAGGTTCATTAAATTATTTCTAACCTAGAAACAAACAGTGTCATAAGATACAGATTTGCAGGATAAACTAGATATATACTGTTTGTCCATTGCCCATTGCACAGATGTTTTATTCCATGATGTAAAGGATTAAATGGGGGGCATCACAGGAAAAGGTACCTTTGGGCATTTGATGTCAAATCTTAAAATGACGTCATTAAGTTGAGCAGACGACATAACTTATTACGCATTTCGCTGTAAAAATATTATGTTGTCAAAATGTGTAACAAAACTGCCAATATGTTGTAAGAAAATAATACATAATTGTAACATCTTTAAATATAGTAACAACTAAAATGTCTAAAAATATAACTGAATGCATCTTTTCCCGTGACGCGCCCCATATATACTGAACAAAAATAAAAAGTATCCACTTTTCATGCTTATATTCTCATTGGCATATTGTCATTTAATTATGTACGCTTTGAATGGTTTTTTGTTAGTTCATCTAAGTTATTTTTAAGTTTAAGCCTGAGCAACTGCCAGTCGGATAACAATTAATAATTGATTACAAAACACTACATATTCATTTTAAAGGGAGGTAATTAGAAATGTTTGGAATTTCTAACGTTGTTTGTTGATGACTATTTGTTTTATTGATGAATGTTTTGTGCTTTTATTGATAACAAGAGGTGGAGATATTGATTAAATTCAAATAAATGTGAATACTCGTAAGAACCACTGATTTTTTTCTGAAACCCTAATTTTAACAAAGGAAAAAATAACTGAGTTGTGGCTGAAGATTTTCAAAAATTCTTAATCTCTTTGCAAAGATAACAGAAATGCAAATTTGTTCACATATAGAATTTTGAGTTTGTGTTTTCAAATTTTACAAAATTTAAGATAGGAAAGTGGATACTTTTATTTTTGTTGAGTATAGTTTCTTTTATACCATTATTATAGAATATGAAACAGAAGCGATATAAAATTTGATTATAAGTAACCCTTAAATAATTATTTTAATGAAATAGCAAGCATCACAATGTGTAGCTTACTAGTCTTGACAGCTGAGGTATTTCTCAATAACTCCGGACACTTGGGGTCACCAGCCGGGGTTCTACCGAAAAGACCGGATGAAATTGCGATACGTGTAGACCCGCTACACCTCAACTCCAACTGGTCCCCTTCACACACCGTCTCACTGGAAAACTGGTCTAAAAATAGAACAAAAGGTACCGTATATACTCGGTCATATGGTCATCTGCTTAAGAGACGGGCCCCGTACTTTGCTACCCAAATCTGAGGTTTTCTGTGTAGACTGTTTACAAGATGGGATAAAATTTCAGCAAGTTCACATCCGCAATTTGTGGATCTATAATGCCCTGTATTACAATACTTTCATGTTAGGCCTGTATTACAATACTTTCATGTTAGGCCTGTATTACAATACTTTCATGTTAGGCCTGTATTACAATACTTTCATGTTAAGCCTGTATTACAATACTTTCATGTTAGGCCTGTATTACAATACTTTCATGTTAGGCCTGTATTACAATACTTTCATGTTAGGCCTGTATTACAATACTTTCATGTTAGGCCTGTATTACAATACTTTCATGTTAGGTAAGTTTAAGGTAAAGTATTTCAGGTACATCATATTCATAAAACAATTGTTCAAGAAAATTTGATTTATAACCTGTCCATATTCTAGAATAAACCTTAGTACTAGAGTTTTCAGTAGCTTCTGAAAACCATGTGTCAATAATCCCCCTTAAGCAGCTTAGAGAATTTTCATAGGGGTCATAATTCCAATCATCATATTAAGTAAAAATATATAAAATTACTTAAACTTCGTTATAACATCATTCTATTTTCTGTCAATTATATTATATTTACTCCTTATTTAAAATGCCATAAACACAATATTTATCTGTTTCCTTGCAACTTAAACAACTGTTTCTTACTTTCCAATGAACCCCAAGCTCTGAATTAGGCGTGGTCAAAAATGGTAAAATTAAAATTTGCTTAAAATGCAAGAATCAGCATCAAGTGAAATCCATTATGTTTGAGTAAAGTTTAAAGTACAGTGGAGCTTTGCTATATCACAATCCGCTATATTGCGAAATCCAATATAACGCGGTCGATCCGTGGACCCCGTTTTTTCCCCATAAAATGATACCCGTATTTTGACTAAGTCTTCAGATGGAAAAATAAATTAATTTTTCTGGCTGAACAAATATTTAGAGACGAGAAGTTTTATTTAAAGAAAGATTGTCCGAACATTTAGATACATGTACATTAATTAACACGTTTGTAAATATAATTCGAGAATAGACAACACCTGTCAGACATTTCTTCCTTTGAAATTTCTGCTTACTTTTGTCAACCAATTAACTCCATAGTTGTTAAATAAACATCCTATTGCTGTATAATCAACAAAAAGTACGATGGCTTCACAAATAAGAGTGAAATAGATTAGTTGCAAACTGCCAAGTCCAGTAATGCAGACACATAGTTTGAAACACAACCTGATCAGAAATTAGCAATAATTATACTAGATACCCTGTCAATCTAACAATCAGCTGATTTAGAAATGAAATCATCCTAGTTTGTTGACGGGTTGAAATTCTTTTGTACAATAGCGTCGATCATTTTTTGAGCGGTGCACACTGTTTCAAGTAGACGTCGGCATCTAGATGTTAAATACAAAAGCATCGCTGACATTTTAAAGATCAAAATGGTCAATAAACAGGTGTTGAACAGGTGTTCATAGCAGTTCTAAATCTGATGATTTTAGTCAATGTGCATGTATCATTTCTCGGATATTTTATGGGCAAGTATCAGCACGATTAAAAATATACGCCGTTCACTTTATTTCTTCTACTCGTAATGAAAATTATGAACATCAGGCAAACATCGTAAATTAAAATGCACGGTCAGAAATTACGTTGTACATATAAGTCTGTGTTATTTAATGCAACAATGCTCTTTGTATTACTGGGAAGAAGAAATGTTGTTTTCGGTGTCCCATTTTTAAGAGGCTGAAAAAAATATTTTGGCAAAATAATTTTGGTGTTCGAAGACTTAGACAAAATACCGATACAAAAATACCAATAAAACATAATAATAAATAACTGTGTAAATGTATTATAATGCTTATATAGGGTAATATTACATCCGCCATATAAGGACTTATGATTAGTTTAAGTTCCTTTGGCCTTCCAATATAGCGGATCCGATAATAACGCGGTTTGAGTGTCTGGACCCCATGGACCGCGTTATATTGGATCTCCACTGTACTGTCATTGCTCATGTATAGGCCGCATTTTTAAACTATGGTAGATTTTAGCATTGGAAAATTTGGAATGCACTAGTACAATACAATATATCAATATTCTATCATTTCTTAAATTTCAACCAGGCCTATATACTGAATGGCTGACTAATTTGGCATAGTATAAAGTATGGAGTGGAGTCTTGGAGTGGAGTCTTGGAGAGGAGTCTGGAATCTGACCTTGGAGCTGAATTTTGGAGCTGAATTTTTGGAGTGAAATTTTGGAGTGACCATGAAATTGATTTTTAATACGGTGACTGAATCTAGACTGGAAACGCACTGTTGTAATTGTTTCATTGGTCTATTATTTCTTGTGAAAATAATGTTATGTTTATTCATGTCGTTAAATAATTTATTTTTAACATGCCAAGAAATCCCCACAGAAAACTTCAACCTTTCAGTTTCTACACAGCTGTCCTGAAATGCCCTTAATTTGACCACATGACCCTATTAACCTTCTCTATTTGCAGTAGTTCTAAGCATGCGATTGTTTATTCAACAAGGTTTATCAGTTATTATGCAGTAGAGTTGCAGATGATACTTAATACATTTACATGTATACTGTGGTGGCATTTCTGTGAACATCTCTTAATGCATGATGACTGTTATATCAAAGAATATGATAGAAAGTTTCCGAAATAAATTGATAAATTAAAAAAAAATGAGTGATTGCAGTATATGTATATGCGATAAATAAATGGGCCTTATCGAATCTAATATTCACAGTAATTAACTCTTTCCACCATATACAATTAAATGGCATGGACGAACAGTGTAGAACCAGATCAGCCTGCACATCTCTGCCATCTGATCAGGATCTACACTTTTTTGCGTTATTTCTGATAAAAAAGCGAACAGTGAAGATCCTGATCAGACATCACAGATGTGCCGATTGATCAGGACCTTCGGAATGGTAATTAACTTCATCTATTATAAAAGTGCAATTAAAAATATTGATCATAAATAGCTTAGAAGACATTTGTGTGTGCTGAAGCATGCTTATTAATAAATAAAAAAATAAATATGTTTACTATGAGATTTGAACTCACAACGCTAAAAATAAAAAAGAATATCATTGTCATAATGAATAATAAAATATTTCAAAACAAAGACCAAAACCAACTCCTAGGTAGGACTCCAAATTCTCACTCCAAAAATTCAGCTCCAAATTCAGCTCCAAGATCAGACTCCAGACTCCAAGACTCCACTCCATACTTTATACTAGGCCGACTAATTTTGAAAGTGTGGTCTATATACTCAGGGGCGGCCAATACATAAGACATTGTGGTACCATAAATTTGGGAGGATGCCTACAGCTACTTGTTCTTAATGAGAGAGATAATGCAATATGATATACAGACACAAGTTGTTTGAAATTTGGAAGTGCTAACTGTTCTAGGAATACATTATCCTAAGAGGATAGGATCATTTCAATATATGAAAGTTTACAAAAGCAAGATTGTCTAATTAATGAACAGACGCCAATGTCATTATTAATTGCCTTGAACTAAACGGTCTCACTACATCAGCATAATATAGAAATATTTACCATTAAGTGTAACTACATAGATATAGAATAGTAATAAGTTGAAAAAATTTATAAAAAAAAAACAAATAATTTTCTCTTCACACCAGTGAACAAACTGAGAGGCCTCAGTGTGTACACATGTATGAAACTACAGTCCAACCTATGCCAAAGACCACCTGTAAACAAATAACACCGGTAAATAACGAACACCTGTAAATAATGACGACAATTTATTTGTTCCAAGGACTGATTTTAAGAACAAATTCACCTGTGAACAAAGATCACCTGCCTTTAAAGACCCTGTTTAATTCTTTCACAGGGTGGTATTGAAAACAGGTTTGACTGTTCCAGATTTCGAGAGTTTGTTTATTGCTCAGGAAATGGTTCCACACTGCTTCTTGGAGTTATGTGCAACCCAAAAATGCAACACCTGTAAAAACATTGCATCCCAGGAAAAAAATGCCACAGGCATGGCTTATCAGTTGATGAAATGTTAATGCTATCTCTAGGGTGTTGGAATCATAAAATGAAATATTCTGTAATAGATGAGAATTAATGAGCTCTGGCATACAGACAGATAGGGAATGCTTTTTATGACATTCACTTCAAGAAATTTTGGTATTTATTTCAGGTCAACCTTGACCTTGTTAACGAATATTAAAAAACTTGAATATTTTAAAACTGTAAACAACAACATTCCATGTTCTGCCACACATGCTTAAATAGGGCACAGAAGATCACAAGAAAAGGCATCTTTGGTGATATGTATTTTTTTGACAGTTAACCATTTCCTCCACAGACACACCTTTATTGCATGGGCGAACAGTGTAGATCGACATCAGCCGGCACATCCGTGCCATCTGATCAGGATCTGCACCGTTTGCATTTTGATTTGTTAAGTTATTTTTTTACCAAAATGCCAGATGCAGATCCTGTGCCATCTGATCTGAATCTACACTGGTTGCATATGCGTTAAAATGCATGGAGGAAAGGCTTGTTACTGAATTAGAAAAGAACTCGTAACTACCTAGATTTTGTCTACTCAACTACTCATAACTACTTATTAATTCTATTTATATTTAATTTAACAGGGGTGGAGTTTGATCAAATTCCATATTTTCGGACGGATAAAAATTCCCATCGTTTTATTATTTTTGTGGGATGAGCTATTTCATGATTAAAATAGTAAGTGAACTTTTTTCGAACTCAGGAAGCCTTATAAATTTGGGCCCAAGTCTACACTGCATGCATTATGCTTCCTCCAATCAACATAGTCTCCAAAGGCACATTTTCAAACTGGCCAGAATGGTTTAACTTCTTACTTCATGCATATGCTTTTTTATCACATGCAGGGGTTTTTCTGCCTATTTTGGGAAAAAGAAGTATGGACATTTTGGGAATTTTTTTTCGACAAAAATGCCCATTTTGGGAAATTTTAATATGCACTTATTTAGCTAAAATCAGTCAATTTTTACATTACCAATATACTTTTACCAGCTTTTTGGTCTTTATTCAAACAAACAATGCAAAACTGGTAACTTTTTAGTCAACTGTTATCAGAAATAATTTTCTCATTTAAATTATTCATTATATAAAAATAGAAATTCTTTGTAAAATAGTGAAACTGTAGTAAATTTAGTGGTTATTTTAGATTATTAACTAAATAGACCAGATAAACGTAAGTTTTTATTGTAGTACTTATTGTTGTTCAAAGCCATCATAGTCGCAAAAATACATTACAAAAAGAATTAAGTGTCTTACGAGTCATATTATGATGCATCTTCTGCAGTTACGGGTACTTTCAGTAAAGTTTTGCAGAATAGTTCTTAATTTATTGATATATTCAATAGCTATAATGTTGAAAGAAGGTCCAGAAAACATTCATGCTTACAGTTACATCAGGGTAACTGAACGCTTGCAATTTCTAGATAAAGGGAAGTCACTCTTCTATTACCTTTGTATTTTGATATATTTTATTCGATTTTTTCCGAAATTTTGGAAATAAAATATGTTTTCAATTGGGAAAAATGACAACTGTTTAGGATTGGGAAGAGGGCCGTTTGCTTTGGGAACACCTCCGTTTTCCGGAGGCACAGACAGTGCTGAAAAACCCCTGACATGGGTGACCATTTCAGGTCCAGACCAGCCAATACCAGCTAGTATCAGTAATATTTCTGATCTGGATCTAAACAGATCCCTTCCTGGTAAAAAATAACCTAATAAAATTAAATGTAAAGATGAACAGTGTAAATTCTGATCAGTCAGCATGGATGTTCCGGCTGACCTGGATCCACCCATGGAATAAAAGCCATAACCCAAGGAGTATGAAAGGGTTAAACCGAGGACTTACCAGGTCTACATTTATAAGCAACTTCCAGATATTTCCTGGTACCCGGACAGGGATCTTGCTGGAATGTTTGTGTACTGGCTACAAGATGACATTGTTGTTTATCCTGACATGCTTCCAGTAAAACCTGCAAATAGAAAAACAACATTTTAAATTATCCAGACATTCAAAATTAACCCTTTTATACAGATATATATGGGTTTTTTGCTGGTGTGAACAGTGAAGATCCAGGTGAGTCGGCACATTAGTGCTTCTGATCATACTTAGGATCTACACTGTTCACTCACAGTCAGAAATAACCGAATAAAGCAAAAAGCAAGATCATGATCAGATGGCATGGATGTTCCGGCTGATCTGGATATACAGTGTGCCCATGTGATAAAATTATATGTGCCTGTTTGATAAAAATGTATCTAGGGGGTAAAAGGTTTTGTGTACAGTCTTTAGGATACTGTCAAACTATTATGATCATTAGGTTATTTGATCAGGATCTACAGTGTTAGCTTTTATATTCATTAGGTTATTACTGACCAAAAAGCAACCAGTGTAGACCCTAATAGTATAGCATAGATTTGCCAGCTGATCTGGATATATACACCACTTACACATGCAATGAAACCTGTATATATGAAGTAAAGGTTAAACCGACCTATAATTAGGATGTATTATGGTTTAGACTCCAGCACAGCTGTTGCCCTGCTGGTTAATTGGGTAACAGTTATGAGATCATGTTTTGACATTTATGATGAGATAACAAACATCATCATTATTATTAGAAGCCAGAAAGCAATATCAGTCAATGAACAGCCCATCATTCAAATACACATCTGGCTCAAGGATTAATAATTAATGAGAGTTACCCTTGCAATAACACACATAACAGGTGGAAAGATCTTATCTTAAAAATATGGAGAACATATGTACAATATGTACATGTTGTTTTAATGTTTTACTTTTGAAATGTTCCTTAACCCTTTCCTGTATAGATACACCTTTATTGCTAGGGCAAACAGTTTAGATCCAGATCAGCCGGCACATCCGTGCCGTCTGATCAGGATCTAAACTGTTTCCTTTTTGATTTATAAGGTTATTTCTGACCAAAATGCGACCAGTGCAGATCCTGATCAGACGGCAGGGATAAAAATGCTTATTATAACAAGGAAAGGGTTAATCAATTTTTTAATGATTACACTTGTTAATATGGAATGCTGCTACAATGGTACCCACCACTGACCATACTTGCAGCAAGTGCGGCAGGAGATGCAGCTCCCGCATCGGCTCCGGCACTGCAGCCCCACAACTAAGTAAACATGTGCAGACTCTATTGTTGCCAGAGACAGAAGGATGCCAACAACATGAACAGATGAGCATGCATCCACAATGAATATTATGAAGTTGAATTAGATTTTTAACTTCTCTAAACAATTGTTTTACAAAAGGCAGATGGCTCTACAGGCATACAAAGGGCAATCACAACAGCTTTTTGCACAGGTGAGCTGCAAATACCACATTTTGTTTACAACCTGGTTTTTTTTTTTTGTAAATCAGCTCATTCCTTGACAGTTTAGCACTCAACGACTTTCAATATTTTATCCAAAGCAGATCTGCACACTGCCATTACTGCCAGGAAGATTGATACTTTATCATGTAAATTTTTCTATAAAAACAGATTTTCTGAATGAAAAACAGTGCTGTCTGATGGTTTAATTAGGATTCATTTAGGGTCCATCAGTGCAGTACAATTTTTCAGAAATTTCATAAACAACAGCTACTGAAAAATCCATCAGTACAGTTACTTGATAATTTCAGTTTTGGCACCTATAGTACTAGTAGCAGGGTGAGATGCAAGATTTCCAGAAAGGGGAATTTGTTTTGGGGCAGTCTCTGGGCAGTTACTTAACAATTTCCAACTTTCTTCCCAAAATTCCCTAAAAAAATTAAATATTGCTGCCCAAAAAGGGGATTTGAGCAACCCCACTAAAACCCCCTCTGGATCTGCTCCTGCATCAGTTACAGAAGTTAACAGAGTGGGATCAGTTTAGTTCCTTTCCTCCATAGATACAACTTCATTGCTAGGGCGAACAGTTTAGATCCAGATCAGCCGGCACAGACCGGCACTTCCGTCGTCTGATCAGGATCTGAACTGTTGGCCTTTTGATTCTGGAGGTTATTTCTGACCAAACTGCGACCATTTCAGATTCTGATCAGATGGCATAGATGTGACTGCTGATCTGGATCTACACTGGTCGCACATGCATAAAATTGTATATGGAGGAAAGGGGTTAATGGTCGCACATGCATAAAATTGTATATGGAGGAAAGGGGTTAATTTTCAAGGGGGATTAAGCCAGATAGTTGAAATTATCATGTCACTACCCTTACACTGTTCCAAATAAACCACCTCTCTGTAAATCTTGCATCCTAAGCTGTGGTGTAGACCCTTGTGGGGGTCTACAATTGCCATGTTTTAAGCACTATAAAAATTGCAATATAATACAACCATGTCTTTTGATCTGGATCTTATCTGGTTCAGCTTCTTGGTATGAAAAAACAATAAATTAAAAATGAACAGTAAAGATCCTGATCAAATGACACTGATGTGCCAGCTGATCTGGATCTACACTGTTCACCTGTAACATATCTTATGGTGTAAAGGGTTTAAGGTTAACATATTTTGATAGTAAAACTATAACTTTGTTTTATCCTATTTCATCCTATTTACATTTAAATTGAATGATGAATAATAAATACACATTTATTGTAACACCTGTTCACTCTATTAAATTCTACCATCATTAAATTCAGATATCTCTTCATGAATTCTGAATTCAGGGCCACTTTAATACAATTAGAAACTAAATATGTATGTTTATTTACATTTAAATTTTACAATTTAGGAACATGACCACTGTAACCTGTAACACTGGAAATTTTATCAGCGTACTGATTGAAATTGATAAAATTAAATAATTAAAATGAAACCAAATTCCAGATTTTTTTTATTCCAGTGTTTAAGAATACAGTAGAATCCGCTTATTTGAATAGTCTATTTGTCAGGATCCTCGATTCAATTAAGCGGAGTATCATAAAAAACGGAGCTTACAAATTTTCAGTTTCGTCAGTGGTGGGTGGGGTAATGCGCTCAGAAATATATTCTGTCATCATGTTTAATAAAATCCGGTTTGAAGATAACTAATACTATGTAAATGCGCTGTGTATACGTTTGATTCTTTTGACTTTGCGCCGTTTCAAACAATTTTCGTTTTGCCGACATAGTCGACTCATTTTCTTTCGTAACTTTTCGTATCCGAAATTCACGATCTTTATCCGATTACTATACCACTATCTTTTCTTTGAAGAGTTATTATCTCACTTGGGGCGCCAAAACGTTGCGTATACGATATTTAAAAACCCATCCTAGATTAAGATTCGTTTGCATTATCTAAATAACGTTCAAATTATCGAGCAAGTATGGCAAAGTTTATTTGTTATTTGATATTTTTCTGTTTCTTTCGTTTTAAGATTAATCTATTTTTAGTCGGGAATTTCCCGATTTCCTGAAAACGTGATCATCTTATGAACGTAAACAAATGAAAAATCTCAATGCGGGGAAACCCGTTTTGTGACGTCATTGCTATAAATGTATACTGTAAACACAATTATGCGTGCCAGTGAACGGAAGTCATTATGTAACACAGGTGATGAACAATGACAGATTTATCGAGTTTACCGATAATGCACATTGCCTTGGGGCAGAAACGTGTGAATTTCAAGTAGGATTAGCGTCGTAAGTCTTTGTAAGCTGGGAAATTGCTATCTTAATAAGCGAAATGCATGCGGTTACCTATTCAAATAAAGAGATTATTTATCATAGAAATAGATATAAATGGTTTTGTGTTTTAATATTCTACTATATTAAGCGAAATATTCAAATAAGCGCCATTCAATTAAGTGGAATGTACTGTACTTCATACGTACAAGTTATACCATGTGAATGGCCAATGTAGATCCTGAAACTAAGATTTGGCATTTCCATGCCATCTGATCTGGATTACCACTGGTCGTATCAGAAATAACCTATTTAATTATTCTAAAAGCAAACGATGTTAATCCTGATTTAGAAGGCACTGATGTTCCAACTGATCTGGATCTACACTGTTCATAAATGGGATAACAGCCGTATCCCATGGAAAAAGTTGAAAACACTTCAGTTAGAACATTATTCAGCATTATTTTAAAGACTGCAGCCTCAAAAATTACAATTAAAAAAAACAACAGTAAACTTTGAATCGGATTTTCCCATAACTGGGGAAAAAGTACACCTTTTCTACTTGAAATTAAAGCCACTTTTCAGAATATAATAATTCAAAGATAAATCATGCTATAATTATAACTGACAATAATGAATGAATGGCAAATACACAACGATTACATGTTACTGTTGTTTCTTTTACACCAAAATACAATCTGTACCTACCAAGGTCAGCACAATTCTTGGAATCCAAAACTTGTTTATGATATTATCCATTCCCGAAAATTTACAAAATCCTTCCATTTTCAATCCCAATTTTTCAATTAACAATCCTCTTTCAGAAAATGAACTTTTTTCAACACATTAGGCCATTGCCAAAAAATCACAGATCAATTAATTAAATTCTGATTTTCATCTTTAAATGGTAATTTCCCCTTTACACATATTCCATATTATATAGATCAGAATTTTTTTGTTGTTGTTTTAATTAGTCATCAACACACGATTGTTTTCCTCAAAGCTCACAAAACAAACAGCTACATCCCACTCGCGTTCCATAAGGTAACTAAATGTAACACATTGAATATTTAAATATTTAAGTTATTCAAATATTAAACTTTACGATTGTCATTCTATATAATATAACGGGGCAAGATATGTAAATTTCATCATGTATTTTAAAACAAATCAATCTTTACATGGAGCCACTTTGACAGTGCATGTTTAGCATGAAGCACTAAACAAAACTTTAATATCATCCATTTCAAATTAATCATAGAACACAATTTTTTCCCCAATTCTTAACAAAGCTTAAATATCATTCATTTTAAATTAATCTTCAAACACTATTTTTTTCCAGTTTTTTTCCATTAATTTAAATTAATAGAATTCTTGTTATTATTCAAACTAAAACGATTTGAACAATTCTTTATTCTATATCTTTAAAACACAGTTACTTAATAATTTTCAACTGTAAACACAATTTATCATGAAAACTTCTGAAATATCATTATTCAATAACTTTAACACACAGTGACTGATTTTCAACTCCAAACACAAATTTATCAATAAAACTTATTTTATACACTCCCAATATTTTTTGGTATGCAAAAAGTCACTTAAAGTTTTCAAAATACATATGTTATATCCTTTGATAAATAATTAGCCATATTTTTGCACATTCTTATCTTTCGCACCCTCAAATCTGATTTTCACTGTATCTTCTGGGAGAGTAATTAAAGGAAGTGTTATAACTGGCCAGATAATTGAAGTGTATTTCCCTGCAGCATATAACATCCTTGTTTCTGTCATGAGATAAGATCTGTAATATTCCATGTGATATTACACATGTGTGATAGCATCTGTTGTTATCAAATGCACGCTGCAAAATTTAACCCTTTCATTTGTATTTACACCTTTTATCAAATGAGCAAACAGTGATGTCTGATCAGGACATCGCTTTTTGATTCATTAGGTTATTTCTAACGTAAATGAGATCAGTGCAGATCCTGATCAGATGGTATGAATGTGCAAGCTGATCTGGATCTACACTTTTCGCCCATGGAATAAAAGCATGTATATGGAGGAAAGGGTTAAACATGTATGATAGCATCTGGCCTCAAGATTATAAAACTGAGAAAAGGAAACCAGTCTCAAATCTCAAGTATCTGATTGGCTGAAATGGCGAGCAGTCGCCATTTCAGCCAATCAAATGCTTGAGATTTGAGACTGGTTTCAAATCTCAGTTTTTATAAATATTCTGCCCTGTTGTTATCACATGCATGCAATCATGCTGCAACTATTAATGTTCCATGAATAATGCTAATCAATTTGATATCAGTCTACACTATGGAGAATACCTGTTGGAAGACAACATAGACTTCAGTACAATCCATTAAAATTTCAGCTGTGTTTTTTAACCCTTGTATTCAGTATTTTCGCACTGTTTATTGCGTCTGTCTTCAAAACATCCACATTTTATAAGATAAGGTCAATACCTGCGAGTCTTTTGGTACGTTTATAAAAAAAATCTAGTAATTTTACAAAATTCCAAAGTTAAGCTTTACCTCCAAATATAAGCATTTTATAGCATGTGTGAACAGTGTAGATCCAGATCAGCTGGCACATCCTGGATGTCCGATCAGGATCTACATTGTTAACTTTTTGATTTATAAGGTTATTTTTTTTACCGAAAAGTGATCAGTGCAGATCCAGTGCAAACTGCTGTTCAATGCTCTTAAATCATAATATACACAAGCATGAAAAAACAATTTTTGTCTTCATTAACCCTTTCCTCCATAGATACACCTTTATTGCCTGTGTGAACAGTTTAGATCCAGATCAGCCGGCACATCTGTGCAGTCTGATCAGAATCTAAACTGTTCGCTTTTGATTCATTAGGTTATTTTTTACCAAAAAGCGACCAGTGCAGATCCTGATCAGATGGCACGGATGTGACGGCTGATCTGGATCTAAACTGTTCGCACATGCATAAAAATGCGTATCTATGGAGGAAAGGCTTAAATCATAATATACACAAGCATGAAAAAAACAAATTTGTCTTAAAGAAATCTGATGTACCATTGACCTGTTTTTAAATTTTGATAAAAATCTGATCTTGGACTAATTTCCTTGACATAGAACATGAGTACGCATGTATCAAATTGTTCTCAATATTGTATTACTTACTGATGAATATGAGGGCGTTGTACAAAAACATGTGATATTTCTGACCGTAAAAGTTGTTGATATTTTTTTGGAAAGAATTTTCTTTCATTTTTCATTTTAAAGAGAGATTATCTTAGAAATATGATGGTTAGAGTTATGGACCTCGCAACATAATTATGAAATAGGAAATGATAAGGAATGATGTGGTTGATAAAAAGCAACACATATTAAATTTTGAAGTATGAAGTAAACCCCTCAATAAATATAGATGTTATAGTAAACATGGCTTACTCCTGTTGATATGCACTGAACTATGTTTGGTAAAAAACATTCCTGTGAATTTTCAATGAAATCCCCCAAGAGGTTTTAGAGATGAAGCTTGGACAAGATTTTAATATAGAAGTTTTAGAACAAAAATGACTAAGGGCCCATAACTCTGCCTATAATAACCCAAAGGGAAACTCCAGAAGATTTGCAAAACTAGGCCTGGTGACAAGAATTCCTATGAAGTTTCAGTGAAATCCCCCGAGAGGTTTTGGAGATGAAGCTTGGACAAATTTTTAATAATGAAGTTTTTGTAAAAAAGACTAAGGGCCCATAACTCTGCCAAAAATAATCCAAGAGGAAACTGTTGATTAAATGCCCAACTAGACATAAAAGTCTTAACCCTTTCCTCCATATATACACCTTTATTGCATGGGAGAACAGATGTCTGTGCCATCTGATCTGGATCTGACTGTTTTTTTATTCATAAGTTATTTCTGACAAAAACCGAACAGTGCAAGTTGTGATCAGATAGCATGGACATGCCGGGTGATCTGGATTTACACATGGGATAAATGGCAATATGGATTAAAGGGTGAAACCCTGATAATCGTGGGTAAACTTTTGACCTTTGGCAAATAAATCCAAGGCATTCCACTAAAGTCAAAGGCTATCAAACTGAGTTTCTCCATTCCTTGTAGTTTATAAGCAAAATTAGTTTTATGGCTAATTAAAATACAATTAAATAAACTAATTCTGGAAATAACATTCACTGCCAACAGCTGTCTGAATTCAATACAACATCTAACAGAATCAGTAGAACTATATTTGTACAGTTTTTGTGTTTTACAACCTAACAAATTTGTCTAACCGGTAATTATTAATGTTTTTACCAGCATCACATGATTCCCAAATTAAAAAAAGAAATCTAATTGGCTACCCCTTTTTTGCTTAATATGTTTTATAAATTTGTTGCTTTCTTATAATTTCGTCAAATAACCAAAGTTTTAATACAATATGGAATTTGCCAAAATGCCAGTTTCTAAGAGTTACTGCGGATGTAATTAAAGTTGTGGGCATAAAATTTCATGGTTTT
The DNA here is from genome assembly GCA_038501625.1 of Corbicula japonica. Taxonomy (NCBI): domain Eukaryota; kingdom Metazoa; phylum Mollusca; class Bivalvia; order Venerida; family Cyrenidae; genus Corbicula; species Corbicula japonica. The sequence continues at coordinate 4,078,981 of JAZAYU010000041.1, forward strand.
CTGTAAAAAACATTTTTATAGGTTCTTAACCTTGATCCATTGGTATGGTTTATCTGCTACCAGTGTAGATCTGTATCATCCTGCACATCAGAGGCAGTCTGATCTAGCTAGATCTTTACTGTTATCTTTGTGGTCAGAAATAACCTAAAAGCAAACAGTGTAGATCCTGACCAGACTGCACTATGTGCAAACTGTTCTACAAATAAACTCAACTGTTCTACAAATAAACTCAACTGTTCTACAAATAAACTCATCGCACATGAGATAAAAATTATATAGATGGAATAAAGTGTGTAATTCATTGTTTTAAATTTTCTTAAATACCGAAAAATTCCTTTTAAACGCCCCCTGAGGTGTTACATTTTCTGAAATGGGGGCGCTCATTATTTATATTAATTACTGTATAATGGTTTTTTTCGCGAGCATAATATTTTCGCTATTTTCGCGACCGACGTGAATTCGCTAAAATTAAAAAAGCTAAAAATTCCCAACAACCTCGGCGTCAATTTCTGTGAGCGCAAATTCGCTAAAAAAAACAACCGCGAAAATTAAATTTACAACAAAATCGCGAAAATTTTCGATCGCGAAAATAACCCATTATACGGTATTTTTGTATTAATATTAGATTCTGAAGGATATTGGGAAATAACTATAGATTAACTCATTTTTTCATTAAAAAAAATTGGGGGTGTTGGGGGGGCATTTATTAGGGGAGGGGCATTTAATAGGAGTTTTGCTGTATGTTGTAGCCCAGTTATATACTTCTTGGTGGTTTTAAGTATATGGATCAAGATGCCAATGATTTAGCCTGCCAAAATAATCATCCAACAAATATTAATGACTTAACAGTACCAGACCTTTTATCAAACTGACATACACCAGCAAAAAAAAACAAGCACTTTGGGCCCATTTCCCAAGCTCATAAAACTTAAGATTGGAGACCAGTCTCAAATCTTCAAGAATCTAATTGTCTGCATTGGTGACCTTGAGGTTTGAGACTGGTCTCCTGTTTAAGTTTTATGATCTTGGGCCCTGTTTCTTGTCATTTACACTTCCATAGAGATGCCAACGAAGTCTGCAAAAATTACCATCCCACAAAAAAAATTAATAACTTTACAGTACCAATTCTATTTTCAAATTGAAATACACCTGAGCAAAACAAAACCAAAATAAAACAACAAGCAATTTCGCCCTGTTTCTTGTCACTTACACTTCATATTTCCGTAGCTTCCTCTATTACCCTGGCAAGCTCTCCTTAGATTCTAAACAAGCTTCCAATCATCATGGAAAATTGCCTGATCAGATAAGATTGCGATTTATAGGAGCATAAACTCCCATCCCTGCCAGCAATCCTGGTATACAGATGTAATGTGATATCATTTTATTTCACAAGGACAAACTTTCCTGTAAATGCGTAACATTTTTGCAGAGGCAGAAAATAATATTTTTACACAGATTTCAAATAGGATTTGGTTTGTTGTATAAAAAAAAATAAAACACTTGCATGCTTTAATTTTACAGAGTTTGAAATTTTAACTTTCAAAATATGCACAAATAAAGATGTGCGAAATAAAATTATTACACAGTCCATGTAAAACATAATAGCAGGATATTGTCTGAAATAGTCTGAAGTCCAAGTGTTGCAACAAGAAGACCAAAATGGAATTAATTTACTCATTCAAATGCTTAAAACTGTCATAATGAAACTTAATAAAGGGAAACTACTCTGAATGTAACTCTTCTAAATTGTATAGCTTTTACTTCCCTTTGTAGCATTCAAATGAAAATTAGTTTAAGTCCCCTTTGACCTAGTGCCCTACTTGTGATATATGTTGCTGATGAATAACAGTACTGATTGAAAGAATGAAGATTTAGATACAACAGTTGTGTGGGATGACTCGGATACAATAGTTGTGTGAAATTACTGTAGAAATAGACATAGCTATCTCAGAACACAAGAGCCGACAAGGGACTAAGTTTGATGAAAATCTTCTAATCTAACGGGTCATAAACAAATGGAAAAAGTGGCATTTGCTGTACAAAATGTCTTATTTATTTTATTTTTTTATTGACCCAGTGGCCTAGCATTTTTCATTCAAGATAACCAAGTTTAAAGTTTGTCCCAAAATATGACTTCTGTGATGAAAAAATCTTCTGTGGTTCTAAACTGAATCTTCACTGTTCACATCTTGGGCAGTAATGATTGAACATAGAAGTGAACAGTGCAGATCCTGATCAAAGGGCATGGATATACCGGCTAATGTGGATCTTTACTGTTGGCCATTGAATAAATTTTGAGCCATGTCCCATAAAATGAAGTTTTATGGTAAGTCATTTTTACCTTGGATTTTGATAATAAACCATGTACAATTAGTAATAATTGTTGTATATTTTTTCTGTATTTAATGTTTATATTTATGATCTCAAAAGTAAGATTTGGACCAAGTATAATTATCTTTAACCCTTTTCTTGATGTATAATGGGTTTATGACCATGTTTGACATGTGTAAATTAAGATCAGCTAGCACATCTGCACCATCTGATCAGGAAGTACTCTGGTCGCATCTTGGTCAGAATTAACCTGATGAATCTAAAAGTGCAGTTCCTAATCAGACAGCACAGATGTGCCAGATGATCCGGATCTACACTGTTTGCCCAATGTAATAAAATGTTTATATATGGAGTGAAGGGTTAATGTGTTTATTGTTTATTGTTTATTATCAGTAAAATATGAACAAAATGTATAACTTTCGCTCAAAGCATTTGTATGTATTAATTAATTTTGTATGTTTTAATTGTTTTCAACAATCAAACAAGTTAACAACAAACCTCCGCAACAGCATTCTTTTGTTATAATTTATACTAACAACATTTCTTACTTCTGAAACAATGCAGGTCACGTTGTTTTGATGTTGCAAAATGCTCTACACGGCCCTAATGATGTTAAGTCAAGAGAGGAATGCATCATGTCATACAATGACATGGATTTTTTTAGCTGTCAAATTTACACATTTATCTGTCATTCAAATTGCAGTCAACATCATTTCATGCGTTTTAAGGTCATTTACAAGGAAATATTCAGTAATGCTCCTCCATTCTTTTAAAACCTTTTTATTTCTGACAGTGATTTATTTTTAATCATACTTATTTGCATCAAAAGTACATAAGAACTAAAGCAAGGGCATGCTGGGAAGCAGTAAACAAGCCTTTAAAGGCCCATCTAGATGACACTGAATATCCAAACGAATGCTAGAGTAACAGTATTAAAGCGGCATTACTTCAATTTAACCCATTCTTGTGTGAAATATTACATGTATTTGGAACTATAGGCACAAATTTGCAGCATTAGTTCTGGCTAATAAAATTTTAATTTACTAAAATAAATTTGGTCCACGCAACTAAAAGCGAAAGTAGTATTTCCGAAACGTCACAGAAATCAAGATCGCGCATGAAGTGGTCTCTTCGTCAAAAATCGGTGCTAAATATACTTCCATTATATTTAACTTCTTGAAAATCCCATTTATAAGAAAGAATTCGATCGGACCTTTTGTGTTCTGTTAGAGAGTTTATATATTGGAGTCTATATGGACAAATATGATTTTTCAATAATATATTCTTACTTCAGTTTAGGGCTGGGGCTTTAATCACTTGTGGCAGGTTCGGATGGGAAAATCCTGATCAGATGGCACAGATCTGCCGACTGATCTTTATCTCCAATTTCTTCACCCTTTATTTATAAACATTCTATCACAGGTCCAACCAGTGTAGATCCTGATTATCTGGCACAGATGTGCCAGCCGATCTGGATCTACAATGTTCCCACTTGCAACAAAAGTGTTATATTTATATGGAGGAAAGGGTTAAATTATATCCCAAATTTCAGTCAACCCCAATAACAAGTTTCTAGGAGATCTAGGGGCGGGGCTGGAGTTTTAACATGAAAACAAAAAATCATAGCAAACAACAAAATGTGGGAGATATCAAATCTGATTTCCATAATCTAGATATATGACAATTTTTAATGCATAAAAATTTAACATCCATAATAACACCTAACTCAGTAAAGTATTTTGTTGCATTGTTTGTGACCTTTTCAATTACTTAAGGTTATCATCAAACGCTGTTAAAACAGTCTTTGAGTGAAATTAGCCTAATGACATATTAGGCAGGTAACATTAGAGGACAAATTACCGTAAACACTCTATGTCTTAGGACAGTTAATAATTAACCCTTTCCTCCAGAGGAATGCGTGGGCAAACAGAGTAGATCTAGATCAACTGGCACATCTGTGCCATCTGATCAGGATCTGCACTGTTTCCTTTTTTATTTGTTTGGTTATTTCTGACCAAAATGCGACCAGTGCAGATCCTGATCCTTCAGCACGGATGTGCCGGCTGATCTGGATCTACACTGGTCACACATGCATAAAAATGCATATATATGGAGATAAGGGTTAAAAATGTTTGTGTCCAATATTTAGGGCCCCTAAAATATAAATATATTTTTTTAAATAGAGACACCAAAAAATAGTGATCTTAAGTGTCCCAATAAATATGGAAACAACAATAATTAATTTCATGAAAAATAAGGGTGTCCCAATATTTAGGGTGTCCCAAGATTTAGAATGATTACGGTAGGTAGGTAACATTTAAAAGTTCTTTAAAGGTAAAGAATTAACCATGGTTGTCAAATAAATCACCAACGTAAATGAAACAGGACAGGCCTGTTTGTTTGCTATTGACTTGTTGTTTGTAACCGGTCTCAAGATACCAGAATCTGATGAAGGTAGGGCATCACTTTTAGGAGTTTGTCATTAATCAGTTTTACCAACTTAAGGTCATAGTATAATAAAGTACTAAATTTTACACATAAATCTATTTTACGAATAAGACTACCTTACTTTAAACAAGAATTAATTTTGTGAAATACAGCAAACAGACTATATGAAATATGTACCCATGAAGTGTGACCTTGACCTCGCAGGTCAAGCTACAAGCTACAGATGCTCTACAAAGTGAAGGTTATTGCCAAACTTTTTTTCTCATTAAATTGCAAAGTCTCAGAAAAGCAAAATTACAAAAATCTTGAAAATGAAAAAATCAAGCTTTAAATTATTTGTTTAGGTCTTTTAAATTTAAAAAGCTTGTACAAATTTCATCTTGCATAATTATGATAAAGCACACTCAAAATTGTCAATTTATTTTGCATGTGTCACACAAAATTATGTATTTATATTTCCAAGCTTTTGCTCACATTTTCACATTGTTTTGACATTTGATCTTGTTGAAAATGCAACACGTACAGACAATTGATTAGCACCATCTGTATTTTTTTCAAAAGTAGGTCACTGGATACTTTTTCTTGCATACCGAATATATTTGCGCAATTTGATTTTTTTCCTGTAAATTTTTCTTTGCACTACTTTTTTATAGTAGCAGAGTGATATACGAGACATTCCATCATTCATTCATAACTGCGCAAGACGTCATGACATCATATAAGGCGCGTGACTCATTTTACATGGGCGGAGTAGGATCAAATTCTTACATGGGTGAAAACACCAGATGACCTGATCTAATATGCAAGAAAAGTGGTTTTAGTGTATACAACTTCTGACCTTTATTCTGGTGTACAAACCTTTAATGAAGTTGTTGCCAGACAATTAGTGTCTTCTTGGATTAAACTTGACCTGTACCGCCGCAGTGAAAATGGGTCATCACTCTGGATTTCTTGTGGACACATTTCAGAGCTCGGAACCTGCCGGCCATACTGTGCTAGCTGAATGCTGACCAACATGCCCTCCGGACACGACATCTTCATCGGCTCCCCGTCGCAACTGGCTTCGTGAAATGTTTGTAAAGTGCTTGAGAGTAAACCTGAAAATATTGATTGATAGATTGACTGATTGATTGATGAATGGATTGATGGACTTATTGACTAACTATTTGATTGATTGATTGCTTGATTGTTTGATTGATTGATTGATTGATTGATTGATTGATTCATTCATTCATTCATTTATTCATTCATTCATTACAGAGAGAACTTATAAATCTAAATACAATTTAAATACATTTGTACCCTGATTATAGAAATATTTTTTTGCACAAAATTTATTAGAATTTACTCTTATTCCATTTAAAGATTTGCAGTTTTTAGAAACTAGTTTGATATTTCTTTTGAAATAAATTTTTGGAGTTATTGCATGATTGTTTGCCCCAATGAATTGGCACCCCCTCTAATTTCTAAGATGTTTTTAAAAGCAGTACTAAAGAATTATGCATCTTAATTTTTGAGACTGAAATTAGCAATTTTCATTTTGAGGATGTTTTCTATAGTAACATTTGTCCTAATTGATGATCATTAATTCAATGTTATCAACGACAGTGTGACAAATAAAATTTCAAGTTCATAATGATCATGATAAAATCTTGATTAAATTAAAATATCTAGAGCACTCTATGCATTATGGAACACAGAATGTGAATCTCACTGTACATTGTGTCATCTCATTATCCAATAAACAGTCAAGCCGATTTTAAGCCTATAGTAAAATCCACTGTATTAATTACCTCTAGTGGTATGGCTATCACAGAGATTAACCCTTTCCCCGTATAGATACACCTTAATTGCTAGGACGAACAGTTTAGATCCAGATCAGCCGGCACATCTGACCATTTCTGACCAAAATGCAACCAGTGCAGATCCTGATCAGACGGCAATGATGTGCCGGCTGATCTGGATCTACACTTGTCGCACATGCATAAAAATGCGTATATATCAAGGAAAGGGTTAATGCCTTGTAGCAATTGACAAGGAAAATAGAGACTATCCTTATTTTTGAATTCTAACAAATATGTGAAACCATAGTTTTCTAAATCATTATTAACTTGTTTAGATCTTAGCAAGAATAATGCTTTAATATAATACACAGTGTTTTTTTTTTCACTTTTGGGGGAAGGGGGTCAAAGCCCTTTGGAGGGGGAAAATTGCGACGTGAACAAAGGAAAGGGGGAATATTTGGAATATACTTGCAGCCTGTCAAACACAACAAAACGAAGGGTTCACTGATTTTTAATTCAAAGAAAGTCAGTGGTCTACAGTGAAATGTCTCTTTCTCCCTCTGCAATTTTATCAATTATTCTTGTCAGTGTATTGTCTATCAGTGGGGTATCCATTAAACATATCCTGACTCAGTACCGTCTGTAACAGACTCCAGCAAAGGGGGAATTTTTTATCCGACATGGGGGAAAAATATATACTATTTTGAGGGGGGAATGGGGCCCTATTTCTCCCAATATTTGGCATAAAAAAATCACTGATACATGATCTCCGCAGTAACAGTATATTTGTGATAATATGTGCAATCTGATCTGGATCTGAAGTGGTCACATCTTGGTCAGAAATAACCTAATGAATCTAAAAGCAAAACAATGTAGATCCTCATCAGACAGCCTAGATTGATCTGGATCTACACTGGTTGCACATGCAATAAAATCCATATAATATGGAGTAAAGACAGCACAGATGTGCCAGTCGATCTGGATCTAAACTGGTTGCACACGCGATAAAATCCATATATATGGCATAAAGGGGATAATCTGTCAACAAATGAGCTGAAAATAATTACTGCACAAGAATGTTGTCACTTTGATGTCAGATATCGCGTTACTAAAATTAATCCCCTCAAAAAGTTTCACTTTCAATAAAACAGCGGAAAACAGGGTGTTGACAATCCGAAATGTATCCATGGTGGGGAGTTATATTACCATGATGCTGCGATAACACAGATTACATAATACCCGAATGACCTGTGGCGGTTATTATAACAAAAGTAACGAACTGAATTTTTAGAACACTGCTTTTAGAAGTAACGTAATACGCCTGCTGCTGAGTTCTCAATTGCAAAAAAATCAATCAGTGAAGTTGATAGTAAAATAACTTTTAGAATAAATATTATAATGAAAAGCATGTGTAAACGATACTCTTGTCATAGAAATAGATGAACTGAAACTAATGCCATTGTCACTTGATATCTCGTCTTGTTTCCTTAAACTCTGTCATAACATATGATAATAAAATAATAAATCGCCGTCTGTTTTCGTCTGTTTAACAAAACACAGAATATATGGATGGGTCTACATGCTGAACCCTTTACTCCATAGATATGTCTTTCATCACAATGGGAAAACAGTGTAGATCCAGATCACATCTAATTAGGGTCTACACTGTTTGCTTTAAGACTCATTAGGTTATTTCTGACCAAGAGTCAGTGTAGCTCCTGATCCAGATCAGATGATCTGGATCTACACTGGTCGCACATGTGTTTAAACGCATATATATAGAGTAAATGGTTATTAATAATCAGAACAACACTGAGCATGCCGAGAGGCATGCCCTTTTTTTTAAAAAATGAGTAATATTATCTTACGTTTAGTGCCGAGTCGACAGCCACAACCAAATAATTATTATACTTGATCAAAATCTATGTCATTACACAATTCATCTAAAAGAATGCACAAAAAATTAATCTGACATGCCTCCGATCTTCGAATCTTCCCGTTGGTCCACGAGACCATTACCATTTATTATAAATACCGTAAAATTCTTTTAAACAAGCCCTGGTGCATTATATTTTCTTAAAGGGGGCACTTATTATATTTATGTATTTATATTAATTATTTTCATTCTAATAATAGATTCTGATGGACATAGGTTTATAAATATGGAATTTCTTTTGTTTTCCTATAAAGTAACATGGGGGTATTTATTAAGGGAGGGGCATTAAAAAGGAATTTTACACTATTACCAAAATTCATCAATGACCTTGGATTTTGGATTGTTCACGTAAAACCATCAAAATAAACATTTTTGAATACTTAGAAAATCTAAAGAAGTCAACAATTTTGGTATTTTAATCTTCTTTAAGATTACATCAAACAAAAACGAAACTCGGTTTTTATGTAATTCGTTTGCACTGAATCCACAAAATACCTTCCCACTTCATTCCGTATCAACAAAATTTGATACTGTTTTCATTAAAAAAGCCAACCTTACAAAGTTTTTTTTGTTAACAAAAAAAGGTGCATTTTTGTAACTTCGACGCCTCTCACCTTAGTTTCATGTTACACGAAATGTCCCTAAAATACTCAAAAGTGATCTTTTTGTGAAATTGAGCAGACACATTGATGCGATTTAGGAGTGAAAAATCGAGAAGATTTGAAAAGAACTCATCAATCAGCCATCTCATCCTTCCGTCTGTATTTGTCACTGTCTAATTATAATTTCACTGCCGAACTTCGGCACCTTAAAATAAAAACTGTTTAGTTACTGTAAAAGCATTAGTTCACAAACATGAACCTTATAAAAACGTGACCTTGAGTTTTAACCCTTTACTCCATTTATAAGCATTTTATTGCATGTGTGACCAGTGTAGATCCAGATCTGATCAGGATCTTGACCTTTCCCATTTTGGTAAAAAATAACATAAAAAATCAAAAAGTGAAGAGTGCAGATCCTGTTCAGTTGGCACAGATGTGCTGACTGATCTGGATCTACACTCTTCACCCATGCATTAAAGGCATATATATGGAGAAAAGGTTAAAGGATGGGTCAGGGTACTGTGACTTACTGAGATAAACAAAATTTAGTTGAAATGCCTCGAATAATTGTCATTATAAACCAGATGGGACACCAGAATGTGCGTCTTCATTGATACATTTTGACATTTTAGTTGTTACTATTTTTGGAAAAATACAATTTTTTTTTTTGAGAACCAATACTTTGTGATTTTGTTACGGATTGTGAATCTATTGGTGTATTTTTCTACAAATTATACAATAAACAATGTAATCTGCTCAATTTCACGACATCATCTCAGCTGTTTGAAGACGCCTTTTCCCATGTCATGCTCTATTTATGTACCTGACCCTATCGGGAAAGTAAATAATAATAAATTTTCAACTTGAATCACAATTTCAATGGAGGGTAGCCAAGCCCTAATGCCTTTTTTACCATGGATGTAAAATTCCAACTATTTTATATTAGAATGAATGTTATAATAATCTATATAATTATAGGATGTGCGACTGAAATTTCATTGAAAAGCATGGAAAACCTTGGCGTATTTACTTTACCGAAATAATCCCTTTCATTTTTTTCTACAAACACATGTTAAGTATTTTCATTCTTCCTAGATTGAATGAAACAAGGTCATTAAATAGAAGTACTTTAAACCGTCATTTAAATCAAACAAAAATCAAATTTACAATTATTAATGCTCAAATTTCATCTGTTTATGTTTATTACATAGACTCAGGCACTGTGTGGCTGGAAACGGCTCGTTACAAAGCAGTTTTCCGATTGCTATTTGAGAAATACAGCTATAAAATATTTTCTTATTTAAAACAGTCCATCCTAGAGAGAAAATATCTACCATTGAGATAGAGCTACTATTCAAAAAATGTATTTTGAGTTTTCTTAGAACAGCTAGTGTCTTATAATGACAAAACAAGTAGCCAAACCCAATTACAAATGTCAATGTGATTTTGTATATCTGTTTATTTTTGAAGAATATAGAAAAAGCAATAAAATACATTTAAACTTATTATTTATTGGAGACAAATGAATTTTCAACAAATTATCTTTTGATATCATTTATAATTGTAAATAGACAGTTCATGAATTTCAGTGTGTAATTTCTACAAAACCAAAACAATTTGATTGTCAATTGCCAACTAGAAACAAATACACATAAGATATCAAATATGCAAGCTATTTTTATTTAAACTCTTTAAAGTAAATATTAGGCATAATGTAGTTCTCCACGAATTCTTTTGATATTAAACCAGTGGCGACGCAAGTTTGACTACAAATAAATGGTATTTTCTTGTAAGCAAATTATAGGACATGGTATTACAGATATAAACAAAACGCTATAACTGCATTAATAAAAAAATATCTTTAAGATTTATTATTTTTAATAGGTGATTTGTGGTCATGATATTTGATACAATGATATAAACTATCGTCTATGACATTTTTTCGACAAGATAGTCAGATAACGCAAAGAAAAGAATCAACTGCACAATAAGACGTCCCGCCACTGCCAGTTACGAACAATTTAACACGATATATCTATTTTCAAATATCTCAGAGGGTCAAATCAGAATACAAAACCCAGATCACCTGAGGTTTTAACAACCTTGGCTTCTTCAAGCTATTGCCGAACTTTTGACACAGTTGCTAACAAGGGAGCTGTCATTCAAAAATGTCAAAATTCACAAGATCACATGTTTTTTTTCTTAAAAAAATCTGAATTCATTTTTTAAATCAACTTCAGCAATTTTTGGGTCAACCCACTCCTAGGTTAAATTTTTTTTATATTTAGCCCTTTACTCCATATACAGATTTTTAAGGCATGTGCAACCAGTGTAGATCCAGATCAGCTGGCACATCTATGCCATCCAATCTCAATCTAAACTGGTTGCATCTTTTTCAGAAATAACCTTATTAACAGACTTCCCGAAAGTTGTTAGACCAAAGGACCTGTCTGGTAAAATTTCAGCCGGTCAGACATGTTTTCAAATGTTATCTGACCGAATGTCAGACAAAAATTTGAACTCCTAATACTTTATTATACCTTTTTAACATGTTTCGGTCTGACAGAATTTGTCTTGTCTGACCAAATGTCTGACACTTTTTTTCAACTTTCGGGAAGTCTGTATTAATCTAAAAGTGAACATTGCATATCGAGATCTGACTGAACAAATGCGCTGGCTGATCTGGATCAACACTTAAATTTCACAAAAGGATAACTGTTGAGCCATATCCCATGAAATTAAGGTTATATTAAAATGAAAGACAGTCAGATAAAAAGAATCTGTATTCGGAGAGTGCATTAATTTTTGTGGACAGGAAATTTCATAGTCATGGTAAAATAAATTTTTCGTGGGCAGGAATTTCTTGAATGTTTGGTTTACATTTTTTTTATCATATTAAAGATCAATTACTTGTTTTTGTGTTGTTGTTGTTTTTTAAACCCTTTTGTCTATATATATGCATTTTTACACGTGCGCCCAGTGTAGATCCAGATCAGACAGCACGGATGTGCCGGCTGATCTGGATCTAAACTGTTTGCCCTTGCAATTAAGTTTTATCTATGGAGGAAAGGGTTAAATATTTTATCAACTGGCCCATAAAAATTGATGTACATTAGTACCGCAATAATAATAATAATTTATGAATAAACAGTATTAAATTTTCTCAATTCTATTAATTTATTGAGATTGGCCAAGTTCTAATGTTCATGAATTTTCATGACAGACCAACTCAGTTATTTAAAACCCCAACGATATTCATAATTGTTCATAACAATGAGTTTGGAAAATTGAAAACTCATAATGAATTCAAGAAACTGTAAAAAATGATGTTTTATCCAAAAAAAACACAAAACTTCATGCCTAACAAATTTTATGCGAAAATATTATAACTGTTTACAGATAAAGATTATAAGTGATGCAATATAAATGCATTCACGCATTCACAGCAACTATGATCGTGAGAATTTTATTTTTGTTGTGAATATCCTAAAATAAATCATAGTGTGTTCACTATTTTATTATTTAGGTTTTAGCCTATGAACTTTATCAAAATAAATACCCGATAAAAATAAAATAACTTATTGCGAGCTTATCACACATCAGCAACATTAATTCTCGTAAGTTGAATCATAAGCAACTTTTTTTCAGTGCAACCTACGGAAAACGATGCGTAATAAAAATGTCTTCCCACATAAAACATGATCCACAAAGTGCATCATCCAGCGATTTCAATGCTCGTATTGTTACAAAAACGAATTTACAACTTCACAAAATTAACTAAATTTCCACGATTACAAGATTTATAAGGTGCAACAGTCCCTCACCTACTTAAATTTGAAAACCATAAAACCTTTTAATACTTTAATATTCTCAAGTTTTAAGTAAACATAGATACAGCGCTGCTCGTGTTATTATATGGAATTGTGCAACAAAACCGCAGGCACTTGTATTATTTATTTACTTTCTTTACAAAATCTTCTGTAACAAATAACAAAAATTCAATATTGACCGTATTAAGCTATTCTTCTGAATAATTTCTGATTTCTTTTAAAGTAAATGTTTATACCAAACACAGACTCCATGCCGCTCGATGTGGTACAGCTTAATTTTAATGAACAGTCATTCGTTCCCATGCACAGTCAGTTGTGTATAATTTATATACTACTCAAAATTTGATAGGGATTGCTTTCCGTTTTATCCCGAATTATTGACATTACCAAGTTTCAACGGCTGTTCCACTTTAACAATTTGTCGGCTCATTCCTTCTTTGGCACAAAGCTGATAACAAATGAACAAATTTTCACAGCAAATATTTTATCGTTTCAACCTTATGTAAGGAATAAACACAATCTTTTATGTGATCCTTATCAAATTTTGAGTAATATACTTTAATATATTCCTCACTCAGATGTGTTATAGCTTAGTAAATGTAACTCCTTGTTTGCACTCAGGGTTAAAATACAATATATTATAAATTAAAAGCTGAAAATAAAAAGTGGGGACAACATCAGTAGGCAGAGAGGGAGCCTCTGAAAATAGGGGCCTCTAAAATACCAAACACCTCAAACATGGCATAATCAGCATTCTATTTTTTGCCTTAAGGGGCCATACAGATTAAAAAAATCAAAGTACTTGAATATGCAAAGATCAAATGAATTTGTACAGATTGATATACCTTCCGTCCATGCTTGATTTACCAAATTTGATGAAAATAACCGATATTTCCGCTCTTACGCATATTTTAAATTGTATCGCGTTAACCTTTTAATGTGTCAAAGGCATATCCTTTGCAAAAAATGATTCCTAATTTACACTCGGAGTAATTCGATTTGGAAGCCCTGTCATAATATTGTTTTAATTTCCGATAAAATTATATTATTAAATTTTCCGCTTTAAGCGTTTTACAAATTTGTATTAAAGAACTTTGCTGACAAAACATCCGCTTTAAAAAATAATTGTGTTAACTGCAGTCTTTTTTATATTTATCATGTTTCATACTTTTCATTGTTAAATTTTTCGCTTTAAATGTTTTACAAATTTGTTTTAAAGAACTTTGCTGACAAAACATCTGTTTCAAAGCTTTAGACTTTTTTATATTTATCATTTTACATTATTTTATATTATAAAATTTTCTGCTTTAGGCCTTTTACAAATTTGTATTAAAAAACTTTACTTAAAACATCTGCTTCAAAGCATTAGTCTTTTTTATATCATTTTTCATATTAATATCTCACTCATTTTATTGTATTTTTTAATTAATATTTAATTTATTTAATATTTATTTTAAATTGCATGGGCTCAGTTCAAAACTATCTTATCTACCATAGAATTATGATGGAGATCAGAAGTTTTGCAAGTCAACACTTGCACATCAAGGGCTAAAGCTTAACCCGTACTCTATTATTTCTGACCAAGAAACAACCAGAGACAGCCAAGATCACATAGCATGGATGTGCTTCCTGATCTGGATCTAACAAGGTGGCACATGATAAAACCTGTATATATATAGCGTAAAGGGGTTTAACTTAGCTGACTTACCTTTCTATCGGCTTAAGCCAGTCTATTCATCATTCATATGGGTGATTTTATAAAATGTACTCCATATTAAACACCTAGTAACATGTGAAGATCCAGATCAGCTGAAACATCTGTGCTGTCTGATCTTGATCTGCACTGGTCCCATCCTGGTCAGAAATCATGAATTAAGTGTTAATGTTGATCAGAAGACTTAGATGTGCCAGCTGATCTAGATCTACACTGTTCACTTTTTGATTCATATCAAGGTTATTTCTGACCAAGAAGCAACAATTGCTGATCCAGATCAGATGGCATGGATCTACGAGGGTCACATAAGTGAAATAAAAACATGTTAATATCGAGTAATGGGTTATGTTATGTCTATATTATTAACTTCAATTAATCCAAAATTCTACAAAATTACATAAAATTACTGATTCATGTTTTAATATTATGTTGATAAAAATCACAAAATATACTGTGTTAGGTCATAGTTTAATACCTATACGAGGAGTGTCCGAAACAATAGCTCTTTGTGAATTATTGCATGTTTCGGACAATTTTACAGATTTGTTTTTCAACAATTTCCAAATATTCACATTAAGATATGTGATACAGTAATTACAAGCAGATTATATTCTCATTTCAATTTTACTTCACTTTGATGCGTCTTAATTTTTTTCTTTACGCTGTAACAAGGTAGGTTATATCCTTCATGTTTACCATACAGTTTCTAGTAAGCAATCCCCCCACCCTTAACCCTTTATTCCATGGATATGCCAGTGTAGATCCACAGCCTGCACATTTGTGCCATCTGATCTGGATCTAAACTGTTCGCTTCCAGGTCACAATGAATCCAAAGGTGAACAGCAGACTTCTTGAAAGTTGACAGACCAACAGACCTATCTGGTAAAAATTTTGCCAGTTCGACATGATTTCTTATGTTAATCAGACCAAATGTCAGACAAACATTTAAACTACTTAAAATGTAAACTATGCAGCGGTCATGATTGTACTTATTTGGTAACTCTTTTGTTAGCTCAACATGCCGCCACTGACATGTAAAAATGATATAGTGCATGTATTTATGTTACTTTTTGATCATGGGTCGTCAGGACCTACTTCAAATGTTGTATTTGTATTTTATCAAATGTGGAATAAAACATCTCTCTCTCGTGTTTTGGTCAGACAGAATTTGTTTTGGTCAGACAGATTTTCACACCTTGTCTGACCGAATGTCTGACAATTTTTTTCAACTTTTGGGAAGTCTGGTACAGTGTTCTGTGCAGATCCTGATCTGATGGCTTGGATGTGCCAGCTGATCTTGATCTACACAGGTTGCCTATGAGTTAAAGGCCAAATCCCATGGAGTAAGGGGATAACAGTCCATTCAAAAACTGTAGTTTCTTATAAATCTTTAAAAAGTTAAAACTTGGAATAAATTAATATGAACTGTTGGTTCTTGAAATGAAAAGTTAAGAAAATGCTATAAAAATATAAAACATAATCATTGGTATCTAAAAAAATATTTTGCTTTCATTAAACCCCTTCTAATATATTAAAAATTTGGTTGTTTTTATATAAATATATATAAACAGAATTATTCATATTTCATATTATAAAGCTAAGAAAAAAAAATCTACAAAAAACACTACATTCATAATTACTCATAAATCAAAGAAAAACAGACACACAAAAATCCCCTAATCCACAAAAAAAAGGTTTTGAACTTTATTTGAACTTTTAATTATTTTTTCAGAGTCGGACATGTTGAGTTCCACTTAAAACGCTCCTTTCAAAAACCAAGATTAATGTGCAAAAAATCCTGTTTTCTAATTTGTAGCACATGTAAACATGCCCATTAATTATAAACAACCATTAAAAAATCTAAATGACTGATCCTGTGTAGGCTTACTGCATACGAATCTTCAATTGAGTTTGTCATCTTTAATTTTTATATAGCTTATGTTCTTTTTTATGACATTAATATTTTTTGACAGAAAACGATCATCTTACAAAGAATATAACCTTGTGACTTGTTTTTACAAAAAGTAACGTAACTTAACACTTTACGACATATGTCCACATTTTAACATACCTGTGCAACCACAGTGTAGATACAGATAAGCAGGTACATCTGTGCCATCTGATCTGGAGTCAGCACTGGTTGCATATTGGTCAGAAATAACCTAATAGATCTAAAAGCAAACAGTGCAGATCCTGATCAGAAAGCAATATATGTCCCAGCTGATCTGAATCTACACTGTTGACCAATGCAATAAAGGGGTATACAGTCAAACCTGTGTAAAGACCACCTTAGAACAAAGACCACCCTTTATTTGTCCCAGTGACTAATATAAAGAATTTATTCACCTGTGAACAAAGACCACCTGACTTTAAAGACCACTTTTGGGTTCTCCCCTAAGTGGTCTTTGTAGACAGGTTTGATTGAGGCACACCACGGGAAAAGGTATCTTCGGTCATTTTTTGTGTTATTTTTGTTGTTACTATATTTAGAAAGAACTTTCAAATTTCTATTATTTTCTCATAACAAAACAGTGATTTTGGTACACATTTTGACAATAAAATGGTATTTTTACCGCGAATTGCATAATAATTAATGTCGTCTGCTCAACTTTATGACGTCGTTTCAAGGATTGACGTCAACTGCCCGAAGGTACCTTTTCCCGTGGCTTGCCTCGATTGTATATGAAGTAAATGGTTAAAGTTTGTCATCTTTAATTTTTATTACCTTATGTTTTTTTTAAGACAAAAAGTAAAGTAACTGACAAACCCAACATAATACTGCTGGGGTTAAAACATATACAAAACTGATTTTCCATTTTGGGGCGACTGTCTGATCATTTGAAGAACTCCTAAACAAAGGAATCAGACACACTCTGGAACACAATGAAATTTCAGTTTTATGTGACTCACATAATGTTATTACTGATCATAAATATCAAAGCTTTATACATATATATTAACACATGCTTGTTAAATAACTTCATGGGAATTTTAGCAAAAAAATAAGAAAATAGAATGAAACTACATTAAGAATCCCCCAAACGAACCCACTTTCTGAGAGTCTTGCATCCCACTCTGACCAATATATAACAAACATCATACAGGCCCACAATTTTTACAATAATTCCATTGAATCTTTATCATAAATATTACCGTTGCAAAGGGTCATAAAGCACAGAGTTAGCTGACCATCATCTGTCCATTAAGTGTTGACATGTCTACAAACAAGAGCTTTGTGTATTTAAGATTGCAGTTTTGTTGACTTTCTGCATAATCTGATAAACATGAGATAATACGGTAAACCTCAAACGAATGGCTGAACGCAAAAATGTTTTAAGTGAAACTAAATAAAGAAGCAGATAGGACCTTTTCACTTTCACCCCAAGAAACCAACCACTAAAACCACAAACATCCCATATACAATTAGCCTATGATATTCTACACTAGAAGGCTAAGTTAACTGGCATCATTGATACATAATTGAATCAAATCCCATGTCAATCACGTGAAATTTTGATTCGTTTAGTTTAAATGGAGAATTATAAAAGATACCGGGTAGATTTAATAATTAAATCTTCATGAATAATATTATATACATGCTGTATATTTAATAAATCTATATGATGTCTCGAATTGCAACTAATTCTATCAAAAGCTTCAGGAAAGTCTACAATGCACAAACATATTCTTTAAAATCCTACAAGTGTAGCCTATTCTAATAAAAAATTGTTGAAAAAACGTAAAATATGCATATGGCCACATTCAGAAGACACAGCCTTCATGTGACTCATCCTAAATTGTTAATACAATAATCACTTACAAAATACCGTCATTGTTCCAATATAAGCCGCACTCATGTATAAGCCACACCGCCCCCAAACATGATAGAACAGATGAAAATGGCTTAACAAAGTGTATAAGCAGCCAAACCTGTGTATTAGCCGCACCCCCAACTTTTTACCTCCAAATTCTGGGGAAAAAGTGCGGCTTATATTCGAACAATTACGGTAGACGCCACAATAATTAACAAAAATGAGAATCTTATAGGTAACTGTCTAATGGAACGGTCAGTGGCAAAACAATTTGGCACTGGGGGTTTAAGGTTGAACCAAGGTAAATCCAATTCCCATAGACCTCAATGTTAAATTCCCAATATTCAATGCACATTTAACATGATTTCTATCATCTTAATTTCTAGACAACCATATATGACTGTGAAGATCTACATTTCATCTATTGAAAACACACAGCAAATGGGGGGTTAACTTACTTGTAAGAAAATTACTGATCTCTAACCGAACAGACCCTATTTTAAACGCGGTATCGCAAATACGGTGCCAAATATATACATCCGCTCTTCCGGAACTAGTGCGCCTCTACCAAACGAAATGGCGTGAAATTGCTTTCATTTATTTTCCTGACATGTTATTCCTGCAAACAAGTCTCAAACAGGTCGATTTCTAATGGTTAAGAGGCCCCCAGATGAAGAGAAAAAAATAGCATATAATGAAACGGACTTCATTTGAATGGACCACGGAGGAATACTGAGTTATTTACCTTAATACAACCTATAAACCAGGTATTGAAAGCAATATGTCTTCAGATCAAGCTTTCTTGCATACCACATCAGGTCATCCGGTGTTTTCACCCGTGTAGGAAATTTCGATCCTACACCACCCCGTGTAGAATGAGTCACGTGAGTGACGTCACGTCTTCAAGTATCTGACGTAATATATTCAAGTTAGTGTCGTCATTGTAAAAAAAGGTTTACGTAAATGTCAATATTTGAACATAAGGAAAATAAATTAGTTTGTCTACATACACAGAAATGTTATAAATAAAAAAAAAGGTATGCAAGAAAAAGTATCTTGCACGAGACATTCGGTAAAGATAGAAAAATCTGTCACCTCGGGTGAACTGTTTTGGCGGGAACTCGGCAGAGCCTCGTTTCCGCAAAACAGTTAACCCTCGGTGACAGATTTTTCCATCTTCACCTCACACTCATGCATGATACTTATATTCTAAAGTTCTTCACTGTAAACATTTCTATCATTTGGGAAGGAAATATAATTAAGTCCAGAAATGTTGTTTTTTAGTGATGCACCTGAAATATATTATAACCCTCAAATCATAATTATATTCCAAAGACAACTTATGAAAAGTATTCCAGAGTAATAATTCTAGAAAGATGCAATTCTTTAATCTGCCAAGTGACCATGTTTCAAGTTTGAATCCATTCTCCCAAGTAGTGTTTGTGATCTGCTGCAGACAAAACTTTTGTATGATGAAAAGGAAAAATATGAATATAAATATAATAAGAAGAAAAGTGACAAATACTGCATCCAGTCCAAGGGGAGATGTAACAATTTGTCCCTCAGTGTCAGATGCATGATTTCCAGAAATGGGATTGACATTTGGAGGTAGTCTTAGGGCATTTTTATAATAATTTCCAACTTTTTGGCCGAAATCCCCAAAAAATTTAATATTGCTGCCCAAAAAGTGGATTTAATGAACCTTAATGAACTTGCCTCTGGATCCACCCCTGTCCCCAAGTCTAATGCTGGTTGGTTTTCTTTGATACTGCCTTACTGGAACTTTCCAAGGGTGTAACCACAAGGATTATAGTTTGTTTATCATTGCTTTCTCCTGTTGCAACTTCCTTATTGGCTCCCACCTTAGTGCAAAAATGGTATATATACCATTAAACTAAGAAGGAGTTATACCATTTTTGCACCAAGGTAACATCTAAACTTCCTTGTTATTGGTTGTGTGGGGAGCCGTGTTTTCTGAACATGTCTTTCCTCCACTTTGTAACAAAGAACAATGTACATCTAAGTGGACATCAATGGCACATGCCCTGGTTGCTCAAACAGCCCAAGCTGATTAAATATTGATGTCAGAAACAACTGCAGTTAATGATTTAACAATAAAGATCACAAAGGAAGATAATAGAGAGAGCTTTAGATAGTGATATTAATAAACCTTGTATCAATACTCCCAGCGCCTTTTGTCAACACAACTTCAAACAGGGGCCAGCTGTCCCTTTAAAATTAACAAGCCATATTAATGTTATTACCAATAAATTCACACAATATCAGTGTTGATCAATTAAGATCAAATGCATCATAATTAAATATAAATTCATGCTTCCATGAAATAATCATTCCACATCAACATGATCGATGCAGCTTTACTCACAGACAGTCGCTAGTCTGGTAACATGTTTAACCAGGTTTTCTTTGGAAAACCCTGGGCTGGTGGGCATCAACATTCTTATTTATAAGCTTTTTGTTTATGTTCAATTTTTCTCAGTAACCATTCATGGTAGAGCTTTCGAACTTAGTTGTCTGACATCAGAATAGCAATAATCAGGACAAGTTTGATAACTCTTGAATGTATATTGTCACAGTTATGCCCCTTTTTCACTTAAATTTAAGAAAACCTGGGCAAAGAATAATTAACATGTTTTGTTAACTTTGGTTTATTTTGTGGGCAAATGGATCCAACCACAATTTTAAAACCACAAAAATTTATTATTGAACATAAATGTATTGAAGAAAAGTCAAAACCACGAAATGAGAAACCCTCGGAACTGTCATTTAAAAAATTTAATACCCATTTACAGTAATTTACCCATTTATGTTTTTCGTTTCGACAAGGCCGGTGCCTTATTACCGTTATTTTACAACATTTCTCTTTTATTGAATAGTGTATGTTATCGTGTTGTTTTCTGCTACTGATAATGATCAACGTATGACCATACTGCTAATAATCGATCAGTCTTAAGCAATACTGTTTCGGTAAATCTTGTATATGTGTACTTGATTATGGGGCGTATGTTTACATGTTGCTTTCTACTATTGTTAACTATTTCTATGATCTTTTTGTTAATACTTGAACATTCTCACACAATATTGTTTATGTAACTTGTATATTGTACTTGTGTATGGGCCGGAGGCCAGAATCACAATAAAATTTCTGAAATGAAATGATCACAGTATTGTTTTATAACCCAGAAATTAGCAGTTTAACCTTTACTCCACAGGTAAACATTTATTGTGTGGGCATTATTGTGTTTGCAAATGGTGTAGATCCAGATCAACCACCACATCCTTGTCATTTGATCTAAATCCACAATGTTCGCACACGCTATAACAGAAATATATCTTTTAGAAGAAGAGGCTAAAATAAAACCACAAAATTTTATACCCATTAATAGTATTGTTTTACAACCTTTTCTTTTGGGAGTTTAGGCAATAGAAAATTAATTCCAAGATTCTCATCCCCGCCCGCCCCTCGAAAACCACTCCGTCGGAACATTTTTTTATTTTGGAAAAAAAAATGCATACATCAAAATTAACATTATGAGTATGAATCAGTAGAGTACAAAAACGCTGTTTGAAACATTTAAGTGTGAATCGGCAATTTATAGTCAGTGGACGCTTATTTATTTTTGCAATACACAAGGATTGTTAGAAAAAGTGAGGATGATAAATAAAAAATACAAAATAAAACCCGCCTACCCACCCTTTTTTTTCCCAAAATTAGGATGAGAATCTAGGAATTAATTTTCTATTGCCTTAAGGACAGGTTGATGCTGATATTTTATGTGATGTCCATCTGTCACCAGTAGCCGTGTATCAGCATGTTTTCGTGACAGTTACACACAATCCCCCATGTCAAACTGGACATGACAGCGACCACTGCAGGGGACATTAACCAAACATTCCAAAGCAACATCTGTTTTGTCAACATTATTGCGACTTCAAAAGTAAACACGCTGACTATCATTGACTATCGTAATGGAACACTAATTGTGTTTCATTGTTGAAGAGTCGCTACCAGCATCTTGTAAATCTGATCGAATTAATTCCTAACGTCTTAAGTGGTCTTAAAATATTGTTACAAGATTTTTATCACTAAATTATGATGATGATGCACTTAAATTTAGTATGATATTAATGACTTCACACAAATATAAAATTTAATATAAAAGGTCAACGGGTACAGCCTATGGCATTGTAATACGTATTAACACAATTTGGGTTTTTGTAATATCACCTAGTCTCTCTCTTATAATAATTGACTATACTCTTTTAAGCTATAATAAACTAGAAGCAATTGCATTGAAAAAAGTGAGAACTGGTGACACTCCCCGCTCAATATTCAAGGCCTCTTTTGAAAATCTAAAAATATTGTTCTTTAAAAAAAACTCTTTATCTCTTTCCATACTTTATATAATGGGTACAGTTCTTCATTTTGCTGAATAAAATTTCCAGTTAGAATTAAATTGTGCATGTTTTAAATCTGAACTGGTGCCAATGGAGAAGAGATAGTGCCAATGAAGAACAGCTTGTGACAACGGAGAAAAACTGGTGCAGATGGAGAAGACCTTGTTCCATTGAAGAAGTGCCTTTGCCAATGGAGAAGGGCTTGTGCCAATGGAAAAGAGCTTTTGCCAATGGAAAAGAGCTTGTGCCAATGAATAAGAGCTACTGCTGAAGGAGAAAAACTGTGCCAATGAGGAAAACTGGTGCCGATGGAGAAGAGAGTGCCAATTAAGAATAGCTTGTCCCAATGGTAAAGAGCTAGTGCAAATGTAGAACAGCAGCACCCAATGATGAATAACTTGTGCCAATTGGAGGAGAGCTGAAGACAATAGAAAATGGCTGCAGCCAGTGGATAAGGAGATTAACAGGATCACTTGGAGGAGAGCTGAAGACAATAGAAAACAGCTGCAGCCAGTGGATAAGGAGATTAACAGGATCAATTGGAGGAGAGCTGAAGACAATAGAAAATGGCTGCAGCCAGTGGATAAGGAGATTAACAGGATCAATTGGAGGAGAGGTGAGGACAATAGAAAACGGCTGCAGCCAGTGGATAAGGAGATTAACAGGATCAATTGGAGGAGAGGTGAGGACAATAGAAAACGGCTGCAGCCAGTGAATAAGGAGATTAACAGGATCAACTGGAGGAGAGCTGAAGACAATAGAAAACGGCTGCAGCCAGTGGATAAGGAGATTAACAGGATCAATTGGAGGAGAGGTGAGGACAATAGAAAATGGCTGCAGCCAGTGGATAAGGAGATTAACAGGATCAATTGGAGGAGAGGTGAGGACAATAGAAAATGGCTGCAGCCAGTGGATAAGGAGATTAACAGGATCACTTGGAGGAGAGGTGAGGACAATAGAAAACGGCTGCAGCCAGTGGATAAGGAGATTAACAGGATCAATTGGAGGAGAGGTGAGGACAATAGAAAACGGCTGCAGCCAGTGGATAAGGGGATTAACAGGATCAATTGGAGGAGAGGTGAGGACAATAGAAAACGGCTGCAGCCAGTGGATAAGGAGATTAACAGGATCAATTGGAGGAGAGGTGAGGACAATAGAAAACGGCTGCAGCCAGTGGATAAGGGGATTAACAGGATCAATTGGAGGAGAGGTGAGGACAATAGAAAACGGCTGCAGCCAGTGGATAAGGAGATTAACAGGATCAATTGGAGGAGAGCTGAGGACAATAGAAAACGGCTGCAGCCAGTGGATAAGGAGATTAACAGGATCAATTGGAGGAGAGGTGAGGACAATAGAAAATGGCTGCAGCCAGTGGATAAGGAGATTAACAGGATCAATTGGAGGAGAGGTGAGGACAATAGAAAACGGCTGCAGCCAGTGGATAAGGAGATTAACAGGATCAACTGGAGGAGAGCTGAAGACAATAGAAAACGGCTGCAGCCAGTGGATAAGGAGATTAACAGGATCAATTGGAGGAGAGGTGAGGACAATAGAAAATGGCTGCAGCCAGTGGATAAGGAGATTAACAGGATCAATTGGAGGAGAGGTGAGGACAATAGAAAATGGCTGCAGCCAGTGGATAAGGAGATTAACAGGATCACTTGGAGGAGAGGTGAGGACAATAGAAAACGGCTGCAGCCAGTGGATAAGGAGATTAACAGGATCAATTGGAGGAGAGGTGAGGACAATAGAAAACGGCTGCAGCCAGTGGATAAGGGGATTAACAGGATCAATTGGAGGAGAGGTGAGGACAATAGAAAACGGCTGCAGCCAGTGGATAAGGAGATTAACAGGATCAATTGGAGGAGAGGTGAGGACAATAGAAAACGGCTGCAGCCAGTGGATAAGGGGATTAAGAGGATCAATTGGAGGAGAGGTGAGGACAATAGAAAACGGCTGCAGCCAGTGGATAAGGAGATTAACAGGATCAATTGGAGGAGAGCTGAGGACAAAAGAAAACGGCTGCAGCCAGTGGATAAGGAGATTAACAGGATCAATTGGAGGAGAACTGAAGACAATAGAAAACGGCTGCAGCCAGTGGATAAGGAGATTAACAGGATCACTTGGAGGAGAGGTGAGGACAATAGAAAACGGCTGCAGCCAGTGGATAAGGAGATTAACAGGATCAATTGGAGAACAGGTGAGGACAATCCAGAAGATCTGCAGCCAACTGAGAACTACTGCTGACAATAGCATCATATAACACTGCCTGATCTTGTGAAGGCTGAATGTTGTATTTAAATGTTAACTTATTCTTTCCAAAGAGGCCTAACATTGATAAAAGAGATGAAATTATAAAGTGATACTTTTCTTCACACAAGCCTTAGCATTTTCTGCCTTTTTATATAGTCTGAAAATTAACAGGAGTTAATTTATATCAATTGGATTACTGGTTTCAATTTGAAATTTTGTGTTGAAACAGCCTAAAACACAGAGAATTAAATACTATGGTGGACCTAAAAGGGGTTCAGTGCAGTTGCTAGGACCTTTTTGGAAAGCAATATTTAATTTTCATGGATATTTTGGCCATTAATTTAGTAAATATCATGGAACTAAACTAAGGCTTCTCCAAATGTAGCCCCTTGCTGTAAATCCAGCATAGAACACTGAAATATGACTGCTGATTGCATATTAGCTAAAATTCTAGAACCAAAATGGTTCCTTTCTTGGTGCAATTAGAAGGTCACTAGAAGTTATTAAGATCAATCCTTGAAACAATAAATAAACAAGCTGCGGTGTGTCAAACACATGATGACTGTATTTCCCTTAACTTCTTGTGTCAAACAAAATTACTTTATATGGTCAAAGACCAAACCCTAATATGAAAACAAAAGAATTTTTCACAAAATATATCAAAGCATTTAATTAGGCTGAAAAAAGGTGTGTTTATGTGAAAATGAGCCAGAATTGCTTCATATTGTGGGCCACCATGTGCGACAAATAGCCATTATGGTAATTTAGATTGCTTTATTAATGCTTAACTCGGCTATTAAAATGGCCTTACTGACATCATTCAAGTTCGCTGTGACCTTTCATGCAAAATAAGTATAAATATTCTGTTTGATGATTTGTCATGAATTCATGACATTTTGCCCCACAATTTGGATCATGATATAATTGTTAATTACGAACAATTACTCCTATTAACATTCAGTTTCAGTGTCAAAATGATCACACTGGTTGAATATCTTCAATGTTTACTGAAGTATTAGGGCATTTTTTTTATCAATCTCAGTTGTTGAAATCATTGAAATTTAAAGACAATGTAAGTAAAGGTAATAGTTCAGAATTCGAAAATTTAACATTAATTTGATCAAACGAAGTGAGAACAGAAAACAATCACCCTTTACTCCATGTACACTTTAACCCTTTCCTCCATAGACACAACTTTATTGCGTGGGTGATCAGTCTTGATCCAGATCATCCATGTTGTCTGATCAGGATCTGCACTGTTCACTTTTTGATTCATTAGGTTATTTCTGACCAAAATGTGACCATTACAGATCCTGATCAGACGCCATGGATGTGCCAGCCGATCTGGATCTACACTGGTCGCATATGCGTAAAAATGCGTATTCATGGAGGAAAGGGTTAATCACATGGGAGAAAAGCGTAAATCCAGATCAGTCAGCACATCTGTGCCATCTTATCAGGATCTACACCGTTTGCTGTTTAATTCATTAGGGTTTTTCTCACCAAGAAGCAATTATAGATTCTGATTAGGTGGCGCTGATGCCCTGGCTGATCTGGATCTACACTGTTAACACATGATAAAACCTGTATATAATGACCAAACCCTTGCTAATTAATCTTAATGCTATTACCAGGGCTATAAAGATACCAATCTTTCGATAAAGAATGAAAATCTTTTTATCCGTTTTCGACATCTGATTTAGCGGTTTATCATCTGTGAATCAAGGCAAGGATTGCCCAAGGTGCAATTAGTAAAGTCAGACAAAATAGAACAACAGGACTGTCACAAGTCCTTCTTTAGTAGGGGCCATTTACAGGTGATTTCTTCGCCCAAAATTCCTTTAAATCATTCAGTTTTCCTCAAAAAGTTGCTTTACATGCACATCAGGTTTTTCCATTCCCATACTTGAAGCAAAATTATGCTATTTCGGCAAATAATAGGATGACAGCTCCTTCCCTAGGCATTGAAAAACAACCTAGAGTTATAATTATTGATGATACTTTATTGGCCATGTGCACAATTTGGTCTTATGTGAGGATGTGTTCAACAGGTAGCCCATAAACGGAAAATGAAAATAATAATGAAAAACAGATCTGACTAATAATTACTGCTAATACTGTATTTGCCCTGTGCAAGACCTAGACAATCATCAGGTTTAACCCTTTTCTCCATATATACACCTTTATGATGTGCGTCTGCGCCAATAGTGCAGATCACCTGGCACATCCGTGCCCTCTGATCAGGATCTACACTGTTCGCTTTTCTAGTCATTAGGTTATTTCTGACCAGGATGCAACCACAGCAGATCCAGATCAGACAATACAGATGTGCTGCCTGATAGCTGATAGATCTACAGTTGTGACGTATACAAGTAAAAACGTGTATATAAGGCATAAAGGTTGAATGGTTTATACATCAGGTAGGAAATTAACATGTCCAGCAGCTTACGATCTCTCAATTCGCCTCATTCAAACACTCATATATATTTTGTGATTACTGTTATTTCCACAGAAGATATTCCGCGTCTTGTCCAATAATTGTTTTTATCGATCTACCAGTGTCCAGACTTTAATCCCTCCAGAGAGTTACATCTTCATTAATGTTATGGTGACAACTATACCTATTGACAAAAGTCTTGTCCGGTATGGATTTCCTTAACCCTTTCCCTACATATATACCTGTTTATACGAATGTATTAGATCAGGAGGCAAAGCTGTCTGATCAGGATCTGCACTGTTGGCTTTTTGGTCAGGAATAACCTAATAGATCAAAAAGTGAACAGTGTAGATCCTGATCAGATGACACAGATGTGCCAGCTGATCTTGATCTACACTTTTACACAGTCTATACTGTCAACACATTTAATGTGTATCTATGGAGTAAGGGATATTATCTTTAAAACACTTTAAGTTATGACCTTGAAATTTTGCCTACTTTATATCGCCTGTACCGGTATTTAAAACCTGTTTCTGAATTTTGATTGATGTCTGAATGCATATAAATGTCCTCTTTCCATCAATACCAGATTTACGTGAGGGTAATAAAAACAATAAAGATACTGCAGTGTTTGAGTATTCCTTATTTCTTGCATGTCTCCCTCTACGCCTTTCCCAGTCAAGATTAACCCGCACATCTGACTGATCAGGATCCACACTGGTTATACCGGTAGATTCATTCATTTATTTCTGACCACGAAGCGACTCGGTGATGTAAATGCAAGGATGTGCATGCTGATATGGATCTATACTGGTCCCACATGGGTTACAATCCCCATTCCGTGTGGGTTAAAGGCGTTTTGCTACATTATTTAACATCTTTTGAAAACCAGGGATCACCTGACCACTTAATATGTCATAATCAGATCATCACATTTTGTACTCTATGTGAACATCATTAAATTCCCTTTTCTTATTTTCAATGGTCAAATTAATATTTACTTCATATTTAAAATGCAAAACAAAATATTAACTAGTGTATTCTTTTAATGTTTCTTGTCAAATATGACCACTTCTCATACATCAAAATGACCCCAAGCTCAGAATTGGGAGGGGTAAAAAGTTGAAACAAAATCAAAATTGAAATCCCTGAAGCTAAACAGCTGTAACATCTGACTGAAGCTAAAAGGCAGATCTTCAGTGTTGTAGACAAATAAAAAATAAAAATGAAATGCCAGGCTATAATCATTTTTTATCATATACTTCCGGACCCTCAAGGGCTATAACTGTCCATGTGAATGGTATATATTGAAACATTTTATGATAAATCCCTAATAAAAATGTCAACAAATAATTACTACAATATGTAGTTAATGTTTTATATTGTTTTATGAAATGAATGGGGGGTTGTCATAAAAATTTAGTCTTTATCTTACAAGGATAATAAATCTTTAAGTATTAAGTATTAAAGAGTGTTGTTCTATTTTTCAGGCCAGTTTGGGGCCAAAATAAGGCCCCATTTCCAGTGCCAACTAATACTTTTTACTTCAATATTGAAGTCTGAATTCCCTATTTCTTTGTTATTTTTAAGAAAAATTATCTTAAAAAAGAAAAAAATATAAGAAATCTGACCCATTTAAGTATTTTTGTGAAGAATAATCAATTTTTTATTACAAAAAAAATTTAACACAACAACAGCAATTAAATTTATTAGGATTTCCAGTGCGACACAGCTGCTCTGGATCTACACTATTTGCACATAAATAACAGCTATTTCCAATGAAAAAAAGGGTTAAATGATAAAAATTTTAAGGACTGAATCGATATTTGTTGGCTTCATTTGGGTATGAAAAACAGTCGGGATGTTAAAAGTTTGTTAGGCAAATTATCTTACTTTGGACACGTCACCTAGAAAAAGATCAAAAGCTTTTCAACAATTTACTCCATATATATGTGTGACGAGTGTAAATCCAGATATGCAGGGACATCAGTACCATCTGATCTGGATCTACACTGGTCACTTCTTGGTCCCAAATAACCTTATAAATCTAAAAACAAAAAGTATAGATCCTGATCAGATGGTACGGATGTGCTGGCTTATCTGGATCTACACCTAAATTAACCCCGGGTCAAATGAACCCATATCCTATGTATTAAACATGGATTAAAGGGTTAATTATCCGTAATGTCCTAAAGCATTAAATTTAACAATAGTCCGAATATCGTGTTCATCAATTTAGATCTTCAGAGATGAAATAAGGTGATGTAAATCTATACTATCAACTGCTTTATCCCACGATTTTTGCAATAAACATTTTCAAATGTGTTACCTTATTTTCGCAAAATAAAACACGATTACAAAAGAATTTGCATATTTTTCACAAGGGCACACCGACATATAAGAATTTTAGTGGGAAAGAATTTGTATTTAAATACAAAGTATGGCAAACATTCGATAAAATCTAAGGTGGTCAAGAGCTTTATCTAATTTACTTTAATTTACATGAATTTGCATGAACAAAACGGTTTTATTATGCAAAGGAGTGACTGTTTGTAATTTCTCAGTGTTGCAATTTTATTAACTTGGGGTTAATGTAAGCAAATTATAGCATTTAGTTTTAATAAGATCTATACATGTGTGTATGTTACCATTAAAAAATTTGAGTCAAGTTTCAAAAACTTACAATTTTTAAAGAGAGACTTTTGGTTTCTTTGATAAGATACAATGTCATAAATATCTGTAAATGAGTCCAAAACTCATGGCATCTCTGTTGTTGTTGTTGTTGTTATTTTTTCTTTCTTTTCAATATGTCAGTTGTGGCCAGTCTAGATCCAGATCCAGATTACCTGGCACATCCATGCCGTCATGCTTTACCCTTTAAGCTTTACTTCATAGATAAACCTTTCGTTATTGCATGGGCAAACAGTGTAGATCCAGATCAGACAGCACATTCATGCCATCAGATTCTGATCAGGATCTACATTGTTCACTTTTTGATACGCCAAGTTATTACTGACCAAGATGTGAGCATGTGTAGCAGGGTTTTTTTTCACCATTTTGGGAATATGACCCATACCCCTGGAATTGGGAAATTTATCGTCGTTTTGCCAGAAATTAGTAATTTATTTAGCATCATTGGGGAATAACAAGTGTTACTGTTATCTGCTGTTTTTTTAATCATTGCCATCCATATTTAATATTGTCAATAATTCCTGGCTTAAAGAGCAAAAGATGCAGTGCTGATGCTGTTGTTTTTCATCAGAAATGTTTGTTATGATTCAATTGGGAATTTTTCTTCTCAAATTGGGAAAAAAGTATATGTTTTGCCATTGGGAACATGACCGAATAACGGCTATAAAATCAACTGAAAAAAAGCCCTGTGTAGATCCAGATCAGGCGGCACATACACTGGTCACACAGACATCAAAACCCTTATAATATATGAAGTAAAGGGTTAATTAATTAACCCTTTCCTCCATAGATAAACCTTTTTTGCATGGGCGAACAGTTTAGATCCAGATCAGCCCTCATATCAGGATCTAAACTGTGTGCTATTTGATTTTTTATGTTATTTTTTACCAAAAAGCGACCAGTGCAGATTGTGATCAGACAGCATGGATGTGCCAGCTGATCTGGATCTACACTGGTCGCACATGCGTAAAGAGACGTAGAATAAAGGGTTAATGAATTTCTAAAAACCACCAATACGAACAATGCACAGACTTGCCCAAACTGACAAAAAGATGCGTCCATTAATTAAATAAGCTCTTGTAGCGTGAAAAAACATATATCACCCTGGTCTCGAATTTAACATACCATTCTGACTGTAGACAAATTACAATTCCTATGGGCATCAAAAGTAGAAAAAGCTTTGACGCCTAATTAATTATCACAGGCAAACAAACACTTCAAAAGCAAGGACTCCAATAAAGTCTTACTCGAATACCATTTTCCCCATATTAGGTGATATGCAAAGTCTGAGGTATTGATCTAAGGTACTAAAGGTTGAAATTAAATCGTTAAAAGATCAAATAGGCCACATAAAAACTGTGTAGGTAAATGACAGCAATTGGGCAGATTTGTCAAAAGTTATCAAAAGGACCGTTACAACAGACTAGCGACTACAATTTTGACAATTTCTGATTATAAATGTTATTAGTTGAAAAAAATGTCAAAACTTAATTAACGCTTTACTCCATATATAAGCCTTTATCACATGTGCTTTCAGAGTAGGCCCAGATCAGTGCCAATCGTACCATCTGATCAGGACCTACATTGTTCACTTTTAGATTCATTAGGTTTTTTTCTAGCAATGTTTGTAATTTTAAGATATTAGATCTGCCAACAAAATCATGTTTCAAAATTTATGAACAGTTTAACCCTTTCCTTTCTATATACACATTTTTATGCATGTGCCACCAGTGTAGATCCAGATCAGCCGGTGCTGTTTGATCAGGATCTGCACTGGTCACATTTTTGACAGAAATAACCTAACTAATCAAAAATCCAAGATTGCAGATCCTGATCAAATGGCACGGATGTGCCAGCTGATCTGGATCTACACTGTTCGGTCATGCAATAAAGGTGTGTCTATTGAGGAAAAGGTTAACAAAATGAATCCTCAATGTGTAATTTATTCTTCAATTTCGAGACACTAACTGAACTGCTGATTAACGTCATCAGTTTTGGTAGGTAGGTAGGTGGAGCTACCTTCTACTGTCAGTTTGAGAGATCCGTGTTCTGAGATTTGTAAAGTTAAACGGATGACCTACTTTGCCTTAAAAGTATGTGTTGAGTAATTCAGTTACATTTACTCAATTAAGAGCAATTCTAATTCACAGAAATTCATGGTCTGTTGCTCAAACGTATTTCACATCATGTTTAAGTCAACCTTCTTTTTTTAAAGATTTTGACAGTAAGGATTTTCTGGGTTAATGGTTTGATCTTTTCCCACTATTTCTGTTTTAAACATATTATCATTCTTACAGTTTAAACTGAGCCTATTGTTACTTCAACCCTTTACACCATATATATTCCCTAATCATGTCAGTGAATACTGTGTAGATCCAGATCAACTAGCACATCTCTGCAATCTGATCTGGATCTACACTGTTCACTTTTCGATTCATTAGGTTATTTCTGACCAAGTAGCAAACAGTGTAGATCCAGGTCACACTGCAAGGATAAGTATGCCAGCTTATAAGGATCTATGCTGTTCGCCCATGCAATATAAGTTGTATATTTAGAGTAATGGGTTAAAGTAAACATCCGACTGACCTTTTGGCAATTTTTTTAATACTTAAACGTAAATGTGAAACTTACCAAAATAAAATTTTAAAAATCTGATACGAATTTCATTAACATTTATTGTGATCAATTTCACGCCTTTAACTCAACGCATATCAAACTTCACCAAACCATAACAAATATTCTCTACATCAAATGTTGATGTATATACCATATGAGATTGTGCCCAAGTGGGTGTCCACAGGTGACCAACCGATTAGCCTGTCAAAATATTTTTACATATATACCCAATATATATCACTTATAACAGGTACTGTATTATACAAACACCATTACACTTTAAGAAATATCTATATCATTAATACAATATTTGATTGATCACTCTTTAATGAAAATCGCAATATCATTCAAACACTGAAAAATATCTTTTTATATTTGATCGTATTTATCGGTAGAAATGACGTGAATCATTAGCGATTTTAATAATATCGCTTTTTGTAATGGGACATTTATCCCTAGTTTTTCCGAAATGGTTATATTGTCTAGGTGACAGAAATCCCAAACCAAGCATCTCAACGATTTTTTTCAACAAAATCGTGTTAGATACATTTGCAATATTTTAGGTGTCGCAATGTACTTTGTGCTTTGATCTTTGGATCTAATTTGCCAATAATGCATTCTCGGGTTGTTAAGCTAGCGGATAAGAAAATATTTCATGAATTTGGTTTGTGGATCAAAATCTAAGTGTTCGCTTGCATACAAATTTTTAACCGTTTTACCCGATTTATCAACCACATTGATGCGCGAGTATACCTTTTCAAGGCCATTGAAGTGATCTTCCGATATCTCAAATGATATTCAATCATTATGAAGGGTTTAGTCACCACTTTACGCAATGATGGTCCCAACCAGGAACCAAGTATTTTCAAACAAACACTTCAATCGTCATATTGAAGAGACGGATCCATCCAAAAAATAAGATTGGCTTTTCAAACAAAATCGTCAGTTGATAATGTCAAACTTGTGAAACTATGCATACTTCAAACTGATTTATCAACTTCAATGTGCGCTAAAGTTGCAAAAATGAGATGCTACTGATTTGGGCGTACTGAATCATTTAGCCATAATGGCTCATTAATATGGTGATTCAAACAGATCAAAGGCACAGAATTTTGTACAAAATGCTTGACTGCAGTTTTATCAGATATGACCGTTTTCAGCAACGTTTTTTTTTTGCAATATTAAGTAAAACTGACTGTATTTTTATCACCCTTAAATTTTGTAACAACCACATTGATAATAAAACCATTATTTTAACCCTTTCTTCTATATATGTGCCTTTAAACGAGTGCTGCGTCCAGACTAGATCCAGACCCATGATGTCTGATCTGGATCTTTATATAACACAAGTGACTATATGTATAGCAAACTGATTGGTGCAAATCGCTTTTTCTAAATCACAGAAGTTCTTTAATCGGGATGTATAGATCATTTGTTAAATAACTGAAATAATCTGTTCTGTTTACCTTATTATATACAGCATTATTTAATACAATAATATAACACTCAAGGGTTGCCATATACCGAAAATTAGTTGATTAGTTCATGAAACATTTTACTATTTGACTGAATCTTTATGATGCAATTGTTCTCAATTTTACAAAGGGACCATTTTCTCAAAAAAAAACTCAAAAAGTTGTGCTATTTCTTTCCAGTATTTCGTATAATTTGCATGAATTCATGGTAGATACATCAAGTTTACCAGTATCTCCTTTCAAAAACACCAAAATTCCTTTAGCTACCATGATTAACCTGATGGGACTTTTACAATCTCCTTAATTATCCTTTAATTGCTAGTTTAAAAGTAGGACCTACAGTTTTCGTAAGCTCACCTGAGATTTTTATGCTTCAAGTCTCATTTGTCGAGGCAATTAAACAGGTAAAATGATAGTAGGGGTACTGAGCTAAATTGATTTGACGATCTTCAACATACTAAAATAACTATTATTAAAGGGAAGATTTTAGACACAACCACAAATTATACAATATAACTTTACGGTAAAACGAGGTGTGAGCCTTGAAATGTTGTACTTAGACTGTACTTTGGTTCAATCAGTTATTTTGAAAATTTAGTAATTTCGTCTCAACTGGAGACAGTTAAATGGATCTTCATTTAAACATGTAAATGTTATTCTGTCAATAAATAAATGAGATATAATCTGTCATATTTATTATACAAATTATCCACAATTAAAATTAATAAAAGTATAGGGCTTATGATTTAGTAGGCAGAATTTACATAATTTGATTTATCTAACGAAGAATTATAGCAACTTATCAACTAGCCCTTTTAACAAATTATTGAACCACCATCTACACCATTGGCTGTACAGTCAGAAAATAATTTTCTATAAAACAATGCAAGGACTCGCCCAACTTAAACAAAAAAAAATATTCATGGTTCCACAACAAATGTAGTTAAAATCTTGAACTTCGTAATTTTGTAAATTTCACCTTGGCAATAATTTGTGTGGGTGTGCTTTTAATGGTCAAGACAATAAATTATTAACAATTGCCAGGTGAAACAGGATTTGTTTATATTAACGTAGAAATTTCTTATAATGTATAAATCTTTATTCATCTCAGTATTGTCCATAAAATCTTATTACTGAGTTCAGTACCATGAATAAATTAATAGCATTGTTGTGGGGTATCAAAAACTGTCATATGTCATGTATATAACACTAGGACACCTGTGACACGGATTTTTCCTTTGATCTCGCCGCCTTACAGGACACTATACCTCGGACATCGCCTGTCATGGCTCCACTTGTAGATTTCATTACTTTGATAATTTTAAAATTGTATAAAAGATAAGAATACCTGAACTGCTGGTTGCTGGGTGATACAAAATGACAATTTGTAGAAAATACGTGATAACTGCTTTTAGCGATACCCCTCCTGAACACGAGGGCATGTTTATTAACACATTCAGGTCACAATTATTTCAATAAACACTTGTTGGAATGACCGAATGTCACAGATTTTTAGTAAATCCACAAATTTGGAACACAATTCCATGCAGCAATACATTGTGTATTATTGTCACGTAAAATCACGTTGGTAAATCCATCTTGTCGGCAAAGATCAATCAATTAAATACAATTAACACGCACTTGTTTTCTGAACATACTATTTTCACAAGTTTGACATGTCCGAAATGTCGCGTAGCGCTTTACGGGTTTGTAATTGATTGACGCCATGCGGTGTTTACACACACTATCGGTGGGCGGGGCTTCAAAGAACGCGGGAATTCATTGATTACAATCCATTTCACTACCTGTATTCCATTTCACAGATCAATTCAATTACGTCAACGTAGTTTACATGCTCTCAAGTGATTTTACTCCTTTGGCTAGAGGGCACAAACCTAGATTATCATAATTTTATGTATTATGCCCTCTTGGAGGAAGCTGGGGTGATCACATTTCTTTGCACATTTCCGTCGGTCGGTCGGTCCGTCCGTCCGTCCTTCCGTAACCACCTTGTCCGATCAATAACTAGACAATGCTTTCATCTATTGTCCTTAAATTTGACAGGGAGGTTGGTCATAGGCTGTAGATGACCCCTATTGATTTTCAGGTCATATGTCAAGGTCACAGTGACCTTCAACACAGAAACCTTGTCTGATCAATAACTAGACAATAGTTTCACCTATGGTCCTCAAATTTGGATGGAATGTTGATCATCGCCAATAGATGAACCCAATTGATTTTTCCGTCAGTAGGTCAAAGGTCAAGACCACAGTGACATTCAACAACAAATCCTTGTCCACCTATTACTAGACAAAGATTTATCATATGGCCCTTAGATTTGGTGGAGAGGTTATACCTTACATCTACATGGACCCTATTGTTTTTTAGGTTAGTAAATCAAAGATCAAGGTCACATTGACCTTTAACACAAAATTATTGTCTAACTCAAAACAAAACAACGATTTTACCAACTGTCCTCAAGTTTTGAATGTTGGTTTGTCATCATATGTAGATGACCCATATTTACTTTGAGGTCACTAGGTCGAGGTCAATCACCTTCCACACAAAAACCATGTCTGACAAATAACTAGACAATGATTCATCTACAGTCCTCCTATTTCAAGGGAGTAAGACCATCACCTGTTCATTTTCAGGTAAGTAGGTCAAAGGTCAAGGTCACATACATCTTTCAAAGAAATAATTAACTTACCAATTTAACCTTTGATCCTCCAATTCAGTACTTGGGTCTGTCATCACATGTACATGAATCTTATTCATTTTCAGGTCAGTAAGTCAAAGGTCAAGGTCACAATGACCTTCAGTACAAAAATCTTGTCTCACCATTAACTAGATAATGATTGTAAAATTTCTTTCTAAGAATGGGTTTAAATAAGTCTGTACTATTATAAATTGTTGTTGAATCAGTAAGAATGAAACCTGTCATTTTATATCACTGAATGAAATCTTTAAACTTTAAAACAGCTTTTGTTATTGTTAATGTATTGTACTTAGATCAAATAAAAGTCAGTTGACACATGTAATGACTATATTCTATCTATGTAAAGATATTAAAATAAAAAACCAAGTTTTTTACCAAAAAAGTACTGGTTCTGACTCATGGAGCAATTACTGATGTTGATACATTGTTGTTTGACAAATCACTTGTGATACATTTATTTGTGAAGAGTTTTATTGAACTACATTTTGCTGTCAGAGAGATTTTGATAATTGTCTTTTTTATGAAAGTGGAATGTGACAGCCCTTAATCAGTTTTAATCTCAATAAATCATGAAATATGGTACACATACATATATTAGTTTACATCGAAAAAGTGTTGTAACCAAAATCTGATAGCAAGCTCAACTAGTAACATATAATTACATGTTGATTTATATTAAGGTATTGATTTCATTTAAGCTGTGTCTATTACTTCACATTTCAAATTCATTAAGATGCACCTTGTGTAAAAATCACTTCAAAACCTTCAATTAAGTCAGCCATTACCATACTTTTGAAAAAAAAAGTAACATATTGTTATTTATGTTACCTATATTTAAAACACTATGTCACAAAGTATTCTGTTTTATTGCTATAATGTCTTCAAATATTTATATTTTCATGACTTTATTCTTAAATATTTTTGGTTGTTGGGTGTTTTGTGTTATTTTTAATGAGGTGTTTAATATTTTCACAAATAGGTATTTGGTAACATATTTTCATGAAATATGTATTGGATGGGATTTAATAGTAATAAACACATTAATTTATTGTACTTATAGAGTTTGCAATATTAAAAAATAAATTACATCCAGATGCCAGTGATAACTTTGTATATGTAATAATATCAGGTTTTCATGTTTGATAACTTATGTTACATGTAATAATATTAGATTTCCATGTTCAGTAACATATGTTAATGACTATCTATTTTAGACATAAATCTTATACAAACATGTAAGGTGTTTAATTGCATTGGTATTTGATAATATTTAATAAAAACAATGTCACATCAGGGCTTTTTTCACTGCCTGGGGAAGGGGCTCATGCCTATTTTTTGGGAAAAAAGTGTGATTTCTTCTCAAAAGGGGAATAAAAAACCTGATGTAAAGTTACATTTTATGGAAAAATGCATATTTTTATAGAATTTTTCTGTTCCAGCTGATCTGGATCTTCAATGTTCACCAGTGTGAAAAAGGTGTACCTTTAAAGTAAAGGGTAAAAGAAGGAGGGGCTGTATTGGCTGCTCTACTGGGACTAAGTTTGAGGCCTACTGGATGGTATGTCCATTTACAATCCAACCTGTGCTAAAAACCATCTGTAAACAAAAACCACCCTAGGCTATTAAGGTCCACATTTTATTTATCCCACTGTCTGATTTTTTTTTGAAAAAAATTCACCTGTGAACAAAGACAGCCTGTCCTCAAAGACTGCTTTGTTTGCCTTGAGTGGTCTTTGATGGCAGATTTTGACATTTCACTATTCTCTTAATCACAACTACTTTGAATTATTATACATTAGCTGTCATGAAATATTGTTGCTTTCATGGTTTTCTTTAACCCTTTCCTCCACAGATGTACCTTTATTGCATGGGCAAACAGTGTAGATCCAGATCAGACAGCACATCTGTGCCATCTGATCAGGATATGCACAGTTCGCTTTTTGATTCGTTAGGTTATTTCTGACCAAAATGTGACCAGTGCAGATTCTGATCAGATGGCATGAATGTGCCAGCTGATTTGGATCTACACTGGTCGCACATGCGTAAAAAGGCATATATATGGAGGAAAGGGTTAATTGTAGTAATCATATTTACCGTCATTGTTCGAATATAAGCCGCACACATGTATAAGCCGCACCGCCCCCAAACATGATAGAACAGATGAAAATGGCTTTAACAAAGTGTATAAGCAGCCTAACCTGTGTATTAGCCGCACCCCCAACTTTTTACCTCCAAATTCTGGGGAAAAAGTGCGGCTTATATTCAAACAATTACGGTACATACAATTCTTTATTTTGAGGACATTTTAGATTTGCGGATAGATTTGCACACAAAATCCATTAGTGTCCCGCAAATTTTTTTAATACAAGTGAATTTGCAGTAAGCCGCAATAAATATTTCTCATTCAGTTTTTTTTTACATATCATTTTAAGACATTTACTGCAACCTTGGACCATTATTATACTGTTCTGCAGTTAATGAGAAATGGTTAAATTTTCAAAGTATCAAAGGATATTTAAGTGATATAAAAAGTATTGGGATATAGGATATAGCTTTGTTGACTCAAGGAGGGAAGCTCATTGCTGTAAAGTTTGAAGTCACTCACTAGAGTAGATTTTTGTTTAAACTTTTTTGGTTTCGCTGACAGATATAATCAATCAAATCTGTAAGCCTGCCTTACACATTTAATATACTGTTGTATCATTGATTTTCACAGGGACAAACTTTTGTGCAAAAAATACCAATGATATATTCACACATGCATAAATCCACATACTTATATTTTCTATTAAGATATATTAAATATTTGTTAGATAAGGTCTTCAAATTTCAACATAAATTTGCAAAACTGATATTTCCTAAACAAGCTAATGTGCAACGGTTAATTCTTTTCAAGAACTTAAACTGGTTACCAATAACAGACCGTTATAAATACTATATTGCTATTCTTGTTTATAAAACTATTAACAATTTATCTCCTTCATACATGAGAGAATTAATTCATACATGTAACAATGAAAACTACAATTTGCGATCCCAAAGTAATTTGAATCTAGTTGTCCTAAAACCAAACACAGAATACCTTAAAAAGACATTCAGTTACTCTGGAATGGTGATCTGGAATACAATACCAGCTTCAATAAAATTTATATCGAAACTTGAAATTTTTAAAAAGACATATAAAACATATTTGTTAAAAAACAATTCGACTTCTTAGACCACTGCTCTGTAAACATGTGTGATTTTGTGTTGTTATTTTGTTGTTGTTTTTTATTTAATTATTATTAATTATTATTGATATTATTGTATTATTGTTGTGTGTGCGTGTGTTTAGTTAGATGGCCTCTTGAAAATAAGTTTTGTATAATTGTTATTTGACTATGTATGAAACTTAAGAGTTGACCATCTTAAAATAAAGAATTTATTATTATTATTATTATTATTATAATTTGGTCTAGTTTCACTGTGGGTTAAATTTGCGCATTTACCTTAGCGAAATTAAAACCCTTGTAAGATAAATTATAACGATAACACAGTATTCGCTTAGTTTTAGTGAAGTTTATGAATTTTTTAATTAAAATCCTTGAATTACTTTCCCTGGGCAACCAGTGTAGATCCAGATTAGCAGGTACATTCTTGCCGTCTGATCAGGATCTGCACTGGTCACATTTGGTCAGAAATAACCTAA
This sequence comes from Corbicula japonica, assembly GCA_038501625.1. NCBI lineage: Eukaryota > Metazoa > Mollusca > Bivalvia > Venerida > Cyrenidae > Corbicula > Corbicula japonica. Next base: position 4,119,736 of record JAZAYU010000041.1, read on the forward strand.
ATGAATAATCCTGATCAGATGGCACAGATGTCTGGCTGATCTGGATCTAAACTGTTCGCCCACGCAATAAAGATGTTCAACGATTCCTAGAATCTGGGCCCGAGATTATAGTACTGAGAACAGAGACCAGTCTCAAATTTCAAGCATCTGATAATGCTACTTTACTTGAACTTACTTTCAAGTTCATACAAGATACCAAGAAACATTCTGTGAAAACTTGGTGATAACTGGATAAACATCTGGCCTATTGTGTTAAAAAGTTCTGCTTCAAGCCAATTTTGTGACCTAGTTTATCCAAGGTATCACGATTACATTATAACTAAGTTGCGTGATGATTGCATAAACATATGACCTTTATTGTGTATCAAATAAAACTTTTGCTTTAATTTGACTTTATGACCTAGTATTTGACATTCAAATTCATCGAAAATATCAAGATAATCATTATGAGAAAGTTTGGTGATAATTGGAGGAACTCTACTGTGTTAAAATATTGCTTGGATTTGACATAGTGACCTAGTTTTAAAATAGAAAAAGAAAAATATGAAAGAGTTTTAAAATTTAGAATGTTTGGTGATAATTGGATGACCTCTACTGTGTTAAAAATATTGTTTGGATTTGACCTAGTGACCTAGTAATAACATATATTATCCTAGATTTATAATCTGAAGAAATCATCAAGACAATTTGATAAAAGTTTTATGATAATTGTATGAAAATGTGGCCTCTTGCAATTTAATGTTTAAATCTCAGTCAAAAGATGTTCTTTGAAATGTTAAGCCTTTTTCCATGTTTATCAATAAAGTAAATTACAATCCGCCTTTCCAAGGAAGATGAACAAAACATTACAATATTCTTAAACAAACAGATTTATTCATATATTTAAAATATTACATATTTTAAATTACAAATTTAAAAAACTCATGAAATTGTATAATATTAACAGTTCCATAAAAATTTCCGTAATATTGTTTTATATGGCAAGATCTTAACTGACATATACAATGATATTAGAATGAAGATAATATGAACTAGTAAACATGATTTCTTTCTTACATAAAAATCAGTAGAAAATAAGTTATTCCACCCCAGTAAACTCACTGTACCTTCAACAGCTTTAAAAGCACAAGTTTTGGAAATTTAGAATTTTATTAATTGTGCAGCTTAACACTTTTCCTCCATATAAACACATTTTTAAACAAGTGCTACCAAAGTAGATCCAGATCAGCCGACACATTCGTGCCGTCTGATCAGGATCTGTACTGGTCACAATTTTGGTCAGGAATAACAAATAAAAAAGCTAACAGTGCAGATCCTGATCAGACAGCACAAATGTGCTGGCTGATCTGGATAAACACTGTTCACCCTCACAATAAAGGTGTATCTATGGAGGAAAGGTGAACACTTTACTCCATATATGGGGCGCGTCGCGGGAAAAGGTACCTTCGGACAGTTGACGTCAATCCTTGAAATGACGTCATGAAGTTGAGCAGACGACATTCATTATTAAGCATTTCGCGGTAAAAATAACATTTCATAGTCAAAGATGTATTTAAATCACCTTTTAGTTATGGGAAAATAATAAATAATTGTTATGTTTTTCTAAATATAGTAAGAACTAAAATGTCACAAAATATGACCGAAGGTACGTTTTCCCGTGGCGTGCCCCAATATGACTTTTATCACATGGGTGAACAATGTAGATCCAGATCAGACGGCACATCCATGCTGTCTGATCAGGATCTGCTCTGTTCACTTTTGATTCATTAGCTTATTTCTGACCAAGAAAACAATCATTGTAGATCCAGATCAGACGGCACATCCATGCTGCCTGGTCTGTATCTGCTCTGTTCACTTTTGATTCATTAGCTTATTTCTGACCAAGAAAACAATCATTGTAGATCCAGATCAGACGGCAGAGATGTGCTATCTGATCTGGATCTACACTGGTTGCACACGAGATGAAACCTGTGTACATGAAGTAAAGGGTTAATGACATAATTTGAAATTTTACGTCAGGCTTATAACAGCAAATGTATTGCAGACTTACAACAGCAAATGTATTGCAGACTTATAACAGCAAATGTATTGCAGACTTATAACAGCAAATGTATTGCAGACTTATAACAGCAAATATATTGCATGCTATATGCATCTTTCAACACGACAATAGCGGAATTATGCAAGTTTTGCATAGTTAAATCGGGTAAGTATTAGTTAGCCCTTCACCCTGTAGATACACCCTTATTGCATGGGTAAACAGTGTAGATCCAGATTAGTCGTCTCATTATGTGCCCACTGATCAGGATCTACAATGCTTGCTTTTTAATTTATTAGGTTATTTCTGACTAAAATGCAACCAGTGTAGATCCAGATCAGACTGCACACCTGTACATGCTGGATGGTCTGGACCTATATTTGTGGATATGGAGGAAATGGTTAACCCAAAACTTGCATTATTACTGGTTTATACTTTTAAATTTGCTTCCATTAAAAACACCCTTATCAATGGAAGCAGATGATAAAGTATATAATGCCAATACTGAAATATTGTTTCTCCAAAATCTTTTGTTACCCATAACACTAAGTCTTCACCAAATATTTTATAAAATGACTTTAAGGGTTCTAGGATAATGCAATTATAACTGAATATAAGTCCATAAACATTTTGGTATTTTTTAACCCTTTATACTCCATATAAAGCGGTTTTTCAGTGTAGATCCAGATCTGCCAGCCTCTATATGCCATCTGATCTGGATCTAAATTATCCACTTTTTGGTCCGAAAAAAAATAGTGAATCTTAAAGTAAACATTGTAGATCCTGATCAGATGGCACTGATGTGCTGTCTGATCTGGATCTAAACTTGTTGCCCATGGGATTAAATCCATACCCAAGGGAGTAAAGGGATTAACTAACTTACGTTTCCAAAATCTGATTGATTAAGTACATTCATCAAACTACATTTACTAAGCAAAGGCGATAGAGTCATAAAGTGATAAAGATCACCTATGAATTAACCCTTTCCTCCATATATACGCCTTTTTACGCATGTGCAACCAGTGTAGATCAACATCAGCCGGCACATCTGTGCCATCTGATCAGGATCTGCACTGGTCGCATTTTGGTCAGTAATAACTTAAAGAATCATAAAGCGAACAGTTTAAATCCTGATCAGACGGCTTGGATGTGCCGGGTGATCTGGATCTAAACAGTTCGCCCTCGCAATAAAGGTGTTCCCATGGAGGAAAGGGTCAAGACGACCTGTTGATAAAGACCACATCTGATTTGTCCCATTTACTAATTCAAAGAACAAAATCACATGAACAAAGACCACCTGCATTCAAAGACGACTTTTAGGTTTTCTCCCAAGTTGTCTTTGAAGACAAGTTTGACAGTACATTCACTAAGCACGGGTGATGATTGTTTTATTTTAGTGCCATTTTATAGTCATTTCGTAAAATAAGTTAATAATCCTGATGGTGCTATTTAACCCTTTCCTCCATAGAAACACCTTAATTGCGAGGGCGAACAGTTTAGATCCACATCAGCAGGCACATCAGTGCCGTCTGATCAGAATCTAAACTATTCTCTTTTTGATTCATTAGGTTATTTCTGACCAAAATGCGACGAGTGCAGATCCTGATCAGATGGCTGATCTGGACCTACACTGGTCGCACATGCGTAAAAATGCGTATATATGGAGGAAAGGGTTAACTTTACAAGAAACTGTTTGTCTCTGTAACACCTTAGAACTAAATATGTAAAAAAAGAATTTGGAAACTTTGCTGTAAAATTCAATGGTAATAGACGTCTATTTCAAGTCAAAGGCCTAATCATGTTCTGTTAACCTTTTAATCCATGGGATATGACTGTTATCCCACAGGCAAAAAGTGTAGATCTAGATCAGCTGACAAATATCTCTGCCATCTGATCAGTAATGGTTTTTTTTAATTCAGTCGATAACTTTTCTTATTAACAATGGTTAATCACACTTTTTCTACTATGCATCATCGTGATTGCTTAGTTTAACAACCAATGCTGGTGTGATAAGGGTCTGACCACATTAGCACCTAGTGTAGATCCAGATCAGCTGGCACATCTACACTGGTTGCTTCTTGGTCAGAAATAACATAATGAATCTTAAAGGGAACAGTATAGATCTGAATATCTGATCTGGATCTACACTGGTTAGTTCTTGGTCAGAATAACCTAACAAATCTCAAAGTGAATAGTGTAGATCCTGATCAGATGGCATGGATGTGCCAGATGATCTGGATCTACACTGTTTGCCTATGAATAACAGCCATGTTCCATGAAAAATTTACAAACAGGAAAATTATTTTATTAAATAAAATATTTTCAAATGTTTTATGAATTTCTATAAATGAAGTTTCGCTTACAAAATATATTTCCCATATAAGTAAAAGATATAAATACATAAAACATGCACAGTAAATTGATCATGCACTTTAGCTCCTCATCCTAAATTTTTTACAGCTATTACCATTCTGGCATTTGATATGACAGTGAAATAATGAATCACTTATGTAATGAATGTAAATAAAAATGCATTATACAAATGCTTAAAATTGCATTTTATATAGCGACATGGAAATGAAACTCACATTATGGATGTTTATTTGAATATCTCAACATTATTTTGAAGTTACATAAATGTTAACCTTTTATGAGATAAAAACATAATTTATGACATTTGCAACCAGTGTAGATCCAGAACAGTCGGCATATTCACCCAGTCTACCATGGTCTACACTTTCAGCTTTCCAGTAAATAAATTTAGTGCATAAAGTTTTGTTCAGTCTTTAATCCATATATATGCATTTTTAATGCATGTGCCACCAGTGTAGACCCAGATCAACCGACATTTGTGCCATCTGATCAGGATCTGCTCTGCTCATTTTTTGGGTAAACCCTTTCCTCCATATATACCCATTTTTACGCATGTGCAACCAGTGTAGATCCAGATAAGCTGGGACATCTGTGCCATCTGATCAGAATCTGCTCTGTTCACTTTCTGGTTAGAAATAACCTAATAAATCAAAAAGCAAACTATGCAGATCCTGATCAGATGGCATAGATGTGCTGGTTGATCTGAATCTACACTGTTCACTCATGCAATAAAGCCTTATATATGGAGTAAAGGGTTAAGCATCCCAAAGTTGTAACATCCTTCACTTGTACAGACTGAAGTATTCAAGGTTTTTTATATCTAATGGCACTGTGAAAATGTTTAAGGTTTTATTAAATAACTTTACAACAAAATATAAATAGATATATATTGGTATCCATCGGAAAAGTTTAAAGAATGTGTTGTTTCATTCACAAACCAATCAACAATAATGTTATTTAGTGAATAGAAAACAGAAAATATTAAAATTCATGTAATATGCAAAAATATGCTACAGCAAATCCTTTTTTATTCATAGGGTTCTTATTTTTGTAGATTTCATAGGTCAGTCAATCCACAAATAAAAAATAAGTACCATCATTGTTCGGATATAAGCCGCACTTATGTATAAGCCGCACCGCCCCCAAACCTGATGGAACAGATCAAAATTGCTTATAATGTATTAATAAGCAGCCAAACCTGTGTATTAGCCGCACCCCCAACTTTTTACCCCCGAATTCTGGGGAAAAAGTGCGGCTTATATTCAGACAATGACGGTATATTTTTTTTATATAAATGTGGTGTAAGATAACTAACATGTATCTGAAATAAATCAAGACCTACAAATATGCTATCTAACAGAAAACCATTAATTACCAGTTTTGTGGAAAACAACACTACAGCATTTAGAAAAGTTCTAACTGTTTACCCACACAACAAAATGCTCACCAGAGGTATAAAGGTAAAAAGGGAATTTGTGTTTTATAGTTATAAATAATCATGTTTGTTGTTTTTTTAATATGAACTTGATGGGGCTTTGAAATTTGTGGATTATCGCAGGAGTTCCATTTGACCTGGGAGATGTCCCTTTCACCCTTGAAACTTCCGTAATTTCTCATTTTGACCCCTATGATTTTAGCTGGAGTCACTTTTTTCAATAAATAAGGGGTATTTTGGGCTAAACATTGACAAAATTCCCTAAAAAAGGCAAAAATGACCCTTGAGATTCAACCATAGAACCCCTGTATTGCGCCCATGAAATCTACAAATTGCATGGAGTTTCCAGTATTTCATTGCATTAATTTAACAAATAATTATTCAATGGTGTTTTGTTTTTCTCAAAGTTTCATCTCTCATTTGTTCTTTGTCTCTGGACATGCATGATCTGTCTATGTGCTTGAAGTTCAGCAGCTGAGAGAGGCTGAGCATCGGTGCTCACTTGTTGAATGGGCGGGTGCAAGACTGGCTGGCCACGCCTCCTGGCAAGGACAACTTGGGCGGGCAGCAAAACAACCGGTGAAGCATCACCACTGCTTTTAGTGACCCTGACCTTTGGGTCAGTGACCTTTACCTCAAGGTCAATGTTTTTCTTAGCAGCCGGTTGCTGTGAGTGGGTCTGTTTAGTGGGTGGGGAACAAGCTTTCTTGTCATCATCTTGGTCATCTATATCTGGCACAACTTGTAAGGATCCTGTGGGAGCTGACATGGCTCTCCTGATAACAGAAACACATTGCATATTTCAATTACTAAGTGAATCTATCCATAAGAAATATTTAATTTATTTAATCTCGAACAGATATCTTCAACCCAAGGAAATAAAAGTTTACCTCGACAAAAGTCATGGTCAAAATTACTGTTCAAAGGTTGACAAGATGATGCTGCAATGCAACGAAACCAGGTTTTTTAACTGAAAGGGGGACATAACTATGAAAAATACATCAAGAGTTAGGAGTCTTGTTGTGATAATTGTTTTTTCTATAACTTTCAAAGTCCTACCTTAAATTGTTACAGAGAGAGAAAGAACTTAAACAAAAAACTTTAAATTGTGACAGAGAAAGAACTTAAACAAAAAACTTAATAAAATGTTGATGCCCCCACTCCAAAAGACATAGCTCAATCTAATTACCAAAGAAAATCTGGTTAAAAATATGCATCGTCACCTTTGACAGACTTTAATATTTATCTCATTACATCACACATTAAGATGATATAAATATATAGAGGATATTTGTTTTTACCAGTGTAAGATAGAAATTTATTTCACCGAGTGAGCTCCGGAATTCGTATTTTCACGAGTGGCGAAGCCACGAGTGAAAATACATAATTCCGGAGTTCACGAGTGAAATATATTTCTACCTTTCACTGGTAAAAACAAATTTTCTTTTTATTTCAAGTTTCTACTGCAAAATTTGCGTGAATTTACATAAAAGTTGCAAGAAACCCATGCCCAAGTAATAAAGAAAACGCCTTACCATGTAGCAATTATTGTACTGAGAGAGTCGAGTACTTGTGAGGCTGTTAAACGTAGGTACGGATTCATCAACAGCAGTTTCTTTACTACCAACTTTGTGTTCTCTGATACACGCATGTCACTGAAACAAAAAAAAGGCTTTACCAATAACTTGTGTAACTAAGTTCAGTGTAGTTATGATTTCAATTACCTCCCTTGATAGTATATGCTAATTTCTAACCATGCAGAATGTCAATCAATGTGGGTGGCAGTATACAGGCATATTTGAACTTTTTTGAGGTGATATGGATGGAATGTACTGTGTATGCACGGTTGGCTAGGCGCTGCCACCATATCTGAATGGCCTTTGGATTAACTAAACATTTCAAACTCTTAACTCCACGGATATGGCTTGAATTATATGGACTATCAGTACAGATCCTAATGTGCCTGCAGATCTGGATCTACATTGTCCGTTTCTTGGTCACAAATAATCTAATCTAATGAATCTAAAAGCGATAAGTATAATTCCAGATCAGACTGGATGGATGTGCAGGCATAACTTGGATCTACAATAGTTGCAAATGGATTATAAGCTATATCCATGATGTAAAGCATTAAACACTTGGCAAAGCTTAAATCAATTTGCAATCAATGTAGACCCAAATCAAACCTGTGCATCCATTTGGTCTTATCAAGGTCTACACAGTTTGCTATTCAGTAAATAAATTTATGCAAAATACCTAAACGAACTAGAATGTGTCCTCGGACACTGACGCCCCCACTGCTACAAAAACATTTGTAACAAAGCGAAGAAATGGTTCCAGAAAAATATTTTCTTTATGATCATCTACAAATCCTGCTTGATTTTTTGTGCAAGTTTGAAAGAAAACTGCCTGATAGTTAATGAGGAGTTGATGCCAAAAGATTTGGGGATGTACGTACCGACAGACAGACTTATGGATGAGCGCAACTCTATATGACTCCCATTTTATGGGGGCATGAAATTGAATAATTATACTTATATTTAAAGAAAAATACTGGTAAGAATTTTAAACAAATTTGGCAGGGATTATGTTAAAAATAATGACTGAAAAATACAGCATACATTTAACAACATATAAGTATTTCTAATATAACTTACTTCGGAATTTTAAAGTCTACAGCTTTGATTTTCCGGAACAGCTCCTGTGGTACACTGTCGTAAAATGGGAACTGACCATACAACATTGTGAACAACACAACTCCAAGAGCCCACATGTCGCTGGGCTTACCCAGGTATGGAGCCCCTGTAAATAAAATAATTAAGTAACTCAAGTCTCTTAGTAACATAAATTCCTAAACTGTATGGTTTTTTGGCTTAGTTTGTTGCCAAATGAAAACAAAAATCTTTTTCCCATTTAAAAAAATTGCCATTTCATTTTTTTCAAAATTAAAGTTTTTGAAATTGGTATAATTTGAAACCAGAATCATTTGAATTCTTAATAATGCTTTTTCAAGATATTCTAATAATGTTCTAAATGAGAAAATATCTGAATTTGATAACAATTAAATTATTTGATTTTCCCCAAATAAAGTTGCCAGAAATAACCCTGAAAGTATGTGTTTTTGTTGTTTTTTTTCCATCAGTGTTTGATCTAGATCGGACAGCACAGATGTGCTGGTTGTTTTGGATCTACACTCATCCCTATGTGATAAACCCTTTACTCCACGTGATTTCTGTTATCCAATAGACAGTGTAGATCCAGATCAGCCAGAACATCCATGCCACCTGATCAAGATCTACACTATTCGCCCACTCAATACAAGTCATATAGTTATATACAGTAAATGGTTAAATACCCCCTGTACCACAATAGATTATAGCTGTATTTAACTTACCACTAAGCACATCTGGACTGATGTACGCTGGGCTGCCCCGCTGATCTAGCAAAGGATCGTTCTCACTGACCAGATGTTTTCCCAGACAGAAGTTAGTTATGGTGATCCGACGACTTCGCTTGTTCAGGACCATGTTACCCAGCTTCAGATCTCGGTGCACAATATTTTTCTGCAAAGATAATTGTATAAACCTTGACTCTATGGGACTAGGGCTGCTATTCATGGGAAATCAGAGTAAATCCAGATCAGATCTGCCAGCACATCAGTGCCAACTGACCAGGACCATCACTGTTTGCTTTTACACTTATCTGATTATATCTGACAAAGAAGTGACTAGTGTTGATCCAGATCACTTGCTGGCTGACCTGGATTTACACTGGTTGAACACTCAGCAAAACCTTAACCCTTTCCTTGACATATACGCATTTTTACGCATGTGTTACCAGTGTAGATCCAGATCAGCCAGCACATCCATGCCGTCTGATCAGGATCTGCACTTTTCGCATTTTGGTCAGAAATAACCTAATGAATCAAAAAGCAAACAGTTGAGATCCTAATCAGATGGCACGGATGTGCCGGCTGATCTGGATCTAAACTGTTCGCCCTAGCAATAAAGGTGTATCTATACAGAAAAGGGTTAATTTTTGGTGTCAAAGGATACTGTGCTATCATTTTCCAGAGAAAAATATGACATTCTGCAAAATAATCTTGATGATGGAAAAACATCTTATTGAAGCATTACATATTATTATTTATAGAGGAATGGTCTTAATTTCAGGGTGTTCTATACGTGGGATTTTACTGTAAATGTATTTTTACATACCTTGTGCAGACATTCCACAACTCTTACAATATCAAAGAAAATGACGATGGCTTCCTTCTCAGAGAGTTTCTTCTCTTTGATGACATAATGCTGGAGGTTGATGAGGTCACTATTTTGATCGCTGAAGTTGTGAGGTATCAGACAGTCTAGCACAAGGCACAGTCTCTTACGCTGCCGACCCGTGTACTCCACTTTACCTGAGGTTTCGGTTTCTCGTTCTTCCCAGGCTTCATCCTGTAACAGCAGTATTATTGTGTAACAGTAGAACTATCATGTAACAGCAGAACTATCATGTAACAGCAGAACTTTCATGTAACAGCAGAACTATTATGTAACAGCAGAACTATCATGTAACAGCAGAACTATCATGTAATAGCAGAACTATCATGTAACAGCAGACCTATCATGTAACAGCAGTTAAAGCTCTCTCATAAACATGTGACGAGTTACTCATATTGTAATATAATGACCCTGAAATGCGCTTAACCATACATAGCTGATGAAACAAAATTTTTAATAACAAAGGGCCATAACTCTGGTAAAAATGGTCGCAGGAAAAAATCCTTTCGTTACAATCATCTATACATCCTGCTTGATCATCTGTGCAAGTTTGAAAAAAATCCGCCTAATAGTTTAGGAGGAGTTGATGCCACAAGATTTGGGGATGTACGAATGGATGTACGGACGGACGAGTGCAACTCTCTATGCCTCCCACTTTTTGGGGCATAAAAAGTAATATTTACTTTAAAAAGCCATACCTTAAACAATCCATGATGATGTACGACGCCATCTTGGTGACGTAACAGACTGAGCAGGCTATATTCTGTATGAATCAGCATCTTGCCTTGTCGGTCGTCCTGCCGTTCATAACCACCATTCTCCAGTGTTAATATCTGCAATGATTTTAAAGAAATAATTAATATTTATCAAGATTTATCACAAAAAGACTCTCATAAAAAGGTTTAGAATAATAATAATACATGTATACATGTACTTAAATTATACTTGAAATCCTCTGAAAATTGACAAAATCGAGATTTTTTGCAAATTTTTGTAATTTTGGGCAATTTTGATGGCTGATAAACCATGTGTTTTAACAGTTGTTGATTCAAAACTATCTCATATCTAAAAGTGTAACCATTTATGTATTCAAAGACATTAAAATGTTAGGTTTGTAACAAAGCTTAAAATTTAAAATATTTTAGGCCAGTATAAGGCCTTCGTGAACCTGTTCCTTTTGCCTAAATAAAGGTTTAATGGTAGAATAGGAACAAATATTTAAACTAGAATGTGTCCTCTGACACTGATGCCCCCATTGCTACAACAACATTTCTAACAAAGGGCCATCACTCTGGTAAAAACTAAACGGTAGCAGAAAAAATCATCAGTGCAAGTTTGAAAAAAATCCTCCAAATGGTTAATCAGAAGTTGATAAAACAAGATTTGGGGGAAGTACATATGGATGGACGAGTGCAACTCTATGACTCCCACTTCGTGGAGGCATAACAAACCAATATCCTCTTATATATCTAGTGAATACAGGTATTCTCTCTAGTAAAATAACTTTTAATAAATTATTTTCATAAACTAATTTTTCCCCACACCATAATGTCAAAGGTGGGAGGTGAGTTAAACTTGGAACTGACATCATTGAACCTAATTTACCTTAAGTGTGTAGAAGCTATCTGTCCCTTCTTTTCTTGCAAGACACTGAACTATACTTTTCACAGGAGATGAACCGATTCTCGGACCTGTAATACGATAAACAAATAAATTAAATCAGTAAGGACAATATCCTGAGTTTGGTTTGATATTGGTGTAACTGACCAGAATTATAAGTAGATACTCCACTTTTGCACCAAGGCCAACAATACTCCACTTTTGCACCAAGGCCAACAATACTCCACTTTTGCACCAAGGCCAACAATACTCCACTTTTGCACCAAGGCCAACAATACGCCACTTTTGCACCAAGGCCAACAGTACTCCACTTTTGCACCAAGGCCAAGAAATATCATCAAATTTTACAAACATCATATTTAACAGCTTTAATATTATAACACAATTTTTTTTAAGTTTAATATTTTCTAAATTATGCCACTAGCTTAAGAAATCATAAATTGAATATGTATGCAAATTTGTGATCTTTGATGTATATTTCAATAAAATATTGATTCAACATGGGAGAGGAGATTCAGTGTAAGCTGTTATAATTTATAATATCAATTTTATATGGTTTCATTGTGTATTTTTTTTTCATTACCCTTTACGTCATGGGATAGGACATTTATTTCATGGACAGACAGTGTAGATCCTGATCTGCTGGTAAATCTGTGCCAAATGATCTGGATATACACTGTTTGCTTTTTGTTTCATTTGGTTCTCTCTGTAGCTCCTGATCAATATGGCATGGATGTGTTGGCTAACTGGTCTACAATGTTTTACACATGTGGATAAAACCCATATAATGGAGTAAATGGTTAAAAAAAAAAAGAAAAAAATGTCTTTTTCCAAAGCCCTGCTATAGCTTACCAAGAAGATACGGCCCAGCTCGCTTTATACTGCCATAGGGCGGAGGCTTTAAATCTTTCTTGCTGTTGTCTGACTCAGAAGTATTGCTCCGTGTTGATAGTCTGCTTGGTTGAAATGAAGAAGCCGGTCCTTTACCAAGAACAATATTCCTAGAAGTGTCCGATGATGATGACTGTAACCGACCAGGAAATTGAGCCAGGTTTTTACTACCCACCACTGAAGATTTGTCCACATTAGGTCTTGCAGCGTTATTCGCCACCATCGATAGTCTGTCTAAAGCACTGACATGACTTTGCTTTAGACCTAAATCACTTGGTTTCACAATGTTTTGTGGTAAAGACTGGTCTCTAGAATGACTTGGTTGTTGAGAACTAGCTCTACCACTATGATAGATAGAATTCACATGCCCGGACAAGTTCGGCGCAAAAGACAGCTGTTGTAAACTGTCTGACCCAGCACTCTGACTTTCCGATCGTAAATTTGTAAAAGAAGACATTTCAACAGCACTAGGAGATCGTCTTGGTGGTTGGTTGAATAAAAAGTCAAGATAAACACTATCCTGGTCAAGAACATAGTCTGTATTTGTTGTGAAGGGAAATGCAGTGGCGCCATCCGTAAATATAGGGCCAGGTATAGGACTAGCCAAGTACATTGACTCATAGGTAGGAAAAGGGGAGACAACTGACCCTTGTACAAGTTCAGCTGTGTTGTCTTTCAGAGAACTGATGCTGAACAGTGTCTGAGCCCTATTTAAAACATTGATCGACATTGATTGCGTTGCTGACGATACAATGGCATTTGGTACAATAAGATGAGTGGTGTTTGTTGTTGAATATGGTAGAACAAATGGTTTAGGCCTAACTGAAGGTTTTGTATTTGGGGTGATTGTTCTTGAACTAAGTGTTGGTGTGAAGGTTTTATGCACAGTTTTACCATCATTTTGTACAGTTTTACTTCCATCTATTTGTAAAAGGCTCACACCTGGTACTGATTGTATAAGAGGAGTACAGCCTGGTTGTTCTGCAATGCCAGGCTTTGGTTTTGATCGCAACATAGTAAAGTTTGGTTTTGTCCCGACAGCATTTTCAGCCATGTACCTAACACCAGTGTCTGAAAATGGACGATGAAAGTGTATAACACCATTTGTATTTGTTTCTTTACTAGGATTGCTAACACTTCTAGTAGGGTTCCGCCGATGTATGGGTATGTGTGAGACACTGCTGCCCTCTGCTCCTGCTCTTGTGGCACTGTCAATGACCACATGGGTCTCATCTTGTCTCTGTTGTTCCTGACTTCTGGAGGAAGCACTAGATTCTATTCTAGCCTGCTTAGCTCGTATACTCTCAGAGTCATTTTGAATAGAGATTCTCTTCATTTATGATGACTTTTCACACAAATTCATGATTCTGAAATAAAAGACAGTCATTTTAAAAAGTTCATTAATAAGACATTTGTAACTGTTATTAAGAAACTGAGGCCAAACTTCAAGTGTGGGGTTTGTTGTAATGCAACAAGAACACTGCCATTTCGGTATTCTTTTTCGGAATTGTAAGAGCAGCAAACAATGCATACCTTTGACCTAGATTAATGGTAGATGAAATGTAAACAATCATTCTTTCTGTTATTGGCATTATTTTTGAGAAGCAACCAGGTAACGCCTTGTTTTGTACATGTTCTGTGGACTTGAAAAACAATATTGGTCAAAATATGTGTTGACTTGGTGAAATGTATCTAATATTTTTCATCTAGAAAAGATTTAAAACAGGTAGACAAAACCTTTTAGTTTGAGACTTGGATAAGTCTCTACATGCCAGTTCACTGTTGTACATTTATTAAGAATCCTTGTTTTCCAATTTACCATGTTACTTAAGAAAAAGGTTTGCAAAGAAAAAAAAAATATCCATATATTCCCATTTTTACACGTGAGAGACCAGTGTAGATCCAGATCAGCTGCATCTTAGTCAGAAATAACCAAAAGAATCTAAAAGCAAACAGTGTAGACCCTAATAAGATGACACGGATGTTCTGCTTAGCACGGGCACCTTCTAATTAGAGCACTAATAATTTATAATCGCACTGAAAAAACAACACAAATATGCATGTCTTTAAAAGTTTTATGAAACTTTAAATGATCAATGATAGAAATACTTATCTGCACTGGTTGCATCTTAGTCAGAAATAACCATAAGAATCTAAAAGCAGTGTAGACCGTAAAAGGACGACACCAATATTTTAAATAGGGCACTAACAATTTATAATCAACAGAAAATACGGGGCAAAAATACTCAAGTCTAAATTTAAAGTTTAAATAAATACATACATAAATAAAGTTCAAATTTTATTAAACATGAAATGATCAATGATAGAAAATATCGTGTGGGAGAGGACAAAATTATCTTACACATAACATATGAAACTGGATTAAAACAAGTAAAAACCTAAATACGAATAAATTATTTTTATACTGACATTTTAAATAGACTTTACCATCTGGACAGAATGCTAAACAACGTAGAAATGAGTAATTTGTACGATTTTATTTTTGACAGCTGTTTACGGAAGTTGAAATACAGTCATCAACTACGCATGCGTTATATTTGGTTGATCCTATATCCCGGTACTTTTTCCGTTACTATACGGTTCACTTACATTTGACTCTTACACAGTCGTTAATCAACAAATAAACCACTATTGTAAACTAAACCTAAAGGCATCTGATTGGCTATTGTATAACATCGTACTTGCTGTTCATATAAATTTTGAAATATATCAAATAGCTTCTTACCTACTAGCCTAATGTTTGTAATGTAAATCCTACAAAAATTACTGACATAACAATGATTTACATAGCAAATGCCCTGTTTATGATAAACAAAAAAGAGGTACAGCTTATAACTACATTAAACCAAGTAACTAGAATTTCATATGTATGGCAATTATTATGTTACAAGTTAAGCGGCACCAAATTGCTTTCAGCAACCCTGTTGAGATAATCTGCAAAGTAAACAAAAGACTTGCATTATACAATATATATGTTAGTATACTTCCTGTTTTCTTATCTAACACCTAATCAGCGTTCTACTCTTAATCTCCAGCAATACGTACTTTACCTGAAGAGGTGGACAATACCACTTTTATTTAAAACCAAATGAAGATAACTGAAGCTCGCTAAGGATTCTCTGGCGGCTCTAACAACCAGATAACATTCGTTTGCTACTATTGATGTTCTGCTGGATATGCACAATGAAATTGTCAATACATCATGTAAACATAATACTCAATATATAATACACATAAAAATATTCGGACATAATATTTATGAAAAAGGTAAAATATGCATATAAAAAAGTAATATATGCATATCAGGAATCGCCACACAGCGAAAAAGAAGAGAGGATGAGAGAATTTGAGTGGTTGGGGGAGGGGTGTGAAAAGTGAATGTAAACAGCAATCCCTGAGGGATGAAAAAATACTCCGAATTTTGCAAGAAGAACAAAATATTGTCATAATATGTAAAAAGTCTCCCCGTACATTCAATCAGTGCTGTTATCAGTTACGTCCTTTGAGGTCGTCGAGCATGATATTTATGTACAATGTTAATAGAACTTCTAATTTTTTTTTAATATTTCGGCCAGTTTAAAGATTGGTGGTTTCAATATCCCAGTCAATATAAATTTGGATATTGTTCAATCACCACCAAGGATATACTTCCTGCTTTTTAAATTTTGCCTTTGGCGTTGTCTGTGATATGCAGGATTTATATTCTAAGATCCCCTCTCAAAATTCAATTCTGTTTATTACCGCCCATTGTTTTCTCGTTTAGGGCAAACCCATTCTGTATTTCGGGAACATGGAAAGGTATTAATCTTAAAATACCCCCATTGAAGGCTCCATGTTCATCGCCATATGCATACCATCGTTTGGGATGGATCAAAATTGTACTGTTCATTGGTGTAAATATTGAGTTGCGCTCAACCCGGGGCTAGGCGGCGTCGGCAGTATTAAGCATTTCCATTACTGCCCATGAACAGGCTCAATCAAACCGAGCCTGCAATATTTTCATATTTGTCGTGGTCGAGGGTCTTCAAAGTTCCCTTTTCATCTATTATACTACCATTAAAAGCGTCATTAGAAAACCAGAGAAGAAATTTAAAGTTTAAACTCTTTGAAACTTAATACAGAAGAACAAGAAGCCGATATATTTCTATTGTAAAATTCAAGAGTCCAGAAAATGTTTGCAAATATTTTTTGTTTTCATACTGACTATGGAAACTTTGAAATAATCAAGTACAAGTTGTCTTTGTGAATTAACTCCAACCCACCCATCAACTCGAAAATGCTGTATACTAAACCACACAAACATAAAGCATACAAAGGTACTGCCATTGTCATGATAAAAATATTGTGTACTCAATGATATTGGTCCGAATTTTTTAAATGTTTTGGTAAGTAAATGAAACTGCTAAAGCTGGAATGGCTTGAAAATGACTCTGCGTGCCGAAAGATAAGTTATATTCTTCATGAGTGATGTTTCACATCAGCCAGTTGGCGACTGTGTGAGAGTCTAACGTTGTCTGCAGATATCGTCTGCATTTTAAACCGTACCGATGAAACAGACGCCTATGTGATTATGATTAAGAAGAAAAAATAAAATGACAAGTTTTTCTGTTTTACGCAAGATAAGCCCATTGCTCAGATCAGGTATATATTCAAGCTTTAACTGTCAGAAAATGTAGTAAACATACTGAATATTTTAGCGTTTATTTATAATAACGTGGTAATTTTAATCTGTTTTCGCGAGGGTTGTTCAATGTCGTGATTTTTATTATGATATTTTAACCCCTTCCTCCATATATATACCTTTATTCCGTGGGCGAATAGTTTAGATCCAGATCAGCCGGCACACCCGTACTGTCTGAACAGGATCTACACAGTTTGCTATTTGATTTGTGCAGTGATGTCTGACCGAAAGGCGACCAATGCAGATCCTGATCAGACAGCACTTGTTCAGGCTTATATGGATCTAAACTGGTAAAAATGCATCCATATTTTCTGCAGCCCCCCCCCCCCCTGCCTTTGAGTTGTAGGGAAAATTATGGTTAACAACAGTAAACGTTAAAATAAGTGAAACCTACACGTCTTTAAATATTTTATTTGATTTTTGATTGATATTTTAGCAACACGGATAGGGCTCTGCATAGGCTTAATATAAATTAAGAGAGAAGTGAGTCGGGACAACTCGCAAGCCTATTTGAAATACACAAGCATGTTGATATAAACACTATATTCAAGTCAGTCATTTGCAGCAGCAGCAAATAAAACTTATACTCATTTTAATAATACCAAGGAGCATGTTTATTTTATAAAATTTTAATGCTAATATCAACTGAATAGCATGTCATGATAAACTACATTGTATAAACAACAAATCATGTAATTGTTAAAAATCTCAAGCTGATGCTGTTCATTTCTATTCTTAATCAGTCTCTTTATTCCTGAATTTTATATTTATTTGCGTAGATTTAATATATCTATTGGTTATCAAAATAATATTTTATTATGTCTGATGTTGCAAGACAATAGCGTAATTAGGTGCATAGTTTATCTAGTTCAACACAAAGCGTTAGGGAAAGCCAAGGCGACCATGTCGCCCGAATTGCCCAGTAGGCAGAGCCCTGATGGATTTATAAAATTGTATAAACATATATTTGGAATGATTTGTCCCCCATTTTTTACTTCCCTTTTTAACCATCCATATGCAAACTTGTAATCTTTTTGTTGATGTTCAGTGTTTGTTTTTCACTTTTGGGGGGAAGGGGGTCGCAGCCTTTTGAAGGGGGAAAATTGTGACACTTACAAAGGAAAGGGGGAATACAATGTATCTGGAAGATACTTGAAGCTGTTAAACACAACCAAACAAAGTATTCACTGATCTTTTGCTTTTTGCTTTGCTAACACTGTAGTACAACCAAGTAAATCTTGCCTCATACTTCCTAGAGTTGAATTTTCTTGCATCAGAACAAAATGAAGATTTATCATCTTCACTATCATTTTCACTATTAGAGGAACAAATCGAACCGTCCGTAACAGACTCCAGCAAAAGCGGGAATTTTTTATTGAAAGCGGGGGAAAAATATATACTATTTTGAGGGGGGAATGAGGCCCACTTTCTCCAAATATTTGGCATAAAAAAAACACTGATGTTGTTTTCATTGTAGAAGGGAGCTTGACATTACTGTGCCGTAATGCCAACCACATTTCTCATGATATCTTAGAAAAACAGAGAATATCCCCTCTTAATCGAAATCGAGAGAAAATAAATAAAGAAGAGAAAATACCAACCAAGGTCAACTTGGATGAGATCAATCAGTATAGAACTTTGTACCCAGAGTTTCTGCCAAATCCAGAATGGCAATACAGGGACAGAATCGCAGAGCAGTTGGAGAGGGAGGACATGTACAAAAGGAGGAGAAATATTGAGATTCCAGAGTTCTATGTTGGTAAGGTTGTTTGTGTTGCGTAGGGATCACTTTGTTTTTCTGTAGGTCTGTCCATCACATAAACTTAACTTTGGCATTTCTTAATTTATTCTTAAAACTTTAAATTAATACATGCACACATGACCTATGTTCTAACTACACCAGTAATATTACTTTAATTTCTCAGTGTTAAATCAGAGTATGTTCTTCAAACTTGAAACAAAAACAGATATATCATTTTCATTTCCTTTATTATTTCAACTTCTTTTTATGAAATAACCATTAGTTTGAGTTAGAACAGTATAAACCATTTTAATCAAAGAATACAGGGCTTTTTTCACTGCCTGGGGAAGATGCCCATGCCCTATAATTTTGGGGAAAATAGCATCATTTTTTCTCCTAAGGGGAATGAAAAAACCTGATGTAAAGTTACTTTTTGGGGGAAAACTGCATGATTTTAAAGAAATTTTCTGAGGGGAAGGCGCCCATAAATGGCCCCTGCTATAGAAGAAAAAAAAAGCCCTGGAATAAGTTATGTAGCAGCCTGCAAAGTTAAGCTGTGTTTATTTTACAAGAACAGTGAAACCACCCTATTAAGACCACCTCATGGACTAGACAAAAGTGGTGTGAATATTGAGATGGCAAAACTATGAAAAGGGTAACTGAAACTGTGGTCTTTTTATCAAAGTGGTCCTTATTTTTGGGTGGTCTTAATGGAGGGTTTTACTGTAGACTGTATTTGGTATTTGTTTATATATCAATAGGAAGTATTCTGGCTGTGACGGTGGCGGACAAGTATGCAGCTGGGAAGAGCAGTAGGTTCGTTGGAATATGTATCTCGAGGTCAGAACACGGCATGCGACACAGCTTTATCCTCAGGAATGTTATAGATAACCAAGGTATTCTTTTCTTGTTGTCCTTTTGTTATGTTTGAAACGTGTTGTTCTTTCGTATTACTGACTTATTAGCTTTAGTTAGAATTTTTAACCTTAAAATATCCTGGCAGGGATAAGAACTATATAAATATTTTGAAACAACTGCTCTTTATTAGACGATTTGGCCATTGGCCTTCTTCAGTTGTTAATGTAGACAAGTTTTAATATTAACAAATAAAGAAGGCCAGAGGCCGAAACGTCTTTATTAAATGTTGTTGTTTCAATATATTTATAGAATTTTTAAGATAACCAAGATTTTGATATTATAATGTTAATAATCAAGTGAATTCATATTGGCCTTGTTATTTTGCCAAGGGTACTCATATTGGCCGAAGGCCAAGGGCTAATATGTCTGCTCGAAGACCAATAACATGGCCAATGTGAATTCACTTGATTAATGACAAGTTTATTAATAAAAAAAAACAAAAAACGTCGAATTCGTAAGAAGCCTAAACTGGGCCAATATGAGAATTGCTGGGATATATGAGATAGTTAATTAATGATATCAGAAATAACCTAATGGCTCTTAAACTGCCTAGTGTAGATCCTGACTGCACAGACATGAAAACTGTTACGAATCTACACTGGTCGCACACACAATAAAAGGGTGTAGCTGGCATCAGTCCTGGAAATGACAGCATTGCTTATTTTGTGTTTTGCAATAAAATTTATAATTAAGAAGTCACCTATCAGTTATGAGAAAATAATAGGTAATTGTTAGTTCTTTCCAAATTCAGTAACAATTAAATTGTCACAGATCTCACTGTAGACACCTTCTTCAGTGACCAATCTCACTAAAGTCAGATCTAACAAACTGTTTGATCTGATATCGGCCCGCAGACACCGTACATAAGCTCTAGCGGTTTTCCCCGATTACTATTTTTAGAAATTGTCAACTCAGGAAGCATAGTTTATAACATTCGCAAAATGATCCGAAGATGTCATTACGTTAGAAATGAATGCAATACAGTTGCTACTGTACTTCATAAACACATGTTTTCGGAAAAATATGTCTTAAGCAGGCTGTAAACACTTCCCATGGTTTAAAATACTATTCTAACTTTCAATTTTGCGATTTTGTAGGCAACAATCTGATTGGTTCAAAGGGTTAGTGATAAAAGCAAGTTACTCGTCATCAGATCGTGATAGCGTAGCGGTTTTCAGGGGATGATTTTAATCAGATTGCTTCGGACATGTCCAAAATAAATCAAACTTGATTACATAACTGGTCTATTATCCAGTAACAATTGTTTTATATTTTCCAGGCATTGAAGTAATGTACAACATGTATAACCCACTTCTACAAAAGATCGAGGTCTTACGACTTGAGAAGCGCCTTGACGATGAGCTATTTTACCTCCGTGACTGTGCCCTCGAGTATAGCCATGTTCCACAAGATTTAGAGGCACAACAGATCCATAAAGGCATGGTGGTCCCGGTTAATGAAACTAAGGTATTCTATTTACACTGAACTTCCCATGAAAACTGGAATATTTTAACATCTATCTTATATTCCACAGGGGGTTTAATTTTCGCATATTTTGTGCTAAGGCAATTATGCAAAATCAAACCCAGCAAATTCGACACATTTAATATATATTTTTATGAAAATAATGTAACAGTGTGAAAATAATGCTCGTGTGAAAATGTCAATTTTGTCCTCGGTGCAAAAATTTGTAAATGCTAAATTAAATGATACCAAAGTATTTCAGTTCGCACTTACAGAGATCAGGGATCACAATTTCAAGGCGGTTCGGACAAATAGCCAGTTATCTTATTATATGCATAATCCTTTTACTCAGTGAATATGACTTTTATGAATTCTCACATGTGCGGCTGATGTAGATCCAGATCAGCCAGCACATCTGTCCGTGCCATCTGATCTGAATCAACTCTGTTCAATTCTTGGTCAGAATTACTATTGATGATAAAAGCTTACAGTCTACATCCAGATCAGATGGCACTGATGTTCCAACTGATCTAGATCTATGCTAGTTGCCTATGGGATATCAGGCGTATCACATGGCATACATGGTTAAAAAGCAAAGTTCTTTTGTTGATGATATCAGACAAAATCAAACAGATTCTATTTGGTTGTTCAGTAGTTGAGAGGCCCAGAACATGAACATTATGACGCGTATGGGTGGTAGTAGATTAATCCAGATACAAAGTAATATATAGTTATTTGGTTCCTTGACAGGGTGTGTGAGGATATATTGCCGGTCTGGGTGTCATATTACCCGAGCCGCAGGCGAGGGATAATATGACATCCAGACCGGCAATATATCCTCACATACCCTTTCAAGGAACCAAATAATTGTTCTTTTATACTGCAAAGACTTTTTCAGACAAAAATAATAAGAAAACATCGATTTTTCGTTTATTTCGCTTATTTAATGCCGAACGGCTTAATTCCCCTCTGAGAACCTCAATAATTACATGTCTGACGTCATTAATTAACCTGCATGACGTCACTTCTACAGAAATTGAATGGACTATCGATTTGGTATTTATTTACAAATTTTAAGAATAATATTATCGTTTTCAACGTTAAAAAAATAACAGAAATATTTTCTGTAACAATTTAAGTAATCCCTAAGCATACCGCTAATTTACAAGATCCGCTTGAAATTATGCATTTTTACGGAAATTCAAAACATAATGGCTGACGACAACAAAAGATGGGAGGCCAGAGGGGGAAATTAAGGCACATGCAGTTCATATCTACAGCCGATCCGTAAATACAGATATACATCAGCGGCAAATTATCCAATCAAATTCAAGGAAATTTCTTTGCAGTATAATAAAGCATTCTTGTTAAGGATCCTGTGCCCAAGATCATAAAACTAAAACTGGAGACCAAACTTGTCTCCATTTCAGCTATTTAGATGTTTGAGATTTGAGTCTGGTCTCCAATTCCTGGACCCATGTTATTATATACCCCGAGAGGGTTATATTTTAGCTTATGACAAAGGTTCAGATTTGCATAATTTTTGGAAACAAGATTGGTGCTCTTTCATTACTCATACTCTACCAACTGTTTCTTTTTACTTTACAGGTGGTATTGGGTCCGAG
Organism: Corbicula japonica; assembly: GCA_038501625.1. NCBI lineage: Eukaryota > Metazoa > Mollusca > Bivalvia > Venerida > Cyrenidae > Corbicula > Corbicula japonica. The sequence goes on from JAZAYU010000041.1 coordinate 4,142,820, forward strand.
ACCTTGGAGTCAGCGTTGGGAGCGCCATGACCTCAGGGGTGTTGAACCATACACAGGCTGGAAGAATGATAAAGTCAAAGAAAAGAACTTACGGAAAGCTCAACATCCGCAAGTAACCAAATTGTGGGAAAAAGACGATATTGTTAAACATTATCGAGAATCTATCAACCCAGTAGAAACGGCAGAAATATATCAACAGGTTCAGAAAAATAAGAAAGGGTGGGAAAAGAAGAAGAAATAATAATGTTGATTATATAAAGTTTTCTATAGAAGATATTAAGAATTAAAGTGTGTTTCACGGCAAGTTTGTTATTCTTTAAGCAAAGTAGTTGTCTGAATTTTTTGTACAAGTTACCATAAATACTCTGTTATGAGAATTTTTCCTTGGAAAATAGCCTTACAGTTTGAGGACTTAAATAAGTGCAATCTACAGGAGGGCCTCTTTTTTTGCAGGATATCATAGTTTCTTGTAAAGATATGGTTTTTCAAATCTTGCCATTATCGATCAGTTATTTTTCAGTTACCAGTATAGGTTCAAGCAGGAACAATCACTGGAGTTACTGTGGATGCACATATCGTCACCTTTACCATAAAATGCGTAAGCACGGATGTCTGCTTGACTTTAAGACATCATTTCAGTGATTGATGTCCGCTTTCCAAAGACACTTTTCCCATGACCGTGCCCTTATGAGGTCTGGTATGAAACATTGGCTGTAAAATCTATAATTTCCGCATTACTGAGGTCATTGTATTTTAACACTACTACGATTAGAATGGCATCAACTGTAATTAAGGATTCATAATTTTCTGGGGTATACACATGTGTAAATGCCATCTCTTATGTAGGAATTTCACCTTTTGCTCATTAGATACACCCTTTATCACCTGGGTGACCAGTGTAGATCCAGATCAGCTGGCACAAACATGCCAGCTGATCAGGATCTCCACTGTCCACTGTTCACTGATGTCATAAACTTGTATAATGGAGTTAAAGGTTTAAAAAGAAAAACAAATTAGAAATCTGTTCTGCCATATTTAGTGATATCCCTTAATATACACATGTTTATCTTGTAACATACAAAATATGAAAATAAATGCAACATGAACTGTTGATAAATGAAAGCATCTAAATACATTGTATTCAATATTTACAACATACGAATGAAATACCTACTTTTACGAGAATTCTTGCTGATTTCAAGACCCAGACTTCTTGTTTTAGACAAGATGGCCTTTGACCTTGACTTTAACCCTTTATACCAGAAATATTTATTATAACGCATTGTGCGAATGCAGATCAAGATTAACATGCATCCCATGCCATCTGATCTAAATCTATACTAGTCTCTTCCTGGTAAAAAATAACCCTATGAATCAAAAGCAAATAGTGTAGATCCTGATCAGATGGGACAGAATGATGTGCAGGCTGATCTGGATCTACAATGTTGGCCCATACTTTAAACGTCATATTTAAGGAGTAAAGTGTTAACCCTTTCCTCCACAGATACACCTTTATTGCATGGACGGACAGTTTAGATCAGATAAACGAGCACATCTGTGCCATCTGATCAGGATCTAAACTATTAACTTTTTTATTTGTTAGGTTATTTCTGACCAAAATGTGACCAGTGCAGATCCTGATCAGACGGCATGGCTATGTCGGCTGATCAGGATCTACACTGTTCGCACATGCGTAAAAATGCATATTTATCGAGTAAAGCGTCAACTGGATGATAAAAGTTCTACAACATTTATACAAAACAACATAGTTTAGACACAACAAGTTAAGCAACAAATAAAAACTCTACAATGCAACAAGAGTATTTGTTTTTGAAATTTCACAAGTCAGCTTCTACAGTAAATATAAAAGCTAGAATTAACAAATACAAAACATAAAACAAAAAGTATTGTAAATTCTACCATAGCAACATATTAAAATATATCACATGTTTATTTGATCAAAGTTGTTTGCAATCTTGATTCATGCTGTGGGGTATAAGTGCTAACAGATAAATGGGCTGTTAGAAGTTTATTTATGGTTTTACTTTATGTAATTTTCCAGTAAGTTATAAATAACGAATATATTTAGAAAATGGTTTTAAGTTTGTGTAAAACATCATTTGTCATATCCTCTAAATTTTCAGTTGAAAACAAACAATTTATGCATTTAAAGCATAAAAGAGAAAATTTGTTTTTAACAAGAAAAAACCTGATCCCAGATCAATTGTGAACCATATTTCTATTTTACACTTGTAAAATCAAATAACCACTAGTAATTAATGGTGACTGATGCTTTTTAGTTGATCCAGCTTTCCAACCCAATATCGCAGGGATCAGTCAATAAAATATAAACTTAAAATAATAACCTACATGTGTATATTGTGTCATGTAATGTAGTCCTGGTCATTTTACATGTACTTTGAAATGAATAACATTCAAGCAGTACTAATCCAGACAAAATAGAAAATTGTTCATAAATATGAATTTTAAAAATTGAAAACTATGAATTTAAGAACTCGTGAAAATGCTGTCTTGCCAAAAACCACAAATTTTATGTCCATGTATATACAATTTAATGCATTTATATTATATAGTATTGACAAAGAAGGACGGAATCACAATTAAGTTGGACCTTAAAATTTGGGACCACTCAGGCCAGAGTTAAAATATTTTTTGTTTCCCCATCCCGACCCAAGCAGATTTAGTATGGGTCGGTAGGTAGGTAACATTTTTTTTAATTAATGATCCACATACATTTTCCCTTGGGTAATACCGTACTATATTTAAATAGAACGTGGTACCAGTTTACTGCTCTAATACTTAAGTACTCAAAATGATTGGAAATAAATGCATTTTCGTGTCCAGGTTTTTCTTACTAAATAAAACAAATATCATTAAGGTTTCGGCAATAAATTTTTTCAGGTCGCGCCGATTTTTTCGTGTCGGTCGTGGATTGGGAAACAAATAATATTTTATTTTAGGCCTCAATTACAACCAGTCTGCTGAGACTGGTCTCCAAGCATGATCTTGCCCTAAGGTTATAAAGCTGAGTATGGAACCAGTTTTAGATCTTGAGCATTCTGATTGGTCAGTTCTGGCAATGTGATCTATTTCAATCAATCAGATTGCAGAGAACTGAAACTGGTTCCAGCTCTATCACAGACATTGTATCACATAAAGCAATGGTTGTTCTGTATCAGGATGGAGAAGCAAATAGTAAAATTAAGAAAATCATATTCTATAACAACTTTTTTGACACTGGTTATAAAGGGTTGAATTTTGCAGCACTGGAACCAAAAGCATTCTACTGTACACCACTAGACCCACCTGGTATAACCCTTTACTCCATATATATACACATTTTAACCCATGTCCGACAAGTGTAAATCCAATCTGCAGGCACATCAGTGCTGTCTGATCTGGATCTGCACTGGTTGCATCTTAGTCAGAAATAACGTAATGAATCTTAAAGCGAACAGTGCAGATTGTGATCAGACAGCACGTATGTGCCAGTTGATCGGGATCTATATTGATCGCACTAGCAATAAAGGTGAATCTATGGAGTAATGGTTTAAACAAATACAATAAAAAGCATGCAATGATATACACAAAAAAGCTGAGCAGATAACATCTATCATGGATATGATAAAGACAGCTACAAATAATTCCTACCATCTGTCAACGTAACCCTTTCCTCCATATATACACATTTTCACGCATGTGCAACCAGTGTAGATCCAGATCAGCCGGCACATCTGTGCCGTCTGATCAGGATCTGCACTGGTTGCATATTGGTCAGAAATAACCTAACGAATCAAAAAGCGAACAGTTTAGATCCTGATCAGACGGCACGGATGTGCCAGCTGATCTGGATCTACACTGGTTGCACATGCGTAAAAATGCATATATATGGAGGAAAGGGTTAAAAAAAACTTTTTTTATTATTAAGTAACACGTCTTTAACATGAAGCACATTTAATGAAAGCACAGTCATATAAATTTTCTGTTTTGGGAACAAATATTGTGCAAAATTATCACTACCATATTTATCTGTTTATAAGACAATTCACTTGTAAATCTTACCCTGCCCCCCACTACTCTCTCAAGTCTTTGCCCCTCCATTGTGAAGAGTTTTACATGAAATCATTAATGAGACTCTAAAACTGACTAAACTGCCTCTTTTTGGACTAAAATTCTACTTTGAGGCTAAAATTCTAGACCCAATTTCCCTCATCTTATATGCAAATAAATAAGGTAACAAGATTGAAAATTTTCCATAAATGGACAGTCAGCTTACATCATGAGTTTGCATCAATTTGCAAATAAATATGTGATGAAACACCTGAAATTTTTAAAAGAAGTATTAAAATAAAATGGAATGTAAAGGTTCTTGTGGTAAATGAACACATGAAAATTAAATGCCATGTCGAATGAAAAAATTAAAGAATCTATCATGAACGTTTTCATGCATTAATGATATACTGTTGAAACATTTTATTTCACATGGGTTAAATTTTTGCACATTTTGCGCTTCTGCGCATTTTGCGCTCTCGCACATTTTGTTCTTTCGCACATTTGGTGCTCAAACAATAGTACGAATTCCAACCTTCAGTCAAATCTGATTAAGCAATACTGCTTTAGAAGTTAAATTTAAGATCATGAACTCTTGACATATTTTACGTCTGCGCAATATTTTTGCCCAGCGAAACTATATGATACCACAGTCACAGTAAGTTTTACTGATTTTAAGTACTGACCATAAAAATGACCGATAACCCAATTGGTATGCAGTGATATTTTCACAGTTTTATTCTACTGACATCTAAATATAGATTGTCTATTTATAGATTGGGTCTTGTCTAAAGAAATTCAGCAGGGTGCAAATTGACCATCAGCACTAGACATTTATCAAGTGTTTCATTATTATGAACTAGATTTTAGAATGTGATGGAGATGAAATGGAGTGAAATGGAATTAAATGACTTAACACTGGCAGTGGAAGTCAGTCGCAATGAAAGTCTCAACGCTGTACACATTTCAGAGATTTTCAGTTGAAAAGTATTGTGCACTGAGTATTTTACTTGCACTCATGAATATTTCATATCAATTTAACTGTACAATCATCAGTTTATATATTTCCAATACAGCTATCACTTTAAATAACAAAAATACTCCTTTATATTGGGGACAAAAACGCCCAAATATATTGGCAAAGATTAATGAGTGCTAGGAAAATACTGATGCACTTTAGTGTCTGACACTGTAGTGTCCAACCACACTACAGTGTCCAACTGCACTATAGTATCAAACTGCATGTGTCCAACTGCACTACAGTGTCCAACTGCATGTGTGCAACTGCATTATAGTGTCATATTGCACTAGTGTCCAACCACACTATAGTGTCCAACTGCATGTGTCCAATTGCACTATAGTGTCAAACTGCTTGTGTACAACTGCAATATAGTGTCAAATTGCACTATAGTGTCCAACACTGTTACATAACATCATATAATGTAAAGTTGAAATCTGTTATTTCTTGGCTGCAATCATCTTTACAATGTTCTCTTGCTGTTTTGTCTCGAGTAAAAATAGCTGTAGAATATCACATGTCACAATGACAAAATCTTGACCCGAAACATCAGGTAGCAGTTGATGACACCCGACCACTCCTTGACAATTGCGCTGCCGATATGATTGGTACATGAGGTGATGCTGGACCAGGACTACGTGATCTGGAGCGGTTACGATGACGTCTGGTCGGGGTCGTGGGAACTGTTATATCCTGTAAGCAAACAATGAAACATTTATATTTTACAAGTCTGATGATAGTACATGTTAAAAAAAGCTTTGTTTGGAAACAAATTCATCCTGGAAGAAAAAGTACTTTAAATTAGCCAGTTAATGTGCTATCAATATGTCGTTGTAGTTGTTTTGTTTTCCAAATTAAATTGCAGGTTGTTTTTTTTTAATCCCAGTAAGACTGTTGTTATGAACATGCATAGACAGCAATTCCATTTCATACTTAATACTACAAGTGAATATTCAGATAAATGGTAAACGGTATATGTACGCTTAATGTTCTGGAGTCTTTCACTCCCCATTTACCATAATATTATCTAATCGACATTTTTGTAAGAAATTCACACATTTTACTTTAAGAAATTACTTTCTAGCACCACAGATAGCAACAACATTTTGCCATGTTAGCTTTTATATTTTATAACCCTTTACTCTATGAATACTATCTTTTATGTGCAACCAATGTAGACCCAGACTGGAAACAAATCTTTGCCGTCTGATCAGGATCTGCACTGATCGCTTTTTGGTCAGAAATAACCTAATAAATCAAATACCGAACAGTGCAGATCCTGAACAGACGGCAGGCAATAAAGGTGTGTCTATGGACGAAAGGGTTAAAAAAATAGTATGGACAGATTCGCAATTACCTTATTTATATCTGATTAAACACACTAAAACACAAATTTGTCTAAAAGGTATAATAACATCTTCGGTTTATAAAAACAATTACTGCAAAAAGCTAAGTAAAGCATAAATTTCAAGCCACACCCAAAAGAAAATACCTTAATAAATCTCATTACAGATATTCAATTGTGTTCTGGAAGATTTTACTGGGTAATGAACTGTCATATCATTAACCCTTTCCTCCATAGACACACCTTTATTGCATGGGCGAACAGTGATCAGGATCTGCACTGTTCGCTTTTTGATTTTGAAGTTATTTCCAAAAAAATGCGACCAGTGCAGATCCTGATCAGACGGCACGGATGTGCCGGCTGATCAATATCTACACTGGTCGCACATGCGTAAAAATGCGTTTATAAGGAGGAAAGGGTTAAATTTTATCACATCATAGTAGTAGTACTGTTGTGTTATTAAATTTTGTCGTCTTGTTGTCATGGTATCATTAAATGTCAAGGGAATTCTGCGCTAGCATTAAGGCATTGCTCTGTTCGTCATTGCTATGTCATGGACAAAAAAAGAAAAATATCAAAATTCCTCAAATGGCACAATGCAGCTCTATAAAACTTTGCACAAACCAATGTTATTTATATATGTTATTTTACATATTCTAAAAAAAATTGCACTAGAACTGTAAAGGAAAATAGTTAGACCAAAAAAAAAACCCCTAAAAGTCTATGCATTAAGCCACACTATTGGATTATTCTCTGAAGATGACGGCATCATATGATCAAATTTTGCTAAGATTTTAATAGTGCTCAATTCCCCTAGAGAGAAATAAGAGAAAATTAAACAGGCATGAAATTTAATGAAAGCACAGTTACAATTCTGTTAAATATTTAGTAGCTCTAAAAAACCAGGTAAGTTTACTGACTGGGAAATTTGTAGCAGCTCTACAGTTAACTTTCAAGACACAATCTTGAAAACAAAATGTGAACTTGGTAAATATGACCTTGACCTAAATATTTTGGCTTCCTCATGACCCTGTTGTCATTAGCAACATAATTTGAAAGTTTGATGAAGAATAACAAAGAAACAGCAATGTTATAGCCAATTTTAAGTTTTTGTGACTGACTGATGGACAGACAGACAAAGCTAGCTGTTTGTATGACTTAAGATTAAGACTTATCTTGTAAGAACTTAATAAACTATTAATTATCTTTAACCTTGACCTTTACTTCAATTTTTATGTTTCCATTCCGTGAGTTTAAACATTTCAAAATCCTTATTGTTAACATAGAAATATATTCCACATTTATTTAAACCAATCACCTTTCAGCTACCTCTTTAAATTAAAGACAGCTTGCTATTAACACTACATGGATAAAGATTACATCCCGTGTATGACCAGTATAGATCCAGATCAGCTTTCACATCCATGCAGTCTGATCAGGATCTATACTGTTTGCATCTTAATCGAAAGTAACCTATTACCGTCATTGTTCGAATATAAGCCGCACTCATGTATAAGCCGCACCACCCCCCAAACCTGATGGAACGGAAGAAAATGGCTTAACGAAGTGAATAAGCAGCCAAACCTGTGTATAAGCTGCACCCCCAACTTTTTACAGACGAATTCTGTGAAAAAAGTGCGGCTTATATTCAAACAATGACGGTAATAAATCTCAAAGCAACTGCTGCAGATCCTGATCAGACTGCACTGAAGTTTGACAGATCTGGGTCTACAATGTTGCACATGGGATGTAACCTGTATTCATGGAGTCTTCCAAGACCAAGGTACATGTATAGAAAGAAAGAATAAAATTTTATTTAATTGTAAATAATTCCGTAAAACCATAAATAAAGAATTCACCGGATGGTATAACTGTCCAGTTGTTTTGTACATCCAAAACTGTAATTCAAATGATTATTGATAACAATTGATAGATCATTATGTCACAACTTGCCTAAATGCGATTATAGCAATCCTACATCCTTACGCTTTTTATATAACAACTACCTTGCCTCTAACTTGCCTCTAGCTTAAAATTGTTGACGCTTATTAAATAGCAGCATCCAAAAAGCAAAACCCACAATGCTATTAAGTGTTCAACAACACAAAACTTCAACATGCCAACCTTATTATGGACAAACTGTAAATTTATGCACAATTTGAAGTCTTACCCTAAGCGAATACTTTAGTTTGAAATCTGTAATTTTAACCACAAGTAAATTATGAGAACAATAATAATAATAAATTGATTTACACCACCTTATGTTTGATAACTGTAATTTACCGGTATTTTAATTCATCACTCCATTTCAGTCAATAAATAATCATTCCCTAAACACTTATGTATAATCCCTCACAAGACAATACTTCCCCACACCTATTAACAATATGACCATGATGATGGTGGTGGGGGTGGTGATGATGAATACAATGGTGATGATAATGATGGATTTTATTTATGGTTTATTATATGAGAGGTTGCTCTGCAAGTCAATCATGAGGTATGACAAGTCAGTGCAAGAGGGCTAAAATGAAACTACCAGTAGTATAAACTCAACATTTAAAGCAACATTTCGATAATCATGCAAGAAAAATTCTATGCACACATCACAATGAACTGTCTGATACCTCTGTGATGACAAAATACTTGAATTAAGACCACTAAAATTATAAGACCACTATAACAATATCCCTTTTAACCCATTCCTGGATAGATACGCATTTTTACGCATGTGCGACCAGTGTAGATCCAGATCAGCCGGCACATCCGTGCCGTCTGATCAGGATCTGCACTGGTCGCATTTTGGTCAGAAATAACCTAACGAATCAAAAAGCGAACAGTTTAGATCCTGATCAGACGGCACGGATGTGCCGGCTGATCTGGATCTAAACTGTTCGCCCTAGCAATAAAGGTGTATCTGTACAGGAAAGGGTGAAAAGGTTTTGCATTATTGATTGCCCCAAAAAACAAAGAGCACACTAGTATTAACCCTTTCCTCCATATATACGCATTTTAACGCATGTGCGACCACTGTAGATCCAGATCAGCTGGCACATCTGTGCTGTCTGATCTGGATCTGCACTGGTCACATATTGGTCAGAACGAATAAAAAAGCGAACAGTTTAGATCCTGATCAGACGGCACAGATGTGCCGGCTGATCTGGATCTAAACTGTTCGCTCATGCAATAAAGGTGTATCTATGGAGGAAAGGAATAAGATCATTTCTGCCTGATCCCCGAGGAGGTCCTGACCTGCACATAATGCAAAGCTAGGACCAATCAAAACAAGGAGAATGTGACCTAGATATAAAATGTCTAGATTATTTCTGACATCACTACGTGACATGGAATCATTAAATCTGGGGGGAGATATATCTGAGCTGCGTCATGCAAAAAAGTGTCTTCAGAAAGTGCAGCAGACGACATTGCTCATTCGGCATTTTGAGGGTATAATTAAACAAATTAGTCAAAATTTGTTCTAAAATTGCAAACTTTTTAATAAAAATTGAAATATGAATTCGCTGTCTTTCTAAAAATATCCAAAAAAACGTATTTTCGTAATTATCACTGAAGAAGCAGGTTTGGATGCAAGATTTCCAGAAAGAGGGTTCTTTTGGGGCAGTCTTTGGGGTAGTTAACATCATAATTTCCAACTTTCTGGCCAAAATCTGCATGAAAATTAAATATTTCTGACCAGTAATGGATTTCAAGCGAACCTACTAAACCCTTGTCTTTGCCCCGAGACCCATTTTTACTTGACACAGCTCATTTGTTCAAACAGTGTAGAAATACTTACAATATTTTGTTGCTTGGGTGTTACTGTTGATGCGACTTTTTCTACAGCCAAATTTTCCTGAAGAGGTCAAATAAAATTGTTTATACTAAATAACAAGACATAATTATCTACAGTAAAACAGGAGTTCACAGACAAGAACCTTTACCGTCATTGTTCGAATATAAACCGCACTCGTGTATAAGCCGCACTGCCCCCAAACCTGATGGAACAGATGAAAATGGCTTAATGAAGTGTATAAGCAGCCAAACCTGTGTATTAGCCGCACCCCCAACTTTTTACCGCCGAATTCTGGGAAAAAAGTGCGGCTTATATTCAAACAATGACGGTACTTAATTAGATATGGCTGTTATCCTATAGGGGAATAGTGTAGATCCAAATCAGCCAGGAAATCTGTCTGATCAGGATCTACAGGGTTATTTCTGACCAAGAAGTGACCAATGTAGATCCAGATCAGATGGCACAGATGTTAAATTTTGTTTTTAATAGTATATTTAGATTGTATATAACTTTAAAAATATATCAATTTAAGTATTTTGTGAATCTGCTTTTACTGCCATTCAGCAATACTTTAGTTACTGTAAATCAATAATTTTCACAGGTTACTATTTGTTGTGGAAATAGTTATTTGAAAACCCAATTATTTATATAATGGTACATAAATGTGAGCTAAGAACACTTAACCCTTTCCTCCATTTATACATATGTTTACGCATGTGCGACCAGTGTAGATCCAGATCAGACGGCACGAATCAGGATATGCACTGGTCGCATTTTGGTCAGAAATAACCGAAAGAATCAAAAAGCGAACAGTGCAGATCCTGATCAGACGTCACAGATGTGCTGGGTGATCTGGATCTACACTGTTCCCCCACGCAAAAAGGGTGTGTCAGTCAACTAACCGAATTTTGCTAAGATATATTTGTTTTAAGAAGAATTTTACCGAAGATCCACTGCGTACAATGTCCTCTTTCTTTGATGGAAGGATGCCGTGAAATGAAGCGTGACGTTTGATGTTGCTAGATGACGATGATGATGATGTTGCTGCTGATGCTGTCTTGGCAGAGTCCATGATGACGGGGCTGTGTGCCTGACGCCGTGATGATGATGAAGATGTCGTCTGCTCGGACATTTTTACAGGAACTCCTCGGTGATCAGACGCAGTCCTAGAAAGGAACCCAAAGATAAACAATCATGAAAAAGAAAGATCCCACAGTAAGAATGATTGCTCAGATGTTCTTTCTTATAAATAATCAAAGAAAAGTTGCAAGGTAAGAAAAGTTAAATATAAGGTTGTGTAACTAATAACAAGTTAACCCATTACTCCATAGATCTGACTTCCACATGGGATAACAGTGTAGATCCTGATAGCCAGCATATCAATGCCATCCAATCAGAATCTTAGTTTTTCACTTTTAGATTCATTAGGTTAACCCTTTCCTTCATATACATGTATGCATTTTTATGCATGTGCGACCAGTGTAGATCCAGATCAGCCAGCACATCTATGCCATCTGATCCAGATCTGCACTGATCGCATTTTTGTCAGAAATAACCTAATGAATAATAAAGCGAACAGTGCAGATCCTGATGTGCCGGCTGATCTGGATCTACACTGTTCGCCCATGCAATAAAGGTGTGTCTATGGAGGAAATGGTTCATTCTGATCAAGAATCAAACAGTGTAGATCTGGATCTACTATTGATCCATGCAATAAAAGTCATTTTATGGAGAACGGGTTAATGCAGATAAACACTATTCTAGCTAACTAAGCTATTTAGTTACTACATCACAAACCATAAATTATCAAATTTCTTGACATTATTCATGTAAGTGCGTATTAGAATTTCTTTTTTTTTTTAATTTTAGTAAAAAATTATTTTTTAAAACACAGCAGAAAGTAAAAGCTCACCCTTTTACCAATCAACATAAACAGTGTGTTACATAACAGTGTGTATTATTAAAACAAACTTTCATAATTTCCCCACAAACCTTTATCCTTTGTATTCCTTATAACAGTTGTGCAACCAGTGCAGTTTCAGATCAGTCGGCACATTTCTTCAGTGATTTGTAGGGTCATAATTAAAATAATTATAAATATCCTGGCCCAAAGGATTTGGCTTTGATGCTGAGCATCGAAAAAATGGTACAGTGCTTTGAGAAACAGGTAGTGCATCTCGCCATATCAGTTATTCCTAATACAGCATTCTGCTGAAACACCCATGTTTCATTTTTTGTTTCATAGAAAATTAATTAAGACATTGTTGCCCATTTGTACAGACGTTAAATCCAATTAAATTTCATCTATCTTCACTAAACAATGAAATTCAAAAAAATCAATGTGATCTGCTGAACTTTTAATTAAAACATCATTGAAAAGAATAATATCAAGTTCCAGAAACACATTTTTACACAAGACATCTCAAATCTACCTTCACCAAACAGTGAACTGCAAATTAATTAATGTCGTCAGCTAAACTTTTAAATGTCATTGCAAAGAATAATATCAATTTCCGGGAGACACAGTTTAACAATTTAACATGAAATGATTCAAATCGCCTTTAACCAAACAGTGAAATGCAAAATAATCGATGTCGTCTGCTAAACTTCAAGACATCATTACAAAGAATGCCAACAACTTTCCGTTTCGCATGACACAGTTTGAATCAACCTTCACCAAACAGTGCATGTTCCCCTGGTATACCGTGTGTTATAATTACCGGTTAGAATGAAACAATAAATGATGATACGCCGAACTCCCGAACATCATGATATCTTGTCCAGATGAAAGAGACTTAAATGCTTACTCAAGGTCTGAGGGCTAAAACAGAATCATCGGTCATGATACACTTAACTAAAACAAGTGGGCTGAATGCAGAAAAATTGTAACTTTTTTATTAAACAACTTTGCTCTCAATAATTATATACACAATGTTATATCCATGCTCGTCATATTACCCTTCACTTAATCGATACACCATTTGATATATAAAGACCAGTGTAGATCCAGATCAGCAGGCAACTACAACCAGTGTAGATCCAGATCAGCTGGCACATCTGTGCTGTCTGATCTGGATATACATTGTTCCCATCTTGGTCTCAAAAAATTGCAATGAATCTGAAAGCAAACTGTGTAGATCCAGATCAGATGATATGGATGTGCAGGTTAATCTGGATCTACAAGGGTAGCATGTGCGCCCAATGAAGATCCAGATCAGCCAGCACATCTGCACCATCTGATCAGGATCTACACTGTTCACTTTTTTATTTTTTAGGTTATTTCTGACCAAAAAATAAACACTGCAGATCCTGATCAGATGGCATGAATGTGCTGGCTGATCTGGATCTACACTGTTCGCCCATTCAGCAAAGGTGCAGCTATGGAGTAAAGGGTTAACTGTATCTATGTTTTCTTCAATAATAAAAAAGTTATTGCTAAATAAAAAAATAACTTGTTATTCAAGGATTTGTCCATCACTATAAAAATAAACTAGAAATGTGTCCATAGGACACGGATGCCCCCGCTATGCATGTTTGTCATGGTGAACATTTATGCAAAGTTATTTGAAAATCCAATAAGTAATAACAAACTCACAGCCCAGACAAGAAAATTCTGGTTTTAGTAATAGTGACCTTGACCTTGGACCTACAGGCACGGGAATTGTACACAACACAACGCCTTGTCATAGTGAACATTTGTGCCAAATTATTTTGAAATCACTTTGTTAATAACAAAGTTATAGCCAGTACAAGAAATTTCTATTTTTTGTAACAGTGACCTTGACCTTGGACCTACAGGCATGGGTATTGTACACAACACATTGTCTTGATATAATGAACATTTATACCAAGTTATTTTAAAATCCAATAAGAAATAACAAAGTAACAGAGCAGACAAGATTTTTCCAACAAAATTCTATTTTTAGTAACAGTGACCTTGACCTTGGACCTTAAGGCATGGGTGTTGTACGCGACACACCGCCTTGTCATGGTGAACATTTGTGCCAAGTTATTTTTAAATCCCTCCATTCATAAGGAAGTTACAGCCCGGACAAGAAAATTCTATTTTTAGTAACAGTGACCTTGACCTTGGACCTACAGGCATGGGTATTGTACGTGACACACCGTCTTGATATGGTGAACATTCATACCAAGTTATTTTAAAATCCAATAAGAAATAACAAAGTTACAGAGCGGACACGATTTTCGAACATACACACTGACACACACACCCACCCACACACAGCCAGGGTGAACACTATATGCCCTTCCGCCATTACATGGCGGGGGCATAAAAAAAGATCTACAGTTCCTAGAAATTTTCCACCTAAAAGATAAAGCTAGTGAAAACTGAAAAAGTGTATTTTCTCAAAGGTTTGATACTTCAGTTCAAGTTTTACAGTGTACAAATAGACCCTGAGCCGACTGTGCAGATGCCCAGATTGATCTGGTTCAACAACAGTCACAAATGTTGCTTCATCAAGGACCAATTTTTTAGGATGCCATCCCCAAAATTTTAATTTTTTCATCATCCTTCAAAATAATTTCTATTATAATTTATTCTAAAACTACTTTATCCAATACATACTAAAGTGACTTAACCCCTTATTCCATATACCGTATATTCCCTATTAAATGCCCCCGGGGGCGTTACATTTTGCAAAGGGGGGGCGTTTAATAGAGACCAACTATTGACAAAATGTAGTTTTCAATAATTGTGTTTTTTTTTTAAATAACCGTAGGAAACAATTTTGTCATTTTCCTAGAACTTATTTTAAAAAAACTTAACCTGAAATGAAATGTATTACTCGTAACATTTTATCGGTTTATTGAAAATAAATCCTTTGTTTGCATGTTGTTTTGTTATTATCTAACAGGTGCTATAAAATTATTACTTTGTGAATTTAACTCTCAAAAGTTTATACTGCGGGCGTTAGTCTAATGCGGAACTCATGTATTTGTTTGACCTGCACGCTGTTTTGAATGAAAACAATACGCTTGCAGTTTTAATCTTTATTGTTTTAATCTTCAATCATCATTACTAAAATAATATTGTAAAACATAATGTAGGCATGAGCTTCTCAAATTAGAAGCCAATTAACAACATCAAACACCTTTGTCATGCTATCTGCAGTAGGTGCGAAAAACAACCATTAGGTAACCATTTCGCGTACATGATTAGGTGCCCCAGTGTTTGTACAACAATTTATTACTTAACAATTTTATGACAGTTTGATATTTTAATAAACGTAGGAAACAATCAACAGTTCATAAAGAAACATTTTACAATTCTTTCAACGATTCTCGGTACGTTAATAAACGGGCGTCATTGTCTTTATCGATTAACGCGGTATTAACGTTGTTACTTCCCTTTTTTCCCTTTCCAAATTTACAAAAAATGGCCATTGACAGAATTTTACTATCTTTTATGAAAAAAAAACGGGATCCAAGTGTCGACCGCGTTAGTTTGGATTTTGCGATATAGCGGATCGCGATATAGCGGAGCTCCACTGTATTTGGATTAATGCTGAGAGATTAAAGATCGTCATGTCATGGTAAGTCACTCGTTTACTTTTGAAAAAGACTGGGGGCGTTTATTAGGGGAGGGGCGTTTAATAGGGAATATACGGTATACTCATTTTATCATGTGTGATCAAGATCAGCTGGCACATTGGAGGGATCTGATCTGGATCAGATCAGGTCCCACCTTGGTCAGAAATACCTAATTAATCTAAAAGGGAACAGTGTAGATCCTGATCGTGCCAGCTGATCTTGATTTGCACTCTTCACCCAGACCTTAATGGCATATACAGTCTAACCTGTCTTGAGCAGCCACCCAAGGGAATGACAAAAAGTGGCTGCTGAAGACAGGTGGCCATTAAAGACAGTAAAAAATTAGAACAAAATGTCAGTTTGTGTCATATTCAAACTGGCTGTTTAAGACAGGTGGTTGCTATTCGCAGGTGGCTGCTAAGACAGGTTTCACTGTAAATGAAGGAAAGGGTTAAAGGAACTATAATTCTACCACTTAATGGTATAGCCATTTTACTGCTTAACAGTAAAGCAAAATTTACATGTACTAAAAAATGAATTAACAGACTGAATTGTTACCTCCTGTGTGTTCTATGAGATGGTCTTGCCATTTGCTGGCTGTCATCTGAATGTACTCCAGAGGAGTCGCTGTGTACAGTACCAGGAGGTGGCGCTACTTCACTACTGTCACTGTCACCACTAGCTTTACGAGGAACGTCTTTGCCATCACCTGTTTTACGTTTGTATTTTGTTGTCTGCAAGGACTCTTCTTGAGATTTCGAAAAGTTTTGTAATTTTTGTAAAAGTTTTGCAACAATTCCCGTGTTGCCAGGGTTACTGTTTGAACTTTTTGCATCCATGTCCAGTTGCCTAGCAGCAGACGACGCAGCAGGAATTTCACTCTCAGAACATGTGGAACTTGTCCGACGTCTTTCATGGCCAGTTGGTGAATATCGCTCAGTTGGACTATTTTTATCGTGCGGGGAGCGAGTGGATAAATTCTCAAGACTGGAATATTTTCCATCTCTGCGTGGAATTTGTGGCGGCAAATCACTGGTACTGGCGTCCACCTGACTCTGTGTCAACGTAGCCGTTGACGATGCAGTACTTCCAGAACTTTGTCCAACACGGCCAGAAAATCGCTGTTCAAGCAAATCAGCCATTGGCATTCTGCGCCTATCGCCTGCAGTGACCGATGAGCGTGAATCAGAAATATCACTATGTGCTGGGCTGGATGGCCGACTTCCGGACCCATGTCGTCTCCGACCATCTATCACAGGAACACCTTGACTTCCGGCAGTCGGACTAATTTTTGTGCTGTTCTTTTTTGTGATACTATCACTTCTATGAATGCTACCGTTATCACTGTCATCGCGGGTATTGTCTTTGGACCTACGTCGCCGCACGGAAGGACTATCCGTCCCGCTTAAGTTTTTATCAACAGCACTTTCAATGTTGCGACTAAGAATAATTGCACTTGACACTGACGATGAACTATCCGAAATGTCTCCCCGCTGGTCTGCTCTCTCATTTTTCATGTCCTTACTCCGTCTGTGGCGATGACCTTTCATATTTTCCTCTTTATTTTCAACACTCTGATCAATGTCTAACGATTTGCCGCCAGAACTCATGGCAAAAAGTATAGAATTTTGGCTGTCCACCGTAAATGTCGAGGACATACTTTGCTGGGGATCAACAATTGGATCTGTTTTACTTCGGATATCATAACTAAAACCCTGAGATTCTTGCGCCGGTATTTTTGGTGATCTATGAACAGGACTCTGAGGCATTTCCTTCGGTTGTAAATTTTCATCAGCTGCCCTATTTTGGAAATCCTTACTGGGAGTTCTGCGATGCTTATGCAACCTGGGCTGCGTCATTATGCCTTCTGCTTCTAATTCCATTTTGGACGGCGGTCTTTCTGTTGTATTATCCTGTGTTTTGTGACTAGAAACATTTTTATCATGCTTACTGTGTGACCTTGGCGATTTGGATTTGCGATTTTTTCTTGAGTCTTTTCTGTGAGGCAATCTGCGCTCACTACTTGTTGAATCCCTGTCACTGTCGTAAGACCGGTTGCTATCGCTACTCGACGACCGTCTCCGTGATCCCTTGGACAAGGCTGCCATTACAATATCGGAGCTGTTAGATTCGCCAAGGTCGGACACTGCTTTGACGTAAATTCTGAAAAATGAGTACATGCAATTTGAACTTTATTTTTGATCTAAGAGAATCCAATTACTATACAGTTTAGCTTATATTAAAATTAGAAACATTTCTACTTTATTTATTTCTGCTTTAAAAGATAAAACATGTGAATCTTCTAAAGTCTAAATGATTATTAAGCAAGTAAATTATTTTGTATAAGTCTGGTTAAGATTAAATTTTTTCTTTCATCTATTAATTACATTTTTATCTCTTTTTAACAGGTAAGCAAACTGGCAGGGGCCAATCCATAGGGAGTTCAGTGGGTTTGCTCGAACCCCCTTTTGCAGCATTTATTTATTTTCAAGGTTAGTTAGGAAGTGGGTAATTATAACTGAACTACCATAAGACTGCCCCAAATAATCCCATTTCTGGAAACTTTGCATCCAACCCTGACTGGTATGTGACATGGGCAACCAATGTACAATGTAAGAACTCATATCTGATCGATTAAAAATGCAAAATGATCGGGGGGGATCATTCCGCATTTTTAATCGATCAGATACGAGTTCTTATCAGGATCTATAGTTTCTGACCATGAAGCCAACAGCGTAGATCAAGATCTAACAACCCACATGTGCTAGCTCGTATGACTCTACACTGGGTCCCCATGTGATAAAAGGTGTATCCATGGATACACCTTTATTGCGTGGGCGAACAGTTTAGATCCTGATCAGACGGCACGGATGTGCCGGCTGATCTGGATCTAAACTGTTAGCCCACTGTTCGCCGTGCCGTCTGATCAGGATCTAAACTGTTTGCTTTTTGATTTGTTTTGTTATCTCTGACCAAAATGTTACCAGTGCAGATCGTGATCAGACGGCACGAATGTGGCAGCTGATCTGGATCTACACTGGTCACACGTGCGTAAAAACGCTTATCTATGGAGTAAAGGGTGAATTAAGCAAGCTATAGTCAGTAACTGTATGAACCTACTTGTATGTCAGTGAAGGATCCAGGCCTTCAATTAAGGCCTTCTGCTTTGTCCCTGCTATCATGGCCTTTGGTTTATCGTTCACAAACACTCGGTATCCTGTAAATGAAGAAAACAAAACAAAACTTCATTTAAACATATTTTTGCATAATTATCATATACAATCTATTTCACATACATTGGTAATATAATGTTGGAAAAAACAACAACAAATAGTAAACAAGTCAGGCAACAAGTTTTTTACAACATAAACCCTTTTCTCCAAATATACACTTAAATAGCATGTGCGACCAGTGTAGATTCAGATCAGCCAATACATCTTATTAGGATCTGCACACTGTTCGTTATTTGATTTGATTTCTGTTACCGAGGCAAACATTGTTGATACTAATCAGACAACATGATCGTGCCTGCTATTTTGAATCAACAATGCTTGTCCGTATGATAAAAGTCATAGCTATAGTTTTTATTGATAGTGGGACATGAACCTGTGACCCATTGTTTACAATGCAAGTGCTCTCTAAACTATGCTTTCTGGGCAACTTTCAAATCTTCTTCCCTGATTTGTACAGAATGTGTCAGAAAAAGTTTTGTAGAAATACCAACCAAGTAACGGTTTGTTTAACTCCTTCCCTTCACCGTCCAGGATCTTTGAAGCTTGCCATCTCAGAACCAGTGCTGACGGCCCTCTGTTCTCCAGCCTCAGTTGTTTGGGCGGGGTAGGAAAACCTGGCTGCGGTACGGATCGGAAGTAGGTCTCCTCCTCCTCAGAGGGGTACGGGGACAGGGAGTGAGGTACAGCACCTACAACATAATAAACATGATCCCTTACGAATATGACAAACATAAACACTACCTGATTTTCGATACTTGAAAACACATGTTGTGTATGAAGTTCTAATAAAACATATTTAACTGCAGATAAAATTTTAAGTTACATCATTATACTGTAAGATAATATCCAAGAATTGCATGATCAATTTTGCTTGAAATGAGATACAAAATCTAACCTCATGCATATTTTCATGCGGAAAAACTGATGAAATAAAGGGTGTGTATTCATTTTTTCAAAATGAAAAATAATAAGTAATTCTCAGCTTGTCAAACACACTATTTAAAGAATATTCAAAATCACCAGTACTTATTTGTTTGAAAGACAAATACTCATTTTTCTTGAAAATGTGACGATCTTTTATTTAATTTATCAGACAAGAGGGTCCATGGGACCCTGGGTCGCTCACCTGCCAACAACTGCTCAATGGTTGCAAGAGTCAGTGGATGCAAATACAATTGTCAATCAAAATTAAGACCGCTAGAGTGCAGACAAGCTTTTTCTTTAATTTGACCTAGCGACCTAGATTTCAAGGTCACATGACCCAGTTTCAAAGTTTCTAGATATTATTGAGATAGCCATTCTGACCAAGTTTGAAGAAGATCGGATAAAAATTATGCTAGAGTGCGGACAACAATTGTGAACGGACGACGGATGGACGGACGACGGACAGATGCCGGACGAAAGGTGATCACAAAAGCTCAACCTGTCACTATGTGACAGGTGAGCTAAAAAACATTCCCAAGTGTTTCTTCCCTTTTGGATAGGTAAGCAGAAATGTCTGATTATAGAATATATTTATTATTTTTTCAGGGACACAACTCATTAACACTGTTTGGCTGTTATCCCACACATGAACAGTGCAGATCCAGATCTAGATCTGTGTCATAAGGATCTACACTGTTTTCTTTTAGATTCATAAGGTTATTGCTGACCATAAAGCAACCGGTAAAAATCCAGATCAGATGGCTGAAACATACCAGCTGATCTGGATCTACATTGCACATGTATGCAATAAAACAAATATAAATATAATATAGAGTAATAGGTAGTAAACAATATAATGTTATAAATTCTCTATATTTTGACACTCTTTAATCCTTTATTCCATATATATATATGGTTTTTTTTTTGCAAGTGTGACCAGTGTATTTATACTTGTCACGTCTTGGTCACAAATAATCTAATGAATCCAAAAGCAAACAGTGTAGATCCTGATCAGTCAGCAAAGATGTGCCAGCTGATCTGGATCTACACTTTTCTCCCATGAGATAACAGCCATATCCCATGGAGTAAAGCATTAAAGACATTTCATGCAATTGTTGGCCAGAATCTGATTTCACACCACAACATAAGCCCTCGTATTTCTTCTTTCCAGTAGAGCTAAAAATAAGCCATATAAGTTATAAAGCAAATATGATGAAAAGCAAGTCTATATGATAATCTAGCAACTTCATCTGTTCTTAAAACATTCAGGTCACAGTGCAGAGATCATAAAACTAAATCAGAGGCCAGTCTCAAAAATCAAGCATCTGATTGGATGAAAGTACTAGTCACCATTTCAGCCAATCAGTTGCTTGATATCTGAGACTGGTCTACAAATTTAGTTTCATGATTTTGGGCTCAGGTGTGCAGAGATCATGCTGGTAAGCATATAATCAGTTTAGTCTCCGAGTTTTGTTTCCCTTTTTTTTCATAGTTAAAATCTCAGCAAAAAGGAAATTTATGTGCAAAACATTAATAACAATAATATTTTTTCTTGAATAGCTTTACCCTCAAACCTTTCTTCAAAGACCACTCAAGGGAAATAACCCAAAAAGTGGTCTTTGTTCATACATGAATTTGTTTTTAACCCTTTCCTCCATATAATATTATACGCCTTTTTTCACATGTGTAACCAGTGTAGCTCCAGATCAGCCGGCACATCCATGCCGTCTGATCAGGATCTTAACTGTTTGCCTTTTGATTCATAAGGTTATTTCTGACCGAAAAGCGACCAATGTAGATCCTGATCAGATGGCATGG
Organism: Corbicula japonica; assembly: GCA_038501625.1. Classification (NCBI taxonomy): domain Eukaryota; kingdom Metazoa; phylum Mollusca; class Bivalvia; order Venerida; family Cyrenidae; genus Corbicula; species Corbicula japonica. The sequence goes on from JAZAYU010000041.1 coordinate 4,164,575, forward strand.
ATGTTCCAGCTGATCTGGATCTACACTGGTCGCACATGTGTAAAAATGCGTATATATGGAGGAAAGTGTTATCAGTCAGTGGGACAAATAAAATGTGGCCATTTTCCACAGGTGGTCTTTTTTAACAGGTGGTCTTCAGTACAGGCTGAACAGAACAGAAAATAAAAAAAAATCACAACAGACCATATCTGTTTGCCAAATAACTGCCATAAATATCCTTTTTGACAAGATTTATGTCTAATATTCTATTCTATTTATCTGCTATTATTATTCTGTTCTATTCTGTTAATATTCAGCAGTGCTAGAAGATTAACAATTATCAGTATTTAGCAATGGGGGAGAGAAAGCAAAAGCATTTTCTAGAGGATTCCATGCAGAGCTGACAATTGACGAATTGGGCAACCAGTGTAGATCCAAATCATCCATGACATCTGATCTGGATCTAAACTTGTTGCTATTTGGTTAGAAATAATCTAACAAATCTACAGCAAACAGTGTAGATCCTGATCAGACAGCAATGATGTGTTTTGCTAATCTAAATCTTCCCTGGTCACCCATGATATATAAGCCATATTCACGGAATAAACGGTTAACCCAATAAATTAATTTTCTCTGTAACCGAGACAGTCGTTAATTTAACCCTTTACATCAATGACACACCTTTATTGCCTGGGTGAACAGTGTATATCCAGATCAGCCGGCACATCCTAATCAGGATCTGCACTATTCGCTTTATGATTCGTTCGGTTATTTCTGACCAAAATGCAACCAGTGCACATGCGTAACAAGAGCTGTCAGAGGAGACAGCATGCTCGACTATTCGAATCATTTGAAACAAATGCAATTTGAAGATTAAAACAATAACAACTATGGCCATATATTGGTGTGAAATCAGGAAAAATATTAACAAGTGAATGGTAAGGGAGATATTCATTTCAAATAACAGAAATAATTCCTTAATGTACCATAAATATTAAACTGAATAGGGGAATAACTATGAAATATTTCTGAATTTGTTAGAAAACATGTTAGTAATTTTTTATGAGAGACATTTACTTTTAGTCAAATATCAATCACTTCAGTAATGTTAAAGAAAAGAACTGAAATGAAAATATAATGGAAGTTTGAAGTTGATACCTTAAGTATTTTGTGCAAAGTTATCGATGAGGTGCACTTAAGTGAAAATATAAGTGAAACTAGAAATGTGTCCATAGGACACAGATGCCCCTGCTATGCATCATTTTCAGACACTCAAGTGAAATGATGGGAATAATAGCATTTCAACGACAGTGATGTTGGAGGAATTATAAGAATATGCATAAACTTGAAGATAAGTAAATTATTTGTATTTGTGGCACTGTTGTCTTCACATTACGGAAATGTCTGCGAAGAAGTTGGTGGTAATGCAATGCAATGTCATAGCGAACATTTGTGCCAAGTTATTTTGAAATTCCTTCATTCATAAAAGAGTTATAGCCTGAACAAGTAAATTCAATTTAAGTAACTGTGACCTTGACCTTGGACTTACAGGCATGGGTAATGTACGCAACACACCGCCTTGTCATGGTGAACATTTGTGCCAAGTTATTTTGAAAACCCTCCATTCAAAACAAAGTTATAGCCCTTACAATAAAATTCTATTTTTAGTAACAGTGACCTTGACCTTCGACCTACAGGCATGGGCATGGTACGCGAGACACCGCCCTGTCATGGTGAACATTTGTGTCAAGTTATTTTGAAATCCCTCCATTTATAACAAAGTTACAGCCTGGACAAGAAAATGCTATTTTTAGTAACAGTGACCTTGACCTTGGATCTACAGGCATGGGTATTGTGTGGACACACCGCCTTGTCATGGTGAACATTTGTGCCAAGTTATTTTGAAATCCCTCCATTCATAACAAAGTAACAGCCTGGACAAGAAAATTCTATTTTTAGTAACATTGACCTTGACCTTCGACTTACAGGCATGGGCTTGTACTTGACACACCATCTTGATATGGTGAACAATTATACCAAGTTATTTAAAAATCCAATAAGAAATAACTAAGTTAGAGCGGACAAGATTTTGCAAGAAAATTCTATTTTTAGTTACAGTGACCTTGACCTTGGACCTACAGGCATGGGTATTGAACGCGACACACCGCATTGTCATGGTGAACATTTGTGCCAAGTTATTTTGAAATCCCTCCATTCAAAACGAAGTTAAGGGCCAAGTGTATATTTTGCTTAACACTAAATGTAAGTGAAAAAGGGGCATAATTTGAAAAATATTGGAAGCAGGGTTATGGGTCTTGTTGGTTATGATGTAGATTTTGGTGGTGAAAATATATTTCAAGTTTCAAGGCAATATCTCAAGTAGTTTTAAAGTTATGGGCAAAATGCATATTTTGCTTAACACAAAATATAAGAAAAAAGGGGCATAACTTGAAATATATTGACAGCAGAGTTATGGGTCTTGTTGGTAATGATGTAGAATTTGATGGTGAATATATATTCCAAATTTCAAGTTGATATCTCAAGTAGTTTATAAGTTATGGACCAAAGTGCATATTTTCCTTAACGCAAAATTTAAGTGAAAAAGGGGGCATAACTTGAAAAATATTTGTAGCAGAGTTATGGGTCTTGTTGGTAATGATGTAGAATTTGATGGTGAATATATATTCCAAGTTTCAAGTTGATATCATAAGTAGTTTTCAAGTTATGGACCAAAGTGCATATTTTGTTTAACGGACGCCGACGCCGGGGCGAGTAGGATAGCTCCCCTATTCTTCGAATAGTCGAGCTAAAAATGCATATATACGGAGGAAAGGGTAAACCCTTTAAACTCCATTGAAACTACTAACATCCCTTGTGCGATCTGCATTGAAACAGATCAGCCAGTACATTCATGCATTCTAAAAGCATAACTCACATGTGGTAAGATATTTTATTCATAAGGCGCCACCCAGTCATGTCAGAAAAAATGGACAATTATACTGCGCAGGAGTGATTTAAGTTTGGATGTTAAACTAACTTTAGTAATAAATGCCATTGAGAGCAGATGTATAGAAAAAATTGTAAATCGTAACCAAATTTTCCTAAATGAACTTAGAGAACAAACACGTACAAACATGTCCTTCCCACAATGCATATGGTATGATCCTTCAATTCATGGGACGATAACATGGGCAAATGAATAAAATATTTCAGTTAATCCGTCAAAAAATTTAGCTAAATAAATAAGCTGTTTATACCACAGTGTGCCACCCACGTGTGAAATGGATTAAAATCGGTACACATTTGTGTTAACTATTTACTCCCAAGTGCACCCAATAAGAAGGCGTCTTTATGTAACAACATGCCTTCAATTATATCTTTTAAAATATATTCATTGCTGTTTTTTGATTAAGAGTACAGGCTTTGCATTCATAAAAAACATCCCATGCAACTGTTTGATCTTGCATCATCGTACAACTTTTTATCATTTTCTAACCCTTTACTCCATAGGTACACCTTTGTTCTTAGAGCTACCAGTGATGATCCTGATATGACAGCAAGGGTCCAGTGTAGATCCAGATCAGCCAGCACATCCATGCCTACAGATCAGGATCTTCACTGTTCGCTTTTTTGATTTATTATTGAATTTCTGACCAAGAAGCAACCAGTGCAGATTCCGATCAGATGGCATGGATGTGCCCACTGATCTGGATCTACACTAGTCTCACATGTGTTAAAATGCATATTCAGTCAAACCTGTCTACAAAGATCACTCGGTGGAGAACCCCAAAGTGATCTTTCAAGGCAGATGGTCTTTGTTCACAGGTAAATGTGTTCTTTAAATCAGTCAGAGGGACAAATAAAATGTGGTCTTTATCCATAGGTGGTCTTTGTTTACAGATGGTCTTTAGCACAGTTTGACTGTATATGGAATTAAGGGTTTTAAATCCTTAATAGAATACAACAGAATATTTATTTGTAAATTCATGCAGGCAAACACAGTACATGTGTACCAAAGTCTTACACAGTGTATAACAAATCAAAACAATATGGAATAAAAATCAATCAGAAAATTAATAAAATCAGTCATTAATATTTGTAAGGTACTAAATTTGGGGGCAGATTGATCGACAAATTTAACCCTTTACGCCATATATGGGGCACGCCACAATAAAAGGTGTATTCAGTCATATTTTTTTAAATTTTAGTTGTTACAATTTTGGGATATCATTTACTATTATCTTGCCGTCCAATCTGGATCTACACTTGGCCACTTCTTGGTCAGAAAAAAACGTATAAATCTAACATCCGACAGAGTAGATCCTGATTATCCTGCATGGATGCGAATCTGATCTGGATCTACACTGTTCACCCTTGCAATAAAAGCTGTATCGATGAAGTAAAGGGTATTAAAAAACAACAACGTGGATACAAAATTGTAAATGAAAACCAAGAATTAGTGAATAAATGATAATGTTGTTTACCAAAAATGTGTACATTTCATGCTGATAAATATAAACACATTCACGTAAATTGATACAATTAACATTCTCTGAATATGAAAATAACTGATAAATACAAACAATACAACCAAAACCTATTTAATACAACAATTCTGTGGTAGCATGCTATCAGGGCTAACAGAGAGGTGGAGACTTTCTCAATATTTGTGTAATGAACTGTTCCTTTCTCCCACAGAAATGCAGTAACAGAATGGAGACGAAAATTTCTCGATGTACCCTAAAAACCAGTGACGCGTATGAATGAACCCGTCAAGCAGACCTGTATCGTACCTGGCTGTTTTAACCTTAACTTCATAAGACATGGCAAACTGTGTAGATCCAGGTCAATCGGCACATCTGATCTAGATCTACACTGTTTGCTTTTTCATTAATTATGTTATTTCTGACCAAGGAACAGCAGTGTATATCCTGATCAGACGGCACATCCATGGCATCAGATCAGGATCGACACTGTTTGCACATTCAATAAAACCAGTATATAATTATAGCATTAACTTGTTTTATTTCAATTCACACCATGTCATTCATTGATCAAATAGTGTCCTGCTTAATTCCCTTTACACATTAAATATTCCGTTTAATTCTTAACTTTTTACTCCATAGATACACCTTTATGGCATGGGTAAACAGTGTACATCTAGATCAGCTGGCACATGCTTTTTGATTCATAAGTTTATTTATCCACTGGTTGCTTTCTGGTGAGAAATAATCTAATGAATTTAAAAGCAAACATAAGATCCTGATCAGATGGCTTAAATGTGCTGGGTCTTAAAAGCAAACATAAGATCCTGATCAAATGGCTTGTGCTGGGTGATCTGGATCTACACCAGTTGCGCATGCAACGAAAGTTATTATACGGAGAAAAAGGTCAGGAATAAAACCCGTCCTTCGTTCATTTCACAGATATTCTAAGAATTTAAGCATGCATATCTATAAAATAAACAAAACAGTCCAGTAAAGAGAATACGAACTAAAAAGGTGTAATAAACTATTCGCTACCACCAAGGGCACAATACTCTGACCTTACCCCAATGAACGCCTGAGATTGACTCGTATTCCGAGATCTCAATCTCGTTAAAATCTCCCGTCACCAAAATATCCTCTTCTTCAAACTCTGTGCAGAAATACAGCAGGTTTTTACAAATTTGTTCAAGCAGTTTAAACTTTCTTAATTTATTCTGACCCTTTACTCAATAGTTATGGCTTTTAATGCATGGGTGAACAGTTTAGATCCAGATCAACCAGCACATCAATGCTGTCTGATCAGGATCTAAAATGTTCGCTTTTAGATTCATTAGGTTATTTGGCTATTTCTGACCATAAATGAACAGTGTAGATCTAGATCAGATGGCATGGATGATCTACACTTGTCGCACATGCATAAAAACGCATATATATGGAGTAAAGGGTTTAAGTAATAAATTTACATCAAACTCAATAATTTTAATCAGAGCTGAAACATTTGAAAGAGTTAATAATGATGAACCCTATCGCTGAAGGGGTTTCAAACTCGTACAATTAAGGGCTTGCCACACTCCTCCCAAGCCTATAAATCGATAAAAAGAAAATTATCAAAATCTCAATAATGGCAAAATACCGTTCAATGAAACTTTGCCCACATGAAATGTGACTAATATATCTTTATTTTGCTTACAGTAAAACACGTTAGAAAAGTAAAGAAACAAAGCTAGACCTAAAAATTTCTTGAAATTCTATTTACATAATTTCAAAAAAACTAAGTGATACAAAACATAATTTTAAATTCCCACGTGAGCGCAATGATACTGACAAGAAAATGTTGTGTACTTTGTAAAAAACTTTCAACTACTAAAAGAAAAATCAGTGATTGTCTTACATTTACACGACCAGGAAATTGAAGGTCAAACACACTTTTACTAATATCTCGTAAAGTGTACATATGTAAGTCACGAGGACACAATAAATTGTTGTCAGTATCATATTACTCATGTGGGCGTTGAAAATGATGTTTTTCGTGTTCTTTAGTTTTTGTGAATTTATGTAAATAGAAGTTGAGGAAATTTTTAGATCTCTCTATTTTTGTTTACTGTTCTAACGTGTCTTACCATCTGCAAAATAAAGATACATTAATAACATACATTTGTGCAAAGTTTCATTTAACAGCATTTTGCCGTTATTGAGATTTTGATAATTTTCTTTTTATCGATGAATAGGATTGGGAGGAGTGTGGCAAGCCCTTTATATCAACACACTAACAAAAGTATGGTTCCATACAAAAATTATGTAAAAACAAAACTTCTATCTCAGTTAATCCTGAACCCTTTACTCCGTGCATAGGCCTTTTATTACATGAGGTGAACAGTATAGATCTGGATCAGCCTGCACATACATGACATCTGATCTGGATCTATATAATTTGCTACAAAAATAACCTTATGAAGCAACAATTTAGATCCTGATTTCATGACACCAATATATCAGCTGATCTGGAGCTACAAAATCATTTGCTCATGGGATAATGTTTTATCTATAAAGTTAACCCTTTCCTCCATAAATACACATTTTTACGCATGTGCGACAAGTGTAGATCCAGATCAGCCGCAATATCTGTGTGCCGTCTGATCAGGATCTGCACTGGTCACATTTTTGTCAGAGATAACCTAACAAATCAAAAAGGGAACAGTGCAGATCCTGATCAGACGGCACGGATGTGCCAGCTGATATGGATCTCAACTATTCGCCCTAGCAGTAAAGGTGTATCTGTGGAGGAAAGGGTTAATAAAGGGTCGCTTCAAAATAAAACTGCTAAAAACTGTTATAAATGAAACCAACAGAAAACAGACCATACTATTATAACTTTGCGTGAAATAAAAAATCTATCTTTTTCTATGAAAAATGGAATATAAGAATATTCACTAATGTGGCTGGTTCGGACAGGATCATCTGACCCAAGGGAACTGTTTTGGGTGGTCACTGGACACTGTCCAGTTCCTAGCAAAAAAACAAATCCTCAAGGGCAAGATTTATCCATCCAGCACCAGTGTTTGCAAGAAAGAGTCTCTTATCCCGCAAAAAAGAAGATGAATCAGCTACAACTATACTAGCTAAAGAACTATATCATAAAGAAAGACAGACAAATGGACAGACAATTTATATTAACTTTGGAAAAACAAAAAACCCCGATTTGAATTTATAATTCTGTTCTATGAACCTTTTCCCCTTTTACAATGAAAAAGATTATCTACTGAACAGAAACATTGAAAACTAATCAGAACTGATAAGAAAAACTTTTTAAATCCTGTAAATGCACTTATTTTTGTGGGCAAAAAGTACATGGTTAAATTACCCTTTTAACAGTTCTCAAATTGATGGATTAGAATTTTCTTCAATACATTTATGTTCAATGATATATTTCGTGGCTGTTTTGTATTTGTGGATCCATCTGCCACACAAAATCCACGAAAATAAATAAACCACAAAAAATAATGAATTCACCAAGATTAGTTTCAGTGCATTCATGGCATTGTTATGTCAAACAAAACGCTTTAAAAACATTCGTAAATCTTCAAAACCGCACACTCTGCACACCTTTGTTGTTATAATTGACTGCACAAACAGGTATTACCTCTGGTGCTGTTTGCTGGCGTGCTAAGGCCCGACATGGACTGGGTGGAGCGAGGTGTAACAGGCTGGGAACCAGTCATGGAGCCCTGCAGTGAGGCTCCTGAGCTCTGTAAGACAATGCTGGATACCGACTTCAACGCTTCCTGTAACTGGCTCACCTGAAGTAATATAAACAACACTGGTAACTCTTTACTCCATGGGATATGTATTTTATCACATGGGGGGATTAGTGCAATCTGATTAAAATCATTTCCTGAAAACCGCTACGCTATCAGGATCTGACGACGAGTAACTAAAACTTGTTTTTATCACTAACCCCTTGAACCAATCAGATAGTCGCCTACAAAATCGCAAAAGTGAAAGTAAAAAATACTATTTTAAACCATGGAAAGTGTTGACAGCCTGCGCATGACATATTTTACTGGAGCTATATGTGTTTATGTAGTTTTGCATTCATTTCTAATTAATGACATCTTCAGATCATTTTGCGAGCGTAATAAATCATGCTTCCTGTGTTGACAATTTCTAAAAATAGTAATCGGAGAAAACTGCTAATACTTATGTACGGTGTCTCGGGCCGTCCTCAGATCTAACATTTTGTTAGATCTGACTTTAGTGAGATTGGGGATTAGTGTAAAACCCAATGGAGGTCTTTGGATGCGAGTGTTATTTGTTCACAGGTAAATTTGTTTCTTAAAATCAGTCAATGGGATGCGTAAAATTTGGTCTTTATCCACAGGTGGTCTTTACAGGCAGCTTTTAAGCTCAGTTTAGATAGGACACCATAAGTAAATGAATAAGAAAATAACACAAGCACATTACTAAGTTCAACATTAAATATTTACATTCCTATTGATTTCTTCGTTTAAAAAAATTCGGTTCATTTTGCATGAACCGCATGACCTGTAATGACGTCAATAACGTCATGGCTGTTACTATTGAAAACTCCCACGTATTACTCCCCCTTTTCACTTAATACTAATTTTTGAAAGCGTTCGACTTAAGTTTATTTAAAGAAAAAAATGAATAAAATGTAAATATAAGTAATGATTCTTATTTTGGTGCAGTTCATGCAGATTGGACGTGCACGCGAGAGCTGGCAAATTTACCATAAAGCGCACCAAAATAAGAATCATTCTTAATTAATATTTAAGTAACATAGTAAACATATACAAACAACGTGGCTACGGAAGCGATGTCACATCATTGCCAAACGTTGTGACGTCGCATTTATTAACACGCTCTTTCGAACACCATACCTGCGACTGAAGATTCAGACAGGTCTTTTCTAACTCCCTCTGCTTGTTTGTATCAAGCGTCGACTGTGTGGACATTGTGTCACGATGTAACATCTCCGCACGTGCTAGCGTGTTCTGTATCTCTAAGCTGGAGTTGTACGAGTTACACTCGTGTTCACGTTTTAACTCAGGTGATACAAAAGACTGGGACTGTAAAACCTCAGACTTCCAGCTTTGTAACGATTGCACCTAAAAACAGAAATATAGGGATATTGTAATATTGGGTGCATTGTGGGAAAAGTTATCTTAGATAGTTGACATCAATGCTTGAAGACGTCTTAAACACTTTCTGTCATATATATGGCTTTTGTCGCATGGGCGAACAGTGTAGATCCAGATCAACTGGCACATCTGTGCCATCTGATCAAGATCTGTACTGTTCCCTTTCTAATCAGAAATAAACTAATAAATCAAAAAGCTAACAGATGTGCCAGCTGATCTGTATCCACACTGTTGGCCCACACTATAATGACATATATATGAAGGAAAGGGTTTAAGAGGGTTTAGTCAAGAACTCCCATAAGGCATCATACAGAAGTACTTCTCATGTAACATTTGTAACCAGGGTAGACCAAATTAAGCCTGCAAACCAATGCAGTTTGATCAGGTATACACTGTTCCCTATTTAGTTAATAAATTCAGTTAATAAATTTCTGTCAAACACCCTTATGAACTATTAATGGACAGGCTCTATTTGGTAGAAAGCACTCTCTGTTACATTAATACAGCAATTTAAAGGTAAATCCATATCCCCATTGATATGAAAAGAAGTGAAGTAAAAGCACTGCACTCTACGCAAATCCAGCCGAGTTTATTAATTAAACACTTTCAATATTAAAAGGTCTACGATGACGTCTAGGAACTCGTTATGTCTTTAAACTCGTATATTATCTGATTAATTCTATTCCTGTACAGTAAATACAAGTTATTAAGCCTTTATTTTGAAACAATCTGAACAAAAGGTGAAAATTATTGTTGATAAATATATACATCATAGAAATCACAATTATTTCTCACAGTATAACACGTTTGACCTTTATTGAGCATTTTGTTGTCACAAAACAGACTGACTTTCGTATGGACAATGTGTTCCTTTAAACGAAAAGAGTGACACAAAAAAGATCGCAAACCGTGTTGTAAACACAAGAATCTGACATACCTCCCTCCAGAGCTGTCGGAGGGCTTCCAGCTGTAACGTCCGCAACTGTCGTTCCTGATCATATAATCTCCTCTGTCTAAAAGAACATAAAGTATGGTAAGATATTCGTTCCTGATCAAATAATCTCCTCTGTCTACAAGAACAGATGTGCTAGCTGATCTGGATCTATACTGGTCTCATATGCCTTAAAAGGTGCATATATGTATATCAAGTTAAGGGTATGACCAACCCAAAAGTAACACAACCTCAATTTGAAGGCTTCTGTTCCACATATAGCAACAATAAATATGTCCAAAAATATCACCAAACACATCTTTTTCTGTGATGTGCCCTTTATACCGGAATTGCAGTTTTCGACGTAAGCGGGTTGCCCGAAGCCCGGGACAAGTAAATTACGGTCTGGACAACCGTAGTGTGCATAGTCAGTTGCCCGAACGGGCAAGTCCGTCCGGGACGGTTTTTATGCTAACAAACGGTCAGGATCGTGACAGACGGACTTAATACCCTGTAAACCATGACGAGTTATTTTTTAACTAATCAAGTACACTAAACGCTTATTGCAAATAATGTTATAATTATCTGTAAGACGCTTGTAATTTCTAAACCGATCTATTTAAATTTGTCATTAGTTATGGCGATGCAATTAAAATTTTACCAAGGTGCACAGCCGGGTAAGCGTGTGAAAAAAGAGAAGATCGGCGATTCGAAAAAGGTCAAAAAAGCATACGAAGATAAACAAAAGGGAGTTTCAATCCTTAATGTATTGTAGTGCCTGTAGAAATGCTAAAGTTGAAGCGAAGTCTGCATTTGTAGTGGGAACAAAGTCTTTTTTATTGAGTTTATATCATCTTGCATTTTCGGACAACTAAAGTCTGGGTCGGGCAAGTAAAAATCCTATTCTACTTGCCGGAATGGACAAGTGGTTTTGAAACCTAAAGGCGAAGACTGGAATTGTAATATTTTAATACCTGTCATCTAACCCTTTCCTTTATATATACACATTTTTACACATGTGCGACCAGTGTAGATCTAGATCAGCCAGCACATCCATGTCATCTGATCAGGATCTGCACTGGTCACATTTTGGTCAGAAATAACCTAACAAATCATAAAGCGAACAGTGCAGATCCTGATCTGACGCCACGGATGTGCCGGCTGATCTGGATCTACACTGTTTGCCCATGCAAAAAAGGTGTGTTTATGGAGGAAAGGGTTAACTTGTTACTTATCATAGTGAAAGGATAGTCATTTCATTTAATTTTGTTAGAATGAGCAATATTCCATGAAGTATAGAATTAGTAACAAAAAACACTTTTTATAAAAGTTGGAAAATTTCACATACTTGTCAAGTTCTGTACGTAGCACCACAATATGTTCCTCCGCTCGTCTGGCTCTGATTTCTCGCCGCACCCGTACGGCATCGACGTTGTGTTCTCGAGTGTAGTACCCACGCCAGAAACTCTGAATTCTTGTTGCTGCTTGCATACTTTTAACATCTGAAAATTCACAAGTTTACATTAATACACTGGCACTTTAGTGCAATAACAGTATATCTCCTTCATACTTCTATGGTTCTTATACTGTGGTTTCATAATACTTCGCGTTGGTTTAATTTTAGCGCTAAGATTTGAACGCGAAATCAACCCCCAGCGGAATATAACTTTATCATTTCTTACTCTATAAGAATAACAAAAATACACTCAAGCTAAAACATTTTTTGCGGCTTCAGCGCAAAAATTCATCATCATGAAAATTAATGATACTACAGTACTATTTTTGCATTTAAGTGATGAGAACAGAAAATATCATTCGCATTCAGTAGTAGCAGTTCTAAGTACTTAGATAAATATTTAGTCCAGAGATCAATACATCTATAACATTAGTATAATAACCAATTAACCCATTCCTGTATAGGCTCACCTTTATTGCTAGGGTGAACAGTTTAGATCCAGATCAGCCGGCACATCCGTGCCGTCTGATCAGGATCTAAACTGTTCACTTTTTGATTCATTAGGTTATTTCTAACCAAAATGCGACCAGTGCAGATCCAGATCAGACGGCATGGATGTGCCGGCTGATCTGGATCTACACTGGTCGCACATGCGTAAAAATGCGTATCTATACAGGAAAGTGTTAAGCCAGTGCACGAAATTTTAATCATATTCCAAAGCAACAATTTTGTAGATCATATTTCAAGGAACTCAAATATATGCCATCTGTTCAGAATCTACAGTAAAGATCACGATCAGACGGCACAAATATTCCAGCTAATCTGGATCTACACTGTTTGCACAAATGATAAAACCATATAATGGAGTAACGAGATTAAGGCTATAGACGCAGTATTTAACTGCCTGATTTTGACCATTTTCAGTTAATTTCTGTTCGATCAAAATCTGTTGTGGTCAAAGTGGAAAAGTTAATGTTTGCTTGCATCATATAAAAGAATCTGCTTCAAAGAAAGAAATCCTTAACCCTTTCCTCCATAGATACACCTTAATTGCATAGGCAAACAGTGAGGCACGCCACGGGAAAAGGTACCTTCGGTCATTTTTTGTGTCATTTTTGCTGTTATTATATTTATAAAGAACTTTCAAATTTCTTTTATTTTCTCATAACAAAAGAATGATTTTGTTACACATCTTAACAATAAAATGATATTTTTACCGCGAATGGCATACTAATTAATGTCGTCTGCTCAACTTTATGACGTCGTTTCAAGGATTGACGTCAACTGCCCGAAGGTACCTTTTCCTGTGGCGTTCCTCCAGTGTAGATCCAGATTAGCTGGCACATCCATGCCATCTGTTCTGCATCTGCACTGTTTGCTTTTGATGGCATCTGATGTGCCAGTTAATCTGGATCTTCACTGGTCGCACATGCATAAACATGTGTATATATTGAGGAAAGGGTTGATTCTACTAATATAAAGCAAAATCTGTGCAGGCATTTTGAAAACATTTAAGCCAGCAGTGCAGTGCACAGATCTTTAAGCCCAAAACACAGCAGTGGAGTGACTAAGCAAGGTACAATCACCTTTAACGCTATATTCAATATACACCTTTATTGCATGAGGGAACAGTTTAGATCAAGAATCTACAATGTTAACTTTAAGATTCAGTTGCTTATTTCTGACTATGATGCAATTTGTGCAGATCCGTATCAGATGGCATGGATGTGCCAGCAGATCTGGAACTACACTTATCACACACACATTTAAATGCATATATATGCAGTAAAGTGTTACTTCAGCTGGTAAAGAGTTTACAGTACCATAGCACGTGCCTATATAGTGATAAAATGATAATCAAGTGCACAAACTTTCAATAATGCAGCTTATAACTTATTATTCTGGAAGCTAAATTTGTTTCCGTATGTTGATGCTGACAAGAACACAAAATATTTTCCATAAATACGCATTTTTACCCATGTGCAACCAGTGTAGATCCAGATCAGCCGGCACATCCGTGCCGTGTAATCAGGATCTGCACTGGTCTCATTTTGGTCAGAGATAACCCAACAGATCAAAAAGCGAACAATTCAGATCCTGATCAGACGGCACAGATGAGTCAGCCCGCTCTGGATCTAAACTGTTCGCCCTCATAATCAAGGTGTATCTATGGAGGAAAGGGTAAACCTTTTTCTCCCTATCTTTGGGTTTTATCACATGTGCAATCAGTTCAGATCGAAGTCAGCTGGATATCTATGCCATCTGATCTAGATCTGCACTGATTGATTTATGGTCAGAAATAACCTAATGAATCTAAAAGCAAACAGTGTAGATCCTGATCAGACAGCACAGATCTGCCAGCTGATCTGGATCTACTCTGTTTGCCTATGCCATCTGATCTGGATTTACACTGATTGATTCCTGCTCAAAAATAACCTAATAAACCTAAAGTTAACAATGAGATCCTGATGGGACAGCACAGATGTGCCAGCTGATCTGGATCTTTTCTGTTTGCCTATGCCATCTGATCTGGATTTGCACTGATTGATTCCTGCTCAAAAATAACCTAATAAACTTAAAGTTAACAATGAGATCCTGATGGGACAGCACAGATGTGCCAGCTGATCTGGATCTACTCTGTTTTCCTATGCCATCTGATCTGGATTTTCGCTGATTTGATTCCTGGTCAGAAAATAACCTAATGAATCTATACGTTAACCCTTTCCTGGATATATACACATTTTTACGCGTGTGCGACCAGTGTAGATCCAGATCAGCCAGCACATCCATGCCGTCTGATCAGGATCTGCACTGGTCACATTCTGATCAGGAATAACCTAATGAATCAAAAAGTGAACAGTTTAGATCCTGATCAGACGGCACGGATGTGCCGGCTGATCTGGATCTAAACTGTTCGCCCTTGCAATAAAGGTGCGTCTGTACAGGAAAGGGTTAACAATGTAGTTCCTAATCAAACACCTCAGTTGATCTGGATCTACATGGAATAACAGCCTTATCCTATGCAGTAAAGGGTTTATGATATCGGGCTCATATTCAACCCCTTTTGCAGTCTGATCAGGATCTACTCTTTTCACTTCGAGATACATTAGATTTTTACCATTCAAGAAGGAACAACATAGATACAGGTTGAGTTAATTGAAAACAGTTTACACAAATCAAAATGGACTAAAGAAGCTGCATTTTTGAAATTTACGTGTTAAATTACGTGAAAACCACACACCTTCTGCAAGCACTGCATCACTAGTGGGTCGTGAGTAAATTCCAGAATCACGCAAGCTTGTATCATGATCACGCTTTGAATCACTTTTATTCACACGATCAGAAATAATTTCTTTCTCAGGTATAGTTTTTATTGTTTTACCCTTGTTACGTATATCACTCTCCGCAGTCGCGGGGCGACGTGCTGCCGAATATTTACCAGGAATATATTCCGACTGAGTTCTTGACACTGTCGACTTCGCTGCGACTGGGATTGAAGTTTTATTTCCTGAGTGTGAATGAACGAATTCTTGCCGGTCCTTTTTTCTGTCAACATCTTTAATGCCTTTTGATTCCTCTCGATTTGATTTTGAGGATTTTGTTCTCGCTTTTTTGGCAGCAGCGTCTTTTATAAGGCTCAACTCTTTGGCTGAAAAGTGTTCCACATTCTCCTTTGGAAGATCATCAATTTGGGACGCATCCTGACTCGTATCACAGTCTACTGCCTGAGCGGTCGGCGGAACTTTTTTCTTTATTCCAACCACAGGTTCATTTCCGGACATTTGTGGTTGCGATGCATGAAAGTCTGGTTTGAACAATCCTTTAAATAATTCAGCATTCATTGGTTTAATAGGTCTTTTATCGTAAGCGTCATATTTATTATCACCAATGGCAGTGGCAGGGCGATTATCGCCTCTTGTTAAAATGTCAAGAACATGTTGTGTAATCGGTCCGGAGTACATGTTGTTTGCTGGGGCTGTCATTGGGCGGGCAGGTGTAACAGGGGATCTCCCATCTACTGGTATATATGCAGTCTCAGATTCGAGTAAACTAGACGTGCTCCTTTTATCATAATCTGAAATATACATGTCATACGATGTAACAATGTGAACAGATCTTCCTATGTAAATGAATAAATGACTTGATTAGCTTTAAGAATCTTGGTACTGTAAAATCATAAATTATTAAGGGGTACTAATTTTTGTTGATTTCAAGGGCAGTTAGAACACATCATGAAACAAACTATGGAACTGAAAGGTAGTTCATAAAACTGAGGTCCATGTATTTAGACACCCAAGAAAATGGTTTCTCACAACAAAAAACCAACACAGCTTTCATGTTCATTGTACAGTATTAATATATCTGTGATCAGAAATATTACAAGTGTAATATCATACCGAGGGGTCAGTGCAAGACTATTGTAACTACATTGCAATAAAGAAGGAGTTACAATAGTCTTGCACTGAACCCTCAATACACTTTCATGAATAATTATATAATGTTCCCAATGAAATCTTTCAATGTTATTTTAAGGAATGACATCAATTTCCTAAGGACACAATTCCGTGTTGCACGGCAAAAAATTTTAATGTTGAGTCTATTACAATAATTCAACAGATTAATAGTTTAACAAATATTCCACTGTCTTCAGTGCTAACAAAAAAACAAAGTTATGAGTTACCTTCAGATGTAACGTCCTGAACGGAGAGATCATTGGTGTGATGTCCAGCCCGGTCATGTGACACACTTCCTATGGAGCTCACGGAACTCTCTGAAAGAAAGATAATCAACAATTAATTAAAAAGGACAGACCATCATTTACCATCATTTACATAATCCAGACGTCAGTGACTTGGTTCTGTCAACTTTACTCCATATTTGTGCATTTTATTGATGTGCGACCAGCGTAAATCCAGATCAGCTAGCATATTGGTGGCGTCTGATCAGACTCTGCACTTCTGCACTGTTAGTTCTTTGGTCTTAAATGACCTAATGACTCAAAAAGCAAACACTGTAGATCCTGATCAGATGGCAGACTTCCCGAAAGTTGCCAGACCAAAGGACCTGTCTGGTAAAATTTCAGCCGGTCAGACATGTTTTCTAATGTTATCTGACCAAATATCAGACAAAAATTTGAACTCCTAATATTTTATTATACCTTTTTAACATGTTTCGGTCTGACAGAATCTGTTTCGGTCTGACAGAATTTGTTTCGGTCAGACAGTTTCTCACATCTTGTCTGACCAAATGTCTGACACTTTTTTTCAACTTTCGGGAAGTCTGAGACGGCACAGATGTGCTGGCTGATCTGGATCTACAGTGTTCAGCAACTCAATAAAGGTGACACTGTATCTATGAAGAAAGGGTTAATTAAAAACTACAAAACATCACTTACATAATAATGATAACCTTGACTTAGTTCTGTCAACTGATAATTGGTAAAAAAATGTTTTATAGTGTCAGCCTATACATTTTGAAATGGTATTTTTAATAGTTTTTACTTAATTATTGATGAACATATTTTTTGAAAAAAACTAAACCCATCCCACATTGTTAATAAAACCTTAGAAATTAGTGGGTTTTTTTCCATTTAAATTGTTGAACCTTGATCAAATGTAAATTTTCCATATTCATAAACTAAACTGGCCATTATTATTGTGAAAAATATATTATTTTAAACAATATTTAATATTATTATACCTCACGTGATTAGTTTACTATATAGCGTAATGTGACGTCACATGCTGACAATCCGTAATGTTACCCTCTTGACATTATCTACACGCCCGCTTGACATTATGAATCGGCCCTCGCGTGCGTTGAATGATTTTACTGACAGTTGAATTAATGTTTTATTGATTAAATTGACTTTTTATTTTGTGTTAATATCATTGTTGAAAATTTGTAAAAGTTTCCGAATTATTTTGTTCGGTATAATAAAATAAATATCACATCCTTCAGTGGGTGATAGAACCTTATGTTCACCCTTGACAGGTAATGTCAACCTCGGCTAACGCCTCGGTTGACATTACCTGTCTCGGTGAACATTCCGTTCTATCACCCACTGAAGGATGTAATATTTATATACTAATTCCAAAAATGTCAACATCTGGATCTACACTGTTTACCCATGGGATAAAAGCCATCTTGATTACAGACTGGTCTTCAAAAACACAGTCTTAAGATTCTTTCTTCTGATTGGTCGATTTGAAGACTGGCTTCAATATCAGCCAATCAGCTGCTTTTGATTGCCAACTTGTCTCAATTTATCTGATCTTGGTCAAAGGCTAACGATAGTACTTATACATTCAGCCAACACATTATTATAGGCTAAAACTTTTTCTGAAGGCCTAATTAACCTGATTTTTACCGTCATTGTTCAAATATAAGCCGCACCGCCCCCAAACGTGATAAAACAGATGAAAATGGCTTAACACAATGAATGAGCAGCCAAACCTGTGTATTAGCCGCACCCCCAACTTTTTACTTCCAAATTCTGGGGAAAAAGTGCGGCTTATATTCAAACAATGACGGTATCAATCCCTCTGTGACCTAGACAATTCTGCAATTAGGTCATGTGAATAAAAAGCTGATGGTTTTATGGACTAATAATTTGTCTCCCTTAGTGCAAAAATATTTTAAGTATCATTAAAATATGAAATAATAACCCTTTCCTCCATATATAC
Source organism: Corbicula japonica (assembly GCA_038501625.1). Taxonomy (NCBI): domain Eukaryota; kingdom Metazoa; phylum Mollusca; class Bivalvia; order Venerida; family Cyrenidae; genus Corbicula; species Corbicula japonica. Next base: position 4,183,273 of record JAZAYU010000041.1, read on the forward strand.
ACATTTTATTGCATGTTGAAACAGTGTAGATCCAGATCAACAGGCACATCCATGCCGTATGATCAGGATCTGCACTGGGTGCATTTTGGTCAGAAATAACCTAATGAATCATAAAGCGAACAGTGTAGATCCAGATTAGCCGGCACATCAGTGCCGTCTGATCTGGATCTACATGTATGTACACTGTTCATCCATGCAATAAAGGTGTGTCTATGGAAGAAATGGTTAAGGCGACAAATTCTGCCTTGCCATTTTATTGACTTTTAAAGACATTTAATAAATGTATAGAAACAACTGCCTTCATATGTTCAGCCAACACTGATGTCACATAACACTTAAGTCTTTCGTTTTGTCAATTAATAATGTCTGTCTTAATAGAACGTCCATTTATAGATTAATATTTCTTATATCGTGAGCCCATAAATGGCAGCTGTGAAGTTTGTTTAACAATCAGATGCCGATTTAGATTTCAATAAAACAATCAGTTATCTGATCCCCTTTAGTATACATCGTCACCTCAGTGCAGAAACGGGGTAATTACACTGAACTACGAAGGAGTAACAACATTTTCGCACTACAGTGACAAAATGCAAACCATCTGTGTTCCGTCAGCACCAGATTGACGACTCTGTCTATTCAGAATGCTGCGTAAACATCGTACCTAGGTATCTGTTTGCGGAACATTGATTTCGCATGAGGAAAAAAGGTGGTAGTGTAAACATGACAAGCAGTGCCAAACGTAGACAATACCAAATCAATTTATTGAACATGTACAGATGACACATCCATTATGCAGAGGCATTAGGCTTCTGTTCGACTTTCACTCTTTTTAACTCCATAAATATGTTTTTTATTACATGGGCGACCAGTGTAGATCCAGATCAGCCACCATATATTTGTCATCTTATCTGGATCTACACTATCTCTTCTTGGTTAGAAATGACCTAATGATTTGAAAAGCAAACAGTCTAGATCCTGATTATATTGTAGATGCACAGGCTGATACATGTCCGTACATGTGGCAAAATTGACAAATGATTTGCACTTAGAGTTAATAAAAGACATAATATTAGATAATAACGATAATGGCCCATTAAGTCTGATTTGACAGCACTTACACTATTCAATTTTCAATTCCAATTTGTAATCTTAACGTAGAAAATACCCAGTTGTAGAATCAATATATTTTGATCTACTTTTTCTTTTTACAATAATATTATACTCAGTAAAAAAAATAAAGTATCTATTTTTATGTAAATATTCTCATAAATTCTTTACTCCATATATCTGCCTTTTACTGCATTAGCAAACTGTCACCTTAGTGCGTTATAAATGTTCGACCCTTTCCTGTACAGATACACCATTATTGCTAGGGCGAACAGTTTAGATCCAGATCAGCCGGCACATGTGTGCCGTCTGATCAGGATCTCAACTGTTTGCTTCTTGATTCATTAGATTATTAGAACCAAAATGCGACCAGTGCAGATCCTGATCAGACAGCACGGATGTGCTGGCTGATCTGGATCTACACTGGTCGCACATGCGTAAAAATGCGTATCTATACAGGAAAGGGTTAAGTACCAATGAAATAAGAAGTTATACCGCTTTTGCTCAAAGGTGAGAAAATAGTGTAGATCTAGATCAGGCATATTCATTCATTCAGGTTCTGACCAAGAGGTAAATAATGTAGATCTAGACTAGAAGGCACAGACATGCTGGTGGATCTGGATCTACACTGCATATAACCTGTTTTTCCCTTTAAAATAACATGAGGGGGGGGGGGGGAGGGGGGAAGGGTTAGGGGGGGCATTTAAAAGGAGCTTTACTGTACATTTAAGCAACCTCATGCAAAAACGTGTCTGGAAATAATTGAGCCATTTTAGTTTTTGCTATTTTTAGAAAGAACACAAAGTTATATTTCAATTTCTGCAGTTAAAATTTTTATCACTTTGTTGCAAAAACAGTGTAAGTACCTATCAAATATGTAGGTGATATACTATTATTGCACTGAACCCTTTCCTCCACATATACACATTTTTACGCATGTGCCATCAGTGCAGATCAAGATCAGCCGGCACATCTAAGCCATCTGATCAGGATCTGCACTTGTCCCATTTTGGTCAGAAATAACCTAATAAATCAAAAAGCAAAATTATTCCCACAAAATGCCTAATAAGTAATGTCGTCTGCTAAACTTTATGAAATAGTGTGAACTTCCTGAAAACATTTTTTCGTCTTTTGACACGGTTCATTTTTATTTATAACCAGTATAACTGCACTATCATTCCTGCTTTAATTATAACCTGACGCTGTTTTACACACGCTAGATTTTCAAATAAAAACCTCATCGATATTTGTCCTTGGCAAATCCAGACTTGTAAAATGTCAAATTAAACTGTTTTCAAAATGTAAACACAATTTGTTTTCAAGTATATCTTTCAATACAGTCAATGTAATTGCGAAAAACGATCATGTTTTGATAAACTATTGTGCCGCGGAACAAACACTGATCTAGTGTTGTAAACCTGGTCATTCATACTAACATTGATCATATCAAATGTGGATTAAATCAAGGACTTAATAAACTTGAAAAAAATTGTATCAAAAACACTTACATATTGGAACGACCAACCAGACATAAAAAGAATTTGGGGAAAAAAGGGTAGTGGGTAAAGTATTAACTGTCTCAAATGATTGATATGGTTTATAGAACTCTTGGTGTGTAGCAAGTCCTTCTGATAAACATTCAAACAGATAAAAAGATAAAAATACCTTAATCTGAAGGACAAATTGAAAAAAGAAATATTGCAATAAATCCCTGAATTTTGGTCAAGTAAAAAAAGAAATAAAACATGGCCAAATTGGCACAAAAATGCCTCTCTGAGAGCAGATATTGCTAATTTGTTGATGAATTTGACAATTAAGGGCAATAACTCCTGAGTGACAAGGGGTAATCTGGCTGGTTATTGAAAGTATTTGAGGAAAAGTGGCAGCTGCGCTAATTTGATCCAATATTTGTAATTTAGGGGACATAAACTCAACTTGGCTGAGATTATATGGCCATAAACATTCCGACCGAGACCCATGGAGATAAAATATTATCATCATAAGTTAGAAAGCAGACACTGCTGCTGAAAAATTTGCAGTTAAAGGGGCTTAACTCCAGTGCCGCTCTGGTCTCCATTTCAGCCAATTAGATGCTTGAGATTTGAGACTGGTCTACAATCTTAGTTTTATAATCTTGGGCACAATTTTCCAGACCGATGACAACTAATACAATTGTATGTTGGCAAAAATGGAAAAAAAAAGATAATTTTTTAAATGAGGGCTACAGGTAGGTCAAGGTCAAAGCCATGATAGGGATTGGGTTTTTATGGACATGTCAAAGATAGCATCAACCAAATACTCTGAAGCTTACATTGAATCATCTGCTTATTTTTTGGTTTGTGATGTATCGTTTGTTAACTCTCTACTCCATACATATGCGTTTTTTTACATGGGTGTCCATTGTAGATCCAGATCAGCTGGCACAGGAGCAGGATCTACACTGTTCACATTTTGATTCATTAGGTTATTTCTGACCAAGATCGAATAATCCAGATCCTGATTAGACAGCACGGATTTGCTGGCTGATCTGGATCTACACCGTTTGCTCATGCAATAAAAGGCGTGTTATAAGGAGGAAAGGGTTAACTGAATTCCTTACATATTTTAAATGTAGAATGCATACAATAAATTCATCAGATAACATTGAAATTGGAAAATGACCCCTGCTGCCAGTCAAAAACAAGAAATCAAGTAAAAACTAGCAAACTTGCACTCTTTCTAATAAATGCATTGCAGACAGTTGTTTTTCAGACTTTAATTAAAATACAATCAAAACTAGAGCAAATCCCCTAACCCGCTTTGACATATTTCATTTTAAATGATGCAACATCATGATAAGACAGTGTTATATTTTGTTCAATACTATTTCAATGGCAACAAGAAATGTTGTTTTCAAGCGCAGCATCAAACTAGAATGTGTCCTTGAACACTGATGCCCCCACTGCTGCAACAACATTTGAAATAGCAAAGGGCCATAACACTGGTTAAAATGGTCACAGGAAAGAATCCTTTCTTTACAATCATCTGTACATACTGCTTAATCATCTGTGCAAGTTTGAAAGAAATCTGCCATATAGTTTATGAGGAGATGACGCCACAAGATTTGGGGGAGGTACGGACAGACAGACTGATGTACAGCATACAGAAGAGTGCAACTCTATGTGCCTCACACTTCATGGGGCATAAAAAGAATTATGTCTCCCCTCAACAGCAAAAATTGGTACAAGGGAAGATAACTTTGCAACAAAGTGGTCAAGAGTTATATTCTTGCAAGGTGCATTACCTCTTCAATCCTTATATACGGATTTTATTGCATGTGCTAACAGAGTACATCCAGATCAGCTTGCATGTCTGGATCAACAGTGTTCACTTCTTGTTCAGACATGACTTAATGAATCAACAAAAGTACAAAAAGAGGCATAACTCCATCAAATGTGACTTTGACCTAAACAATTTGGCATCATCATGAGCATGTTGTCATAAGCAATATAATTTAAAAGTTTGATGAAAAAATATTAAAAAATGGCAAAGTTATAGCAAACGTTAAGTTTTCGTGTCAAAATCCAAGTACAAAAAGGGGTATAACTCCATCAAATGTGACCTTGACCTTGAGAATTTGGAATCATCTCGAGCGTGTTGTCATAAGCAATGTAATTTGAAAGTTTGATGAAGAAATATTTAGAAATGGCAAAGTTATAGCCAACGCTAAGTTTTCGTGACAGACCGACGGACAGTCGGACAAAGCGGTCCCTATGTATTGCCATTTCTTCGTGTCAAAATTCAAGTACAAAAAGGGGTATAACTCCATCAAATGTGACCTTGACCTTGAGAATTTGGAATCATCTCGAGCGTGTTGTCATAAGCAATGTAAATTGAAAGTTTGATGAAGAAATATTTAGAAATGGCAAAGTTATAGCCAACGCTAAGTTTTCGTGACAGACCGACGGACAGTCGGACAAGTCGGTCCCTATCTATCGCCATTTGTTTGAAAGGGCGACCCAAAAGGCAAACAGGGTAGATCATGATCAAGTAGCCTTTGGCCCATGCCATAAGTCATATCTTGCATACCGGATAAGTATTTTCGCGTGTTTTACCGGGGAAAGAAAATCTTATCTTTTCCCTAGGGAAAAGATAACGTTCGCGTGCTATACGAGTGACGTCACGTCTTCAGGTATCTGACGTAATTTAATCAAGTTAGTGACGTCATTAAGAAAATAAGGTTTACGTTTACGTCAATATTTCAGCGTAAGCAAATAAAATTTAGTTTGTATACATGTACACTGATGTTATGAACAGTAAAAGATATGCAAGAAAAAGTATCTTGCATGGGACATTCGGTAAAGATAGAAAAATCTGTCACCTCGGGTGAACTGTTTTGGCGGGAACTCGGCAGAGCCTCGTTCCCGCAAAACAGTTCCCCCTCGGTGACAGATTTTTCCATCTTCACCTCACACTCATGCAAGATACTTATAATCTATCGAGTATGGAGTAAAGAGTTATTGCAAATTCCCTGTAACCAAATTCCAACTTTCAATCAATTCAGTCAAGTTGTTATTGAGATTTGCTTCAGACAAAATTGTTGGTTTTGAAGAATTAAAAAAATAATTACAAATACAGTATGTGTATCTTTCAGCGAAGGAGACATAAACATTGATAAAAAAAACAAAACATGTCAATGAATTTGGTCACCAAACTGAATAAAACATTAAATAAATCTTTTGATATCTGACAAATTTTTAGTAAGCTATGGAAATTATGAATAGCATAAAATTCCTTTTAAATGCCCATGGGGGCGTTACATTTTATGATTTTCTGAAAGAGTGACGCTTATTATTTATATTTATTTTTATTCTGATATTAGACTCTGAAGAATATTTTATAATTAATATACAAATAAATACTAATGTTGACGTCCTCGGTCGATATCACACTACCCAGGTCCGCAAAACTACATATCGACCTCAACATTAGTATTTACTTGTTATATCATATACCCTATGAATTTAAAGCATTCTGATGATGATGATGATGATGATGATGATAGCAAAGGTAGTTATTAATTCCCGGGGTAGTTATCACTTTTTTCGGACTCGCGAGTACGGAGCTCTCGACCAATCAGAATGCTTTAAATTCATAGGGTATATGATATTATGGGTTAACTGACTTTTGTCCACTGAAAAACAACATGGGGCCATTTAAAGAGAATTTTACGGTATACTATTTTTGTTGTTAACAATCCCATGCTGTGAGATAATCTAAAAAGCCAAACAAGAACATAATCCTCTTGTCAAAACTGATCAAAACATTGTCAGCTTTTTGTTCTGGTACTTAAAGGGTGCATTCAAAATGTCATTTTGACAGGACCCCAGACTGTCTAGCAATCTTTACTACGTCAAGCAGTTTATTTTAGATAACCTTTTCCTCCATAAATACACGTTTTTAGGCATGTGCGACCAGTGTAGATCCAGATCAGCCGGCACATCCGCAGGATCTGCTCTGATCGCATTTTGGTCAGAAATAACCTATCGAATCAAAAAGGGAAAAGTGCAGATCCCGATAAGATGCCCCGGATGTTGCGGCTGATCTGAATCTCAACTGTTGGCCCACGCAATAAAGGTGTGTCTATGGAGGAAAGGGATAACTCCTTTTTTCAATGATAATGTTTTTGCACTACAGACAAACCTGTCTCCTGACCTCTCAGGGTAGAACCCAAAAGTGGCCTTTAAAGGCAGGTGGTCTTTGTTCACAACTGAATTTTTTTCTTTCAGTTAGTCGGTGAGACAAAAAATGTGGTCTTAATGCACATGTGGTCTTTGTTTAAAGGTAGTCTTTAGCTAAGGTTGGACTGTAATTCTTTAACCCATTCCTGTATATATACGCATTTTTACGCATGTGCAACCAGTGTAGATCCAGATCAGCCGGCACATCCGTGCCGTCTGATTAGGATCTGCACTGGTCGCATTTTGGTCTGAAATAACCTAATGAATAAAAAAGCGAACAGTTTAGATCCTGATCAGACGGCACGGATGTGCCGGCTGATCTGGATCTAAACTGTTCGCCCTTGCAATAAAGGTGTATCTGTACGGGAAAGGGTTAACAGTTGTTCCTTTCTTATTTTGATCAAAGTGGTGAGATTTCTAAGTATTTTAGCAATTCTAGCTTTTATTGATCGGTCCATTTTATAGACTGGTTTCAATGTCAACCAATCAGATGCTTTGGATTTGAGACTTGTCTCAAGCCTCAGTTTAGGACTTGACACCCCAGCAATGTGATCCAATGACATGACTACCTGACCTCTTTACCTGGCCTTTGTGAGTTCTGGAAGAGGCTCCAATTGTAAATCTGGGTTATAGTTCAATAGAATATTTTGTTGGAAATTAGTTATTAATATTTTATTTAGACTGGTTACCTCCATGTACTGTCCAGGCTCTCGCAGGTCTGTGTGATCCTTGTGACGGGGAACCAGTCTCTGTTACATTAGAATTATCTCCCCCTGAAATCAGATCATTTGTATGTATGTTGATGACAGCTTACACATTGATGTTCAAACTTTTAATTTATGACATTATTTATGCTCTATTTACAGTTACAAGTCTGGCAGATTTCCTTGAGCTTTTTTGCTTAACCCTTTACTCCATATATACAGGTTTCATCGCGTGTGAGACCAGTGCCCAAGGTTATAAAACCGAGCATGGAAACCAGTCTCAAATCTCAAGCATCTGATTGGCTGAAATGGCAACCAGTCGCCATTTCAGCCAATCAGATGCTTCGGTCATTTTTAGTGATATTTTAGTTTTTAATACATTTAGAAAGAACTTACAACTATAAATCAATTTCTTATAACTCAAATGTAATTTTGTTACACATTTTGACAATGAAATGGTATTTTTACCGCGAAATGCATAATAAATAATGTCGTCTGTTCAAATTTATGACGTCATTTCAAAGATTGACGTAAACTGTCCGATGGTACCTTTTCCCGTGACGCGCCCCAAATAACCTAATGATTCCAAAAATGAACACTGTAGATCCTGATCAGGAGGCACAGACATGCCAGCTGATCTGAGATATATTTACGGAGTAAAGGTCACAAGTCTTCAGTGGCCACTGCTAATGCTGCTGCTGTTGCTGACACTAAGGCCTTCTCTGAATATGACCTAATAAAGTTTATTTCCTCTATTATGCAATCTGGCAGCCGTCCTGATTGTTGCCAGACCAAAGGACCTGTCTGGTAAAATTTGGACCCGAGTACTATGTGATTTCTTATGTTATCAAACGGAGTGTCAGACAAAAAATTTAACTCCTTATACTTACTCATTTCTTGTTTCTGTCCGACATAATTTGTTTTGGTCAGACAGATTTTCATATCTTGTCTGACCATTTTTTCATCTTTCGGGAAGTCTGATCTGGTATCTGATTCGACTTGTTGAAAAAGCTTTGCATAAATTTTCAATAGCTGTTTTAAACAGAATCTTTGGCATTGTATGCTCATGTAAAATATCCTTGACCACATTAATTGTTGCTGTCGACACTGCGGTAATTTTGTGACAAGCTTTCACTTACCTTGTGGGGAGTGTTTAGCAGGAATGTTCCACTGCTGCTGTGGAGGGGTCCGCTGTTGTTGTTGTAGGTGTTGCTGTAGTTGTGAGTTCTGAAGCTGCTGCTGATGATAGCGCTGTTTAGACAATATCTGACTTAGTTTTGCGTCTTCTGCTGATTCCAACTGAAAAATACACAAAATACACATGAAAGTCAAATTTATTTCACTGTTAAACCACTTTTTTCTGAAATCAATGAATTTGTGCAGATATAAAACTGAGTTAATGGTTAAGTATTTTGCTGTCTGCAATACTAAGCATTAAGCATTCTTGGAAATAATTGTGACACTTTGCATTCTGGGAAATAATTCTGTGACACTGCATTCTGGGAAATAATTCTGTGACACTGCATTCTGGGAAATAATTCTGTGACACTTTGCATTCTGGGAAATAATTCTGTGACACTTTGCATTCTGGGAAATAATTATGTGACACTTTGCATTCTGGGAAATAATTATGTGACATTTTGCATTCTGGGAAATAATTCTGTGACACCTTGCATTCTGGGAAATAATTCTGTGATACTTTGCATTCTGGGAAATAATTCTGTGACACTTTGCATTCTGGGAAATAATTCTGTTACACTTTGCATTCTGGGAAATAATTCTGTGACACTTTGCAATCTGGGAAATAATTCTGTGACAACATTCATTCTGGGAAATAATTCTGAGACAATTTGCATTCTGGGAAATAATTCTGTGATCTGATCAGGATCTACACTGTCCTCTTTTTGAACCATTAGATTATTTCTGACCAAGATGTAAACAAAGTAGATCCTGATCAGACAGCACAGATGTGCTTGATGATCTGAATCTCCATCCGACACACATGGGATAAAACCTGTATATATGGTGTAAAGGGTTCCAACCAGTGTTGGAAGGGTCTTTTCTGCAGCGGATTTCAAACCCAAAATCTCTGGATAAGGAGTGTGAGGCTACATCCAAATTTTTTTATTTAAAAAAATTTTATTTAAAATTCATTCAAGTCTCATGATTTTGATGTAAGAAAGTAGCAGACAATGGCCTTCGATAATTAAACTGAGATTGCAGACCTGTCTAAAACCTCTAGCATCTGATTGGTTGAAACGGATACCAGTTTAAAATTTCAAGCATTTCATTGGTCCATTGGGGGTAATTTTTTTCAACAAATCAGATTCTTGAGATTTGAAACTGATTTGTTATCTTGGGCAATTGACATTATTATTGATCTAAAAAATGGTCAAGTAATTAAAAAATATTAATAACAAAATAATTTATGTAAAAATATATTAATATTTGACACTAATATTTAATAAACTTTTTTTATGACACTGATACTTTAAATTGCTTAATGAGCAATTAGGCAAAAAATTCATACAAGCAAATGTATTATTATTTTTACAAAATCAAATTAATTTACCAATTTTTTCATTCGGTATATATCCATTTTTACTTTAAAATCACAGTGCTTCCTTTTATTGCAAGGGTTCATAATTTCCCTAATTATATATAACTATTAATTTACATTTTCTTCATATTGAACCTTCAAATATTATTTTGTAAAAATCAGCAAATACACATATTCTCCCACTATAATTATGCGTCATTCTGTAACATTATAACTATATCAATATTTAACAAAGATGTCACGCAAGGGTCACTACTGTTCGATTTGCACTTTTATACTTATCTAAACCCTCTATATACCAGATATTTTCATTTTTGCTACGCTTTAGACAACCTTGAAAATAAACTGCAATATCAGAAGTAAAGATATTAACAAGTCGTAGCATATCCTTTCTTTAAACACTTTTCTATCTAATCACAATGGAATTTGGATGTTTTATTCAAATAATTATCAACTCAATATCCCTACACCCGCAATGATTAACTGTTAAGAAAGCCCTTCGCCACATCTTTATAAGATTAATGACCGTTTATATTTGTCAACCACCCATGCAACGGAGAGAGAAAAAACAACACAAGTTCCGTCATGAACCGATGTTATCGCTAGAGAACCCCGGCTTAATATTCCCCGCTAATGGGTTACCATCGTAAGCCACTATGAATACAAGCTATTAAAATCTCAATTATTACTCTACGTATTCTTTGTACGTATTCAAATCTGTATGCATATAACAGGTTCTGATGTATTCAGACGCTGAAACTCGACAAATCCATTTCAACTCAATAAATAATCCACAACTTGTGGTGCATCGAAATTAGCAGTAAATCATGCGGAAAGATAAAGGCAGAATTAATCATTATGTCACCCAACTAAAACGGTCAATCCAGATTATTACATCGGATAAACTTAAGAGCCTCTAGAGGGGGACAATAAGCCTATCACATTAACAGCCCATCAAATGTCCATGTGGGAATTCAATTTAGATAAAATGTTCACCTGTATTTGTGCTGTTGTGCAAACGTAAACCTGTTAAGCTTACATCACATGAATAAATTTTGTCACCAATAGCCAGAGAGTGATTAACGAATGTCAATGGTACAAAACATTAATTAAGCAGAATTACACAGAAAATCTGTAAATGGAAAAAATCACACGGCATGTGGTGATTTATTTCACATTAGGGTACATCGCTTTTACTGTTATTATTATATCAAATAATGGAATAATGGATAGTTAATTGTTTAGAAATAAGTTAAATATTATATCTAGTACCACTTGGCATTATAATTCTTGTCTCAATTTCAATCAAACAGATGCTAGAGATTTGAGACTGGTCTCCAATCTCAGTTTAATGATCTTGGGCAGTAATATTTTCTGGACAGCATTTTCTCTTGGGGCAGCATTTTTTTAACCAGAGCAGTCTTGCCATGGTTTGCAAGTCATCTTTAGAGAAAACAATCTTTCAAACAACGTAATATGACATCCATAACTGTTTTGGAGTAAATGTGTTTTTATACTGGAGACAGCTAACAAATAATGTTAGCTGTCAGATTACTCAATCATAATCGCAAAATGCCAAAGCAATGTGCAGATCCAGATCAAACATCACATATGTGCCTTCTGATCAGGATCAAAACTTTTGAATTTTATATTGGTTTAAAGTTGTTTAACTTTCTCTGACCAAAAAGCAAACAATTTAGATCCAGGAAAGATGACATGGATGTGCGAGCTAATCTGGGTTTATAGTGTTCGCCCTATGTGATCATAGGCATACACTGTTCCATTTTTAGATTCATAAGGTTTAGATTCACAAGGTTATTTCTGTCCAAGAGGCGACCAGTGTGGATCCAGATTGGACAGAACAGATGTATCAGCTGATCTGGATCTACACTGGCTTCATATGCGATAAAATAGCCGCATATGCAATAAAACCCATATATATAGTGTAAATTTACACCATTATTCTTTTCTAACAAATGGCTGCAATTTGTAAAGCTTACGTGACAGAACACAGACACATTCCTTATTCCGCCATTTACAAGAAAGCTTCCTGTGCGACAAAACTTACAAAAGTCAGACAATTAATTCACAGGATGACAGATTAAATACGGAATAAGTGAGCACCTTCAATCGTAACCTGAATTCTACAAAGGGGGTACGAAGCTTTTTAATAAAAAAAGAAAGTTCTATTCAAGTAGGGCACAAAACTTTTAATAAGAAAAAAACAGTTCTATTCAAACAACATGCACAGCTATAGTAAATTGCTATATCTCCTTGTTTTCTGTTTAGAAAAAACACTCTATTGATTCAAATTTACAAACGGCTATAAAATTAATGAGATTTTGGCATGTTCGTGTTACTTTATTTTACTATAGACGGAAGCATTTTATGTAAGGTTAATTTATGTAAAATCGATTGCATTTTTTTCTATCGTGGCAAAAAAGCAAATAAATTCACCAAAGTTGAATACGTTGGCACTTTAATGTAAAATGTAGTACCTATTTTATCCCAAATCGGAGACACTTTTATCTAAAATAACAAAACCGTTATGGGGTAAGTTTACAAAAAGAACTCTTTAAAAAAGAGGCAGATGTCCTTGTTTAAGGAGTTTCACACTTTACAACTGTGAAAACCATTGTGGCCATAGGTAAAAGATTGTCATCTGTGCCTCCTGATCTGAATCTATAGTGGTTGCTTCTAAGTGGTCAGAAATAACTTAATTACATGTAATCAAAAAATGAATTGTGAAGATCCTGAGATGTACCAGCTGATCTGGATTTAAACTGTTCGCCCATGCCATATAGGCCTATATATATATATATATATAGTTTAAACTGATCCCCACCGCCTCACTCCAAAAGACAATAACAGCAACAACAACAACAACAAAATAAACATGTTTTATCTTTAAATTTATCTACTTCAAAAGAATCATTCCATACTGCATTTATACTACATTTCATAAATTCATGCATTCATTTTAGTTATAATGGAATTTCAAATAATTTAATTATATAATAATATATATAATAAAAGTTCAAATATTTTCTCTATTTTTATCATTCATGTTAAATCCTATGACCCCAATTTTAACTGACATGTTCACAACCTCTACATAGCATGACAATAAAACAATAAACTTTAACGCAAATTCCTAAAAAAAAACAACTTACTTTCATTTTGACGTGTTAATATTTATCCCTCATTTCATCAAATAACCACTTCCCAATAACTGTTAAATATACTGATACAGTGACCGAATTAAAAATAATTCAATATCTCATTGATGCAAAAAGTTAAATCTAAGCTTGATCGAACAAAGAAACTTTTAAGACTGGAAATGAAAAATTACGTTGTAACATACGGTCTAATAACAAACAAATTCGATAGTTCAATACTACGAGCTTTAGTAAGCCACCAATATAGATTCTTTAACCAATATCAATATTTCTTTTGTATACAGAATTACAATCACAAAGAAAACTTAGTAAAACTGATGGTTGATTAAATTTGATAAGCTAAAATTGGGGACGATTATCTGACTTTTATTTAGATTTTGTTATGGATGTTGAAATGAAAACATTCAGTAGTCAACTGAGTCAAAACACGACAGAAAGAAATCAAATGATAAAAGATTAAATGAAAATCTAAAATGAGTTCAAAATTTAAATGCCATAAGAAATTAAGTCGCAATGATGTCATGACCGGAGTGATCATTTTATAAATATTCGTCACATGGGGCTCTGGGTTTATGCCAATGTTTACGTATTCGATTTAAGTAAATGTTATCAACTATTTAATGACATTCGCTATGTTAAGATTTTAGTTTGTTTAATTTAAAATAAATGAAACTTTTTCTTGGCACCTGAAAGTTTGCATGTTCCATGGTCTCGATTGTAAATCCTTTTAACCCTTAAACCCTTTACCTCATGGTATATGGCTGTTATCCCATAGGGGAACAGTGTAGATCCAGATCAGACAGCACATCTGTGTCATCTTATCAGGATCTATACTGTTCGCTTTTAAGTCTTCATTTAATATCCTTTTAACACATTAACCCATTACTTCATGGTAGGTATATGGCTGTTATCCCATGGGCAAACAGTGTAGATCCAGATCAGCCAGCACATCTATGCCATTTCATCAGGATCTAAGATTTCTTAGGTAATTTCTGATCTACAAGTGACCAGTGTTCTAAGATCCAAATCCGGTAACACTGGTCACACATGTGATTAAACTTGTATATTACGGAGAGAAGTGTTAAATGCTAAAAACATTACTTGTTGCAACTATGCAGAGTTGTAGAATTCCATTTGACCTCTAGCCATGGCGAGTAAATGATCCGTTGGGTCGAGTGAAGCGGCCGAAACACTTGACCGACTGGGTGAGTAAATTTTTCAGCAATGCACATGTGTTTTCTTTGGAAAATGAAATATTTTCAGTTTGTTTACAAAATACAATTCGATTTCCAGTATTTCGGTTGATTTCCGGTGCATTCGGAACGTTTCTGATGTAAAGGTAACAGCAGCGATTTTTTTAACCTCACTGGGTTTCCCAAATCAGAACGAGGCTGCAAGTGCACGTATTTTCCCGCTATATATCAAAATGTCGAAACAAATGAAGGTTAATGTTTTTTACACAAGTAGACACTTGGAAATTTTATATAAAATGTAAGGGCGAGTGTACTTTCTGTAAGGGCGAGTGCTCTTACTCATTCACTCGACATGCAGGGCGAGTTGGTCATAAAAAATTTCATACACCTCTGCTATGACTAGTGTAAATCCAGATCAGCGTTTGCATCTCTGCACAGTCTGATCAACTTCTGAATAGTCTGCTATTCAGTAAATAAATTCATATAAACCATTTACTCCATATAAATAGTTTTGTGCTATCTGATCAGGATCTGCATTGCAGGGGTTTTCCTAGCCTTTCTGAGGGTCCGGAAAACGGACCCTTTCCCAAAGCAAACGGACCCTTTCCCAGTCCGAAATTTCTTACATTTTTCCCAATTGAATCCACAGATAATTTTCAAAACATAAGAAACAGTGTTAACTTTCGCTTTACGTTGTAAACAACAACTGACTGCTTTATCTCTCACTATGCATGTGATGTCACAACCAGGTGTAAAATTCGGTGCATACGGTATAGTTCTGCATGGAGAACAGTTCGTCGAGATACCAGTCTGTGTTGAGAAAATGGACATTCCCTTCCATTCAAAGAAGTTTTAACCAAATAAAATTTATCGGAGTTAATAGGCGATTTGGAGTAAAACAAATCATTCGTTTTCGCGATATAAACACTAATACGTTATCGAGTAATAGCAAATACCACGCAAAAAAATTCGTAAACAGGATTCGAAAGGCTGTTCGTCAATTGTTGAAAAATTCTGTTATAGTCATTTGTTGACTTCAACAAATTAAAATTATTCCATACCTTGAGTTTTTTTCTGAAAAAAAAAAGCCTATAGTATGTAAGTTTTAAACACTAAACCACCCTGAGTGAATAAAAACCCAACTGATCCTTCCTTGTAAACGTTTTTAAAAAAGGGGAAAAATGCATAAAACAATGATCTTAAAATTCCCAAAACTTGTATTTTTGTCGATAAAAATTCCCAAAATGAGACATTTCGCGCGCTAAAATTTTCCCAATTCTGGCCAGGGTCCTTTTCCCAAAAATGAAAACCCCTGCATTGTTTGCTTTTAAATTAATTAATTGAAACCAAAAAGAAACCAGTGTAGTTCCAGATCAGATGACATGAATATTTTCCACTTACCTAAAGCCCGATACTTCATGCAAATTTGATTTAAACTTTTTAGGTCACAAACAAAGCAACCTTTTGAGGAAAGAAAGGCGAAAAATAAATTAAGTCAACTGGGTTTGTTACAATTAAACCTGTTAAGATTGGCTTCAAAGAACACCATTGTCAAGGAATTCTGGGGCATTTTCACTATGGAATTTTAGTCTTAAAATGTAATCAGAAAATCCAATCAGTAAAAAGTATTTGCATTTTCAGTTCATTGGAGTTGAAACAGAACAAAGGAAGTATTGAACCTTCCCGTAATCTCAACGATTAGTAAACAGTTTAAATTTTAAAAGGTAGGTTCAAATCCGTCAAGAAAAGGTGTTAATCAATTAAATAGCCATTATCTGTAGGAATTTCATAATCCAATAACTCAATGTTTTAATGTTTTCTCATTGTTCATTTATATGTAAGTGGAAAACTAATCCACTCCATTTACGAAAAAATCCAAAACAACATTCATCAACATTATGATTATAAGTTGGTAAGTGCTTTAACTTTTTACTCCATATAGTATAAGACATGCCTTTGTGGTGTGGGCAATCAGTGTAGATCTAGATCAACACTGTTCGCTGTATGTTTATTAGGTTATTTCTGATGCAACCAGTGCAGATCCAGATAAGACAGCATGGATGTGCCAGCTGATCTGCATCTACACTGGCTGCACGTGCGTTAACCCTTTCCTGGATAAATACGCCTTTTTTTGCATGTGCGACCAGTGTAGATCCAGATCAGCCGGCACATCCGTGCCATCTGATCAGGATCTGCACTGGTCGCATTTTGGTCAGAAATAACCTAATGAATAAAAAAACGAACAGTTATCATCCTGATCAGACGCCACGGATGTGCCGGCTGATCTGGATCTTAACTGTTTGCCCTAGCAATAAAGGTGGATCTGTACAGGAAAGGGTTAAAATGCATATATATGGAGTAAAGGGTAAAAATTATTGTCTTGTGACAATCCGTTTTAACTGTACTGTGAAGAGGAATGCTAATTTTTATCAACAAAGACCTGGTTTTGTGGATTTTCAATTCATTTACTCCGATATTAGTATATTTTGTGGAGTTTTCTGGGGTTCCATTAACTAACTGTCTTTAAGGAAATGATATGACTTCAGGGTTCCAGTAACACAAACTATGCTAGTATGGCAGCTCTCCTTTCTAAAAAAGAAACTGTGCAATGTTATGTAAGAAAATAAATCCTTTTTTACTGACATTTCAGGGGCAATTTCTCAGCATTTTAAAAACTATCTCGGATTAGCACAGTTAAAAGCCGCTTTATCATTGTTAAATAACTTTGTTAAGTAAGAGTCTTTCATATATATCTCTTTGTAAAACTAGTCTACGGTAATTTTTATGTCATTTTAATCTGTTTCTTTTATGTAAAAATGTCCTGCAAATTTAAAGCAAACATCTAGACGAGGAATCAAGTACCTGCAGGGATTTTTTCAGAGTTTAGATCAAAGGTTGCTTAATAGCTCCGCACTTAATGAGATTAGCTGTACAACTGGATCAAATAAATTTATTAAAAAGCTTTTTGACAAGTGAAAAAGAGAACTTGGTATACAAAATAAATGGGATTATTACTCAACCTGGTAAAAACAGCACTTTATTAAGGTCATTTTTAACTAAAATTTTTAAAAGCAGTTATTCTAAAGTGATTCTAAAATTACTTGAAAAAATTCCCTATGCCAAGTACACATGTACATTTACATATTAAAAACAACTGTGTTCATTTTATTCAAATGAGTTGACCATAATGACCCGATTTTGTTATGAAAAATATATTTTAAAGTAGGATAAAGATTCCCCCCCCCCCCCCCCCCCCCTCTCCCCTGCTCAACCCATCCCTGCCGTCTGATCATGATCACTTTTTTTTATTCATTAGCTTATTTCTGACCAAGATGCGACCAGTGCAATGCCAGATCTGATGGCTCGGATGTGTTGGCTGATCTAGACCTAAACTGGTTGCACATATGTTAACTCTTTCCTCCATAGATATACACACCTTTATGGCATGGGCGAACAGTGTAGATCCTGATCAGCTGGCACATCCACGCCATCTGAGCAGGATCTGCACTGTTTGCTAAATTTTGATTTATTAGGTTATTTCTGACCATAAAGCAACCAGTGCAGATCCTGATCTTCAATGGTTGCACTTGCGTAAAAATGCATATATATGGAGGAAAGGGTTAAAAGTCATACATATGGAGTAAAAGGTTAAATGAAATTTTGCTTGTTACCTTGCGATACAATTCCGTATAGTGCATCTGTTCAGACACATGCTCTAATAACATATCCAAAATCCTACTAAATATGACACTGACAGAAATGTTGATGTTGAAAATCAAATAAAATGATTTACCCAAAGTTACTAAGCTTAAAAATTCCCATGCATCATTGCTCTGAAGTAATTTAATTTCAAGAAAATCAATTTAAACAATGAAAAACTGTCATGTAAAGAAAATGTTTAATTATCTATCAAACTTTGGCAGACACTCAGAGTGGTATAAAGAAACCAGCAAATATTTAGATATGCGAAGTGCCAAATGTATGTCAATGTATTGAAATTAACTTTCTTTTAAAAGTCGACACAAACATTGGATTAGGTTGATATATATATGGGTGATTGAAGTACGCTGTAATAAACACCCAGGTCTAGCTACAATACACATGTACCAGTATTTTACAATGACACATACGATAGGTCGATCATACCACTGGCCATAACAACATGGTAAACATCCGCAAAAAATAAAATACTGCGTCTGGAATTAACAGCTCAGCCGATGAATTTTGAAATATTACACTCTATATTTTGATCATGTATTAATGATATGTTTTAATTCAAATACTGACAATCATATAATGTTACAATGATAGATTTTTTTTCAATGCTCTGATAAGCCGATTTTACAGGAGATCAATTTTTTTTAAAAACATGTCCTATTTTTGGACAATTAAACTTTTAAAGTACAAATTCATTATTGATTTAGAGTTAAAAGATAGTTCAAAACTTAAATTGACAATCATAAACAAGTATTTTCCTTTTTTTGATTTAATTTTTCCCTTTATCAGGCTTATACAAAAAATCTGTGCACATTCTGTCCTCTTCAAATTATAATACCGTATAGCGGGTTATTTCTGCGGTCATAAATTTCCGCTTTTTGCCCTAAAAAATGGATGCAAAAATTTCTGCGTTTTTTATTTCTGCGTTTTCGGTTCCCATGAAGGATAAATTTCTGCGGTTCATATTGGGTAAAGTGTCGTAAGAATAACACGACTATGATATACGCATACTATTTGTTTTTCACAGATATTTTATTCATAAGTAATACCTGCTACTCAATTTATTTTATAAAAAAAACAACAACAAAGATATTAATCATCGATGAATAACAACTCTCAAACAACTATTCAATTGAATAGAATGTTTGAGAAATGTTTGAGCAAATGTGCGGTAATTGATCGTAATTATTTTACCCTGTCTGTATTATAAAAACGGATTTTCTCGGACATGGCCACTTCGACGATTTTCGCTTGAAAATGAGATAATATTTTGCGATTTAAATTTCTGCTGGTTTTTTATTTCTGCTGGATATATTTCTGCGATTTCATCCAAAGACCGCAGAAACGCAGAAATTTGACACCCGCAGAAATTACCCGCTATACGGTAGTGATTGAACCCTAACATATACAAGGATTTTTTCACGTGTGTCAGTGTTTTTTTTCACTTTTGGGGGAGGGGGGTCGCAGCCCTTTGGAGGGGGAAAATTGCGACGTGAACAAAGGAAAGGGGGAATATTTGGAATATACTTGCAGCCTGTCAAACACAACAAAACAAAGGGTTCACTGATTTTTTAATTCAAAGAAAGTCAGTGGTCTACAGTGAAATGTCTCTTTCTCCCTCTGCAATTTTATCAATTATTCTTGTCAATGTATTGTCTATCAGTTGGGTATCCATTAAACATATCCTGACTCAGTACGGTCTGTAACAGACTCCAGCAAAGGGGGAATTTTTTATTGGACATGGGGGAAAAATATATACTATTTTGAGGGGGGAATGGGGCCCTATTTCTCCCAATATTAGGCATAAAAAAATCACTGCGTGTGTGAACACTGTAAATCCAGATCAGCCACTACATCTATACCATCTGAACTTGACCAACACTGGTTGCTTCTTGGTCTGAAAAAACCTTAATATGAATCTAGAAACAAACAGTGTAGATCCTCTGAAGATGGCACAGATGTGCTGACTGATCTGAATCTACACTGTTTGCCCATATAATAAAGGTGTACCTATGGAGCAAAGAGTTAAGCATTTCAACTACAAAGTTCCAAAGACTGATTGTGGACAAGTCAAGATCACAAATACCAGGTGCTCTTAACAACAACTTTTATTCTGGAGACCAGTATCAATCTCAAGCATCTGATTGGCTGAAATGGCGACCAGTCACCATTTCAGCCAATCAGATGCTTGAGATTTGAGACTGGCCTCCAATATAAGTTTTATAGTCTTGGGCCCAGGTGCTCTAAATAATAACTTTTATTCAATAACAAAGTCTGATAAACATCAATATCAATATCAATGTATATTAATTGAGAACATTTCCGTCGAAAACAAAATTGATACTCGAAATTGATCTATAGGTTATCCATAAAATCTGCGAGTTTCTCAGAGTTTTCATAAATGGCTGTCAAGTTCCTTTTGTTATCAATCTTGATCTAATATCGTCGAAACATGATATTGAAATAAACCTATACTGAGCCAAAATGAGAACTTGACAAAACAAAACAAGACAAAACTCCGTTGACAATAATATTGCCAGTGAAATCAAATATCTGAAGCAATTCAATCATTCATATTTTTATTTTCAGTATCTTTTTGTTGAAAAAAATAAACTTAAAAAAAAAATTTGGTTGTGGACACATTTTGATTTTGTTCTTTCTTTAATTAAAAGGGAGGCAATTGGAAAAAATATTTAAGCAACTGTATGTTATTTCTTTGCATCAGCATATTTTTAACTATTGTGTTGTTTTTTTTCTTCTGTTTATGCCACAAACTTACTGTTAAATAAAACTTATCTGTCTCAGTCATTATTTAGGAAAGAGAAGATAACTTTGACCTCTGTGAATAAATAACATCTTGTCAAGAAAAAATAACATCTCAATTTATCAAATTTCCAAATATGTGTAAATAAAACAACTAAAATTAAGGATAAAATAAAGCATCATTCAAAACAGTTTATATTTTGTTTTGTAAAGTTTTCATTTTGTCTCAGTATTTTTTGAAGAGATTTTATGTAAGAGAAAACGCGACAAAAATTTTGGACTGCAAATACACCTGCTAAATTGCTGGTAAACGTGTAGACAAGACCACTCATAATGGAAAACTGTATCCTGTCTGATTTTAAAACAGTTATCACATTGCATTAGTTTTATTGAAATTTCCTTAAAGTCTGCAGGATGCAACTATTAATTTCCGTGTCGATTACAGATACCGCTGTTGGTAATCCAAGAATTATATGCCTTTTATTTACACATAATTGGTTGTTTAATATATAAATCAATCCTGAAAAAATCCATTTACAGGCTTTGCGGGGTACCATTTTGGTAACATAAGACAATTAATGCTTCAAAGACTGGCCAATCATACCCTTTCTTCCATATATGGCATTGACAAACAGTGTAGATCCAGATCATCTGACACATCTGTACCATCTGATCTGGATCTATACTGAAACTTTTTTTTTGATTTATTAGGATATTTCTGACCAAAAAGCAAACAGTACCTATACTGATTAGACGGCACAGATGTGCTGGTTGATTTGGATCTACACTGTTTGATAATGCGATAAATGCATAATTATGTATATATGGAGGAAAGGGTTTCACGGTTCAGTATTAACAAAAACTTGATTATTGGGTGTGCCAATGGCAAAATGTCAAATTTTTTAAGCGGTCACTATGTATTTGTATTGCCTTTTCTTCAGAAGGGAAACACAATAAAAAATTACTCTGCAAAAATTATTTTGGATAAAAATAATTTATATAAATAATAAGCGCCCCCCCCCCCCCCCCCCCCTTCAGACAATGTTATGTCCAAAAGAAATTTTATGATATATATAACATTATACAGTTAATGCCCAAGTCATTTGAAATATAAGTTCAGTTCTGTTTTAAAAAGTTCTGTGATAATGAAGACTTCAAAATCATCGCAATACTGATAAAGCCTTGATACCATGAAATACAAACATGACATAATGGGCTCAAATCCTATTTATCTATTTCATTATTTGATCTCTAAGGGGACTACACCCAGCCTGCAGATATGTGCAATCTAAAATCTTATCTCAACAGCATTACAAGGTTCAAGTTTAAATTTACCATTATCTTTAAATAGACCACAAAGCAATTAAGAATACCTTACCTTAAAGACATTAATACAATTATTATAAAACTGAAAGAATTAAGTATTAATAAAGTTAGAGTAATTTACTGTTAAGTAAAAACAAGAAGGTGCTGCAATGCTACAAAAGCAGGGTTTCTTCTTAAATTTTAAGTGAAAAGGGGGCATAACTATGAAAATATACTAAAAAGGAACATTACCGTCATTGTCTGAATATAAGCCGCACTTTTTTTCCAGTATTTGGCAGTAAAAAGTTGGGGGTGCGGCTAATACACAGGTTTGGCTGCCTATACATTGCATTAAGCCATTTTCATCTGTTCCATCGGTTTAGGAGGGTGCGGCTTATACATTAATGCGGCTTATATTCGAACAATGACGGTACTATGACAAAATACAGTCAAGAGTTATGAAACCTGTCCTGATAATTACTACAGTAACAGGTCAGACAACTATGTAAAGTTCTTCCTTGAATGGTTACTGAGAAAACAAGAAATGAAACAAAAAACTTAATGAAATGTTGACAACCGCCCTCCCAACAACATACCGCAATCTAATAACCAGGGTTTTTCTAAAGAGAACCTGAATAATTAAACAAAGATATAACTGAAAGAGAAACAGTTTCCACATGAACAATTTTTTAAGAAGATAACAAAGAGAAAATTTTAAAGAGTTTTTTTTAAAACATAATGAAAACCTTAACCAGTGTCACTTCATATAATAATAAGCATTTTATTCCATGTGTTAACATTGTAGATCTAGATAGAAAAGCTGGCACATCCATGCTGTCTGATCAGGATCTGCACTGTTCATTTTTAGTCTTTAGGTTATTTCTGACCAAGAAGTGAACAGCATAGATCCTGATCAGACAGCACGGATGTGCCAGCTGTTCTGGATCTACACTGTTTGCACATGCAATAAACGTTTATCTATGGATGAAAGGGTTAATAATGTGTCACCAAATTTCAGAATTTTTTTTTCATGACATTCATATACAGGTACTTTTAACCAAACAAATGTAATAAATGTAAATTAAGACCAGTGATAAGTATAAAATATTATAAAAAAAAATGTTAATTTCTGCAAGCATAAAAAAAAGAACAAATTAAATAAAAAAAACACTCACCACAATAGTAAATACTCCAAAATTTAAAAGAACATTTTGAGAACAAAAATTCCTGTTATTGTTAATAGATTTATAAAGTATCAGTTACTGACCATCTAGTCCGAAAATAAAGCGTATTAATCTACGTATTACAACAAACAGCACCCAAAAATTAAACCCCATTCATAGCGTTACGATTATCCAAGATTAGAGTTAACCTGCGCCGAAAAACAGAAAATTTCCCACTACTTGACTTACCCTGGAAACAAGGGACTTAACTTTGCCCTGTCTTTTGGTACGTTGCTGAAAGAAGCGTTTGTTTATTTATTAATCATCAAAAATACAGCACCATCTAATTCAATTCAATTCAATAGTTATATCAAGAAAATAAGACGTTTTTGTCTGGTAATTCAAAAAATTGTCTAAATAAGCTGAAATTACTTGAATATTTAACCCTTTCTTCCAATATCCCTTTATCCTGTCTGTGAAATGTGAAGACCCAGATCAGCCAGCACAATCACTGATGTGCTGGCTGATCTGGATCTACACTTGTCACAAATGCATATATATGAAGTATAGGTTTAATGCAATTTCATCTAATTTTGTGGTAAGGTAAAACCATTACCGCCATTGTTTGAATATAAGCCGCACTTTTTTCCCAGAATTCGGCGGTAAAAAGTTATGGGTGCGGCTAATACACAGGTTTGGCTGCTTATAAACTTCGTTAAGCCATTTTCATCTGTTCCATCAGGTTTGGGGGGCAGTGCGGCTTATACATCAGTGCAGCTTATATTTGAACCATGACGGTAATATTCTTGAGGTACTTATTCTCATGGATTCCGTGGGCAGGTCAATCAATGAATTTACAATTAACACAAAATAAAGAATTGAACATCGTTTAGAAAAACGAGTTCAATGAATTTAACCCATTCCTGTACATATACGCATTTTTACGCATGTGCGACCAGTGTAGATCCAGATCAGCCGGCACATTCGTGCCGTCTGATCAGGATCTGCACTGGTCGCATTTTGGTCAGAAATAACCTAATGAATCAAAAAGCGAACAGTTTAGATCCTGATCAGACGGCACGGATGTGCCGGCTGATCTGGATCTAAACTGTTCGCCCTAGCAATAAAGGTGTATCTATACAGGAAAGGGTTAAGAACCCTTGATGTTGAAAATGGTGTCTAAAAAAAACACGAAATTTTATGCGTGCAAATGTAAGTGCATTCTCCATATTTGCTTTCCTTATTCAGAACAACTAATTCGATTATAATTTTCCACAATAACATCAGCTTACATCGAGAACTACTTTTCCCTGGAAATGTGTGAACAGGTCAATATAGTCCAACTGACGAAAATACTCAAAGTTTAATCAGGATCCAAACTGTCTGCTTTTAGATTTATTAGGTTATTTCTGACCAAGAAGCAAACAGCGTAGATCAAGGTAAGATGGGACAGATGTGCTGGCTGATCTGGTTCTACAATGTCACTGCAAAATGTTAGATCTGATGACGGCCCGTAGATACCGTACATAAGCTTTAGCGGTTTTCCCCGATTACTATTTTTAGAAATTATCAACACAGGAAGCATGATATACAGCGCTCGCAAAATGATCTGAAGATGTTATTACATTAGAAATAATTGCAATACTACATAAACACAAAACAGTTCAGCAAAATATGTCTTACGCAGGCTCTCCACACTTTTTATGGTTTAATATAGAATGTTTACTTTCACTTTCGCAATTTTGTAGGCGACAATCTGGTTGGTTCAAAAGGTTTGTGATAAAAGCACGTTTTAGCTAATCGTCGTCAGATCCTGATAGCGTAGCGGTTTTCAGGATATGATTTTAATCAGATTGAGGGACAAAGTAGTAATCATTGCAAATTTTGATTTCAATTAAATTTTGACTCAGTGAGCAACCTCCATAAGCAATGCAGCACTTCACAAGATGCCGAACACATTTTTTGTCATGCAACAACTATTAGAAATGCTGCTCCAATCAAAAGCTGCTGTATTTTACTTCCAAATTAGTTTTTGCTGTCAATCAATTTTTTGTTGCTGTGGGTTCAATCCCCTTGTGGATGTTGAAACAATAACATAGGTGTGGCTTAAAGTAAAGCAACCTGAAGTCGTGATTTACAATGAATATCGTTCTGTCAATTAAACTTTCCCGCATAACTTCTCAACGAAAATGTCAGTTGCCGCGCATCGTGTTTGATGTTTTAGTTGCAAGCCAAAATCTAACTGAAATCAAAATTTGTAGTATCATCATCACTTCTGTAACATTTCTAAGGTCACTGACCTCCAATTTGAACTGGATGGACAAAAGTCATCACCTTTCTACACTTATAATGTCCACATAAAACATTTAAGGCCATGTCGTCACCTTGGTGCAAAAACGGTACAAGTACTGTTGAAAATTGAAGGAGAAATACCATCATTGCACTTAGACGGCAATATTCGTTGATCAGTTTATCATTTAAGTAGGTGAAAATGAAACTAAGCCAAATCAATTGATGGAAACAATCCACTGTTGACATAATTCTGTCAGTCAGAAGAGAAACTTTGTATACAAATGATTCAGTTTCAATTATAGACAGGTTATTTCTAGAGCCATTTACTCTACATATATGTGTTTTATCATGTGTTTGAACTGTGTAGATCTAGATCACAGGGCTCTCACTAGAGGGAGACATTGGTCTCCCAAAAGTGACCCGACTTCTCCCTTCTTTGAGCTATGGGAGAAGTCATTCTGTATAGACTATATAGGGAAAGAATGCTGTTGACTGCAAAACTTCTCCAGAATTCAGTAAACTTATGACAAAACTTCCTGATTTGCAAGTCTAGTAAGAGCCCTGGATCAGCTGACACATTCTTGCCATCTGATCTGGATCTACCCTGGTATCATCTTGTTCAGAAATAACTTAATGAATCGAAAAACATCTTCATAAATCATGAAAGGATGGCATGGAAGTGATAGCTGATCTTGATCTACAATGTTTGCCAGGTGATAAAGAGTACAGTCAAACCTTTCTTTAGCAGCCACTCATGTGAGTGACAAAAAGTGGCTGCTGAAGAAAGGTGGCGGTTAAAGACAGTGAAAAATTAAAACAAAATGTCAGTTAAGGTTCTATTCAAACTGGTTATTTGCAGGTGGCTGCTGATGGCAAGGTTCACTGTATCTATAGAATAAAGGGATAGCTGACCAGTGGGCCCCACTTTTGCAGGCAACAAAATAAAGGCACAGCATTCATGACAAAAGTGCTGCCATATCTGGATCTACAAGTTCCCCCACACTTTGCGTATTTATGGACGAAAGGGTTAGAACAGGTTATTTCTATAGCTGACCAGTAGGCAACAAAAAAGGCACTGACTTCAGACGACTCTTGCCAGGTTGGCTGCAAATCAAATCTTCGATTATCCTATTTAATTCTAAATTTGTTACCTTTTACGTCTTTTAAAATGGTCATTTAACCTTTGTGGTAATCTCCAAATAGTTTGCTGGTTGACATTCCACCTCAAGCTGGTTCTAGAACAGTATACAGTTATTTCATATGTGATTTGGGAACAGTCAAAATGTTGGCCCAAGGTGGAGGGGATAGTGTTTTGAACTGTTGCCTGAGGCCATAGGCCGAGGGCAACAGTTCAAAACACTATCCCTGACACTGAGGGACAACTGTTTGACTGTTCCCGAATCAAATATGAAATAACTGTTTTATTACCTGATCAATTACTGTTTTAACAGTACTTACAGATGAAAAAAGGAACAAGAAAATAATTTTGCAAATATGTTTTTCATTAAACTTTCTCAATGTAACAATCTTGTAACTATGTCACACTGCCAACATTTTTTATTTTTCTCTGTTATTTCATAAAAAAACCTTAAGGAAACTGTCATTTTGCTGACAGAATTTTAATTTGTTTAAATACTTCACCACATTTTATTTTTGGAGAAATAATCATTGGAGTCAATTTTTTTCTTTACTGTTCCACATAACGTCATGACGTCAGAGCACGCGAGGGAAACAGTTGAAACTATTGACTGGTCAACAGTTCGCAAACATGGACTTTTTCTAGAATTTCAGAAAACAGTCAAAACTACCAAATTACATTTATATAAGGTATCAGGTAATAATACCTGATACAAGTTTGACACTTTCCTCCTTTGGATATGGCTGTTATCCTCTGGGCGAACAGTGTTGACCCAGATCCTTCTGAAAATGAGGCACTCCACACGAAAAGGTACCTTCGGGCAGTTGACGTCAATCCTTGAAACGACGTCATAAAGTTGAGCAGACGACATTAATTATTATGCAATTCGCGGTAAAAATACCATTTTATTGTCAAAATGTGTAACAAAATCACTGTTTTGTTATGAGAAAATAATAGAAATTTTAAAGTTCTTTCTAAATATAGTAACAACAAAAATGACACAAAAAATGACCGAAGGTACCTTTTCCCGTGGCGTGCCTCAAATATTGCTTCCCAAAAAGCCAAAAAGGGATTTTCGAGAAACCCCACTGAAACCCCAGTGGAAAAGGGGATGGGAATTGGACTGTCATTTTGTTTGTGAGTAGAAGTAGTAGGTGAGTAGCGGGGGGGAGGAAAACATTTTTTTGTTGGAGGGGATGGGAAGGGGGGGCAGTCACTTTATTTGTTCAGGGGATGGTAGCCGTCATTTTCTTGGTTTGGGTGGGGGGTGTCCATTTGTCCAGAAATACAGACCATATCACCCAGTTTTTTAGTAGAAAAGTGGTCATTTCGCTTGTTTTGAGCGAAGAATCCACATTTATTTTCTTTAAACCCCCATCTACTTTTAACAATAATAAAGCCACTGCAAGTACCCAGCGGCAGCTATAATAATGCAAGGGTGGTACCATAAGTCTTCCTGCATGACAAAAATTTTACCAATGCCAAATGACCAGTCGCTGATTGTCCAATAAACAAACAAAACAATAAAACCAATATCGCAGACTAAAGGTTATCTTCGGCCAAGCCATCATAAATTCATTCAAATAAAACTTTGAAATAATTAAATATTCATTCATTAAATTAATTAAAGTGTCACAGCGGTCACAGACCTGAGACAACCTTGCCAGTTGAAAGTTAGGTTTGATAAACCTTTGTTGCATGAGCGAACAGTTTAGATCAAGATCAGCCAGCACATCCAATCAGGATCTAAACTGTTCACTTTATGATTCCTTAGGTTATTTCTGACCAAAATGCAAGCAGTGCAGATCCTGATCAGACGGCACTGATATGCCGGCTGATCTGGATCTACACTAGTCGCACATGCGTAAAAATGCGTATATATGGAGGAAAGGGTTAATTTCATAGTGACCATTTCACTGTGACCAAATTTCATGCAAAAGCTGCAAATAAAGCTGTGGCATAAAATCGCGCAATAGTTTTCTTTTAATATGACATATTACTACATCTGCGCCATCTGATCTGGATCTACACTTTTTGCCTCTTGGCTAAATCTAAAATCTAACAGTGTACATCCTGATCAGATGGTAGTGCAGATGTGCCAGCTAACTCAGACCTACAGTGTTTGCCCATTGGATAACAACTTTATCCCATGAAGTTAAGGGTTTAATTGTTATGCAATGTGGGTAAAGGTGCTTACTAAACCTTTTTTCAGTGTAATTTATTAGCGTTTTTTTTCTCTTTTGGGGGAAGGGGGTCGCAGCCCTTTGGAGGGGGAAAATTGCGACGCGAACAAAGGAAAGGGGGAATATTTGAAAGATACTTGCAGCCTGTCAAACACAACATAACAAAGTATTCACTGATCTTTTAATTCAAAAAAAGTCAGTGGTCTACAGTGAAATGTCTTTTTCTGTCTGCAAATTTATCAATTATTCTTGTCACTGTATTGTCCATCAGTGGGGTATCCATTAAACATATCCAAAATTCAGATTTATCATCTTCACTATCGAACGGTGCTTAACAGACTCCGGCAAAGGGGGAATTTTTTACGGATGTGGGGGAAAAATATATACTATTTTGAGGGGGGAATGGGGCCCTATTTCTCCAAATATTTGGCATAAAAAAAACACTGTTTATTTTTCAATTTTCTCTACGGCATACTGTATAATTATATCGGCACTAAAGCCTCACTTTGTCTTCCGTTGTTGACTTCCCTAGATACCAGGTTCATTAACTCCTGTGCCCAAGATCATAAAAATAAATCTAAGAGACCAGTCTCAAATCTCAAGCATCTGATTGGCTGAAATGGTGACTGGTCTCCAATCTTAGTTATATGATCTTGGGCCCTAAATTATCTAACAGTGTACATCTTGATCTGATGGCACAGCTGTGCAGGCTGATCTGGATCTAATTTGTCACCCATGGGATAAAAACCATATCCCATTGAGTAAAAGATTAACTGTTGAGGACACCCCTATTGACAGGGTGTTCTTCAATAGCAACTTGTAAACACTAGGTAGATTTTAACCTTAACTCTCTTAACTCTTTCCTCCATATATACACCTTTAATGAGTGGGCAAACAGTGTAGATCCAGATCAGACAGCACGGATTTAGTGCCATCTGATCAGGATCTACAATGTTCGCGGTTAGATTCATAATGTTATTTTGGACCAAGAGGCAAATCTTGTAAATCCAGATAAGATAACACAGATGTGCTGGCTGATCTGGATCTACAGACTGGTCACCAATGTGATAAAAGGCGTATATATGGAGGAAAGGGTTTAATTAAACAAAACCATCCGTCTGTCAAAGATAGGAAAAAAATCAGCTCAATTTTGTATCAATATTACGCCTCCTATTGATCAGTATTAAGTCAACAAATTACAGTCTATAGTAATACGCTACGGGACTATTTTGACAGTTTCACAGCTATGTCAATATTGATATTTACTTATTCGTTCACTCGTATTTGTATTACCCCTTTATTCGTAGATTTCTAGGTCGATCGAACAAAGATAGCCATAACCTTTGGTCTAACTTCACTAAATAACAAATCATAATGTTTAATAAAATTGAGAGCATTAGTTGCAATTTGAATTGATTCTCTAGAAATTGAAAAATCGTTCTTTTATATTTCCTGGTATTATGATCAATAAATGACAAGTTCAAACAGCTGCAATGTTTTTAAGTTTTGTTGAGCTCTATACATTATATTAAAGTGAATCATCTGTCCATTAAAAGGGATATTTTCACAAAGGCATGCCAATTAATATTATATTTATTATATTTATATTAATAATATTTATATTAATATTATATTTATGTTTGTTTCCTTTACATGAAATGAGGATGCTATTTTCATTTATAAAGATGCAATTTTCATCCACAAAGATGCAGTTTTCATCCACGAAGATGCAATTTTCATCCATGAAGATGCAATTTTCATCCACGAAGATGCAATTTTCATCCACAAAGATGCAATTTTCATCCACAAAGATGCAATTTTCATCCATGAAGATGCAATTTTCATCCATGAAGATGCAATTTCATCCATGAAGATGCAATTTTCATCCACAAAGATGCAGTTTTCATCCATGAAGATGCAATTTTCATCGTCACCTTAGTGCAGTAATGGTATATCTCCTAATTTTAATGGTATTTATGCATTAAGGTGATGAAGTGTGTTTCCAACTTGAAAACATTGAAAATTTGCAATTTGGGGCACATTTTAAACATATTTCTGTGATATTTATATGGGACACAGGCTAAGACCAAAAGAATTTTTAGATGTAATTAGTGATGTTTAACACATGGTTAAAATTCAAGTTTGGTTGGCAAGTGTGCCATTATTGTAAACTTTTATACTGACACTCTAAAATTGAAGAGTTTTGCCAATTTTCCACAATTTAGGCAAAGTTGATGGCCCATAAATAAACCATTTTAAAACCATTAATATAATACTATTAAATATCTAAAGCCTGACCACTGATGTACAAAAAGACATTAAAATTGACCACACAAGTCAAAATTTGGAATTTTTAATTTTTTTAAGCCAATAACTGGACAATGTGATTGGTCTATGATTGCAAACTTCCCATTGGTCAGTTCTGAGAATCCCCTCAATTTCAATCAATCAGATTGCAGAGATCTGAGACTGGGTTCCATTGTCAAATTTATAACATTGAGACCAGAATGTTTATTACATGTTACTGAACTAAAATGCCACAAGCATGAAAACTGAAAACCCTACAAAGAAAACAAATGACAAAGTAAAAACGAACGTTTTGATTTGGATGATGACAACAACATCAATACTTTCATTGATCCCGAGCAATCTTAAGTTAGACCTCACCTCCCGCTGCGCCACTCATCGGGTCATTCTTAATGATTTACAATGAGTTATCAGACAATCATCGCACAATAGAATTAAATCAAGGTATTTACCCTCCTTCTCAAACGGGAAATATAAAACAATCAATGACTTAGCAGTGGACCACTTGACAATTTATTTACAATTGAAATAATGCTCAAAGACTCTCCAGTAACTCAAGATATCACCAAGATATCAGAGATATCACTGAAGGTGATGTGTATATCTGCCAATGTACTTTAAACCGGGGATTTTGTGCAAAACAGGACTATCACTTATAACCCTTTCCTCCAAATATACGCATTTTTATGCATTTGTGAGCAGTGTAGATCCAGATCAGCCAGCACATCCATGCCATCTGATCAGGATCTGCACTGGTCACATTTTGGTCAGAAATAACCTAATGAATCATAAAGCGAACAGTGCAGATCCTGATCAGACGGCACGGATGTGCCAGCTGATCTGGATCTACACTGTTCGTTCACACAATCAATGTGTGTCAATGGAGAAAAGGGTTAATTCTATTATGAGTTAGACCAGTGCCCAAGATCATAAAACTAAGTTTTGAGATCAGTCTCAAATCTCAAGGATCTGATTGACTGAAATGGCGACTGGTCGCCATTTCAGCCAATCAGATGCTTGAGATTTGAGACTGATCTCCAGGTTTTGTTTTATGATCTTGGGCACTGGACTGAAGGTTATAAACCTGAGCTTGAAAACCAGTCTCAAATCTCAAGCATCTGATTGGCTGAAATGGCAACTGGTCGCCATTTCAGCCAATCAGATGCTTGAGATTTGAGACTGGTTTCCATTCTCAGTTTTATAACCTTGGGACCAGTATTGTGGCAAGCACTTGACTAACTGAAACTGTTTATCACTGAAGGTCATTACTGGCAAGAAATTACTGGCCATTTCTTCCTCACCCCCCCCCCCCCCCCCCACTCCACATGAACAGGATACTTAAGCATGAGCAGTCTGATCTGGATCTACATTGTTTACTTCTTGGTCAGCTGTCTGAACATTTACAATGTAGATCCTGATCAGACTGAATGGATCATATGCAGGCAGATCTGACTTCTTTGTTAGGAACCTAAATGTTAACAGTGTAGATCCTGATCAGACTGAATGGATCATATGCATGCAGATCTGACTTCTTGGTCAGGAATCTAAATGTAAGCAGTGTAGATCCTGATCAGACTGAATGGATCATATGCAGGCAGATCTGACTTCTTTGTTAGGAATCTAAATGTAAGCAGTGTAGATCCTGATCAGACTGAATGGATCATATGCATGCAGATCTGACTTCTTGGTCAGGAATCTAAATGTTAACAGTGTAGATCCTGATCAGACTGAATGGATCATATGCAGGCAGATCTGACTTCTTGGTCAGGAATCTAAATGTTAACAGTGTAGATCCTGATCAGACTGAATGGATCATATGCAGGCAGATCTGACTTCTTTGTTAGGAATCTAAATGTAAGCAGTGTAGATCCTGATCAGACTGAATGGATCATATGCATGCAGATCTGACTTCTTTGTTAGGAATCTAAATGTTAACAGTGTAGATCCCGATCAGACCGAATGCACAGATCTACACTGGTGTCCTATGGGATATAAGCCTAATCCCATTAGGTAATGGGAAACCCTTTACTTCATGTGCCATCTGATCAGGATCTACATTGTTCACTGAGAATTATTAGGTTATTTCATTCCAAGAAGCAACCAGTGTAGATCCAGATCAGATTGCATGGATGTGCCAGCTGATCTGGATCAACACTGGTCACACAAATGGTTAAGGAATATTCCAAAATCACATAACAAACGCTGATGTAGTTTTACAGAGAACGGGAACTTGTCTTTTACCGCAACACCTGTAAATTTTCTTTCATTAAAGTAATGAAAATCAATCGCTTTTTTCAGAACTTGGTTCTGACTCACTCAGAATCAATCGTCTATGATCGCCTGGGCCAAAGTTCTCGAAACATGTAACAATGAGTCACAAAAAATACCCTTTTGATTTTTCTCAGTACTAAATATGTTCTAATTGAAAAATGATTCGCAATAAAAGTGCCATTTTATCATGCCTGTTGTATTTCCTTATTTACCGTTAAATATAATAAATAATGAATAATCAGAATGTAATAGTTTGCGCGACATTTTAATATTTGATTTATTTCCATTGTTGTTCCAGGAACATGAAGTACTTGGTTTATAACTTTATAACGTTCATGCAATTAACGCAATTAACCCTTTACTCCATATATACGAGTTATATCCCATGTCTGAACAGTGCAGATCCGGATCTGCTGGCACATCCATGCTGTAAGATCAGGATCTGCATACAATGTTCTTGGTCAGAAAATAATCTAATTAACCAAAAGTTGAACAGTGTAAATTCTTATCAGACAGAACAGATGTGCTGGATCTACACTGTTTACACATGCATAAAAATGTGTATATAACTATATATGGAGAAAATGGTTAAGCATTCGTGTTAATCAGTTGAATTTCAAAATAGAAACAAGAGTTCTATCTGAAATGAGACTTCTTTCAGATGTTATCACACGTAGACAGTAAATTAATGATGCAATGGTGTGCAGGGACAATCAATTAGTTTCTCGAATACCTACGACTCATTAAAGCTTACAACATATTGAAATGTCACAGACAGGAAGCTAGCTAAGTAACAACATTCAATCAACTTTATCTGTTTTCAAGGTTAACAATCTACTTTAATTTACTTTTATGTTCTCTCCGATAAACCCACATTGTTTTAATGTATGTACTGATGGACAGACGAGTAAACTATATCCCTTCCCTCCATATATACACATTTTTTTTTTGGCATGTGCAAACAGTGTAGATCCAGATCAGCTGGCACATTTATGTGATCTTGACTGGTCGCATTCTTGTCAGAAATAACCTAACAAATCAAACAGCGAATGGTGTAGATCCTGATCAGATTTCACAGCTGTGCTGGCTGATCTGGATCTACACTGTCTGCTGCACAATAAAGGTGTATATATGTAGGAAAGGGTTAAATGCCCCCCACGTCGTAGGGGCATAAAATGACCTAATTAAGGCAATCTGGCAAAGAAAATAAAGTAACTATAGTATGTAACTATGACTACAACATGCTGACCTTTGAATACCAGTGAATGGGGCCTATAAATTGGGAAATATAACATTACCACTATAGGGGAATAAACATACCAGGGTTAAAATAAGATTTTGGGGATTACTGCACGATTTTGAATGGGGAAGGCACTTTTAAACCCCCCCTTCCAACGATTGGATAAAAGCCCTGAATACTGTTGTCATGACAACTTACCTGCACAGATGCTGTGAGTGGACAAACTCTGGCCAGGTATGTGATGGTCTCTATATGCTGTCCCACCTTGAAATGGTGACCTTTGCCTTGACTGTTGTCATGACAACTTACCTGCATAGATGCTGTGAGTGGACAAACTCTGGCCAGGTATGTGATGGTCTCTATATGCTGTCCCACCTTGAAATGGTGACCTTTGCCTTGACTGTTGTCATGACAACTAACCTGCATAGATGCTGTGAGTGGACAAACACTGGCCAGGTATGTGATGATCTTTATATACTGACCGACCTTGAAATGGTGACCTTTGCCTTGACTGTTGTCATGACAACTTACCTGCACAGATGCTGTGAGTGGACAAACACTGGCCAGGTATGTGATGGTCTCTATATGCTGCCAGACCTTGAAATGGTGACCTTTGCCTTGACTGTTGTCATGACAACTTACCTGCACAGATGCTGTGAGTGGACAAACACTGGCCAGGTATGTGATGGTCTCTATATGCTGCCCGACCTTGAAATGGTGACCTTTGCCTTGACTGTTGTCATGACAACTTACCTGCATAGATGCTGTGAGTGGACAAACTCTGGCCAGGTATGTGATGGTCTCTATATGCTGTCCCACCTTGAAATGGTGACCTTTGCCTTGACTGTTGTCATGACAACTAACCTGCATAGATGCTGTGAGTGGACAAACACTGGCCAGGTATGTGATGATCTTTATATACTGACCGACCTTGAAATGGTGACCTTTGCCTTGACTGTTGTCATGACAACTTACCTGCACAGATGCTGTGAGTGGACAAACACTGGCCAGGTATGTGATGGTCTCTATATGCTGCCCGACCTTGAAATGGTGACCTTTGCCTTGACTGTACAACCACTCAGCTTTTAGTCTGAAATGAATGATAACCAAAAATAATTCTTTAAAACCTGTTGCAAACAAGATATGTTATTAAAATCATTTAAAAGATTGAATAGATATTTAATTGTGTTAATATGGATGGTTTCAAGTGTGTTACTTTAAACAATGGAAAGTGTTTTCAATACCCAAATAAACAAAGGCAAATATGGATTCAATATTTACACATACATGTATAAATACTTTAAATTACTGAAATCTTGATATTATGGCATTTTAATTACATTTGAAAAGCCAAGGTGATGTGAAGGCGAATGATGGCACGATTGTTCGCAACAACTCATTACTAAATGATCATGCTTTTCAACATCACAATTCAAAATATTCACAATTTAAAGTCCTATACATTGTGAGATAAAAAATATATTATACTTATACATGTTTGACTTTTTATTTTGGGATCAATGTATTTACCATTTAATGGTAAATCTGTCTGTTGAAAAAATAATACTGAGTCCAAGGTGCAACATTACAACGAAAAGCATTCTTTAACAAATCCTGTTATATCAAGAGCGAAGTATAATTATACATTTTGGCTTGTGGCAAGAAAGCATCTTACTGTTCTTTCTGTGTAACTTGGTAGCCGTCAAGGATCTCCAGCATCGGGCACCAGTTGATAATGTATGGCCGGTAATCAAACCCTCTGGTTATGCATCAAGGAAATAACATAACAATTCTATCATTATACCATGCATTATGAAATAAATTCCTACATAAAAAACATCAACACAAATCAAATATGGCCCATCAACTAATGATGAACGTAATTTCTTCGGTTTAATTAAAATCTGTAGATTCTCACGATTTTTTACCAGTCTTTTTCTGTAAGGCAAATAAATGAATGGTTTTAATTTTCGACAAACCTTATTTTTCCTGCCTAGCTTAGCAATTTGTTCACTAGAGTATGTTACAAAAAATATATTCAAAGGAACATTTGGTTCAATTCTTAATGTAACAAATTAAAATTAACCTCTTAAAAGTAAGGCTGTAACCCATTTGAAACAGTGTAGATCCAGATCAGCTAGCACATCCATGCCAACTGATCAGGATCAACACTGTTCACTTTTTGATTCTTTAGGTTTTATCAGACCAAGAAACAACCAGTGTAGATCCAGTTCAGACAGCACTGATGTGCAAGCTGATCTCGATCTGCACTGGTCACACATGAGGCGCGCCACGGGAAAAGGTACCTTCGGTCATTTTTTGTGTCATTTTTGTTGTTACTATATTTATAAAGGACTTTCAGATTTCTTTTATTTTCTCCCAACAAAACAGTGATTTTGTTACACATTTTGACAATAAAATGGTATTTTTACAGCGCATTGCATAATAATTAATGTCGTCTGCTCAACTTTATGACGTCGTTTCAAGGATTGACGTCAACTGCCCGAAGGTACGTTTTCCCGTGGCGTGCCTCACATGATAAAACCAATATTAATTTATAATATAAAGTGTAAATCTATAACTTTAAAAAGCCTTGTGGGTAAGCCCAAGATCATAAAACTAAAACTGGAGACAAATCTAAAATCTCCAGCATCTGATTGGCTGTAATGGCAACCAGGTCTCTAATCTCAGTTTTATGATCTTGGGCCCAGGGCTCTGTTTACTTGGGCTCACAAAGGATACTGTACAGATGCAGTCATGAGAACACATGGGTTGTTCATCACAGATAATTGCTGTAGTTCTGGTAAACAGGACAAGAATGACACCTGAAATAAACAGATTGTCCAATCATCAGTGCAGACTGTGACCTTGGGACACGGATGCCCCCACTGCTACAACAACATTTGTAACAAAAGGCCATAACTCTGGTAAAAATGGTCGCTGGAAAAAAATCTCGTCTTTACCATCATCTACAAATCCTTCTTGATTATCTGTGCAAGTTTGAAAGAAATCCACCAATAATTAATGAGCAGTTGATGCCACAAGATTTGGGGGACATACATATGGACGGACGGACAGACATATTGACAAGTGCAACTCTA
Organism: Corbicula japonica; assembly: GCA_038501625.1. Lineage (NCBI taxonomy): Eukaryota > Metazoa > Mollusca > Bivalvia > Venerida > Cyrenidae > Corbicula > Corbicula japonica. The sequence continues at coordinate 4,221,216 of JAZAYU010000041.1, forward strand.
TATGCCTCCCACTTTGTGGGGGCATAAAAATTACCCACATTTATCTTCACCTGAGTGCAAAAAATGGTACTTCTTCTAATTTTTATGGTACTTAAAACATTTTTGCAGTAAGGTGATGATATAATCTATGAAATATCCCTTTCATCCAATGTGCAGCCAATCTAAGTTCAAACTGCCCATCTAGGCAGTCTGATCAGGATCTACACTGGTAGCTTTAAGATTCATTAGGTTTTTTCTGACCCAGAAGCAAACAGTGTAGATCCTGACCAGACTGAACAGATATGGACTGATCGCTAAAAGGATAAAAGCATAACAAGTTCACAAAGAGTCAAAGACATTGTCAATGTCACCAGTTTTTAGTAAAAAAAAAAAAAAAAAAAAAAAAAAAAAAAAAAAAAAAACCAGTTTTTAGTGACTTTCTCCATATATTTCATGTTAACGTAAGCCTTTTCTATGTTATCAAGTTTACAGATACTTCTTTATGTCAAAGAGTTTACATTAGCTTACCTCATTTATGTCGGATATCTCGTTCTCAGCCAGGGAAAATATGCTGATGGACTTTGGAAGGAAATGTGGCGCTGTCTTTAATGTAGTGATGATATTACCATGTAAAAGTAACGTCTGAAAATACATAATTTTTTTATGTATATTTAAATTTCGGTCATAATTTGTGACATTTAAGTTGTTACTATATTTTAGAAAGAACTTACAATAATATATTATTTTCTCATAACTAAAAAGTGATTTTGTTATACATTTTGTTAATAAAATGTATTTTTACCACAAAATGCATAATGATAAATGTTGTCTGCTCAACTTTATGACGTCATTTCAAGGATTGACGTCAATGGTCCGAAGGCACCTTTTCCCGTGACCCGCTCTATTTATGAAGTAAAAAAATATATTACGTTCACAATCTCTTGAATATTATACTTAAACTTGTGAAAACTCACTAAATAAAAGATCTTATACTAGTACAAACAAATATCGTCTGCCTTATATTTAAACCTTGTACATAGTTTGGAAAAATCCACCAATCAAAAGACGATATTTCGGCACATGACTATCATGAACCTTTCCAATTCGCAGAGCTGTGCCAGTCTCACTATGACAGATTTTGTGCTAGTTTTTCTGTATTCCTGCATTGCCAAAAGCCATATTTGGTCAACACAAGGATTTAATTTAGGCTGTGTATATCTTCTTTATCATTTTAAAGATCAATTCAATTGCATTTATTTTTTGAAATCAAAGGAAAATAGGTATTATACGTGTTATAGAAAAACAATAACAATTAACATTTAAAAACTTTTTGATGAAACATACAATGCAAAATCTGATTGGATGTAATTCAACCGCTCTCATAAATGAAAGTGCCTGGTGACATGCGCCAGCCTTAAGTGGTTCCATTCCATGAAAAATGCCCACAAAAAATATCGGAATTATTTAACTGCAAGAGTTAACCTAAATAAAAGAATTTCCATAAAAAAACATTTAATTCCTTGTTTTTCCCACTCGATCGGTCTAATTATCAACATTGGGTCAAGGTTTTTTCAGCTTGTTGCAGATTTATGGATCATAAAAACCCCCAAGAGAATCAATCAACAGCAAGATTTATCTATGTCACTGTCATTAAAGCTGAAAACTGTCCCAGAATACAGCTCAAGTTTAACCCTTTCCTGTACAGACAAACCTTAATTGCTAGGGCGAACAGTTTAGATCCAGATCAGCCGGCACATCCGTGCCGTCTGATCAGGATCTAAACTGTTCGCTTTTTGATTCATTAGGTTATTTCTGACCAAAATGCGACCAGTGCAGATCCTGATCAGACGGCACAGATGTGCCGGCTGATCTGGATCTACACTGGTTGCACATGCGTAAAAATGCGTATCTGTACAGGAAAGGGTTAAACCTTCATGTTCATAGTATAGGGTTGAAGGTTATAAAGCTGAGATTGGAAACCAGTCTCAAATCTCAAGCATCTGATTGGCTGAAATGGCTACTGGTCACCATTTCAGCCAATCAGATGCTTGAGATTTGAGACTGGTTTCCATGCTCAGTTTTATAACCTTGGGCACAGGGTGGAAAACTTCAAAGTCTCATTTGTAATTTATATTAACTGTACCACATTATAATGCCAAGCGTTAGTAATGCTATAACAACTTAGGTGTTAAAAATAAATATTAATCCCAGGGCATTTCATCAGAAACTTGGGCCTTTCATATTGGGAAATTTATGCGCAATAATTGTTTAATTTGGGAAAACAAAATTCATTGAAAGATGGGTACTAGTTTATTATTTGAATAGTTACAAGTATTTTCAACTTAAATTTAATGTTTTAAAGCACTTTATTTTTCAGACTTCAATTTTTCAACTCCCCTCAGAGGTTTTGATCTAATTTTCTACATTTTACTAAGCATTTTGGGAAAAGACTCTGCCACAGTTGGGAAAAAATACTATATTTTTGGATTGGGAAGAGGCCTCTGTTATACAAGGATGAAAAGCCCTGAATCCTCTATTGGAAGCCAGAAGAGGCTATCAGCAGTTTGAACAAAGAAGGCTTTTAGACTCCCTTCTGGCTTTCAAACGATTATTTGTATGCTGACTTTGTAAAAAATACAGCATATTTTCCCTGTTTACAGGTCTTTAACAGTTTTTATTATAAATTTTGTTAGTTGAAAACCCTTAATCTTTTCTTGTCCAGAAATGTGACCAGGCACCTTTAAAAATACCACATCAGTATTGACTACCAATAAATATAAATTGTTGATGAAGATGTCTTAATGAAATCCATTATTCACGTAATAAACAATATTTAACGAGGGCTTTGTTCGAAACTGGACTATTTTAATCGTAATTCTATATGAGTTAGACAGGTATTGCGCCAAGCTTGCAATTAGATAAACAATATCCATTAAATTAATGATCCATGTAACGAGGAAGTGTGTCCTGGGCACATGGTTTGCTTTAATTTCAGAAAGGAATCTCACGTTTTATTTACAATATCCTGGAGATTTTACTTCCAGTATGTTTGCAGACAATTGTATAACTGCATAAATTCTTTTTTCTGTCATTAAACAAGCACAAACCGATTCATCCATGTAATAGAGTGGAATTGTTTTATTACACGCATGTTTAATTTTTGCATAATTCATGCTAAGCATATAAAGGGGTAGATTCACGAAGGCTCAAAATTTGCCTAAAATTTTCTCAAATTTTCAAATTGCATTTACATCACTGAAAGTGTGCTTTTTATAATCTATAATGGTTGTTTTCTTGAAAAGATAAAAAGTGAAGATGAACCCATAAACCAAAATAAAAAATTAAGTATGTCATATATGTCTGAAATTTGAAAATGTTTGCCAAAATGCATTTTTTTTGTTAAATTTTCATCATATTTTGTCGATTTTCATATTGGGCACAGGCTTCGACCAAACTAATTTAAAGAATTTTCTTTGTATAAATGTGTGCTGATTTTATGGTCAAAATTTGATTTTGGTCGAGAAGTGTGCTCTTATCAAAATCCTGTAAAATCTGTTGTGAAAATGGACAAAAATATGAATTTTTGCACATTTTCCTCATTTTTAGCAATTTTGATGGTCCCTTGTCAAACACCTTTAGCAGTAATCAATATAAAATTTTTAGATATGAAAAGTATAACTATTTATGTATTCAATGGCATTAAAATTTAAGATATGTAACAAAATTTAAAATTTTACATATTTTTAGGCCAATATTAGGCCTTCGTGAACCTACTCCTTTCACAATCTGATTAAAATCGTCTCGTGAAAACTGCTAAGCTATCAGAATCTGAGACAGAGTCTCTAAAAATTGTTTTCATCAACAACATTCCGAACCAATCAGATTGTCGCCTACAAAATTGCAAAAGTGCATGATGATCGCTGTATTTGTTCAAGCGTTCTGAACATAATATTGTTTATTTATTCACCTATACACAGTGATATAAATGACAGAAAGAGTCGACTTCCCATATAGGGCATATTTTTCTGATAAAAGTGCCCTAGGTTATAAAACTGAGCATGGAAACCAGTCTCAAATCTCAAGCATGATTGGCTGAAATAGCGGCCGTTTGCCATTTCAGCCAATCAGATGCTTGAAATTTGAGACTGGTTTCCAATCTCAGCTTTATAACCTTCAGCCAAGATGTGTTTTATGTGTTACGCATTGATTTCCACTGTACTGTTATCTTCATTTTGCGAACGTTATGAACCACGCTTCCTGTATTTACTGTTTCTAAAAATGGTAATAGGGAAAACTACTATAGGTTATATACGTGTCTTAGGGGCGTCATCAGATCTCACATTTTGTTAGGTCTGACTTTATTGAGACTAAGCATTTCACAGATTTATTTTTTTTTATTTTTGCATAATTAATGCTAAACACAAACCTGTTCAACCATGTTATAGTGTTTTATCATTAAATTTCACGCATATTCAATTTTTGCATAATTCATGCTAAAGAAAGAGCACGAAATCAAACCCCTGTGGCATTTCTTATCACAATAACAGAAATATGTGAATTTAGACATGCATGAAATTGTCATTTATGGGGTTTGTTAAAATGTAATTCCCCACAGATTAAATACTTCTCTCCATATATATACAACTTTTATCGCATTGGCAAACAGTGTTGATCTAGATCTGCCAGAACATTTGTGCTGTCTGATCAGGATCTTATCTGTTCACTTTAGATTTATTAGGTTATTTCTGACGAAGAAATGTCAAAGTTATAGCCCACGTTAAGTTTAAGTGACAAAATCTATGTACAAAAAAGGGCATAACTTCATGAAATATAATCTTGATCAACATACTTGGTTTCATCACAAACTTGCTGTCACAATCAAAATAATTGGAAATTTTGATGAAGAAATATTGAATGCAAAGTTATAGCCATCATTAAGTTTTGATGATAACTGTTCTATCAAATGAATACTTACGTGGCTACCCTTTTGTTTTTTCTTTGGTTCTAAAAACCTTTCCCCCATGATATGCATTTTTACGCATGTTCAACCAGTGTAGATCCAGATCAGCTGGCACATCCATGCCATCTGATCAGGATCTGCAATGTTCGCATTTTGGTTAGAAATAACGTAACAAAGCAAAAAATGAACAGTTTAGATCCTAATCAGATGGCACAGATGTGCCGGCTGATCTAGATCTAAACTATTCATCCACGCAATAAAGGTTTATCTATGTTGGACAGGGTTAAGCACCACAAAAGAAAATTTGAGCCATGTAAAAAGACTGCATTAATGGAATTTACAGATTTATCCCTTTCCTGTATAGACACACCTTTATTGCTAGGGCGAACAGTTTCGATCCAGATCAGCCGGCACATCCGTGCCATCTGATCAGGATCTAAACTGTTGCTGATAGGATCTAAACGGATGTGCCGGCTGATCTGGATCTACACTGGTCGCGCATGTGTAAAAATGCGTATCTAAACAGGAAAGGGTTATACTGTTCTTAAAGTATCTAAGCTTCTAAGTATCTATTCCTGAGCTCAAACATATGCACAGATTAAAAAGCAATTCCTAAATATATACTTCTCTCAAAAAGGACTGCACAAATATGCTTACCTTTAAGTTATTTAGGTGATGGATATCTCCCAGGGATGATATGTTGTTGTCAGACAGATCTAAATGCTTCAGGTTAAAGTTGTTACTCAAATTCTCCATTAGCTGAAAGAGAAGACAATGTTATTAATCCTTTTTGTTTCAAATTCTCCTTATGGAGTTTTTTTTTCGCTTTTGGGGGGAAGGGGGTCGCAGCCCTTTGGAGGGGGAAAATTGCGGCACAAACAAAGGAAAGGGGGAATATTTAGAAGATACTTGCAGCTGTCAAACACAACAAAACATCTTCACCATCATTTTCACTATCACACTATTACACATTAGCGGAACAAAAATGGAACCGTCCAAAACAGACTCCAGCAAAGGGGGAATTTGTTATTGGACGTGGGGGAAAAATATATACTATTTTGAGGGGGGAATGGGGCCCTATTTCTTCAAATATCTGGCATAAAAAAAAACACTGTTATGGGCCAAGCTTGTCAAATCTGTGACCAGTGTAGACACAGATCTGTCTGCACCTAAACCTCAGCTTGATTGGGATCTACATTTCTGCAAAACACTGCTATTAATAGACGGGTTAAGTATGATATAAAGGGAGTCAATTACATTTATTGCAGGGCAAAGGGTCATATTCCATATCTTTGTGTTTAACCGTGTGTGTGACCAGTTTAGATCAAGATCAGCCAGCATATCTGTGCCATCTGATCTGGATCTATTCTACACTAGTTGCTTCTTGGTCAGAAATAACTGAATGAATCTAAAAGTGAACAGTGTAGATCATGATCAGACAGCAAAAATATTCCAGCTGATTTGGATCTCCACTGCTCCACTACAATAGGGGTGTATTATGAAATAAAGGGTTAATTATTTATGAGCTAAGTTCAAGATTTATGAAAGCTGACCTGATAATTGCAATTGTGATGTCGGACAACTATGTTAACTTTCCAAGCAACACACTCTTATCTAATAATGTGCTGTCTGATCAGGATCTGCACTGGTCGCATTTTTGTAAAAAATAATCTTATAAATCAAAAAGTGAACAGTTTAGATCCTGATCAGATGGCACGGATGTACCGGCTGATATGGATCTAAACTGTTTGCCCATGCAATGAAGGTTTGTCTATGGAGGAAAGGGTTTAAAAGGAACAAGCGGTCATGGTCTGATAATCTAAAACAGGAACTCATGCACTAAAAAAAATTTCATGACCTATTTATCAGCTTTTTATTTTCAAACTATAATAGTCCATAACAAAATCACAAAAAGGTTTTATTTTGAGCGCGTAAGCCTTCTTTTGATCTGTTTATCTCGGCAGTGTAAAACTGTCATTTTTCAAGAAAAAGTCATTATCTGATAGTCTGATACTGCCACAATGAGGCTGATAAGTGGTTTACCCTTTCCTCCATATATACACCTTTTTAGGCATGTGCGATCAGTGTAGATCCAGATCAGCCGGCACATCTGTGCCGTCTGATCAGGATCTAAACTGTTTGCTTTTTTATTCATTATGTTATTTCTAATCAAAATGCGACCAGTGCAGATCCTGATCAAACGGCACAGATGTGCCGGCAGATCTGGATCTACACTGGTCGCACATGCGTAAAAATGTGAATAATATATCGAGAAAAGGGTTAAAGGCATTATCTGATAGTCTGATACTGCCGCAATAGGGCTGATAAGTGGTTTAAAGAACAGGACAAAATCCCAATTCATCTACAGATAAAACAAATAATCGTCACACATTATGGATCAAATAGAATACATCAAATTTTAAAAGGTTTAAATAACCTAATATGATGATAGGAAATGGATCTGTATCCCTGGAGGATGATTTAAAGGGAATATTGTAACAGTATGCTGTCTGTTGTGGGTTGTGTGTGTAAACAATATCACAAGAGACCGAAGGTGGAGCATATTGTGGTTTACATATGTCTACCTTGTGGGATATTGTTTAAATATGCAGCAAGAAATGATACAAATATACAGACTGCACAATTTTATTATGTTTTTATAATAAATTGTTAAAAGGAAAACAACACATGGATTTGTTGTAAAAATTTATACGACGCGTTTCGACATATAAGTCTTCGTCAGGTATAATAAACAAAATACGTAACGTCCGTCCATTGCACGTAAATAAAACCGCGCAAAGTAGCGTTAAATGCACAATGTTTTATTTAGCGTAAATAACGACGTTACGCGCAAAAACAGACATTTTACATGTGCACAATATAAATAACAAACATGAAATCTTATTTGATGTTGAAATAATACAACATCATGACTAAAAAGGACATGGATCATAAGATACAAAATTAAAAAAAAAAAAAAAATTCAACAAAAAAAAAAAAAAAATGTTTTTATAACATTCATCACATGAATGTGCCAGCTGATCTGGATCTAACCTGTTCACACCTGTGTATAACCTTTTATATAATTATGAAGTAAAGAGTAAGGGAGTCCCTGCATGTTTTGAAAACTGAGCCCACTGACAATTGTCAAAGTCCTGGCCCCAAGATCACAAATCTGAGTTTGGAAACCAGTCTCAAACCTGGTCACATTTCAGCCAATCAGATAATTGAGATTTGAGACTGGTCTACACTTTTAGGTTCATGATGTCGGGCCCAGATGCCGTGTTATCCCTTAACCTCATGAATAAACCTCTCATCCTATGCGCAACCTATGCAGATTTAGATCAGACGGCACATCCATGACATCTTGATCAGGATCTATAATGGTTGCTTCTTGGTCAAAAATATTCTAAAAGATGTGCCAGCTGATCTGGATCTACACTTGTTGCTTAAGTGATAAAAGTCATATTAATGAAGTAAAGGGTTTAAAAGCTATTCCTTTTTTCTGTAATCAAGGCTTTTTCAAGTGATATCAAATTACCGTAAAAATACTTTTAAATGCCCCTCTCTTAATTAATGTTCCCATGTTATTTTTTAGAGAAAAAGCCAGTTAATCCAGATTTATCATCTAATATCCTTTGGAATTGAATATTAGAATAAAAATAAGTAATATAAATAATCAGCATCCCCCTTTCAGAAGATGTAAAGCCCCCTGGGGTTTTTAAAAGGAAGTTTACGGTATTATTTTTCTCTGAAATCAAGGCTTTGTCAAGTGATATCAAATTATGTCATGTAATGATAGGTGATATGATTAATAAACATTACCCGAAATAGAACAGATCATTTCCACTTTATTATCTGCAGAAAGGTAAAACATTTTCAAAATCAATGAACTTAAATAAATTAAGTTTATTTAACATATCAGATACATTTACTTATGTTGAACACCCCAGGTCATTTTTTTCAACTGAATGTTTACAATATAAGTTTACGATCTCAGGTCCCAGATAATAAATATTTTGAATCATTTATTAAAGCTGCCTATTCACAGTTCAGGGTTAAATACTTCAATGTCTAATATTAATTTTATGTTATATACCGTCATTGTTCGAATATTAGCCGCACTCAATGTATAAGCCGCACCCCCCTAAACCTGATGGAACAGATGAAAATGGCTTAATGCAATGTATAAGCAGCCAAACCTGTGTATTAGCCGCACCCCCAACTTTTTACTGCCAAATTCAGGAAAAAAAGTGTGGCTTATATTCAGACAATGACGGTAATACCTATAATGGCAGACTTTGCCAAATTTTTGGACTGATCAGTACATTTCAGGATCTCTTGTGCATGAATTTTACTGCATAAGTACATGTCACGCTATTACTATGGTTTTGGTTTTCACTCGTATGCTAACTGCCCAAGATTATTACATCACATTAACTTTGTGAACACATCTTCTACAGTTTAAATTATAAATTTTGGTATCTGAAAACACTAAATATGTTCATTCTGATATATGACCAAGCACCTTTAAATTCCAAAACTTGATTTAATATATCAAATACAACTACTTATTTCTCCAATAAAAAGTTGAACACACCTGTGCCCAAGATCATAAAACTAAAACTAGAGACTAGTCTAAAATCTCAAGCATCTGATTTGCTGAAATGGAAACTGGTCTTGCTTTCAGCCAATCAGATGCTTGAGATTTGAGACTGGTCTTCAATCTGTTTCATGATCTTGAGCCCAGGTCATTTTTTCAACTGAATGTTTACAATATTAGTTTACAATCTCAGGTCCCCAGAAAATGATCACTTTGAATCATTGTTAAATATCTCACCTTTATACTGTTTCCAGATAGATTCAGCCATGCTAGTTCGGACAAGTCTCGTAAACCTGAAAAATAGACAAGTTATACACATGCTTACTTAAGTACACTGCAGGTTCAATATATGGTGGTATTCGCCTACTATTCGGGGTCCAGCTTTATAACCCTTTCCTCCATAGATATGCATTTTTATGCATGTGCAACCAGCGTAGATCCAGATCAGCTGGCACATCTGTGCCATCTGATCAGGATCTGCACTGGTCGCATTATGGTCAGAAATAACCTAACATATAAAAAAAGTGAACAGTTTAGATCCTGGTCAGATGCCACAGATGTGCTGGCTGATCAGGATCTAAACTGTTGGCCCAGGCAATAAAGGTGTATCTATGGAGGAAAGGGTTAATAAGTAAACTGAGTTATAACCAAGCTGGCTCATCTAGCTCTACTACACTTGATACTTTTGTGTTAAAATAGCATACATGTATATGGGATAAAGATATTAATCTTATCCGATGGGTGAACAGTTCAAATCCAGATCATCCAGCTTATCGGTGCTGTCCAATCAGGATTTATACTGCTTGCTTTAAGATTCAATAGGTTATTTCTGACTAAGAAGCAACCAGAGTGGATCCTGATCAGGTGCCAAGGTTATAAAGCTGAGATTGAAAACCAGTATCAAATCTCAAGCATCTGATTGGCTGAAATGGTGACTGGTCGCCATTTCAGCCAATCAGATGCTTGAGATTTGAGACTGGTTTCTATACTCAGTTTTATAACCTTGAGCACAGATGACATGGACATGCCATCTGATCTAGCTCTACACTGGTTACCCATGCGATAAAATGAATATCCATAACCATTTCCTAAATATATACGCATTTTTACGCATGTGTGACCAGTGTAGATCCAGATCAGCTGGCACATTTATGCCGTCTGATCAGGATCTGCACTGGTCCCTTTTTTGGTCAGAAATAATCTAATAAATCAAATAGCGAACAGTGCAGATCCTGATCTACACTGGTCAACCAAGCCATTAAGGTGTGTATATGGAGGAATGGGTTAAGATTTTTTATCTATCAGAATTTGTTAAACGTTAAACTCAATGAATTGCACACCACTTTTGCCTGAAATGACTTTAACGTTTTCACAACAATTTTTACATTTTCATTTCCACAGCTTTAGTCTTTGAATTGCAATTAACATCAGTTATTACACAAGCATTTATTATTCCAGGTCACCTGAGAAAAACACTTTGTAATTACTTGATGATACAATTTCAATCAATACATTAACATCTAGCCATCTATTGATTACACATCAATCTGCTGACAAAAGTACATCCAAACTCAGTAGTGTGATATCATTATACAGTCAAACCTGTCTCAAAGACCACTTAGAGGAATAGCCTAGTGGTCTTTGAAGGCAGGTGATCTTTGTTCACACGTGTATTTTTTCTTTAAGTTAGTCAGTGCGATAAAAAATGTGGACTTTATCTACAGGTGATTTTAAGCACAGGGTGAACTGTATTACGCAGGGGGGATTATTTTGTGTATTTTGCGCAGTGTGCAAACCCTTGCAAAATCAAACCTTTGAATACCTAATGTTATAAGAAAAATACAAGTGCACAATTTTTGCCCGCACAAAAATGTTGTTTGTGCTTTTTGCACGAAATCTGATTCACTCGAGTTTAAATGATACTGCAGAACATAATGTATTGCAGTCTTATCAGTATCTATACTACATGTATTCTTGCATACCAAATCAGGTCATCCGGTGTTTTCACCCGTGTAGGAAATTGTGATTCTACAACCCCCATGTAGAATGAGTCACGCGCCTTATATGACGTCACGACGTCCGACACATTTATGAATGAACGATGGAATGTCTCGTATATCATTCCGCTACTATAAAAACGTAGTGCAAAGAAAAATTTACAGGAAAATACCCCAAATTGCACAAAATAAATATGGTATGCAAGAAAAAGTATCATTCACTTATGTTGGGTTAAGATCGTGTGATCCAGCCCTCGTGAAATATGCACTTAGGTGGTAACTCTGCAGAGCCTGGTAACCGCCCTTATGCATATTTCACTCGGGCTGGATCACGCAATCTTTACCCAACACACGTGAATGATACTTATAGTCCATTTTAGATTCATTTGGTTATTACTAAGAAGTAAAAATGTAGATCCAGATCAAACTGCCAAAATGTGCATGGCAATCTGGATCTACACTGGTCGCCCATGGGATTAAAGGCTTATTAGATTTGAGTAAAACTAAACAAGATTATTTTATTGCATTAAACTTTTACTCCAAGAAAAGTGTAGATCCAGATAAGCCCGCACATCTATGCTGCCTGATCAGGATCTAAATTGGTTGCATCTTGGTCAGAAACAGCCCTTAGGGCACTAGACAACTTTCGGGGACAGGTACCCATACCCACAGGAAGGGGAATTTTACGTCATTTTAAGACAAAAAGGGGAATTTTAAGTAATATACACGTTTTGAATTTAAAGGGTCACACACACTCGTAACACTGTTTTCTATCTCCGATTACAATAGCAAGCATATTCTGTGACAGTAGACTTACAAATAAAACAATTTAGTTACTTTTTTATTAATTTTTTCAATGTTATTTAGTTTTAGATTTTTAGGGGAATTATTTTCTGAAATAGGGGAAAAAAAACATACTATTTTGACAGGGGAATGGGGCCCATATTCGGCCCTGAAAACAGCCAAATGAGTGCCCTGGCCCTATAAATCATAAAGTGGTGTGTAGATCCTGATCAAATGGCTATGGCCAGCTGATCTGGATCTACACTGTTCACCCAGCCATATCCCATGGAGGAACTGGTTATTGCATGTTACCTTCTATAGCAACGATGCTGTTCTGTGGTAAGTTGAGCACAGTGAGATGTCGCAGTCTGCTGATTCCGCTCATGTGAACCAGTCGATTGCTCTTCAGTGACAACTGAAAACACAAACACAGTTCTACACTGTAAGGTTAATAATTCCTTAGGTTTATAATGCTTAACCTAATAAATTTATGTAAAAGAATCACAATTCTTCAAACATACCATCATTGTTTGAATATAAGCCACACTTTTTTTCCAGAATTTGGTGGTAAAAAGTTAGGGGTGCGGCTAATACACAGGTTTGGCTCCTTATACATTGTGTTAATCCATTTTCATCTGTTCCATCAGGTTTGGGGGGCGGTGCGGCTTATACATGAGTGCGGCTTATACATGAACAATGACGGTAGCAAGCCTTTTCCTTTTGCAGGAGTGATTTTGCTGATCTCACTGGATCTATACTAGATGAGTGTTCAGTTGTGTTCAGTTGAACACTTGTGTCGCCCTCTGGTACTTTGTCAGAATAAAAAGTACAAGTACAAAAGGGGCACAACTCCATCACATCTGATATTGACCTTCAAAATTTGGCATTATCACAACCATGTTGTCAAAAGCAATATAATTCTAAAGTTTGATGAAGAAAGAATCAGAAAAGGCAAAGTTTTAGCCAACTATAAGTTTTCATGACAGACGGACCAATGGTCAGACAAAGTGATCCCTATATATCGACTTTGCTTCGAAAGGGCGACAAAAAAATCAAATGTGACATGAGTTTAGATCTTTGAAGGGGATTAAAGGTAATCACTTCACAGTATCTTCATGACAAGGGAGGGAACTCCCTAACATGGACATTGAACACAAACAACAGGAAATAAACAGCAAGATATGTGGGAATGGACCTGTGTTATATTACATCATTAAAGAATAGAAAATGCCATACTCTCTGTGACAGTCAATTAAACATATCAAAGTGACATTAATTGTTTTTTTACCTCCAAAAATGACTAAAACAGCCATTATGAGAGGAAGAAATTATTCCATGTTGGTCAATGCATTCGAGATCAAACAATCTGATAATCACATGACAGGAAATTGTTCTTGTATGATGAGAAAATGTTTGACAACAAATTTCCATTCATTTTATTTCGGGTAAATCAAACAAATCAATTCATAACAAAAAACGACATTGTTCTAATGAGCGTCCTTGAACGTTCTGAGAACATGTCCTACTTTGGGTTACCTGTCATTTAGAGTGCATTTGTCGGTTGCGTCAAGGGAAATGGCACCTTTGAACAGTTGACATCAACAATGAAAGAACATCATTAACCCTTTCCTCCATGTATACAGACTTCCCGAAAGTTGCCAGACCGAAGGACCTGTCTGGTAAAATTTCAGCCGGTCAGACATATTTTCGAATGTTATCTGACCGAATGTCAGACAAAAATTTGAACTCCTAATACTTTATACCTTTTTAACATGTTTCGGTCTGACAGAATTTGTTTCGGTCAGACAATTTTTCACATCTTGTCTGACCAAATGTCTGACACTTTTTTTCAACTTTCGGGAAGTCTGTGTATATTATGACTTTATGGTGTGGGTGAACATTGTAGATCAATATGGGCTGGCTCGTCCGTGTAGATGTAGATCAGCTGGCACATCCATGTGATCTTATAAGGATATGCACCATTTACTTTTTGATTAATAATGTTAGTTCTGACCAAAATGCGGAGTTCAGATTTTGATCAGATAGCATGGATGTGCTAGCTGATCAGGATCTACACTGGTTGCACATGAATTAAAAAGCATTACTAACCTGTCGGAGCTGAGAACATTGTTCCAGGTTCTCTATTCGTGTGATACTATTTCTGTCCGCAATGAGAGCTGTAGGGTTTTCTCCTGATGGAATCTCTAGCTTGGTCAGACCCTTGTCGGACAGGTCCAGCAGACCCTCCATATCTGAAATAATAACATGTAATAATCGGTGAAATATTTCTGCTGCTGCTCACAAGGTGTTCTCAATCTTTCAGCAGACATTGTTCGATTTGCAGTGAAATTGTCTGTTTGAAGTTTCAAACATTTGTATTATTCTGTACAGGGCTTTTTTTTCCTTCTATAGCAGGGACCGTTTATGGGCGCTTTCCCCTCAGAAAATTTATTTAAAATCATGCAGATTTCCCCAAAAAGTAACATTACATCAGGTTTTTTTATTTCCCTTAGGAGAAGAAATGACGCTATTTTCCCCAAAATTATAGGGCTAGGGCACCTTCCCTGAAGCAGTATAAAAAGCGCTGCTGTAATTACTCCATGGGCAAATTGTAGATAAAGATCAGCTGGCACGTCCATGCTTTCTGATCAGGATCTAAACTCTTTGTGTTCAGATTTATCATGTTATTTCTGAAAAAGAAGTGACTAGTGAAGAAAACAGTCTTAACCCATGGAGTGACCGTTTTAAAATTTCAGCAATGAAAAGTGAGAGCTTGTTTGATCTTCCAAGATCAATTCTTAAAAAGGGCAGATAAATCATCACTAATAAATGTACAATATTCCACCTATAAATCAAACTAATTATCAATTATACAACTATTGATGACATTTGCAATGTCTGCGGCATCGCTGTAACAGAATATGGACAATTTAATACTGGATGAGTAAATTTCAATTAGAATTTACCTGCAACAAGTCACTGACAAATAATTAACGATCTTCTTTTATGTTTGATGTCGGAAATAGATGAGGAAGGCTTTGCTTGTTGTAAATTTTATTACATATGCATGAACAAAGTTTGCATTTTAATTAAAAAATGATTTCTCTATTTAGCATTTATCTCATTATTTTGATGCCAAGATCAATTTGTTAAAAAAAATGTGTGTACATGTAATTAACCCTTTATTCAATATTTACGCATTTTATCGCTGGTGCAACCATGGCAGACACAGATCAGCCAGCACATCAGTGCCATCTGATCAGGATCTGCACTGCTTGCTTTTTGGTCAGAAATAACCTTAAAAAATGGCGGATGTGCTGGCTGATATGAATCTACACTGTTCGTCCATGCCATAAAGGCATACATATATGTGGCATGTCATGGGAAAAGGTACATTTGGTTATTTTAGTGATATTTTAGTTTTTACTAAATTTAGAAGGAACTTACAACTTTAAATCAATTTCTTATAACTATAATGTGATTTTTGTTACACACTTTGACAATAAAATGGTATTTTTACCGCAAAATGCATAATAAATAATGTCGTCTGCTCAACTTAATGATGTCACTTCAGGGATTGACGCCAACTGTCCAAAGGTCCCTTTTTTCGTAACGCGCCCCATATATAGAATAAAGGGTTAAACAAGAACAGAACATGGGTAAACGAATACATTACAAGCTGAGATGTGACAAAATTTTCTTGTACATAGATGACGTAAACATCGCAAATTACTACTTTCAGTTTCAATTACAGCAAGGGTAAAAATGTAGGATTTAACCCTTTCCCCCATAATATACCCCTTTATGACATGGGTGAACAGTGCTGATCTGGATCTACACTGGTAGCACACGCATAAAAATATGTATATTTGGAGGAAAGGGTTATTCATCAATTATGAGGAGGGTAGAAACTGTAACTAACTTCTAGATTCTCATTTATAAACATGATTGTTTGCTGCAGTAGTGGTGAAATCTAACATTTTAAGAATCCTGCTACTGACAACTAAACACCTGAAAATGATTTATCAACTGTCAATGTTTCCTGACATATTGGAAGTGAGGGGTAGGGGCATATAATACCACGGGTTCCATTTGACACGAGAAATTTCCATAAAGCCTCATTTTGACCCCAATGATTTAGAGTTGAAGGCTTGTTTTTTTTCCTGGCAATGCCATCACTAGTTTTGACTGGTTCTGTTTTGACTGTTTCTTCCATGTAAACCCTCCTTCACTGGTTCTGGTTATTCAGTTAAGGACAGGGGTTAAATACCTTTAAATACCTTAATGTCATATTCTTTTAATGGGGGAGTGCAAATATTTTATCCCATAGTTATCAATCAACATTCAAATTCAGTTGTCTTAAATTTGGCAGGACTTCACTGAAACAGTTTACAACAAGGCCAACAAGTCATTTGCTGATAAAATACTTTGGTGTGATTGATACTCTAAATCAAATGTGTGTGTGTGTGCCAAATTTTCTGTAGTCTCATCAAGTTATATTAAATAAACCTAAAACAAAGCTATACAATAAGTAGGTGGGAGAATATTGGGTCTGTTTATACAAAAAGGTGGGAGAATATTGGGTCTGTTTATACAAAAAGGTGGGAGAATATTGGGTCTGTTTATACAAAAAGGTGGGAGAATATTGGGTCTGTTTATACAAAAAGGTGGGAGAATATTGGGTCTGTTTATACAAAATACCAGTGCCCAAGTCTTACGTAACCCTTTCCTCCATAGACATACCTTTATTGAGTGGGCGAACAGTGTAGATCCAGAACAGCCAGCATCCATGATTCCTTAGGTGATTTCTGACCAAAATGTGACCAGTTCAGATCCTGATCAGACGGCACGGATGTGCAGGCTGATCTGGATCTACACTGGTAACACATGCGTAAAAATGCGTATTTATGGAGGAAAGGGTTAAGAACCAAAATATGCAATCATCTTGCACTCGGATCCTCTATGAAAATATCTTTATCCAGACATTTTTCATTTAGCAATGGAAAACATTTGGTCCAGGGGGTACCTACAACAGACTTGGCTTGTGTACAGGGCTTTTTCAGGGGTTTTTGGGGAAAAAAAGGCCCCAGCTCAAATTGGGAAATTTTTTCATGGTGTACACGGGTTTTACACAGGTTGCATACATAAATTCAAAGAATGTAGATTTCACAGATCACTGATCAAATGTAAACAAACTAATTTTGTAATTTGAAATATGGGTTTATGTAATTGATTATATGGGTTTCTTTTTTGTTTCTTTTTTATAGGCAAACAAGTTATTTCTGTTGAAATGGGAATTTTTTTCTTGAAATTGGAAAAATCAATCATTTATAGACACACAAAAACCTGATTTTCAGGCAAACGCCTGAAAACTTTCGCCCACGCTATAATAACATTTTAGTTGCACTTGAATTATTTTCGGGGGAACACAGTAACTGTCCACATTTTAGACAGACCAGTGTTCCAAAGACACAAATTATTAGCTGTATTTTTTTTAACACACCTCCCCGAATAAATGCCCCCATGTTATTTCTTAGGAAAAATAAATCAAGTTATTCTACATTAATTACCCAATGTCCTTCAGAATCTAATGTTAGAAAAAAAAAAATTATATAAATAATAAGCATCTTCTTTTAGAAAATGCAGACTTCCCGAAAGTTGCCAGACCGAAGGACCTGTCTGGTAAAATTTCAGCCGGTCAGACATGTTTTCTAATGTTATCTGACCGAATGTCAGACAAAAATTTGAACTCCTAATACTTTATTGTACCTTTTTAACATGTTTCGGTCTGACAGAATTTGTTTCGGTCAGACAGTTTTTCACATCTTGTCTGACCAAATGTCTGACACTTTTTTTCAACTTTCGGGAAGTCTGAAAATGTAATGCCACAGGGGCATTTAAAAGGATTTTTACAGTAAATATGTATCTCTGTCTTTAAAAAGTTTATATTGACAGCCTCCACCAATTGTAGACCTGTGCCCAAGATCATACAACTAAATCTGGAGATCAGTCTCAAATCTCAAGCATCTGATTGGCTGAAATGTCACCATTTCAGCAAATCAGATCCTTGAGATTTGAGACTGATCTCAAAACTTAGTTTTGTGATCTTGGGCACAGATGATTTTACAATTACCCATTAGACATCAAGTTTTTACATATACAATTTAACACCATAAAAAGACATTTTCAAACATAAAGAGCGTCAGTTAAGATGCAATTTGGACTTACTTGAATTTCTGCGCTTCAATTTCATTTTTCTGTCACAAGTCTGATTCATCCAAGCTACATAAGCCAGATTACAACGGAAACAAGCAGCAATGCCCCATTAAATTATCAATTATTCATTAAATACGTAGTAGAGATTCTCGCATTAATCAATTTAACATCCTCTACCAATATCCTATATCCCTATATTCTGTTTCTCTATTAAACCAGAATGATTAACACGTTCTCTTTTTTAATAAGAATCAGTAACAAGTGTATTTGCTCATATAAGTAACTCCAACACTGAAATGACAAAGGAAAATCTCGCTTTTTTGGATACAATACAGGTATATGATAAAGGTCCATCAACATTTATCCTGGCATATTACCAAGTCTTTGTGTACGAATGTGTGGCACTTCGCCATTCCGTAATTGAACTGATCAATGCAACAAAAACATTTCTATTCTTACTAGTTCTTTAAAAAGGATCGGCTACAATTCTATTTTCTTTAAATTGTCAAAAATGGTATGAATTAGAGTTAAGTATATATACAATTTTTGGTTTGATTACTCTGTCCATTGAAAATGTATTGTTATTTTAACTAACAATGGTCTGAACTATTTAAATAAATCCTTACCATTATAAAACCTGTTTGTATTGCTCTGTATATTTTATCTGCTACTAAACATAAATAAATTAATGAATTTACATTCTCAGCAAGATTAATTTACATGAAGTTATATCGCCAGGGCTTTTATTTTCCTTCTTTAGTAGGGGCTGTTAACAGGCGTCTTTCCTCAGAAAATTTCTGTAAAATCGTGCAGTTTTCCCCAAAAAGTCACTTTACATCCAGTTTTTTCATTCCCCTTTAGAGAAGAAATCATGCTGTTTCCCCCAAATTATAGGGCATGGCCCCTTTCCCCGAGAAATGAAAAACAGCCCTGATTGCTAAATACTCAAGTCTTTACTCATTAACACTGATTTACAGATTTTTACAATAAATTTTTTTTTTAAATGTTGTCTATAAAAATTCTTTTATAGTGATTCCTAACTTTGATGTGCAACCAATTTGTCATTTTTTACTTTGGTGTAAAACAAGCATACATGAATAATACCCAAAATACACTGATGCATTTACAATTATGCATAATGGCGCTCAGAAAGAAGGACATACGTAAACCATTATGCCCTTAAACTTCATGTTGTATGTTGGTCGCATTTCAGATGTCTACACAGAAATCTCGTAGACAATAGATCTCACATACATATAAAAATTTTTAATGAAATTAATGCTGTTGTTTCTGAAATTTTACCACTAAATTTTAACCATTTTTATGGCTTATCAGGATCTGCAATGTTCGCACATAAGACTTGATGGGTATTCAGTTGAAACGGAACACTTTTGTCACTCTATGGTACTTTGTCAGAATAAAAAATCCAAGTACAAAAAGGACCATAACTCCATTAAATAATTTACAAATGTGAAATTAATCTAAAGAATATGGCATCATCACGACCATGTTGTCATAAGCAATATGATTTGAAAGTTTTATGAAGAAATATAAAGAAATATGGCAAAGGTATAGCCAACATTTAGTTTTTGTGACCCACATACATATTTGGACAGCCAAGGTTGACACTATTGAACCTGACTGTGTATATGGTGTAAAGGGTTAACAGGATTTCCAATCTCAAAACAGAAAAAAAACACATAGTAGTTTTGTTTAAGTTTGGAAAATTATTAATGGAAAACTCTATAACTATTTCTAGAACTAACTACAAAGTTACAGCATCCCCATTTTCTATGAAAATGTGCACCAAGTGTAGATCCTGATCAGTACACTGTTTGCACTGTTAGATCAGCTAGATCTAAATCTCCACTGATTGTTTATGTGATAAAAGATATATAAAACTGTTTAAATTAATATAATATAAACCATTCACCTATAAAAAAGCCTAAAAAATGTAACTTTTTTAGCATCATGCAGGATGGGTTTTTTTAAGACAAGGGAAACAACTAGTTATATGAATAATTTCTTTGTATCATTGTTATCTCCCTTGAACTGTTGTGTTCTGTTTTGTATCAATATTTTGAAAATGAGCATACATATTGAATTGGCAACTGACAATCAATGATACAGATATAATTTCCCATACTTTTATCAGCAAGTACTTGTTTTGTTTGGCAGTTAGGTTATTATAACTAGTACAAATATGACTTTTATGTGACTTACAAGTCTTTCCAACCAGTCACAGACCGATAACATATCAACTCATACAAAGTAATATTGACCTTAGAAAGTGATACTGTCCAAAAGACTAGACGGGTGTTCAGTTTTCAGCGTTCAGAAAACTTGTGTCGCCCTCAGGTGCTATGTCGAAATATAAATGCAAGTACAAAAAAGGGGCACAACTCCATCAAAAGTGACCTTGACCTAAAGATTTTGGCATCTTCATGACTGTGTAGTCATAAGCAATATAATTTAAAAGTATGATGACAAAATATTTAAGATATGGCAAAGAAATGGTCTACGTTAAGTTTTTCGTGAAAAATTCTGTGTCACTGTCTTCTATAGCAAACTGGCATAAAATAATAACACCTGATATAACATGAAAATAAATTTTAAAAAATGATAAAAAAGTTATCACATATTAGAAACAAATTTATGAACTCTTACAAGGTTCCCAAACATAATGATTTTAGGAGATCTTACCGATACAGCATAATGTCAATGATCCTAATCACAATACACTGGTATATTTGTAAAACAGCCCACCACTAGTCAACAGATCTATTTTCAAATTGTATACATTTTAAAAGGCATCTGTAAGCAAACATTGACAGGTTTCAATCACTTAAAATGCTCTGTAATTTCATAAAGGTCATGAAGGAAATGGTCAACGGACTACAGCATTCAAGCTCTCGACAACTGCTTATCCAGACGTTGCAGTTTTTTCCTGCCTGGATGGATGTATTTTCAACGATGTATGTGCATGAGTGCAACTTAACTTAAGAATTATAATCTTAATGAATGATAGAAATATAATGTAGTAGATTTCGTTCCAGTGGCCTCGGTAGCTCAATTGGTAGAGCATCGACACTGTAAGCCAGAGGTCCGAATACTGGTCGAGGCTACTATTTCCGAGACCCAAATCTGCCTCATTTGCTTATTTGGCAGGGCGATTACCCTTGGAGCTCTTTCAGGCGAAGCATGTGGCTGGGTATTTGAACCAAACTTGGGCAGAACCTTGTGGACATTTCCAAATAAGTTGAAAATATCTCATATAAGTGTTGAGGAAATGTAGTAGATTTCATACCAGCAGCCTCAGTAGCTCAATAAGTAGAGCCTGTGCTCGGTAAGCAGAGGTCCAAGGTTCGAATCTTGGTCGAGGCTACTCTTTCCGAGATCCAATCTGCCACAATAATTATCGAGTACACAGTTCCGACACACCTAACAATCATTTATAACTTACGGGAACCAAATGGAAGAGAAATAGTTCATTGCCTTTTTTGGGGGAAGATTATTCATTTGCCAATCATTTGAGAGCATTTTTACATATCTGGATTCCATTTTCAAACCAAAAATATCACAATTTGACAAGTGGGGGTATCCAATATGGCTGAACTGAGAGTACAATGAAACGACACACTTGATTGGTTACCATATTGAATGATAGCAAAACGTAAATAGCACTTGATTTTCACTGTTGTAAAATTAGTGAGCGAGGGGGTATCAGCTGCTTTGTTTCTCTTTTTGTATTATTTCACTGATAAAATCATGCTTGAAATACCGCGAATGGAATTGAAATCTTTATTTTATAGCTTAATGTAAAATATTACAAAGAAACATCAAAATCCCTAACTTTCCACATTTTTGCTCAAAAGAAATCTCCGTGATGTTTGTGAAAATAAAACTGCGAAAGTGATGTCAAAACAGTTTTTCTGTATCGAGAACGCGGCCACAGCAAAAAGTGCGTCAGAATAGAGTAAGGGAGGATATATAAACAAATAGGTCAATCAATAAAACCTGCCTGGCAGTTTGTTCAGTTTCTAGCAAAAAATGTATTAATTAACTATGGTCTTTTCATCCTTTGAAAAATAATTTTAAAGAAAATTAAAACCTTTATACTCTTGTTAGCACAAGTCTTATAGATGACTAAAAACAAAAATTTGCTTCTTAATTTAAATTCCGACTTCAGTTTACATTAGCAACCTAATTATTGTTTGATTTATGTCTAGTGTCGACGCATACAGTTGCACCAATTAGCAAACCGCTAGTGAAACAAGTTTACCTGTACAGCTTAGGCGGAACAAATTAGGTCACTGTTTTTACACTGCTCAATAAACATCAAAACATGTTTTGTCATGTCCGATTTATCAATTTTCCGCCATATTTTCCGTTAGTTTCGCTAATTTGATAAAAGTTATCTCACGAACCCCTGCATTCTACTTCGCTAGACTGTCTCGCTGCCTTCAATTCCCGCAAAAAGATAATGTTTGATAATATAAACAACGTTATTGCTGGATTATAAACAACGGTATTGCTGGATTTAATGTCCCTTTAATCTATATCTGCGGATAGAAAGATTATATATATTATAAGGTACCCACCTCATATGTTTTATTTGTGTGTGTGTGTGCTTTTGCATCATTCAGCATTATCAAGTTTATGGGTGGGTTTGAGCTTATTCACCAAGAAAACTTGTTTGTGTGCTTGTGAATGGAACTTTATCGAATTGATGGTGGGTTGCAGAATCTGCCAGATAATTCACAGAGGCAGCTTGTTTGTGTATACGAGAACATATTGGGGACAAGTGCACATTTGAGGTTGATGCACCCTACACCCTACCCTACCCTGCACATTTAAGGTTGATGCACCCTACACCCAGTTGTTGTATGCAAGTGTCATATTTGCACATTTAAAACATAGTATTTATAATAATGTTTAGCCCTTTTAGAGAGGCAGACACCATGCTTTGTAAATTGATGTAGCATGCAAAAAATACTGTTCGATGTTATTAAAATAGATGAAAAGTTAACTTTGAAAGCCGCCGAACATAGCAAATATGAATATAGTGCAGACTCGGTTTGATTGAGCCTGTTCATGGGCAGTAATAGCAAAGCGTATCACTACCCACGCTGCCTAGCCCCGAGTTGAGCTCAACTCATTATTAATTACACCAATACACAGTACAATTTTGATTTATCTCAAATGATGGTATGCATACTGCGGTGAACATTGAACCTTAAATGCGGTATTTTCAGATTAATTCCATTCTATGTTCAGCGGCTTATGGTCCCTAGATAAAAGAATGGGTTTGTCCTAAACAAGAAAACAATGAACAGAACTAAACAAAATAGAATTTAGACAGGGGATCTGAGATTATAAATCCTGCATATCACATACAATGCCAAAGGCAAAATTTAAAAAGCAGGAAGTATATATCCTTTGGGTGATTGAACAATATCTGAATCCATATTGGCTGGGATACTGAAACCACCCATCCATAAACTGGCCGAAATATTTAAACCAAAAGCAATTTTAGAAGTACTATTGACATAATACATAAGTATCATGCTCAACGACCTTCAAATGACGTAAATGATAACAGCATATATATAATTATTAAAATACGTTCGTGTATTTTGTGGGATAAGCTGGGCTTTGAGAGGAAAGTTTGTGAATTAAGAAAGGCGATGATCTTTAAACCTTTAGACCCATTCCAATTTACATATATGACTACTTTTTTACCAACTGTTGCTTGTTAAAAAACCGATTTAAGTAACTAAAATAAATTGTTAGTTATAAAGAATGAATGTTTGCTTTCACTGAGAACTTAGGTTTGCCAATGCTACCTCTTTTACTTCATTTTTAAAACAATCAGATGTTGTTGTTTGTTGTCGTTTTTTAAGTGAAATATGCATATCAGGAATGGTCACATCCAGCAGACACAGCCTCCCTACACAGCCAAAAATTAGAGAGGAGAAGAGAGCATGGTTATACAATGATCCGTCTCAAAATAGACGCCACAAACAACTTACGAAAGTAAGTACCCGTGGGTAACCGATTTGGAACGGTATAACAATTTGCCACCGGGGATTTAAACCCGGTTCAACTGTGCACCAACCATACACTTGCCCTATCAGATTCTCATATGAACAAACAAGTAAAATTTGTCTTGGTAAAATGACTCCAACCCACTCATTAGCTCTACAATATTGAATCCAAAAGCACACAGACTTATAAAACATAAGGAGTTAAAAGCATTGTTAGGCAAAAGGGCGGGTACTCAATGATCAAGGGCGGTCGTTAAAACCCTACTCAAATATCTATTTGCTTTATAATCTACATATATGTTGTTGTGGATTTACCATCCTTAAACATTTCCTCTCTGCGCTTTAGCTATGCAGGGAGGGTTAATTTTTGATGTAGCTATTCTTGACATGCATATTTCAGTAAGCTGTAATGTATTCAGTTTAAATGAAGTCGGTACCAGGTCAGTGAAACTGACTATCATCAAAGATGATGACGATTATTTGTTAAAGTCAGCATTTTAGTCATTCTTTTCTATTTCCGGTTTCAAGATGAAGTACGTTTGTTATGGTGAAATATTTTCAAATCTGCTGTCATCTTACTAAATAATTAAGTTTTCGTTTAATCAATAGTACACTAAGTAAAATGGCATTTCATTTAATTAATTATGTAAATTAATTCTTTTTCAGGATCGAACTGTGTTCATACAGTGGGTTCAAAATATACCCCGGTCACGGGAAAAAGTGTGTGAAAACCGACGGAAGGGTAAACAACCTTAAATTGTTTCTACAATACTTCATAAAAGCTCACAGTTACTGATCCTATGTTTTATATTTAATACTGACATACTAACATTGACAGAATAACCTTTTGATTTGACCTAAAATCAAGTTCAACAAACCATTATTTCGATTAAATTTTATGAAGATACTGTTCATTGATGTTGTTATCTTCCAACTGCTTCAATGGCAAAATCTGTAGAAACTGTAGGTTAAATTTTAGGAATTCTGTCCAAGCAGTCGTCCCACAACTAGCTACTTTATATAAAAGGAGATTCCAAACACACACTGACCAACTGTTGTATGCATACAAATACAATCCCCTGGTTTCACAGAGAGTTTACAGCACATGTTAACAGGTTAAATTCAGAGATCGGAATGACATAATGCGTGGGTCACATTTCCATCTTTCCGCTGTTTGCGCTGGAGCTGGGAACCAGTCGGGTATGTCACTGCCACACAAGAAATTAACACAAAACAGCCAGGCAAATATTAAAAGAAGATTACAAGTGCATTTTTTACATCTTATGTTACCACAAAGGACACCCATTTAGGGATTCTTTTCTAGCCCACACCAGCAGAGGCTGATCTATAGACATAGCAGAGCTCTACTGCATTTTGTGTGTGAAATTTTCACATTGAAACATATTTGTTTATTTCAGGTTTTCCAGTTCATAAATGCAAAATGCGAGAGATCTCACCTGATGAAGAGGAACCCTCGTCAGATCAACTGGACTGTCCTGTACCGACGTAAACACAAGAAGGGTCTGTCTGAGGAGGTTGCCAAGAAGAGGACTCGCAGAACAACCAAGTTCCAGAGGGCCATCACTGGTGCCACTCTAAATGATATCCTAACCAAGAGGAACCAGAAGCCTGAAGTGAGAAAGGCACAGAGAGAACAGGCTGTCAGGTGGGTACATCTACAATAAAACCCTTCAAAGTTTGTACCAATACACTTATTTAACTTGACAGCCAGGGAAATGAAGACTGAAATTCAAGCTTTACTCTGTTTTTGTGTTGCCCTTTCGAAGAAATGGCGATACATAGGGATCGCTTTGTCCGTCCGTCACGAAAAATGAACGTTGGCTATAACTTTGCAATTTCTTAATATTTCTTCATGAAACTTTCAAATTATTTTGCTTATGACAACACGCTCATGATGATGCTGAATTCTTTAGGTCAGTGTCACATTTGATGGAGTTAGGCCCCTTTTTGTACTTGGATTTTTACATGATAACATAATGTTGGCCATAACTTTGCGATTTCTCAATATTTCTTCATGAAACTTTCTAATTATATTGCTCAAGACAACACACTCGTGATGATGACAAGTTGTTTTGGTCAAGATGGAGTTATGCCCCTTTTTGTACTTGCATTTTTCTTGACATTGAACCCGAGGGCAACACAAGTGTTCAACTGAACACCCATCTAGTATTGACATAACATAGCTAAAAAAATCCCGATGCTTACAATATTTTTCATAATTCCAACATGAAAAAAAAAACAACTACTGATGTCCAATTAACAGAAATCTGTGTTCTTGAAAAGGAGCTTACACGTTTTCAACTGATTATTATAACTAAGCTTGATTTCTTTGCATGGAGTAATGTTCCAGGTTTGTGATCTTTCAATAGTGCCGTTGGATTTCTTGGGTTTGCTTTCCAACAATTTACAAATAATAAATTTATCCGATGTGGTTTATCAGGTCTCGCAGGACTGTGGAGACTGGTAAAGCTAGGAATTCAGGTTCAAATTTGGCTATTCCAGTCTGAAGTAAATTGAAATGTAGTTGACTAATTACTGCAATATAGTTGTATTTCACAGGAGTGGGAGGTGGGGTAGATGGGACGTAAATTTCAGATATTTCAAGCTAAAGCCAGGAAATGAGATTAGTTAGAATGATGAAGAATTTGATATTCAGCACTTTTAACCTAAAATGTTGAAATTATAGAAAGAAATTACAGTAAGATGAATAATCAATTTCAAAATTATAAACACCTGATGTCTGTTTTGTTGTTGTTTTTCAACAGGGCTGCTAAAGAGAAGAATAAAGCTAAGGATGCCCAGAAGAAGGCACAGAGGGTAAGATTTTAAATGTTAATGGTTCGTTGTATGTTGACTGTAGATCATGTTATAAATATTAATATTCACTGTTGCTCTGTATCTGTAGCCTAGGTGTGAAACAATATCTTTACTAATTGAAGTATTAAATTTTTATCTTGGAAATGGGTTTTTAACTCCTAATTAAACAAATTGCAGAATTCATTACTCCACATTCTGTACAAGTCTTGTCTTCAAGTAATAATCGGCTAATATTTGAATGAATACAAAACAAACATTTGTATTTGTACATGTACATAGTTCTTTGTGTGCACATAATTTTTAACTACCAGTTGCATGGAAAGTTCAGGATTTCAGCTTTTTACAGATTTAAAGACTGAGTCTTGAGATATTCAAAACTGAAAACATTTTACATAACTCATCCTACAGCTTAAAAACATCATCTAAAGTTGCTGCAAAATGATTGAAAACTGAAAACGATTTTTCTGTAATAAACAGAATCTCAACACACTATATGTTTGTTTGCTGTATGAATATGGACTTGCTTATTTATCCATACTATAAGTTACAGCCAAATGTATGCACTGAATCATGATCAGTACAAGAGAATTTTCTTAAATCTGCATCAAATTACTTTCATCTATGTTTACAATGCAATTTCGAAAGGAAGCTGAAATTTTCACTGGCGCTTGACCAGCCGCCCCACCCCCTGCCAACCCTTACTAATACGCCCTTTTTTTGTAAAAATGGTGTCAAGTCACTAATATTATTATATAGAGTTCAGCGGACTATCCATTAGATTTTTATTTTACAAAATTAAAAATAATTTGATTGTTTTCAACTTTATAATCTTGACACACTTATTTCCTATAACAATTTAAGTAATCCATAAGCATACCGCTTAATAAATTAGGACGTAGGCTTAACAACATGAATTTTTACCGAAGTTCAAAACAAAATGGCGGACGACAACAAAAGGTGGGAGGCCAGAGGGGGAAATAAAGGCAAGTGCAGTTAATATCTACGGCTGATCCGTAAATACGGACAAACATCAACGGCAAATTATCCAATCAAATTAAAGGAAATTTCTTTGCAGTATAATAAATTAGGTTATTTCTAACAAGAAACAAACAGTGTAGATCCTGAACTTTGCTGATGTTTACTAAGAGGCATGGCCAATGAATTGAATAAATTTCAACCAAATACAACATGTACTTGAGCTACCATTGAGTTGCATGTGAAACTTTCCATATTTTTGTGTCGCCCTTTCAAAGAAACGGCGATACATAGTGACCGCTTTGTCCGTCCATTCATCAGTCCGTCCATCAACTTAACGTTGGCTATAACTTTGCCATTTCTAAATATTTCTTCATCAAACTTTCAAATTATATTGCTTATGACAACACGCTCGAGATGATGCCAAATTCTCTAGGTCAGGTTCACATTTGATGGAGTTATGCCCCTTTTTGTACTTACTAGTATATTTAGACACGAAAACTTAACATTGGCATATACTGCCATTTCTTAATATTTCTTCATGAAACTTTCAAATTATATTCCTTATGACAACACGCTCATGATGATACCACATTCTTTTGGTCAATGTCACATTTGATGGAGTTATTTCCCTTTTTACGAAAACTTAACATTGGCTATAACTTTGCCATTTCTTAATATTTCTTCATCAACCTTTCAAATTACATTCCTTTTCACAACATGCTCCTGATAACACCACATTCTTTAGGTCAAGGTCACACTTGATGGAGTTATTCCACTTTATATGAAAACTTAACATTGGCTATAACTTTGCCATTTATTAATATTTCTTCATCAAACTTTCAAATTATATTCCCTATGACAATACGCTAATGACGATAATATATTCTTAATGTCAAGGTCACATTTGATGGAGTTATGCCCCTTTTTGCACGTGCATTTTTATTCCGACAGCACTAGAGGGCGACACAAGTGTTCAACTGAACACCCATCTAGTTTAAAACTTGTAATCTTGGCGTTGTGCCATATGTGTGATTGTTTTTTTCATAATTTTTCAGGCTACTGTACAGAAGGCCCAGCCAAAACAAAAGGCAGCAAAGAACGTGCAAGCGAAGGCCCCAAGGGTTGGTGGTAAACGATAATTTATTGTAAAACTAGATGGAAAATAAACTGGGAAACCCTCTACTTGTGTTCTTTATTGAGAACTCGGCTCTGTTAATGCTAACAATGATCCAACATGTTTGGGTACAGACATCAAAATAAACAAAACTACTTCTCAATGGACAACTGCTGCACATGGTTCTTGGGCTTTGTTAGAAAATTGTTCAAGGCATGAGACCCATGTAGTTTTGAGTCACCCTATCCATAATCAAAGAAAAAGGCTATACAGATTGCTTTGTTCATCAGTCCGTAACTTACAGGGTCATGATGCCAAAATTTTTGGGTCAAGGTCACATTTGAGTCGTGCCCCTTTCCTGTTCTCGGATAATGTCATGAAAACTTTGCATTTGGCATAACTTTGTCATTTCTTATTATTACTTTATCAAACTGAAGATGGACAGAATCTACAGAAGTAACCTGCTTTCCAACTGAGTAATATTTAACAAATCCTTGTGATTGAATCTGACAGGTGTTTTATTTAACTCTTTCCTACATAGATACACCTTTACTGCATGGGCGAACAGTTTAGATCCACATCAGCAAGCACATCCGTGCCGTCTGATCATGATCTTAACTGTTCACTTTTTGATTCATTGGGTTATTTCTGACCAAGATGCAACCAGTGCAGATCCTAGTGATGGGCCGATAATCGGCTATAATCGAATAATCGTCGCATGTTTCTAAAAAACGAACGATCGCCAACGAAAGCCAATGATCGGCGATTGATTGATCTATGCCCTTTACGGCCTTTACTTTAGTTTTGTCAGCAACACATTTGTTTTCGCAACTGGCGCTCAGGTCGTTCGTAGTAATTTAGAAGCAGTCTGGTACGGAGTTCTACGGGTTTTAGCACTTTGTTTCAAGATGGAAGACAACGATGGAGAAAGCAATGAAAATGACCAAAACATATATATGATTATCCAGGACAGTTTACGTCCGAATGTTGGAAGGTTTTTGGTTTTTATAAAACAAAACCAGGTCCTCCATCGAAACAAACTCTTGATATGAACTATGCGGTATGCAGATTGTGCAAGAAGAAATACGTGAACAAGTGTAAGTTCGTACCGGTATTCTTCGTACCAGTTGGGAACTTAGTCCCAATGTTATTGTTAACTACAGGTTAAAGTCAATTTGTCCAGTGCTCAAAGGAAAAGAATAAGTGAAACATTCCTAGTACATTATTGTTGTTACCTGATTCTGCACCTGTCTGTAGTTATTATCAAAATCTTACCACAACATTGTTTACGATTTATCCAGGGCTCAATCTGCCATTAGCCATTTGCTAATAATTTAGCAATTTTGCTATACAAATCATGAATTGGCTACAGGATTTCTTACCCATATTATGAAATTTTCATAAAATGTTGTATGAAACCAGAAAATCACACTTATTTGGCTAAAAGAAATTTTCAGCCAGGGTAAGCCCTGATTTATCAATTATTATTAGTTGTTTGTTGATAAGTTTATTAGATGAAAGTTTAGAAAAAAGAACTACTGTTTTTAGTATTACCAACATTTTTCATCCAACTTCCTGGCCCATATCAGGACCAACCACCCAGATTATAAGAAATCAGCGTAATTGTTTTAAGAAGAAAAAAAATGTCCACAAATATAAAGTAGTTATTTACCTTATAATTATATAAATACAACTTGTTCCACAATTTAGTTTAAGTTGGTATTAAATAGCTGTCAGATAATATCCGATTAATCGAATAATCGAATCGGATTGATCTTGCCGATTATCCGATGCTGAAATCCAGCCGATTGCCCATCACTAGCAGATCCTGATCAGACGACACGTGTTTAGGACAATTATCATGGCCATATGTAGGTTGACGATAAAAAAGCACATTTGAATGTCATACTTGTAAGTTTTCTTTTTTTCTGGTGGGTTTCAGTAGTTGTCTTAACCCTTTCCTCAAGACACACCTTTATTGCATTGGTGAACAGTGTAGATCCAGATCAGCCGGCACATCCATGCCATCTGATCAGGATCTGCACTGTTTGTTTTATGATTTTAGGTTATTTCTGACCAAAATGCGACCATTGCAGATCCTGATCTGATGGCACATCCATGCTGTCTGATCTGGATTTACACTTGTCAAACACACATCAAAAAGCGTTTATATGGAGGAAAGAGTTAAGACATTGGTGCATTTTCAACTTTTCAAGATAAACGTGATCCTAATTTTGTCCCAAATAAGGCTTGCTTGGTTGACACAATGTTTTGACAACTTGGCATGTCAACATTTCAGCTGCTCCCACTATTTGCATAAAAGTAAAATCTGTGCTTTCTCAATTCATTATTTATATGCCACTGTTTTAAAATACTGTCAGAACTTTGTTTTTGGAACATCATCTCGATTATTTAAACAACATGTAGACTGTAAGTGCCCAGCAAATTGGTCAAAGAATTTTGAATCGGTAAGTTTAAAAAGCGGCATGTTCTGATGGGTTATTAACATCGGAAGCTTCATGGGGTAGCTGGATATTATCAAAATGGATGTCAAAACATATTTAGTACATATTTGATTTTTCACTGTCATCAACATAGATATCAAATGATGCAGATAAGAAAATTTAAATTTTTGATTTTCTATATCTACGGGGTGTCGGGCTTGAGGAACATCTAGCCTTCAAGTTAGTGATAGAAAACAAAACCATGCTGTTTGTGATTATCTAATTTAATATTTCTGCAGGACAGATTTTCAACAAGAAAACAAGACAATTTTTTATCACAGAACAAGAGTTCATAACCAGTGTACTCTCTCCCTTTTCTCCATTGACACAGGCAACCAGTGTAGATCCAGATCAGCATGCAAGTCCATGTAGTCTAGACTAGATTTGGATCTAGGCTAATCACTTATAATATCATATACCCTATGAATTTAAAGCATTCTGATTGGTCGAGAGCTTCGTACTCGCGAGTCCGAAAAAAGTGATAACTACCCTGGGAATTAATAACTGCCTTTGCCATCGTCATCATCTCATAATCATCATCATATCATCATCATCATATCATCATCATATCATTATCATCATCATCATATCATCATCATATCATCATCATCATATTATCATCATCATCATATCATCATCATCATATCATCATCATCATATCATCATCATCATCATCATATCATCATCATCATCAGAATGCTTTAAATTCATAGGGTATATGATATAACAAGTAAATACTAATGTTGAGGTCGATATGTAGTTTTGCGGACCTGGGTAGTGTGATATCGACCTCGGACTTCGTCCTCGGTCGATATCACACTACCCAGGTCCGCAAAACTACATATCGACCTCAACATTAGTATTTATTTGTATAATATAAAACCATCTAATAGTGACTAAAGATTTTATGCAACAATCTAATAGTGACTAAAGATTATATGAAACAATCTAATAGTGACTAAAGTAGATCCTGAACAGACAGCACATGCTGATCAGGATTTACTGTGATAGCACATGGTATAAAGGTGATATTCAATGGAGTAAAGGGCAATATTATATAAATATCACATCCCATTGGGGAAACAGTACGAAATGTTAACCCGAGAGAAGTAATGTCAACCGAGGTGTTAGCCGAGGTTGGCATAACCTTCTCGAGGGTTAACATTTCGTACTGTTTCCCCCAATGGGATGTGATATTTATTTTATTACACCGAACATTTGTTGTTTTAGAGATCTTGACTATGACCAAATTTCGTTTGGGAACAAAATCAAGCGCCAGAAGTCCAAAATCAATAATGCACAATAAGCGGCTACAAATAATGATCAAAATGGGTTTATCTCCCTTGGTCAATTACGCATGCGTAGAAGTTAATTTGTAATCGGATTTCCAAGATATTTATTTTTAGATCCACGCGAGGGTGACATGATGCTGTCGCTTATGTGACAGTAGCGATTATCTCCCTGTGACGTCACATTACGCTATATAGTAAACTAATCACGTGAGGTGTAATAAATGAAAATATCTAGAACTAATAAAACATTTCAATGAACAAAATATTGACCATGGTTATAGAGGTATAACATATCTTCAACTGGCTTTTGCAATGATTATGGTTCTTAAACCATTTACACCATATTATGTGTTTTATAGCATGTGCATGCAGTGTAGATCCAGATCAGCCGGCACATCCATGCCGTCTGATCAGGATCTGCACTGGTGGCATTTTGGTCAGAAATAACCTTACAAATCATAAAGCGAACAGTGCAGATCCTGATCAGATGGCACGGATGAGCCGGCTGATCTGGATCTACACTGTTCGCCTATGCAATAAAGGTGTGTCTATGGAGGAAAGGGCTTTTGCAATGATTATGGTACCTACTTAAACCTTTTACTGCAAATATATTATATATATTATTATTACACCTCACGTGATTAGTTTAGTATATAGCGTAATGTGACGTCACAGGGAGATAATCGCTACTGTCACATATGCGACAGTATCATGTCACCCTCGCGTGGATCTAAAAATAAATATCTTGGAAATCCGATTGTTTTTCTCTTCTTTAAACATTGAACTCAAAATGTAATGTTAAGCAATTAATTTGGTCATAGTCAAGATCTCTAAAAAAACAAATGTTCGGTGTAATAAAATAAATATCACATCCCATTGGGGGAAACAGTACGAAATGTTAACCCTTGAGATTGTAATGTCAACCTCGGCTAACGCCTTGGTTGACATTACTTCTCTCGGGTTAACATTTTGTACTGTTTCCCCCAATGGGATGTGATATTTATATAGTTTTATCACATGTGCATGCAGTGTAAATCCAAATCAGCTGGCACATCATTGCCATCTGATCTAGATCAACACTGTTCACTTCTTGGTAAGAAATAACCTAATGAATCTCAAAGTTAAAAGTTCAGATTCCAAACATCCTGCACAGTTGTGAGTGCTGATCAGGATCTACACTGTTCGCCCACACAAAATTGAACTTTTTGGTTACAGCTTCCAAATACATTGTGTAATACACAACTCAAAATTTGCTCAGGTCCAGTTCTTTAAAATTTTCACTGATTTAAAAAAACCTTCCTAGCATAAACACCTACTATTTGTGATCGGGTAAAATGCATCATGATCATGACTAGACATTTATATCTGAAAAAAAAATGACTGAAAGCTTATACTATCTGGGGTAATACTAGCAAGGGACCATGTCACCCAGCCTGTTTACCCTTTTCTCCATAGACATACTTTATTTGGTGGGCAAACAGTGTAGATCCAGATCAGCCGGCACTTCTGTGCCATCTGATCAGGATCTGCACATTTCGCTTTTTGATTCAGTAGGTTAATTCTGACCAAAATGTGACCAGTGCAGATCCTGATCAGATGTCAGATGTGCCAGCTGATCTGGATCTACACTGGTCACACATGTGTAAAAATGAGTATATATGGAGGAAAGGGTTAAAGTATACAGTGGTTTCCTTAAAAAAGAAATACGAGGGTCATCCGTTAAGTGTATAGACTCTTCTAATTTTCACCAAATAGGTCTAGAAATATAGGAAAAAATAACAGTGACATAATAAGTAATATATTTACAATTAACAATCAAAAGCGTTTTACAAAATACTTACAGATATTAACAATTTTATGATACATCAATCAACACATACAAATAGCATACGGAGCACTTCGCGTCATTTCAAGCAACGTCAACGACGTCAACACATCTAAACGTCACAGCTTTTCAAAATACTCCCCATTACACTGCACACATCGGCGATGGCGGCTGACCCAGGATGAATAAATATCCCTGTACCAACTCTCATAACACCTTTTTACAAAAGATCTTACGGCAAGCTGAATTTCCTTCACGTCGGTGTATCGCTGTCCACATAGCTCGCTCTTTAACTTGGGAAAGACGGCAAAGCCCATTGGGGCTAAGTCGGGGCTATAGGGACTGTGTGAGAGGCGTTCAAGACCAATGAAATCTATGGTCATCAATGTCTCGTGCGTGCAATGGGCCGGTGCGTTGTCCTGGTGAAGGATCATATCCTCAATCTCCTTTCCGGGTCTCTTCTTATGGAACGCATGGACCAAGTCGCGGCGGATGACCTGAAGAGAAATTTCAAGTATCCGGTTACGAATAATTTTTTAATTTTCAGTTTATTTATTTATTTAAAAAAAACAACAAAAAAACAAACATGTTTATGATTAACACAATTAAAACAATGTTTAATAAGAAATGATGTACCTTTTGATAGTAGGATGCGTTGACCGTAACTCCATGAGGGACAGCGTGGGACAGTAGCATGCCTCTTTGATCCATAAAGAATATAAACATGGTCTTCTGTGCAGACTTGCTGACACGTGCTTTCTTAGGCGGTGGTGATGAAGGTGTTTTCCATACCATGGACTCTTGTTTGGTCTCGGGATCGAAATTGTGGATCCATGTTTCGTCGCATGTAATTATTCTCCCAAGAAATGCATCGCCTTCCGTTTCCCAACGTTGGAGGAATTCTTGTGACATTTCCACGCGCTATAAACGTTCTTCATCATTAAGAAGTCGCGGAACCCATCTTGCCGAAACTTTACGCATGTTTAGGTTTTCTGTCAGTATTTTGTGCGTGGTTGTTTTTCCTATCCCAGCTTCCTCTGCTATTTCAATAACAGTCTTTCTTCTGTCTTCATTGACGATTTCCCACACTTTTTCAATCGTTCCGTTGTCTGTAGACGGCCTTCCTGGGGTGAAATATCTTCCACAGATTCTCTCCCATCTGAGAAAAGTTTATGCCATTTAAACACTAAGCTTCTGCATACGTTTGACGAACTTTCTGCCTTAGAAATAAAATCATAGGTCTGTCTAGGTGTAAAACACGCCTTTACGCAGTACTTGATTGCAGATCGCTGCTCCATACGAATTGACGTCGTCATTTTTTTTAAAGAAACTTGTTCACGACCACACTGCAAGTTTGTTTAACAACTTTGTTGCTGATCAAACAATGAAGTCAAAATTTGGTGGGTAAACTCATGCGACGTCATTTTTACGTTCCTAAAAATAACGGTAAATTCTGATGTCTTATTACTGAATTACAAGCGTTGATTTCCGATCTTTTAAACAAAATTTTCGTTGATTTTTAAAGTGCTCCGTACAACAGTATTCGGTTGCCTTGGAGGTTGCTATTTTAGAACGTGTTAAGATAAACTTGTTTACTATGCATTATTAAATAAGACATACATTATAATACATGTGTGTTAAGTTCTAGATTCCATATCGAATTATAACCTACAATTATAAACCAGTCTATATATTTTACGGATGACCCTCGTAAAACAATTACTAAAAGAAAATACAGCACATAAAAAGTAAACAACACATGAAAAGTAAACAATCACTAATATTCTCATGGAATGAACACAGGACGGAATGTCTTGTAAATAAATATATTTTACAATAAAATTGTATAAACATATGATGCTTTGGTTTATAGTTCTGGCCCCAATATCATGACCAATGTTGCGCTCAAACTCAATTTTCTATTCAACATATTTATTGATATTCTCAGTAAATGTAAGTTATTTACTAAGAATACATTATGAAAAAAAAAAAGAATTAAAATCTTCCTATTTTCATCGAAATATTTTAAATAACAATAATACAGCCGAGATATTGTAGATAGACTGGCTCCTGTCCCTATGTTCTGTTATATACTCTCATATCACTAATACAATAATCATCGATTCCTCCAAGAAGAGCAACTCCTGCAGGTACCTTATTGATATGCTCTTTACTTCCCTTATCTCCCAGAACATAGGTGGTTCAGCATATCAGAGAAAATGAAATGAAATAAAAAAAATAAGTATTTCAGTGTTTTTTTAATAAACCATCTAGCTGGTGCCAGGCTATATTGTAGAATAAATGTACAAGTTTAAACTCAAATATATGAGTTTATACTCAGACAGTTTTTTGGAAATATTAAATTAGAATATACAAAAATCAATTTTTCAAAAATGCATTAAAAACAAAAAATATCAAATAAACTTATTCTAAGAACTAAATCAAGTAAGCTGTGTATCTTCAAAATTTTAAAACTATGATGTTGTGTTCAAAATCCAACTCGATACATTTTTGTGATATTGGAGCCTGGTGGATATAAGTTAAAACATAAACACTTTATATATACCAGTTCAAGTTTTTTTGTATGTAGGAAAATTGTAGATCCAGATCAGCACCATCTGATCCCGATCTGCAATGATCGCTTTTTGGTCAGAAATAACCAAATATTTCTAAAAGCAAAAAGTGTAGGCTCTGAATGTGTGCTGGCTGATCTGGATCTACAGTGCTGGCAGATGCCACAATATATATCTTTAAAACATTGAAGAAATTTATCAATTATCATCGAAAGTTGCTCTGAAATATGTGCGAACGAAGAGGAGAGATTTGAAACATAACAAGGACACTCAACAATTACAAATACAATTTTTAGCTTATTAGAATACAAAATAAAATACACTGTGTAGATATTCTTAAAAATAAATTTAGCCAACAACAGACAGATAGACGGACTGACAAATAATGGACGGACAAATAAATAGTTTATTAAAAATGTACATGTAAAAATATTATCACATAAAACATACATTAAAAACAATTGTTATACTGATCTTGTTCAAGGTCAAACTTATGTCTTGTGTCCAATGTCAACCTTTTGTTCGAAATCAATATGCTCAAATTTTAGTTCAAGGTTGAACTGATTTCTAACTTGGTAAACTTAGTAACTTTTTCTTACCATACAAAAAGTAACTTGCTAACCACACAAAAAGTATGTTTTTTATCAATTCAATATACAGTAAAACCCCTAATTACGGACACTCGATATTAAGGGCACCCTGGTATTATGGATGATTTTTTAAAGAACAGACAATTTTTCTTCTTTTTGACTCAAACCCACAATTAAGGACAACCTTCTATTAAGGACATTTTCCCTCAGTCCCTTAGGTGTCCGTAATAAAGAGGTTTCACTGTAATTATTATCAGTGGTATGTTAAAAAGATAAGACAACTAAAATTTCGAGGTAGAAAATTCAGATTTTTTCATCAATTTAAAGCTTACATTATTGCAAAAATTGCACATAATTAACAAAAACACCTTATAATACAGGGTCAGATGCAAGATTTCCATAAAGGGGTTCTTTTATGGGATACTTAAGGTAGTTAGTTATATGATAATTTCCAACTTTCTGGCAAAAATCCCCATGAAAATTAAATAATGCTGCCCAAAATGGGCATTCAAGCAAAACCCACCCAACCCCCTCTTGATCTGCCCC
The DNA here is from genome assembly GCA_038501625.1 of Corbicula japonica. NCBI lineage: Eukaryota > Metazoa > Mollusca > Bivalvia > Venerida > Cyrenidae > Corbicula > Corbicula japonica. The sequence continues at coordinate 4,260,061 of JAZAYU010000041.1, forward strand.
TGTAATAAAAACAAAGTGATCTCTTGAACTTTTCAGTGCATTATCCTTAATGTATGAAATAAAAATACAAATAAAATAAATATATTTGCTGAATCTAGATCCAACAGCGTTTACCTAAAGCAAAATGTGTATATTGTGACTTACACCAAGCAAAATTCATGCTAAACACAGTCGGTGAACTTTGATAAAATGGGTACAATACAAAAGAAGACTGGAAGTTCAATCATGTTTTACTCTATGTGATTTGGCCAATATTTCATCTGGGACTAGTGTAGATCAAGATCAGTCTGAACATAACTTCTTGGTCAAAAGTCAACTAATACAAGGCAGTCGGAACGACAGCAATATCCCCCGCCGCAGATGTGAATGTGGGAAAGGTTATGGATGAGCAAATTAAACAGTAGCTCTGGGCAACAGGCAGGCAGGTGGAAGCCAATTCAAGTGCAAGGGTATGTTGTGTTCAGATAAGTTTCAGAGTATTGGCCTGCTCAAACACCAGAGTTGGCCTTGACCTTGAGCCAGCCAGGTAAGAATATGGGTTCTGCACATCAGGTTCATGAACTGAACATTTCACTTAAGTTTCATGATATTCATTCCAGGGTATGAACTGGACACGTAATGCATGGTTCAAATCTTCAAACACCACTGTTGACCTTGACATTGAGGCGGCCATGTTGGAACATGGGTTCTGCATGTCGTCTTCATGGGGAGAATGTTTGACTTAAGTTTCATGAAATTCCTTCTAAGGGTTGAAAAGTTATGGACCGGACACGAAATATGCTCAAACAGCACAGGCGGCCTTGACCTTGAGCCAGCCAGGTTGGAACATGGGTTCAGCACATCATGTTCATGAACTGAACATTTCACTTAAGTTTCATGATATTCATTCCAGGGATTCAGAGACCACCAATTAACTTGCCAGTTTGTGTACAATACATACACTGTATACAGCCGAGACCTCTCTTAAATTTAGTCTTAACATTTTGAGAATGTGCTACAAATGTGTTCTTGTTGTTGTTTTACATACACAGTGAATAAAATATTCAGAAAAGCCTGATTTTCAGTGCTATAAAGTAAGACAGTTTATTTGGTCAGTATCCATAGAAAATGACAAAATTTACGCCATAAAATGTTCCAGAGCACAGTTCTTAATATTACATAATACAGATCTAAGCAGCAAAGTTCACTAGGTCATAGACCAGCAACTTGATGAATGCATCCAAACAACATGTTAAGATTGAATCTAAATATAGATGAAGACAGATAGAAATATTGGAATTTTGATACT